>JANRFK010006693.1:24707380-24740892 GCA_030068395.1 Apalone spinifera
GGGGGGGGGAGAAAGGAGGAGAGAGATGATTATCTTCCTATAGGGACACACCTGAGGGGGAAGATGGGGAGACATCTGTGCTGTCCATTCCTACAAATACCTCCAACCTCCTGAGTTCCTCCCCATGGTTTCTCCCAAGGTCAAGGGAAGGCTTCCCTTGCCTTCACTGCTTCCTGATCAAAGGAAAGGAATACACAACTGCCCCTCCCCTTTTGCCATACTGCTTCCAGTGGTGGCAAAGGGGCTCCAGAATCACTTTTGTCTGGCTCCTCCCCCATGCTGATAGCCGCTGCTTCAAAGGAGAAAGTAGAGTTCAAAGCAGCACAGAGAGTGTGGGGAAGTCAGGGCAAGAGGACAGAGGTATGAAATGGAAGACCTAAGGAGGGACTTCAGGTCTGCTTCTCCCACACCTCCTCACATCCATATCCTCCAATACTGTCCTGTCTACAAGCATTCCTCACAGCCCCAACAAAAATCACCTTCCTGCACCCCTTCCAGGTTTATAAGGTGCATGAATTGGTAAGGAGGAGAGTGGAGCCAAGTGGTGAGAGTGATGAAGGGATGGTTAGAAGAGTTGGAGTAGTGCTGAGGTCTCTGAGCAGTGAGGGCATGTTAGAGCAGTGCAAAGAAGAGTAGAGTGAAAAGGAGAGGGTCAGGTGTTTTGTGAAGTGTTGGGGGGGGCTTTAGCTCTGTCCTCCTCAAAATCCTACATCCCCCATATTTGTCCCCCTCTTTCATAATCTGTCACCACGGGCTTCAAGTTAGGGCTGCATTCTCTCCTTTAGAAGATGGGTGGAGGAGGAATAATTGGACTGTACTGGACAAGCACATGGACAGAAGACTGTACAGGAGCAGGAAAGGAACCAGCATGTAGCCAGTGTATTCTAGGGCTGGGAGAATCATTACCTATGGGAAAGAGGCAGTGAAAGGAGAAAACTCGACTGTTGTACCTGGAATGCTGAATAACTATTAAGCACATGCACACACATGAAAGTCACATGACCTAGCACGGACTGTATGCTGTCCTCTGGTGCTTTGTGCCCATTCAGAATGTTGGGTTCAAACATATATAAATTGGGAAATAAAAGGAAAGGTACATGCCACCCCTACAATGTAACCTTAGCTCTGACCTCTTTGAGCAATGCCTCAGCATGCCAATAATTCACCTACTCACTACCCACGCAAATGCTAGAGAACATAAGACCACCATAGAACTGTACACTTCGATGAACCCCGGAATAGCAAGTCAAATCTAAACACACACAAAAATAAAAAGCAACGGAGGTTGTCAGTCAAAACATTAATAACCTTCAACCAATTCTGTCAACAACAATCTGCACAAAACAGAACAGTCCAAAGGGCAGCTATGTAGCAGCAGCCCTGAGCAGCCTCACACACACAGTGCTATGCACACAAATAGAGTGTTAGGGCACGTCTCCACTACATGGAAGATCGATGCTGCTGTGGTTGATCTTCTGAGATTTGAGTTAGCGTGTGTTGTAGATCGAACTCAAAGGGTGCTCCTGTCAGCAGTGGTACCCCTACTCCTCGTGAGAAGTAAGGGAAGCTAACAGGAGCATTTGCTTCTGTCGACCTCCCTCTGTGTGGATGGGGATTTAAGCTACATCGACTCCAGCTATGTAATTAATGTAGTTGGAGTTGCGTATCTTACTTTGACCTTCCCATGTAGTGTAGACCAGGCCTTAAATAGGAACAGGAAAACTGAGTTCAGAGAGAGGAAGGAGATACAAATGGCTGTCATTAAAAAGACAAAATCTAACACCTTCTTTTTGCTATGGCAAAAATTGGGTGTAGGTCAGGCCTAAAAACTAGGAGGTATTACACTTGGCCTACACTCAAACACCAAGCATGCTCCACTTAAACTACCCTAGCCTTCTGAGATAATGCCATCTCTTACCCCGCACTAACTTCCATAGACTACAGATGGTAGCACAAACTGCTGACAATCCTAGTGGCAAGAATCATGTTTGTTGAAACTGACACAACTTACAAAACTCTATGCTGAATTGAGACATTCTGGATCCTTCAAAGTATATGGGCTCCCCCCATCATATAACAGTGATGACTTGCCAGCCTGCTCCAGCTAATCTTTCCATTGCTCAACAGAACTAGATCTAATGCCATGAAGGCAGTTGAAGAGCAAACAGATAAATTCTGGAATCCAAATCTGTAGCACAAATACAATATAAACAATTCTCTTTGAATTTCTCATGATTACTTATTAGAGCATTTTGTCTCTTACTGTATCAGTCCCAGTGGCTGTTGCCAACACCAGGGAGGCAGAACTAAGGTGGTGTTACACAGGAAATGTGTATTTTAACTTTGTATTACCTAGTTTTTAGAGGTCTGAATGTAGCTAAGCTTGATGTTTTGGAAAAGTACACGATACCACTGGGCAATCTTAACTCTGTGTTACAGAAATGAGGGGGCATTTAATTTAAATTAAAGCAAATACCTGTCCTCCATGCAACATATGGCGCACCCACCCACAAATGAACATATGGAAAACTCTCATTAGAGAGGAAAGAGCAATTGGATACATGTGAAGGAATGAAAATATCAACTTTCATGTTAAATAAAATAATTTACGTAAACGGCCACGTCTTACAATTCTGCACTGTTATGCTTGAGAACTGGGATCGATTCTCTTTATGTATGTCTTGTAGCAGTTCTAACACATCGTGTTTTTAAAAAGTACATCACTGTAAACAAAGTTACAGTGCTTTGGGTATTTATTGATCAGACGGGAGTATCGTGAGCCATTTTTTGTCCCTCTTGTTTCTCTGGGGAGTGAAGAACTTCAGTTTATGAAACTCTAATCTTAGCTTCTAAAGCTGAGGACATAGACGTAGTATTTGTTGAAATCCACAAACTGCATCTTCAAGATGACTTCCAAATCCTCCTGCACACCTAAAACAGGGTAGTACTGGCTAAAGAGGGTAGCCTCACAGGCCTTAAAGAGATTGCACTCTGTTTTATGCATCATGTGGGCAGGGACAGAAACTATTACGTAGGCTGTGTTCTCAGCCACTAATGTGTGCCTCCTTGTGCTCAACACCCCTCTTTGGCTGATTATGTTTGGGTGTTGATGGGTTCAAAGCAGAACTCTGCCCAGTTTCCCTCAATAGGCAAGATGAAGAATTTGGGTAAGGCAAATATATACACTGATAATAAAATAAAGGGATGCTCTAGGGGACAAGTACTCTTGGGTCCATGGGAAGAATTGGCTTTCTCTTCCCAGGTACTTGGTCATGTCAACACAGGAACACTAGACATTTTGCTTTGTTCTTGGGTAAGACTGACTCATCTGCCCTGTGCCTGTCACCTGGCTTATCTCTCTTCTTTATATGGAAAAATGTCTATAATAAGCTGAAAAGGTTATATTAATGCCATTAGTGCTTCACTAAGTGCTTGACAGCAAGCTGAGGGAGAAAAAAAAGACATCTTAATCTTAACAAACACACTGTTATACCCACAGAACAATTTCCGGAATGAATATGGGCGGTGTAGATACCCTGAGAGAGAGAGGGAACACTGTGGAAAGCTCAGCAGCTTGCTTTAAATGTTCTGCATCTGACTGAGCTTTCTGAGAAAAACATTAAACTGCTTTTGCCAGTAGATGTTGAGAATTACCTGCATACTGCAATCCCCCACTGCTCCCACTTCCTTATGGCAGAGTATTATTGACCCTGCTAGGTTAAAAGTGCTATAAGCAAACCAGTATCTTCTAGTTTGTTGAAATTATAATGGTCCAAAAAAAAAAAGATTGTAATTTTTAACTGTGCCAAAAAGAACAAATCTAAATATGGCAAGAGCTCAACTGTAGCCCTCAAATGACATTTTGTGATTTGGCCAAATTTGAAGTTTATTTTCTCTTTCCAACCGATAGGCATTCTTTTCAACTGCCGCTGCAGGGGAATCACAAGAAGTCTCAAAGTTCCATTTTAATAATTCAAATAAAAAATGCTACAAACTTTCACTGGCATAAGTATTGCTTTAGAGAAATTTTGTCCTCCATTCATTTAAAAAAAAAGTTGTTAGAGAAGCATATTACAGAATGGTTCCCTTTTACAGGGTGGATAAAGATGAGCCTGCAATTATATAGAAAGTGAAGGGTATATTTCACTTTTGGACTATACAGAGAGCTCTGTTCCCATTAGTGACTGAGTAGTATTCTAGCACAACTCTAATACAGGGTAATTTTATACACAAGCTTTAGGACTCAGCTTATGGTGATGGCTTTGCTGAAACCATTCTACCCAGAATAAGTATTTATGACTAATAGTCAGCATGCATTGCCTGCCATTTCAAATATGCATCTTCCTTTTGAGATGCCACTTACGTGAACAGCATGTGAATTATAGTAAAAACAACTGTTAGGCTTGGAAGAAGATAGAAAAAGAAGTTGCTAATCACAAGTGGAATTCATAGGGTACAATAAACACGTTATGAACTGATGAGCGCTTCTTTTAGCAGCTAGAGTGTCTGATTCTCTTCTTAGTTGCACCCATTACATCAGCATAATTCCATTGCCTTCACTGGAGTTACTATTGATTCAAAGCATAAAGTGAAGGAAAAAAAACCTCTTTCAGCTTTTGTCTATGGACATGCCCATGAAGAGAACTAACTGCAACAAGACTCCAGCTGGGAAAATATCTTGCACTGGCCTGACTTGCCAGAATGATGCTTTTCTTTGCATTCAGTGCAACTGTATTAGCGTCTGGAATTTTCTTACATATATACATTAATATACATTTCCTGCAGATATATACATTAATTAAGCAATTTTTGCAGTACATTAATAACTGGCTGAACTCTGAATTTTTTCCACTTTATATTTTCCATGGAAAATTGACCAACTTTGTGGGGTGGTTTTTTTGTTTTTTTTTTAACAAATTTATGATCACAAAGAATTAGATACATCCTTACTCAAACATTAACTAGAATTTTTAAATGATTACTTTTTTAAAATAAATTTGATAATTCAAGAGGGGTCCATTAGTCCTGTCCTACTAGATGAGGAGGAATTCAGTTACCCTAAGTAAGTGCAAGTTTGTATGTGTGTGTCTGTCTGTCTGTCCATCCATCTCCACAGCAACAACAAACAAACAAAACCCCTCAGAAGCAAGTCTCAGACCCTGGGTCAACAGGATTGAGCTCACAAGATTCAAGCGGTGGGGCAAAAAATAGAAGTGCAGATGTTTGAGCTTGGGCCTATGCTCTGACACCTGACAAGCGGGGAGGCCGAGGCTCCACCCTGAGCCTGAACTTCTATGTTGCTATTTTTAGCCCGCAACACAAGCCAATTGATTCCATCTCAGACTCACTGCTGGGTCTCTGCTGTGATATACCCTGAGTGTTACTCCCCACTGAGTGTGTAAAGGATATACTTTATGCTAAGGCTACAGAATAAGTAACTGTGATGATATTGAAATGTCATGGCCATTGACTGAGGCAATGGGCCTTTGTATATATGGAGATGCAGAACTGCAAATCTGGGACCTGTCATACCTACCAAGAGGTTAGTTCATCCTATGTCAAGGCAGACAGGAAAAAAAAAACAATTGCATTTTTTTAACCCTCCTCCCCTTGGGATAAAGAACCAAAGAAACAAACAACCTGCATGACTCAGGTTACTATCAGTACAGACCCAAAACACATAGCCATATAGTCTTGACAGATGGGAATTCCTCTGCGGCTTATGAAAGTGAATAGAAAGTTTGTAAAGTAAATATATTTGCAGTTCTTCTCTGGGCTGAAATGGAGCTGTATCTCTGCCACAGACAGCACTTTCTCTCACAGACTGAGGAGCTGAACAGACTGTTTAGCTGTCAAAAGCACTTAAGAGTTTTTCTAGTCAAATTTTATTTAAGGAATACCTGCATAATTCAGATCTGAATCTAGATTTTGAACATCTCCAAGCTTCACAGGGGTTTGGATTGGAGTTTTGGGTCTACTTATTTTAGAGATGGGGGAATGCTGAGATGTTCTCATCCAGATGTAGATTTGAACTCTGAACACACCAAAGTTCAGGAGTGTTTTGATCTTGGGTTTTAGTTTTGATCCATCACTATTGATAATCAATATGTAATTTTTGCTGATGGTCACACTCATAGCATCCACTCATGGCCAGCCAGGAGCCTTAAATTGGTTTCTATAGGTTCTCCCCACTTTTAGCCTGAACAGACTCTTCTACTGCCCCATATCCCCCCCATTAATCCATCCTCCTCCTTTGTTTCTGTTGTGTTGCCACTCCTTAAGCTGTTTTTACAATTAAAATACAGTGTCCTTACTAGAGATAGAAGGATGGTCTGGATCAGAAAGCTAAAAATGACTAAAAAAGAATGATAAGTTTTCAAGAGTTCAAAAACTGTTCAGAACTTCAGTTCAGCTATTTAGAGCTTCAAGTGCCTTGAAAACATGGTAAAAGTTTCAAAATGTCATGGAATGTTATTAATTTAATTGGATGAGCTTCTTCAGGCTACCTGAGTTTGGAAGGATACCACAAGTTTTGAGAACACTATCAAACAAAAGCTTCCTAGAATTCTGGAATCCTTCACAAAGTCCACTGTGAACACTGCTGGGTAGATTTTTTGATTCCACGAGGAAATTTATTACAGAAATACCTAAGACAGAAAGCCAGAGTCTATAAGAACAGAGTAACAATTAACATCTATTGTATGTTGGACGGCTACTCATTACAGCTTAACCATTATTATGGGGTTCAGTTATGAATGACCTTTTGACCCTACCAACTTGAGTCCCAGCCAAGGACTGGGAAATTAATGATGCTATACCCTTTTCCCATCCTCAACCACTGGGTCTGTTATGTATGTTCTCTCAATATGGAAGAGAATTTGTGAGGTCAAGGGAGGAAATAGAGAAACTTTAAAATTGTATTTTAAATACAAAATGGTACAGCGAGGGAATAAAAATAAGAACAGCAATATATGAGACTGAGTCATACAGTGAAGGAACACAAAAATGTGTGTGTGTGCGTGCGTGCGGGCGGGCGCTTTCTGGACATTTCAAGAACATAAGAGGAAAATGCAGAAAAAAGAATTGCTGTTTAGAAGAGTAAAAAAGAAGAGGATATCAATAATGTCATTGTCATTACATTATTGCCTCACATCAACATTGATTAAAAACAAAACAAAGGATATATAGTAGAATATAAAAACTTAGTCGCTTTCTAGACACTCAGGTGTTCCTAGACTTATACAATGAAAACATAATACATTGGTAGTTAACTGGAACATTAAATATTCTCGCTGTTCTGGGTACTATAAAAGGGCACATTTTCTTTCCTTTTTCACAACTGGAATGGTTTCCTATAGTTATAACTGTTCATAATATGAATTTAATCTGTAATAATTCTATCCTCTTGTGGCTAACAGTCTCAATGGGATGGTTAGTTAAACTAGTTAACTGAGATTCTCTTCTTGTTTAGATAGTAGCTCTACTACTCTTGGATCCGAGTATTGCAAGTTCATACATGAGCAAAGAAATAATTAACTTAAAATGAAATTTCTGAGAATTAAACTTGCTGAGAGTTAATGAAACTTTGCCAACAGATACAGTTCTAAAAACAGTTTTCTAATTTTGATTGTTATAGTATTAGTAATTGGTAATAAAAAAGTCTCTTTTCCTCATTATAAATTTCTTCTCTTCCTTCTCCCACCCCTCAAGAATCTTATTTTAGACACTTTTTTAGAGAGAAAGTTGTAATTTGATGTTTGTAAATATCAGCCTCTAGTTGTATGTGATAATTCATTTGTCCACTGGTTTTTAAAATTTTACTGTCCAAGGTACCAGATTATGAATGTTATTTAACAGATTGAGCCGAGTCCATTTTGGGCATGTCTACACTAAATGAATGATCAATGCTGCCATGTTTTATTTTCTGGGGAATCACTATATTAAACAGTGTCCCTGTTGGTGCCAGTACTCCTACTCCTCATGAGGAGTAATAGAATCATTTGCTCCCATCGACCTCCCGCAGTGTAGATGGGGATTTAAGAAATGTTAACACCACTACATGGGAAGCGTATCTTACTTAGATCTTTCCATGTGGTGTAGACCAGGCCTTTGACTCTGGTAATGGGGCCCTTAGCGTTGCTATTTTAATTTCCTTCACATAGTCAAAAATATTATTCATGTTAAAGCTCTTTATCTGAACCTTGTTTAGGCTGCTCTTTTAGAATGCTTGCCAAATACACTGTTGATTTCTGGGAAATCTTTGAGAAACATAATATGGAGCTAAAAGCTTAGAAGAATCCTGAAGTGAATTTGCTGAGGTAAGAAGAGAATGCTGCCCTGCTAATTAGAAGGTGCCATCATTAAGATCTTGCAATTATTTTCAGACTATCTAGTAATTAGGGAAAACTACTGAACATTTCTCAAAAAGATGTAAATCTAGCTCTTGATTATGTTTTAATCATTAAATCACCCATCTACTATTTATCAGCTGCATCATCAGCAGATTTTGTTGTTCAAGCTTTTTATTCATAATTACAGTAGAGAAACTAACAAGATTGCTACCCTAGCAGCTTGAAAAAAATACAGAGTTCAGTAAAACATGTACAGAAAAAATATCAAGGAAAATATAATGGAAAGCTAAAATCACCACTCAGTGTGAGGGTCTCATGACCACTGAAAATATTCAGGTTTCTTTTGAAACTTTACTAAACACAACCTTAAATATACCCCAATAACAAAAAAATTACTAGAATTCAGACCAAAAGCTGAGTGTAGAGACTCAGATCTCCAGGCAGAGAAATGTACTGCTATGCTATGCTTTGCCTCAGTTTGATTGAGGTGGGTCTGAGTTGTGGTATGTTAGGATATAGATGTTCAGGCCTGCCTGTTATGCTTATACTTTAAACATTTAGGTGCATTCTTACGCGCGTCTAAAATCAAAGAATCAAAATCACAGTCTCTCTCAGGGGAGGGCAATAAAATGGCAGCAGTTCACCAAAGTTAGCCCCTGGTGGGCCACCGCCACTATATTTACCTGCATCTTCACAGGTACCAACACCTGCAGCCATTGTCTGCTGGCCACTAAAGTGGTCTCTCACCTCCCTTCTGGGGTGGTTATCAACAGTCCTTCATCTCTGTTGCCACTGTGGCCTCTAAGCCTAGCCCCGCTGTCTCGGGGCAAGCCACAGTCTGTAAGGGCCACACCTTGGTGGCAAGGTGTGATGCAACAGGGAAGTGGGGCAGGGATCCAGGTCCACTCATTACTCTGGGTCCCAACCCAGGGACCCCTTGATCGCAGCCTTGTCCTGCCCTCCTCTACTTCCCTTCACTGCCTTCTGTTCCCTGGGTCACCTCCCATGTGACCTTTTACAGCCTCCTGGCCCTACTGGAAAAGCTAACCGCCTGGCAGGTATCAGGTCCAAGCCTCCCTCTGTAGCCCCCTGAGCCTGCCCTGCACTGCTTTATGGAAGATGCTTCCCCTGGAACCAGGCCCAATATCTCCTTCTGTCAGAGTCTAACTGTCTCTCTTTGCCGGGCAGCTCCTTATATACAGCGCTGCCCCAGCAGGTTATACCCATTGAAAACCTCTCCCTCACTGGCCAGAACTCTCCCTCCAGCCTGCATTAACCCCATGCAGTCAGTCTTCCCACCACACTCCCCATCTCTCTATTGCTTATCTATATGGTCTCTATCTGGTTCTTTGATTGTTTCTGTCTCCTGTATATTAAGTTTTGCTGGACGTAAACCATTTAAGATGTTAGGATATAATTGCTTAGACAATCATGTTACAATAATTTAGGATTGGTTAAGTAAATTTCAGTAGAATGGTTGGTTAAAATACACCTGAAAATATTATTATATACATTGGGTGGCAAACAGGAAGTGGGTGTGAAAAAAATCTAGGGGAAAAGGAAAGGAAACTAGATTCATGCTTGTTGGAAGCTAACTGCAATAAACACTGAATTGTTTTCATTTCGGGCTTTGGGTATTGCTGTTCTCTGTTCACATGAGATGGACCAGGGAAGTGGGAGGATGAAGAGATAATCCCTCTAACATAGTAAATAGGTGTGGCTCTGCAGGTGTACACAGTCCATGGGCTAACTCTGAACGGCTTTTTTAAATGTCATTGGAAAATTATCTACATCCTTGAAAAACAGATATATAAATAAGCCATCTTGCTTCTCAGGTTACCAAGTTAGAGTGCATGAGCTAGTTTGTTATACTTTAAATCCCTCTGCACACCAGTCCAATCTTGTACAGCAGTAGCTCAAGATGCTATAACTTACAAGAGTATTACTGCCTTGGTTTGGTCTGGTGCATGATTGCACAATAACAGTGTCAGAGGGGTAGTTGTGTTAGTTTGTAACTTTAAAAACAATGAGTAGTCCTGTGGCACCTTAGAGACTAATAAATATATATATAGATAGTATCATGAGCTTTTGTGGGCAAAACCCACTTCTTCAGATGAGACGATCTTGAGTCACGCTCATCTCATCTAAAGAAATGAGTTTTTCCCACAAAAGCTCACAATCCAAAAACTGGTACTCTCTGGTCTGGTAACCTCTGTCAACTGGCAGGACCACAGGTGCTTGTGGATCAGAGAGCCCAGGAGCCTAAGAGCAGGAGGGCCAGCCAGCCAGGGCAACAGGGTCAGCAGCTGGCTGGGGACAGCTCAAGACTGGGGCCTGAGCCCTGCAGCAGCTTCCAGCAGCCCGTGGCAGCACGGGGCTGAGACAGAGTCCTCCAGCAGCACAGATCAGTGCTGTGCTGGAGCACTGTGGCAGCCTCCAGGAGCATGGGCTAGAGTCGAGCCCTATGGCAGCATGGGGCCAGATCCCCAGAGCAGCCCGTTGGAGTGTGGGGCCAGGGCTGGAGCCCCTAGCAGTCCCTGGAGCACGGAGCCAGGGCCAGAGTCTCGCGGCTGCCCCTGGATGCATAGGGCTGGAGCTTCTGCTGCCCAGGGAGCTTGTACCATCTTGGCAAGCAGCTCAAACAAATTGGGTGGGTGGGGAGGCAAAATAGAATGCCTGCTGGGGCAGCCTTGGGAACCGGTGGCAGGAGACCCCCCTGGACCAGCAAATTCTCTCGTTCGGGATCAGTCAGGTCCCGGATGGTGATGGACCAAGGAGGTCCAAACTGTATATAATTAGTCTCTAACGTGCTACAGGACTACTCACTGATGATAATATAATGTGTGTGTGTTTGTTAAAATAAGGGTTGGGTATAATTCATCTACAATGATGCAGAAATTAAAATACTCTTTCCTGTTCAGTTCTGTATATTTCTAGGAAGTATAAAAATATGTCTCTCTTGATTTCAATGATGCCAAGAAATTCTTGGATTTGAAACTGGCAATCTCCCAGGAAGAGGAAGAGGAAGCTGGTGATTTATGGGAGAAGACAGCTATAAAAAGCTCTTATTTGGCTGAGTTTTAATTAACTCCGGTACCATTGGCCTTTTGGATTTAGTGCTCCTCAGTTAACACACAGGATGGCTTTCCATGACTGCTGATGGATAACCTAAATATATTTATTTTGCCATTTTTCTTCTAAATGAAAATCTGAAGAATACAAATTTTAAGACCAGAGGAAATAGAGTCTCACCTACTTATACCAAATGGGAATCTGCCACTAGGTAGGTATGTTTAATATTAACAGATTCCTATGAGCACAGAAACAAGAGTAGCTCTTATATTGAGATGCCGAATAGTGAGAAACCATGGGTCCCAACTAGTAATTCTTGCTACCAATCATAGAGCTTATACCAGAGTAACTTCAATAAAGCACCTTCTCAATCATGTCAAAAGTTTTGATTTTTGGGGCGGGGAGGAGAAGTAGGGGAGGGGAACAGCAGATTGTCTCCTGTGTTTTCACTGGTACTCAGGTCACAAAAAGCAAGCAGGGGGTTGTGAGGAGACATGCACATTACCACTCTTCCCCTCAGACATGCATGCATTCACTACTGCCCAGGCTCACTGCACTCTCAAAAACATCCAACACACAGCTAAGCCAGATTCTGGCACCCTCATTTCATCTGCTTCTGCTGCGTTCAGTGTTCCAAGCGGGATAGAAAGCCATGTTAGTTAGCTGTAATGATTCTCCCAATGCAGAGCAATCTCCAGGTGGATTAAAGTTGAATAGATTGGTGAAGTGCCTTGCGGGCACCATTGACCTTGGGAGATCATCATGTCCAATCCCCTTCCCTCACGGCAGGACCAAGCATCCTCTAGATCATCCCTGACAGATGTCTATCCAAACTGCTTTTAAATATCTCTAGTGATAGAAATTCCACAACCTCCCAAGGCAAATTGTATATAGTAAAGCAACCCTAAAATTGCTCTGGAAGACTGTGCCATCTTGGGTTTTTTCCCCCTCTTTGGCATCATTAGATGCTGAGTCATTGGCTTTATGAAAGTTTTGGATTTATTCACTCTTCTACAGAAATAAAAGCATTTACACTCAGTACCTTGAGACTAACTAGGATACTGGCACCACTTTCAACAAACAGACAAAAACTTCAGGTATGTGCGATAATGCCTTTAATACAATATACAAGTGATCAGAGAGCCATCGAGGAAACAGAAATGAGTCAAATCAAAAGGAAAATAAAATTATAAACAAAAGTACCTACTCTCTCAAACTAACTGCATTTTTCTCTATGTTTACTGTGTGACAGGAAGTAAATGTATCACTGGTTAGAAGATGAGAGAAAACACACTATTTCAAAATGTGCCTATAGAAGCAGAAAGAGATTCATTCATGTGATGCCTGTTCCTTCACATTGCACTATTCTTATTACAGTAGAAATTATGGAGGGGGGTTGGAAGGTGCTAATTTTTTTTGGTACTACTTGTTCTGGATTTCTTGTTGCTTCTATTTTCTTCCTATTTTCGTCTGCTTTTTGTCAGATTTTTTCCAATATTTTTAAAACCCTTTTTCTCGCTTGTTGGACAAAATGTTCATAACCAATTACTCTTCAACAGTCTCCACCCACTTCACTCCCACAGTAAGATCAGAGAATAGCTGTGGGTTTTTTACAGTTGCTTTGCTGTACTGCAGAACTCACAAAATGTAATCTAAAATAGTACAAATTGGAGCTTGCAAGCCACAAAGAAACACTGTGTAACTTCAGACATATAACCCCCCCTAAAATTTAAGCTCTCTTCCTAACTTGGATGCAGTCTGTAACATACCCTTAGGATCAACAGAATTCACTCTCACCAGCAGGAGACTTGGGAAAGAGGAGAGATGGACATAAAAGGATGTCCAAAGAAGAAAACAAGGGGGCACAGATTAATTTAAATAGGTTAAAACCATCACTGGAAGTCCTGCAGCTGTAACAAAACACAAAATCTTGACTAGCTACTCCATTTGTTTCCCTTAGTTGAAACACATGAATTTCTATACTAGACACATAGCTATGAATTTGTTTACATTTTAGGTTTTTAAATTACAACCCCAATTTTTTCAGGTATTTTCATCCAGATTATTTCATATTGTAATGTGTATGCTCCTCTGAAGTATTGAAACAAATGGAATATAGATTTTTGGTACTAGACATATTTTAGACTCTTACATATTAAGGTTATTAGGAAACAAGGAGGAGGATTTAGAGATCATTAAAAGCCCAAAAGGTAAGGGGAATGGTTGGAATCAGTAGTGACTGACAAGAGCAATGTAGCTAAAATATGGAATGAACTGTAATTGGATGTTGGAAAAAAAGTTTTAAACTCTTAACGGGGATGCAACTTACTAGAATATAACCTCAGTGGTAATTAGATCTCATTTCAGGCAATCCACCATCTCTACAATGTCAGTTTCATTCATTTTTTATTTTTAAAATGGCTGGTGCCATAAAAAGCAAAATGACTAGTAAAGATCTGAACTTGATAATTATTACAACAGTTTTGTCAATGTAGCACAAAATGAACAATTTAAATAAATTACTGATTAATTTCACCCTTCGTATACTTCCCCAGGCAGTCAAACTCAGATGCACAACTAGATGCTCCAAGGAAAGAAAGAGAAAAGGCTCCAGTATCAGTTACAAGAATTAAGATTGACTAAAGCAATATGGTTAATTGTTGAAGAATGGCTATAGCATCCATTTAAAAAAAAAAGAAAAATAAAAGGGGGGAAAAAAAGGTTTCCTACTAAATCTGGAAACTTCATGTCCAAAATGACACCCAATATGTCAGAGAAAAACATGTCTAACGGGTCTTGGCCATTTTCCCTAACATTAGCAATAAAACTTAATAAAAGAACAACTCTGGTGAAATCATCCTAATTTTTTTAAGAGCATTGCACACACTACTTTGAACTTGATGAGAAAGACATACAATGCATATTGAGGAATTCTGCACCTATCAGCCTTATGTATAGTTGATTAGAAAAGAAGGAATGATAGCCAAGCTCCTTAGTGACACCCAGGAGAACACTCAGGAAGCTCTGCACATTTGTAGCCAACTACCATAAATGTGTTGAAATTTGCACCAAATATGAAATGTGCATAAAACTTGCAATACCAAATATGAAACTTGCAATAATAGTCCTTTAAGGAACAAGGGGTCTATGCAGAGACATTAAACTTAATAAAACTAAGCATGAGAAAGACAAGGTAAATTTCCGCAACGCCACACACAGATAAAGATTCTGGATCGTCATTCCATTGCTGGCTAATAAAACTTTTCTATTACTTAGCTAAAATGATCGGCCACAATACAGAGGTCATAAGAAGAAGGGGGCTGTCATACAATTAAGGGTACATAATTCTGTTCATTTTTTCTTTTCTATCATTTAAATAGAAATCAAAGATTTCCATCTCAAATCAGTGTTTTCAAAGGGTGTTCCAATAGTTTGCTGCATCAAAATGGTGGAAAATTGTCAAGGCAAAAATCACAGAAGACAAGAAAAATTATTTGAGTTCAGAATTTTGGCAATTAAAATACCCATGCTCTTGGTCTGCCTGCTCAGCATCAACTTATAGCTGACTTATTGCTTGTCTTTTACTTATATATTGGCAAAAATATTAGATAATATTTGTACTACAATTTCTCTTTGAGGCCTAACCAAAATTAGGACCCTGTAACACAGTGATAGTAACTGCCGCAGCACCTCCTACTGATCACTCGGGAATTAGTTCTTCAGTGCTGGAACACTCCCTTCTGGCCGGTGTCACACATGCAGTTCCCTGTTAATTGCTCTAGGAACTGCCCTGCCACACTCCAGTGCCCTCTGCCTCCAACCCCCAGTGTCCATCTTGCTTCAACCTTACTAGCCTGAAAGCAAACGCTAAGGTGTGAAAAGTTGCTCTGAGAGAATTCCTTTGTACTGCTGCTGCTCGTCTCTCATAATGATGTTCACCTACAAGAGCTCATAAATCGCCTCCAAGATGCATGTAGAACCTTTGTACTCACCTTTAATGTGAAAAAGACAGTAATCATGGAGCAAGTGACAGAATGCCAACCTTCCATTACACTTAGTGATATTAACCTCTGAACTGGGGACTCATTTTGCCACCTAAGAGTTATTCTTAACAAGAGTTTGTCACTGGATGGGGAGTCTCATTATCATATTGTTGATAAATCAACTCTCTTCTTTGCTGCTTCTTTTCTAGAAATCTGATATTAAAAGCACATTTTAAAAAATGCAAATCCAGGAGTGTTGCAAATCGAAGTTAAACTTACATTTTAGCCAGGTAAGGAAACTCATTATTTTATTCAGCAAACCATAAAAATTCTATGAATCATTAGTGGAGAGTTGCCATTGCCTGTATGTTGGGTTTAAAGGAATAGATATGACGCTGGCTAGCTGAGCTTTGCTCTCCTCAAGAGGCCTCCAACTAACCTCCATGAGACTCTTAAGAAACATCTCAATCTCCAGTACAATTACATTAGGAATCTAGATTTAAGAATATATTAAAAATATAGCTGCATGTACATGTGACTATGGTTGACATTAAAAAAGAAATATTTAACTACTGGCATTGAAATAGTTGTGATATGTCACAATATTTGCCTACTTTTTGAATTCAATATTTGGAATAGTAAATTAATACTCAGTAAGATGATTCTTCTTCAATGGCAACCACTGTTAATGTGCATTTGGGGCCAAATGTATTCTGGGTCTCTATTCACTGATGTTCAGTAATTAAGCTTATGACACACAATTATGTCTTTATCACTATCTATGTAGATGGTTGCAATTTTTTAAAAATTAGCTATGCCATATCTGTTGTTCAGTCTACTGATAGCGCCAGCTGTTCACCAGTGAAAAAGAAAAAGGGCTAGATGAGAGAGCTCAATGAGCTATTCTTAAATAAATAGAGAAGGAAACCAAAAAGAAACCATAAGTTATTATTACATAAAATATACAATGCTCAGATTCATTTGATAAGCATGGGATCTGTGATGAGGCGTTTATTCCACGCTGCCCTTTAAGGGTTAAAATCCAACCCTGGGAAAGGGCTAGAGCAGTGCAGCCAGCAACTGAGGCAGAGACAACCAATTAGGGCCCAGCTAGGGCTCTATAAATAAGAGATCCTGGAGAGGTGGAGATGGACATACTCTTGCTCCAGCTGTGGAGCAGGAGGGACCTAGCTGCTAAGGAAGCTAGATGCTTCCTGACTTAGAAGTTATTATCAGCTGCTATTATCAAGCACACCACTCTTTGTTGGTTAGGACATGTGCTTAGAAAGCAAGATGGAAGGCTTCCTAAAGATGTCTTATGGTTAGTTAAAGAAGGGTCTAAGACAGAGAAGATTCCCAAAACAAAGGTTTCAAGATGATTTCAAGAGAGATCTAAATGCTCTGGTATTGAGCTCCAGTCTTGGAAAGCCCAGGCAGAAGATCATTCAAGCTGGCAATCCAGTCTGGAGACATTGACATCACAAAGCAGGATAAATGGTGGCTTTCTACACTCAAAATTAAACAACAAAGTAAAAACTGAGCAACTAGCCATGATGAGTAGGAAAAATTTCTTTCAGTGAACTCAACCCAATAAAATCTGTTTGTCTAGAATTGACTTTCAGAGTCATCAAAAAAGCTGTCTCACTCCTCTGTGACCTCACATCTGCAATAACCAAACATCTGTGAAGACAAATGGGGCCATTATTTAAATAATGAAAAAATGGAAAATATACTTTTGTGCCTGTCACTTAGGCTATGTCTACACAGCAGTGTAATTTTTTAATAACTGACCTTATTCTGAAATAACATAGTCCCCATCTACACTACAAGCAGTTATTTCAACATAATGTCAAAATAATGTTGAGCTAGAAAACTTCTTACTCTGACTTCTGTATCCCTCATTTTATGAGGTATAAGGAGAGTTGGAGGAAGAGTGCTCTACCTTGCTGTGTAGACAGCGCCAAAAGTCGAAATAAGCTATTTCGACTTAAGCTATGCAATTGCCATAGCTCGAGATGAGTAGCTTATTTCGACTTTAGCGCTGCTGTGTAGACGTGCCCTTAGAGTCCACAGGTCTGAAATTTATTATCCTCATTACTAGGGATGAGAACATGTAACCAGTTAATGGGTGATTCTGACTGGGGTAGGAGGGGCGGGAGCGGCAGCAGGGGTAGAGCAGGCCTCCACTTGCGGCGGGCCATGGGCTATCGACTCCAGCAGCCCCGCAGAGTTGGAGCAGTCCCTGCTTGCAGCACGTAGGTCACTCTAGCTGGATCGTGGGGGGCTCTCCAGCCCAGGTGGGTGCAACCATATCCCCTGCCCAGCCCCATTTAATCAGTTAATGGTTAAATTTAACATTTCACCAATTAATTAATTAAACGGGATTTTACATCCCTGCTAGTCACAGATTTTTACTCAAATCTAGTGTAAGAAAGCTGCATGCACCAGATAACTCCAGAAAGATGCTACAGGTGAAAGTGTATCTTTAAGACACTAACATCTTCTGTGAGACATGCATTGTGAATGTAAAATTTCCTGTTATAACAAGATTAATTATAATGGCATTTAAAGAATTTTTTAATAATAAACATATCATAAAGAGCGTTCATCATTCCCAAAGAAACTGCACATAGGAAATGAGATGTATTTATCATAAACTTAAAAGGGAGTAGTTGTCATGCAGCAATAGAGCCTGGGCACAAAAAAAGAGACATTAGTGCTCTCACGGGAAAAAGTATATCCCACTTGGGTTTTTTTATTATTAATAATTGGAATTAATGGCATTCACTTCCTCCTCCTCTCCCCACCCCCATGCACATTTATTTTTTATTAATGTTGGGGAAAAGATCAATATAGAATCAATCTTCTTTTCCTCAATAAAGTCAGATGAAAGCACGCAGCAGATTTGGGCCACCATCAGAAAAGCAAGCATCAAAAGGAACAGTATTTTATGAAGGGTAAAAATAGAACTACTTATGAGGAAATAGGACACAGAAGAGAATATCTTAGATAAACATGGACAATTAGGTAAAGAATGGAAGGAACACATGGTCAGGGAGAATTTTGAAAGAAATAGGGAGATTTAATACAGTTTAATACATTAACCTAGCAATTTAATACATTAACCACTTATCTCACGGAGTAACTTCAGTCTTAAGTCATATCTTCTAAGTATTTTCTGCTAGAAAGTATGTTTCTACAGCAGAAAACTGCCACCCGATTTGGTCAATTCTTTTTCTACACATAGTTTTGACTGAATTCCAAAAAGATATATGCTTATTAAAGATCAGGATTCAAGCAGATTAAAAGAACATTATGTGAGACTCTGGCTTTTGCTGATAGTTCTGTACTTTAAAAAAAACCCTCAACTTTCCAGCCAAAAAAAGTATAAAAAGAAGAATTCTCTGTGAAGGAAATCATTATTGATATATAAACATTTACTCGTGTTCAAATAGATTAAGAGGACCCATGACAAAAGCAGAACATAAAAGTCTCTACAAAGAAACACTGGTTACTTTGGTTTCCTAAAATAAAACAATGGTAGAAAAGTAGCAGAATTGTATTCAGAGATATGAATACACAACTCCCCCAAAATGCCTATTCCACCCAAGAGACTGCACAAAGCAATCAAATAACCTCGCAAAGTTGCTCCAAACATGATCAGAGGAGATTTAGGTGCCTATGTGCTTTCGAAAAATCCTTCTGGAGTCTTGATTCTCCAAAGTATTTAAGCACCTAACTCCATTGAAATCACTGTGAAGTAGGCATCTAAATACTTTTGAGCATCTAGACTAGTGGTGGGCAAACTGTGGCCCGAGGCCACTGTGGCTCATTGGGATTCTCTGTGTGGCCCATGAGACATTTTATTTACCACAGCCAAAGCACAGGGTTGCCAGATTCTGCTGGTTTGCATCCAAAATTCCCTCTAAGCTGCACGGCAGCACAGTTCCACAGCTGCTTAATGAGCTCCTCCTAAGTAGGAACTCAGGGCTCCACGCATGGAGCTGCCTAGATGAGAGAGGGGCACTTTCTCCCTCAATTACAGCAGCAGCTCCCTGCTGAACTTTCTCCCTCAATTACAGAGCAGCGAGTCTCTCACAGCCAGTAGGGACGTGTCCTCTCCCAACTGGCTAGGAGAAACTCACTGCCCTGTCTCAGCAGGGAGCTGCTGCTATAGCTGAGGAAGAAGTGCCCCTCTCCGAGCAAAGCAGCTCCTTGGCTGGGTGGGGCTCAAACAGCTGCGGGGCTGTGATGCTGCGCAGCTTAACTTAGTTTTTGTCCATATAGGTTTTTTTCCTATTGGTATTACAAAAGTGACACACACTTAAAGCCCGTGAAGTGAGGTGCCTGCTGATTGCACACAACATTGTGAGAGCCAGCTGCTCCCTCTGCTATGGTTCAGTCAGTATACCCCACAAATTCTAGGTACCCAAGCACACTTGGCAAAACTATGCTATCCCAGGAGACCATCTTGATTATGAGAATCTTGTGGCCCAGTGAAATGAATGACAACCACTCATGTGGCACACTCACTGGCCTAGGTTGCCCTTCACTGATCTAGGTCTAGGTGCCTCTATGAATCTAAGTGACTGAATACCTTTAAAAATAAGGCCCTTGATCCATTACTGGGATCAGTAGGTGCTCCTGCAGTATGAATGAATAAAGAACATTTTAATTGCTATTGATTCTCTGAAAAAGAGCAGCAACTAATATTAATACTTGCACTGAAGCCAAACAGAACAGAATTTTCAAATAGCTAATAAAAGTTCACATACTGCCTTTGGTCCACAGCTGAGTAATGATAACTGGAGTTCTGCAGGACAAATAAGGTAGCATGGTGAATGTCACAGGAAAGGTAGATTGTTTGTTTTTTAAACAAACTCATTTTGTATACTTGATCTTTATGGGTACATTAAAAACACAGGAATGAATGATGCCTATTGACTTCACTGTTATGGACTAATGCTATTTTAAGGTTACTGAGCAAATATCTGCTTTTATACCACATAATCTACTCATTGATCTTTGTCTGTGGAAGGAATAGGTTATTTTCCCAACAGAGCTGGGAAAAATTGTCTGGATTTCATTTTATGAAGTGAAATTGAAAACCTCTAAGACTTTCAGATTTACAGAGATGAGAGACACTTTAGTTGGGTATTTTCAGTGTTGTGGAATTAATTTGCAGACTGTCACTCGCTGTTGAACACTGGTGAGTGGATGAGTGTTTAGCTCATCCTTGCCTAGACTAGTTCAAAATAAAAAGATATTCCAATGAGTGACTAGATGAGTGTAACCTGGGATCTATTCCATTGGCCCATTTCCTGTACCAATAGACAGTGGAGCTTTTTAGAAGTTGCATGCTCTCAAATCTTTGAACATGCTTTTTTTTTGTACAAAACATAAGAAACTGATATAGTGGTTGCCTACAAAAATCAACATTCACTAAAGGATGTTCTACACTAGGGGGTCTCAACCAGAGGTACTCAAAGGTCTTCCAGGGGTTACATCAACTCGTCTAGTTTTACAACAGGCTACATAAAAAAGCAATAAGGAAGTCAGTACAAACTAAACTTTCATACAGACAATGACTTTTTATACTATACACTGAAATGTAAGCACAAATATTTATATTCCAATTGATTTATTCTGTAAATATATGTTAAAAATTAAAAAGTAAGCAACAGGTTGCTGTGACACTTGTATTTTTATATCTGATTTTGTAAGCTAGTATTTTCTAAGTGAAACTTTGGGGTACACAAGACAAGTCAGACTCTTGAAAGAGGTACAGTAGACTAGCAAGGCTGTTCTATGCTATGGGCTGGTACCAAGGTAATGCACTAATGGAACAAAAACAGATACAGTATCCAAGATACATAGAATAGGAAAGAAATGTGGTATGAAAAATCAATTAGTATTAGTATTATTTACCACAGTAAAATGACTTTTTTATTTGTAATTTTTCCCTTAAAAAATGTTTTTGTTGTGATTTTCCTCACTTCATCATCAAGCTTGACTTTGTATATGAGACTTCTGGGACTCATATAGAACATATTGAAACCTGGAAGTGTAGTTCAGTGAAACTATCCCTTTAAATGAACAATCCCCATTTCTACACATCTTTTATTTATGGTGAAAACTAGTAACATGGGCAGAAAGCCAACCCTAATTGTTATTTTCTCCCCACATACATCCTTCTTGGCCTTTACTTTTTCATCTTAAGACTGTGTCTTCCAACGGCAAGTCTAAATCACAATGGGCAGCTAAGTTAGATGCATCACATTTCCCCTCCTCCCCTGAGAAAATACAAGTCACATTTAGAATACATTGATTTAGTTGTAGTTAGGTTTCATTCACTTGTTTAAGTAAAAGAGATCCTCAAGTGGCTAGATGTATTAAAAAACTTGAAAAAAATATGTCAAGATCTTATATAATGAGACATGTAGTCTGCTCTCAGATAAAAATAATGGAGTAGTTTAGTGATGTTTTGCCTGTGTGGGAAACAAGATTACAGCTACAGCTGCTGTGCAACCAAATAGTGATTCAAAATTTCACTGAGGGAACAGGAATCCTCTCATATGAGGGATCAACTCCAGGACTATTTCATAATTCTCTAACCTTAGCTTTAGAGCCTTCTTCCCTCTCCAGGCAACAAAGGAAGTAGCATCAGGGTGTTTAATAATTTCCCCTACATCTCACGTGGGAGTTAGTGTCCATTGGCAAAACAGCTTGAGTGCCTAACTGAAACCAAATAGCCGCTCTTTGGTTTTTAAAAGCCCTACCGCCTGTGTTGTACCTTCAGTAAACTACAGACACTGGTCTGACCAAGCTTACCAGCTGTTCAGGCATTACATGGGTCTTAACCAGTAGTTCAGGTACAGTCAAAACCTTCAGGCAGAGCCTTGTAAGAGTCCAGGGTTGGTAACTGAGCACATGGCATGTGAAAGTATGAAGTACATCATCTGCTAACAGGTCAGGCTGCACTTGCCTACCCTTTGACTGCTGATGGACATTGAAAGTTTCATAGTTTCCTGAACCAGAGATATTTAGCTTTCAGCAGTTAGTCATCTCTCTCAGGCGGGCATGTCTGAGGAGCTTCCAAATTCTTGAAAGAAACTTTTATGCACTGGGTGCTAACATACTCCACAGCTTGTGTCAGTTAAGCCTTCTATCATCATTTAATCAGACTTCATTTAATTATCTCTATATTTTTAAAAGTTTTTCCTGCTGGATGACAATGTCCCTACTACGCGACAGAATGACGTTATCACGTCATCAGCATCAACAGTCTCTCAGTGAAACAAAAGTGGCCGGGGGTGGAGAGGATGGCAAGTATAGTGGGCAGAGGGCGCAGCTCCCTAGTTTATTTTAACAGAGCGTAAAAAAAGAAAAACAGCAGAAACAAACCTACTCAACTTCCAGAGCGTAGAAAATATGCCAGACGGGTCTATGAAGCTACTAAATTCTCAAAGCCTGACTACAAGGCTCAGAGATCTTACAGATTGCAGGTTATGTTGTAAAATGTGCTGTATTCAGTTACAGAATTTAGAAGCCATACCAAGATTGTCTAAATGCTATGTAATTTATTTGAGCCAGAGTATTCTCTTTCAATGTCACAGTTCAAAGGTCAAATTTGATTTAGATAACTCCAAAGCTATGCTCATCCAAATTTGCTAAAATATCCAGAGATCAGCAGGAAAACCAAAACCTGAGAACTGGCTTTCTTGTAAGGATTTGATATTCTGGATTTCTACTCACGCTCTTCTGGACAATGATTTTGTCTTTGAAGTGTTTCATCTCTTTTTGCTTCCAGCTCTGGAAGGATGTACACTGGAAAAGTATCCTTTTAGCTCAACATTTTGGAGAGTGGAAAGAAAATTGAGGCTGGGGAAAACCAGCTTGCTGTTGATTGGAAGTGTTGTACAAGGAGGTCTGCCTGCAAGGTGAATGGTGATCAGTTTTCTGGAGAGCACTTGGGAAAGAAGATAAGGTTGTGCAGGTGTCACCTATAAAGTGACAGGATTACTGATATCAAACATTAAAAAGTTATAGCTATTTTTCACACAGGCACTTTCCCATGAACTATGTGCAAATTCTTAGTTGATGGTTCTCCCAAATGGTCATTCGAGCTATTTTATACTGGACTTGTACTTAAGTTAAGCTTTCTGGGTTTTTGAATCACATACATTTTATTGATATATCTTCTGTGCATCTGTGACCAGTATTTTTACCAGTAACTGCGTGACAGCTAAATATTGTCTGTAATTTTTGATGTCAGTTTCAAAGAAAAATGCCAGCTTTGGGGTTCAAGACTCTCAGTTTTAAGTACTTCAGAATCAATGCCTTTTCCTTTGGTGCCCTTGGGAAATATTAGCTCTCAAATGGCCTCCAAATGACTGCACTGCAGCTTACACTTTAAAAGCACAAGGAAAGAGTCTCGGTGGTTTGTCATTCGCAGTCACCAACTACTGTTTTGATATTTCTTTTGGCAGAAAATGAAAAATTTCTGACATTTCAGTGAGTAAAAAAGGGATAATGTTTACCAGATTATAACTATAAATAAGGGAGACAGAAGACAACTTTCAAAGCCCTGGTCTACAGTAGGACTTTATTTCGAAATAATCCCCCCACCAAGCCAAATTTATAAGCAGACCATCCACATTACCAAGCCTGTTATTTCGAAGTAACAGGCCGCAGAATTCAAAATCTGTACTCATGCTTTTCATCAGGTGTAATGCTAATTCCAAAATAGTTATTTCAAAATAACGGTAGTGTGGACACTTCGGTGCCACTATTTCAAAATAATTACTCCCCAGAATAATTCAAACTAATTACTCCCCAGTGCTTCCAAGGAAGTCTGAGTATCGCATCCACGTATTTGTAATTTTTCCCTTAAAAAATGTTTTTGTTGTGATTTTCCTCACTTCATGTCTACACTACCAATTTATTCTGAAATAAGTTATTTTGAAATAACTCCCGAAATGACAGTTTCAAAATAGCACTATTCCTCTTCACAAGCAAAAGTAACATTTCAAAATAACTAGCCCATTATTTCGAAATAACAGGCTTGGGAGCGTGGATGCTTACCTTATTATTTTGAAATAACTCTCCCAGTGCAGACATGCCCTGATTTAGACCATCTGAGAATCTGGCTCTTTGAATTTTCATTTGGATTTCACTTAAAAACTAGTTCCAAGCTGGCAAGTTGCAGTTCCTCTCAGGAGAAGCATGGATGCAAGTAGCTTCTCAGGAGCTTATCTTCCCATCTGAAACTAAGAAGTCAGTGGAAGTTAATGAAGTAGAAGAGATATAAGTTTGCCATCCCCTGCCCCAGACCTGAAGAAGGAGGCAATCATAGCACTGTACAAAAGTTCTATAATCAAACCTGATGACAAAGAGAAAGCTGCCTGGTTTCAGGATTTCATTTCATACTGAACAATTCTGATCAGTGGGTTTGGCGAGAACAATTCTAACCTAGAAAATTAACCCTTTAATGACAAATGTAAACTAAATGGCTTGATGATCTGGAAAGACACTAACTGCTAGTTTAAAATGGGACATAGGCATGGCCAGCTATATCGGTTTTACATGGCCATAAGTTCATCAATATGACACAGCAGGGTTTGGGTGCCAGTTCAGCAATCCATCCCTATGAAGCAAAAATGCTTCCCATTATCTTAAATACACATACATCCATAAACGTAACAAGTTATAAATGAACATAGCTACCCCCTCTGAGATTTTTTATACATAAACGTATCAATACACATTTCATCCCTATTCAGCATTTCATTCAGCCTAAGCAGGTGCTTAAAATCTGTGCTGAATTAAATTCACTGTGACAGTCTAATCCAGTGATTTTCAAACTTTCTTCTCATGACCCCGTTGAAGGAAATTGTTAATGCTCATGACCCAACATAATTATATCTTTTGACCAGACTGAGGGCTCAGAGGTGGGCAGGAATGAGGGGTCTGGAGTGATGAAGGGGGCTGTAGGTTTGGGGGCACCTCAGAGCTGGGGCAGGAGGTTGGTGCTCATGGTTGAGCCCAAGCTTAATTCCAGCATCTCCTGGTCAATGGTGCAGTGGGGGTGCTAAGGCAGGCTTCCTATCTCTCCTGGCATGGCAGGACATGCCCTGGAAGCAGCCAGCAGCAGGTCTGGCACCTAGCACACAAGCTGCTCTGCATACTGTTCTCACCCCCAGGCACAGCCCCCACTCCCAGCTCACATTGGCTGGGAATTGGCCAACAGGAGTGTGGAGCCAATACTCAGGGTAGGGGCAGCACACAGAGCCCCGTGGTTCCTCTCCCCGCCTAGGAGCCAGACCTGCTGTTGGCCACTTGGTGGTTGACAGTATAAGGACAGGCAGGAAACCTGCCTTAGCACCCCCACTATTCACTGGGTCACCTTACAGTAAGGTGACCCAGTGCCTGACATCTTGTGTCCCAATACTAGATTAATCATAGAATACTAGGACTGGAAGGGATCTCGAGAGGTCATCGAGTCCAGTCCCCTGCCCTCATGGCAGGACCAAATACTGTCTAGACCATCCCTGTTAGACATTTATCTAACCTACTCTTAAATATCTCCACAGATGGAGATTCCACAACCTCCCTGGGCAATTTATTCCAGTGTCTGACCACCCTGACAGTTAGGAACTTTTTCCTAATGTCCAACCTAAACCTCCCTTGCTGCAGTTTAAGCCCATTGCTTCTTGTTCTATCCTCAGAGGCCAAGATGAACAAGTTCTCTCCCTCCTCCTTATGACATCCTTTTAGATATCTAAAAACTGCTATCATGTCCCCCCTCAATCTTCTCTTTTCTAAACTAAACAAACCCAATTCCTTCATATAGATTACAATCTATAGTTTAAAAACACTGGTCTAATCTATTTCCCACCAAAGATTAATCCAATAGTCAAAGAATGCTAATAAAAAAGTAACAAAAATATAGTTTTGTTATCTGTTTGTGATTATATGAATAAGTTAACTGAATACTGTAATACATTTAGACTTTAAGACAGGTGAGTGTTCAAAAGAGTCTTTGAAAAATGTGTTTTTGACAAATTTGCTTTCCAGTTCTGGTTTTTCCCCCCTATCTCCTTCAAAGAAAAATTAAGGTTGAAAGTGTACATATTTTACCCTTTGCTTATTAAATTTTTAAAATTTTATCTGTGGAATACTTGCCATACAATGATTCACCTGATTGTTTGTGTCAGATGTATTACCGTCATGTCACAAAGCATGCTGCATCCCAAACTTGATTAATGTTGAACATTTGGTTAGAGATGAGAAAACACTTATTTCAGAATGAAAGATCCGTGCAGAATTAATAATGTAATCTACATGTTCAGGGCAGAAATGTACTTTGCACAGCATTAAAGTTAATCATGGTATCTCTTGACTGACTCATTAGAAAGGTAAATTGATAAGGTGACTACATTTTTATGCAGACAGGGGAAGTTCTTGATTATAAAGCAAACTTCAGATGTATACAGAAATGTATTGGTCTAAATGTGAATATGCCAAATGAAAAAAAGCAAATGATGTACCAAAACCTGAAAACCGTGGGCAGCGCCATGACATGTCATCAGTTTTTGTCCAGAGCTCCTCATATTAACGAATTAGTCTTCTTCTCAAATGTTTACATTTACTAATTCCTTCTAGAAGATCCTGCTTTCCAGGCCACTTCATCTTTTTAGGAAAAGATGATTGGACATAGCTCTTTTCAGAGTCATTCGATGTTGTTTCTGTCTGCTGCTTTAAAAAAAATTAAACGTCCCCGTTTAAAAATATTCCTGGTTGAAAACATCCTTTTTTCAGAAAACAATGTTTTAAAGAAGGGGAATTAAATATATGTATAACAAATGTCTAACACATATATAATAAAGCTATTGATGTGAAGATCTGTAATAGAATGGCAAACTTTAATATACTTATTGCCAGACGGCATGCACAATTTATTTTTGTGCAAATAGAATAGGTTATAAATGTGATTAACTTAGCTGAAGCAAAGTGGAATTTTCACAGTGTCTTTAAATTAAGAAGCACTGTGTTCAAGCAAACCCCCATTTCCTTTTTGAATTTCATAACTTGACTTCTCTACATTGTGTTTTAAATGTACTGGTCCTTTGGGGGATTGTCAAATCCACTACCAAACCTGATGGGACTGCAGCAGTCTGGCTGCAATGTGCTTATCTTTATTTGACATTATGAAACGGTAATTCTTGGCAGGGAGAAAATAATTTTCCAGACATTAAACTTCAATACCATGTCTAGATGTATGTTTTTACTTAAAAAATATGTATCACATGAACACATGGTAAATATTTATTTTGGTAATTTTTACCTTAAAATCAAGAAACAATATCCAGAATTAAGGTTTTTAATTTTGCTTAATATTTCTTCTAATTACTGTTTTCACACAGAAAACTTTCAGACATAATACCCTTTCATAAGATGTTTTACTACATCATAAATTCACTTGTATAATTCCTCACAAAGGGCCTGTTTTTGTCCCATCCTGTAAGTTAGCACAGTGAGAGAGGGGACACAAGGCATTGCCTTACTCCCTGGCTCTTGGGCTCTGTACCACTAATCCCTGATTATAGGTTCTGTAAAGTTACTATCTACTACTATCCTCACACAGATAGGTGAGAGGTGGCAGAACTCAGTACGTATTAGACAGAGCCTTTATTCTACCCAAGTACCTGGTGATATAGTTATGGCAGCACTTAGTAGAGTAAAACCTGTGATAAGTACAGGCCTGTTGAAATGTACTCCCTCCCCAGTTCAATGGGGTAACCAAGAAGGAGGTTTTGACTCCTTGTCTGCAAATTATCAGTCTTATCCTCTAGGACTGTAACAAAAGGGTAAAAGGAATACAAAATGCAAAGCAACATACAAACAAGTAAAAATTAACAGTATGAGGTGTGCATCACTTCCTAAAACTTCCTATCTTGAATAAGCCAAACATTTTTACACTCATGGTTATGCGGTATATTTAAACAATTTAAGATGCTCCTTATATTTTGGAATGAAGGGGAATTCTAGCCTTTACCTTGTAAGAATCCTTCTTGTGTGCTGCTGAGTTAGGCAAGAGTATTCTGCAACAAAAGGATTTATTTTTTCTAGTGTCACTACTGTTATTTAAAAATATGTTTTGGAACCAGTTCTGACTTAATTGAAATCAATGGAAAAATATTTTATGGATTTAAATAGAAAGAGACTTTGGATTTTTAACTGAAGAGGAAAAAGCACCATTGAATCATCATTATTTTCTACAGATAGACTTTTAAAAAAAGGATGATTCTCCCCCAAACATTGTAGGTACCATATACATCTGGCATATATCATAATGGTGTTTATGCAAGATTTACCACTAAATAGTAAAGCCATCACTTATTTAATGCATACAGCCCTGTGCTGATATAAAATTTTGTATCTGCAAAAAATGATCCAAGGATAGTCGCATCCACATTCACGGATGCGGATACTTGCAGATATAAAGTGAATAGCCACAAATGTGCATAGTTCTAGATATAAAATTCATATGCACACATCCCCAAAAATGAGCTTCTGATATGGTTACCCACAGATATAAAGTGGATATATCAGGGATGATCTAGATGGTGCTTGGTCCTGCTCTTAGGGCAGAGGACTGGACTTGACTCTTGAGATCTCTTCCAGTTCTAGTATTCTATGATTTGGTGCTGCTTCTTATTCCTCACCTAAAGCTACTGTGATGTCTTCAAGATTTCTTGTGGAGTAGCCTCAGAGTGAGAGACATAGGCCATATGTCTCTAAATTAACTTTGGGCTATACATTATAGGCATTTGCTCAGAAATAAGAGGAAGTAAGAACTTTGTTTACAGGTTACCTGGATCTTGGACCTGCAGGAGAACATAGTCCTGCAGGAGAACATAGTCTACTCACCTATTTACTCTCTCCCTGGAACAAGTGGGGAGAGAAGAGTAGGGAATAATGCAGCCAAAGCTCTAGCCCCTCTTACTGTCTGGTGAATATTGCTGAGGCAGCCTACAGTAGGTAGTAATCTACAGCTAGGCTATACCAGCACTTAATTACTATTTCCCAGGAGTAAAGAGAAATCAGGAGAAGTTTTGTGATGCAAAGGTATGTGTGTTTCAGCTTCCCAACATTACTGCTTATGCCATTCCCATATGCCCAGTGCTAAACCTAAAGTTACAATATAGACCTCTTCTGGCACCAACACCACCACTGAAGAACATCCTGCAACTTGCTATATATTACAGAAACATTAGGTTTTAGACCCTATTACGTAGTCCAGTGTTTTCTAGATTCCTCTCTAAAATCACCAATGTTTCTTTTGAACTATATTACCAATATGTATGAGAAAGCTGTGTATAATGTTACAAGACATGCATCATGTCTGTATAGGTTCAGCATTGAATTAATACAGGCAGCATTGCGGAACATTGGTCTGATCTGATATTGGAATTCTTGTGTCCCTAAACAGAAAACAAAATTACAGTAACTATAGTTATATACACTACTTTAGATAAAAATCAGTGAGGCAGGTCCTCTGCTGGTGTAACTCAGCATAGCTTCATTTACTTCAGTGGAGTTACACAGATTTACACCAGGTTAAAATAAAGCTTAGTATAAGGCAGGCCCTGTTTTAAAAGGAAGAGGCTCACATCCACTTCTGCTCTTTTATTATCCAATTGTAGTAGGTTTGTGAGGCTTAAAATTTAAAGTTTCAGATGGATAGATTGGAAAAAGGTCTGTTTACAGAACTGCCAAATAATCAAATAGATGAAAAGAATCTAGCACCATAGTCCTTAAAATCATTAGTGAAAATACAGCTTTTTGACTAATTTAACTTTGAACTGAAGAAACCCATAGAAGTGAAAGTATTTTCCCTTCCTTTATTATTCCAATTAGCTAAACTATTGACAGCTATTTTATAAGTGTCTTTAAAGGTAGGGGGAGAAAGGTTTACTAATGAAATCTGAGAACAGGAAGTATGCTGATTGAATTGCAAAAAGGTTAGAAAAGAAACCAGTCCACAATAAACTGAACTCACTACATCAGTGGTTTTTGAGCTGTGGTCCACAGACCCGGAGGGTTCAGATTTCTAAAGAGGTATATCTGCACAGTCGCGCGGAGCTAGAAATAAGCTATGCAATTGGAGCTACACAAATTGCATAGCTTATTTCGAGACAGCCTATTTCAAAATTTGGCGTTGTGTAAACAGTGCCAAATTTTGAAATAGAGCATTATTCCAGTGTCTTCCTTATTCCTCATGCAATGAAGTTTACAGGAATCCAGAATAAGGCGCCCATTATTTTAAATGTATTTTGAAATAATGGGTGTGCTGTTAAGACACACACAATGCTATTTCAGGATAATGGATGTTATCCCGAAATAGCACCTCTGTATAGATGTACCCAGAGGGTCCACACCTCCATTTAAAATGTATTAAGGGTCTGCAAATGAAAAAAATTGAAAAACACTGCTCTACATAACAGATTTCAGAGAGGTATCTGTGTTAGTCTGTTTTGGCAAAAACAACATGGAGTGCGATCTTAAAAACTAAGAAATTTATGAGGGCTTAAGCTTTTTGAAAGCTTTTGTTTCTCTTCAAGCATCTGAGGAAGTGAGTTGTATCTCATGAAAGATTATGCCCTCATAAATTTCTTAGTCTTTAAGGTGCCACTGGACTCCTTGTTGTTTTTACTATTCTACAACTTTTCCTTGCTGCTTCTTATAGAAGGAAAATGGAAGAAAATGGAAACAAATCTTTTTCAGAATAAAAGCAAGTTAGTTATCCTGTAATAAATCATCTGTTGGCAACTGCATCTGTTATGAGAAAGTTACTTGATCAAGAAATAGCAAATTTACTGTTTTACAGGAGCTTGTGCATGTTCCAGAGGTGCTCAACATTTATTTTCCTCTTTTTTTCTGTGCGGTTTATGACTAATCCCAGTGTGGAGTCTAAGCAGTATGAAGACCCAGCTTAAAGGGTCAAATTGTGTTGTGCAATACATCATGCCAATATAGCCAGATATCCTGGGCATTGTCTTGTTGCAAACTTTTGTTGTTTCAAACTGCATCACCAATACTGGCATTTAATTTGTCTTGAGACCTATTTCGCACAGAAGTGTAACAGGGATGTTTTGGTGATGTAGTGTGAAATGCTGCCTCCACTTAAGTCAATGGGATATTGCCATAGACTTCAATGGAATCCAGATTCTACCCCTACTCTTTTTACATAGATGTAAAGGAGTAAGTAAGTTAATAACTGTTCTAATACTGTAATCACACTTGCACAGAATGGAATTCAGATAATCAAAAATATTTTCTTTGCTCGACTGTCAGTATAGATTAAAGGAGCATGACCAGAAGTTCCTTTTTGCAAACATACATGCATACTTTTCCGTTGTGATCATTTAGAAACTGCTTCCACAAATTGCAATGCCAGAAGGTACCTGAAAGACACATGTGACTGGCAGATAAAGGACTCTTAATTCTGCCTTTAAACTAGAACAAATAAATAAGATTTATTAACTTTTCCAAGCTGCTATTTACATTTTTGCCTACAAACATTATCTGTGCTATTGGAAATAGAAGCCTGTTAACTTTCCTGATGGTATTCCACAGACAATTTTGCTAGCTGCTATCAGCAATGTTACACCTGGGTAATTACTGTGAATATTTAGAATTCTTGGGATGCTTTCTTTTCCCCCTTTTTTAATAATCCTTGGTGATTTTCATTACGATATGCACCTGCTGGCAGACTTAATATCACAAAATCCACCAACCTCCATTTTTATCATATGCATTCCTTATTGTGTTCTCTTGCTATTCTGTGATATAACAAGGTGTCTCATGTATCAAAACTCAGACCAGTTTCCAGACCACAAAGCAAACAAAAGCCCAGAAACTAAAAAACAGATGTATCTATTAGTAGCAAAAGCATCAAACTCCAATCTCTTGTTCTTATTCAATTATGAATGAAACTGCTCTGTCATTGGACTCAACTGATCTGTTCCTACTAAAAGTCCCAGTCAAGAATCATGGACATAAGTTGTTTGAAAATCATTTGCATATTTTGAATTATCTGCTTTGTTAGTTGGCTTGTGCAGACATGAATTTCTTTCAACTACGTAAAGCATAGGGCAATTAGATAAAAAAAATGGGCACAGAAAAAAGGCTTTGACTGAAACCCTCAGTCAATTATAATAATAATTATCATTATAGATGCATAGGTAAAAAGACTATTCCTATTCAGATTTTTAGACCTACCTAGCTTTATAAACATATCAAGAATACTTGATAAAATTCACAATAAGTTTTCCATATGTTAAAATTATAATTTTAAAACAAACAGCATTCTCCATGGGACAACTATTGTGTCGCTATTTCATATGCTGTGCCCGTGCCATAAAAACATAGCAGCCTGATGCTTTTAGGTATTGTACTACTGCTCTTAATACTCTAAGGCCTGGTCTATACTACATTGTAAGTAAGGGTATGTCTACACTACAGTGCTATTTTGAATTAACTTAATTTGAAAGTTGAATTTGAAATTTGAATTAAGCTAATTCGAAATAACGCATCTATACACAAAAACTATTTTGAAATAGCACGTCCACACTGAGTGGACCCTGAACCAAAGTTAAGGCTGGCCGGCAGGGCATCAGATTAGGATTTAGTGTGTGGGGGTGCTGCCTGAGGCTAACTAAGCTCCGTGCTTAAAGGGACCCTACCCCCGACCCCGGACAGACAGTTCTCAGGGTTCCCTGCTTGCTTGTCTACCTCGATGAGGGACAGCAAAGCAGTCCTGTCTTGGAGCGCCCTGAGTGCCTGCACTTGGGATAACACAGCACTCGGCCACATGGAGCCAGAGCTGCCCCGGGCACGCCAGTGTGTCTCGTGGGGTCTTTGCCATCAGCCCGGCTGCACTTGCTGCAGGCTACCATCTGGGGGAGTCCATCGGGGGGCTGTGAGGATCCAGGAGGCACTGAGGGAGAGCGTCCACTCCAAGGAGCCTTTGGAGCCTCCCCAGTCTTCCCCACTGGGGGCTCGTGCCCCATTCCTCCCTCACATCTTTCCACTTACCCCT
>JANRFK010006693.1:24740992-24763646 GCA_030068395.1 Apalone spinifera
GAAATAACTGCTGTTATTTCGAATTAACTTTGTAGTGTAGACATACCCTAAGTAAGTAAGTAAAAAAAATACGCAACTCCAGCCATGTAAATTATGTACCTAGAGACAATATTTTTTACTTCACTTTTCCATGCCATTCACACAGCAGGAGACCGATGGGAGCAAACACTCCCATAGGCGATCCTTACTCCTCATGAGGAGCAAGCATACCAGCGCCAATGAGGGCGCACTTTGAGTTCAATCTAGCTGGTCTATGCTACACCTACTAAATCAAACCCTAGAATATTGTCCGCTGTAGCGTGGATCTTCTGCATAGTGTAGACATGCCCTAAGAGTAGAGTCTCACCAAGGGGATCATTGGCAATCTAACTAAACAATGCCCAGATGTCATATTAGCTAAAATAACCCAAAATCGTTTATCATAAAGCACCAAGAAAGGTCAATAAATCATCATATTCTCTATAGTACAGGAAAGGAAATACACTTTTTGAAGGAGTTTGATTTGTTTTGATCCTGGAAGTATCCCTGGATGCTAGTTATATAGTTGAGTGAACACTGTGGAAACAAAACAAAATAAAAACCTACGGTTGGGTTTTTTTTGAATTTTTAATAAATTCACTTTGACTGTTTTCAGTTCATGTAAATAGTCCAGAAAATGAATTTACTGACAAGAATGTTAATCAAAACAGCAAATTTTAAATGAGACTTGCATAATACTCATGGAAACTGATTTTAAAAGATAAACTCATCTGATCAGGGAACAAAAACATGCCATGTGACTGTGTTTCCAATAAAAACAGCTTCAATTGCAAATAAGAAGCCCTTGCAATTAGCTATGCACAAGCAATCTGCGGACCAGGAATTATTCATAAAAACAGCTTGATAAATATATTCGAACAACAAATACATTTGAGGAAACTACAGTGCAGTCATGAATTATGAGAAGAAAAAAAAGGAAGAAATCACTGAATAAATTATCAGTGATTAGATTATTCACTATCAAGTATTCACTCAATTCTCCAGCACAGGGAGCACATCTGATTTATGGTATCCGGGGTACAAAACAAAAGTGATCCAAAAATAATCATATCACAACTGAAAGTAGAAGACAGAAACCTTTGATGAGGACTAAAAAAAAGTGTCTAGTACCTATTATGTGTGGTGTATATGCAAGGATTAATTTAAATTAAAAGATTCCTGCTGACCTATAAATGGACTGAGGACAATCTAAACGGCACAATTAAGCATATGTTGTGTTCATGTCCCCAATTAAAATTACTTTTGATTATATTGATAAAATATCCAACAGAAACTCAACATACGTATGTGGTTTTGTGTTTTTTTGTATCCTTTGGTATATATGGTTGTGACTATTTTCTTCCACTATTTGATCTGAGGAAGTGGGTCTGGCCCACGAAAGCTCCTCATCTAATAAACCATCTTGTTAGTCTTTAAAGTGCTACATCGTCCTGTATTTTGTTTCTGCAAAGAACTTTCAGATGACAGTACATTTCAGTAAATTCTCATTAAAGAAGAAAGATATTGAGCAAATAAATGTACAAAGCTTGTGTGTATCAAACTTCCTGGAGAATTTGGAATGTCATCAAAAACAGATGTAAGAAAAACATTGCTACATCTCAATCCTAGGATGAATTAAAAATGAACAACCAGGAAAGCATGAAGCAGAACACGATGATCACTTGTTTGCCAACAAAACACTGGTTAGACTCAATGGGCCTTATTGCTCTCTCAGGTGTAATCCAGAAGTAACTCATTTGAAATCAATGGAGTTGCTCTTGTTTAAATCTAATACAAGTCAGAGAAGAATCAGGTGCACTATGTCACAAAAATGGCATTCAAGTTGAGCTTTTTCTGTCAACATTTTTTTTTGTTGTATTTTGACAGTGTAGGATCATTCAGCCCTGCGTCCTGGCAAAATTCCAGAATGGTTACACGTTCTGCTTGCCTAAATTGTCACCGTGTGAATATGAAACTTCTCATTTTGTGTCTTACACTACTCAGTGTCTCATATGGAGTTGCTCAGCTTTCCCTCCAAAAGAGAAAACATGAAGTGGAGGCTGTGCAGTGCAGAAAGCTCCATGATGACCTCTACATCATTCCATTAGAGGGAAGCATGATTTGCCCTTCTGTTCCCATTGACTTACTCATAGGATCTAGTAGAACTAAATATATTTTTTTAAATTAAAAGACAATTGCAATGGATAAGAGTAGAATTTGTAACTGTTATTCAGAAACAAAAATATAAAAGCTATATAAGGTTGAACTAAAAAAAACTATATTAGAACTAACAAGGCAAGTGAGTGCCTTTCACTAGCCTGACTTTTGTTTGGCTGTTGTAGCCCATTACCCCGCCCTTCATCTGTTTTGTCTTTCCAGATACAGATTGGACCTCCTTGGTCCAGCACTGCTGGGACCTGACCAGTCCTGAATAAGAGAATTTGCTGGACCAGGGGAAGTGTGGAGGGGGACCAGAGGATGTGGCCTCTTACTGCTGGCCCCTTCTACTGCAGCCGGGCTGTGTCTCATGCTGCCGCCGTCCCCTGACTCCAGGCTGCCACGGGTGGCTGGGGTTCTCTGGCCCTGGCATTGGCCTCGCACAGTTGCAGATGGCCACATTTCCCCAATTCCACACTGCTGCAGGTGGCTAAAGCTTTCTAGCCCCTGGCTCCACACTGCTGTGGGTGGCCAGGCTTCTTTGGCCCCACACTGCCACTAAGGTTTCCTGGCCCTGAACTGCCATGTGCTGCTGGGCTTCTCTGGCCCCCAACCCCACACTGTCATGGGCAGCCAGGTTTCCCTGGCTTGGTGATGCTGCATGCTGCTGGGCTGCTCCAGCCCCTCACTCTGTGCTGCTGTAGGTGGCCAACGTTCCCCAGCCCCGCTCTAGTTTGTCCAGATCATTTTGAATCATGACCCTAACCTCCAAAGCAGTTGCAACTCTTCCCAGCTTGGTATCATCTGCAAAATTAATACTCATACTCTCTATGCCATCATCTAAATTGTTGATGAAGATATTGAACAGACCTGGTCCCAGAACAGTCTGCAACTGTGCAACCAGGACCTGTGACCCCTGCAGAACCCCACTTGTTATGCTCATCCAGCATGATTGTGAACCGTTAACTACTCTCTAAGAATGGTTATCCAGTCAATTATGCACTCACCTTATAATGGCCCCATCTAGGTTGTATTTCCCTAGTTTATTGATAAGAACGTCATGTGAGACTGTATCAAATGCCTTACTAAAGTCTAGGTATACCACATCCACTAATTCTCCCTTATCCACAAGGCTAGTTATCCTAGCAAAGTCATACATGATCTCCTATTCATCCAATATAAAAGAAACGGCATGGAATAATCAGGCAGAAGAAGAAAGGAAACTGCACCACACAAGAGTGACAACAGAGTCCAAATTTAGAGATGTGATGAAATACACAGTGTTGGCACAATTTTGATCTAAAGTACAAATCGCTATTATGAACAGCACAAGCATCTTGGCAAACTACTTGATGAGGAACTGAAATATGAATGTCCCAAGACTAGGCACCAGGAGCTGGATTAAATTTCCTTGAAGCCAATGGCAAGACTCATTGACTCCTACAGGTTGAACCTCTTTATTCCAGCACCTTCATGATCTGACTGGTGCTGAATCAGAGAATTTGCTGAACCACAGGAGGTCAGCATTGGCTAGCAATATTACCTACACTGCCACTATTTACTGGGTTCTTAAAAGACATTTAAGGTAAATTAGAGCTAAATAATAGCATAGAACACTGAAAGCCAGGACTGGTGGCTGTAAACAAACTTTATGGGATTGCAGGAATTTTGGTCACACCCATGATAAGTGGACATCTGGCTAACTAAAATCATGCCAGACCACATTCTTTGGAACAAACAAGAGAATGCCGGATTACAGAGGTTCAATCTGTAGAGGCTCCTAAAACAGCAGGTAGTCACATTTGAACTAAAAAGGAATGAAGGGAAGAAAATACTGTACATTTTACACAATCTTTAAACCACCTAACCCCATTCTCAAAGTGTTTAATTACTCAGTGTCCCCTGATGCTATAATCATTTTAAATGATGTTTTATGATTAAAGGACTTGGAAGAGGACAAATTTTTCTTTTGAAGATTGATGAAATTGTCCTAAATCAGAGAAGATTGGGCAAGATGTGTTTTGTGATTCAGTAGAAACCAAGTTGGACTCTGTACACTGCAGGAGACAAAAATTGTTCTGCTTCATGAAGATCAGTTTCAATGTGTTTCTAAAAAGCCAATCTGCTTAATTAACTCTGATGATAAAGTATTAGTTGAAGTTCTGAAAGGATGGCTAACTAAAAGTCCTCCTTCATATCACTGACCCAGATCAGGCTAGTTTTGTGCTAGGCAGGTATGCATGAGGTAATTTAAATAGCAAACTATGAGACTAAATAGTCCAAGAAAATTAATATAAACTAATTTTATTTCAGTGGGCATTGCTGAAGAGTTGGGGTTATACTGAATGGCCTTTTTATTAAGGATCCTCAAACAATTTGGTTATGATTAAGATGTTTTAAGTAGGTCATACTGCTTTACATAACCTTGGAATCCTTAATGATAGTGAATGATCTTACTACCTTAGAGTTTCATCTACTTTGAGAGATCAGGAAGAATTTGTGCTCAAGACATTCACATGCAAGAGTGTCCACTCTGAGTGAATCTAGGGGGTTTGATCTGGCTAAATGCATTTGTCTCAGTGGTGTTAATTTAGATTAATTATGGTACAATCAAGAGAAGATTTGGCCATAGTATGCAAAAATAGTCTAATGAGGAATAATACAATATAAAATAATTTTAGTTTCTTTAGATATGCTAATTACCCACAAATTCAGTATGTCAATTTGCAGTTTACTATTTTCACTTTCTGCAATGTATTATGTAAGCGTTTTTCCATGTTAAAAATATATCGATAGGAATTACAGTAGACTCAAGTATTGCTTCCACAGTCTCTCTTGTTATTTTCATTTCCAATAAAAGTTCTATTATTTGAAGTGAATTCTACTCAGTCATGATCTTGTCTTGCAACTCAGTGAAAAACATATTTGAATTACTACACAGATTTAAAGATATTTCAAGGGAAAATAATTAAAATGAAATTAATTTAAAATTAATCCAGTGCCATACAAAGAAGATTATATCATTCTCAAATACATTGAACTCTACAACAAACACATATTATATGCTCATTTTTACAAAACACAAGATTTGTCTATCAAGCTGCAGGTAACTGAGCAAACTAAATCCAAATCCCATCAGCTAAGAATGGACTGCTGATTACTGAATTAAATAAAGTGGTGTCTTAGGTTAACAAAAACAGATCTAAGTTCCATACTTGATGCTATTTAAACAAAGCAGAGGAAATGTACTATAGTAAAAACCTTGAGAACAGAGGGATACATTTAAAGAGAATGTTTTGTTGCCAGTACCACATCTCTTGAAGTGTTGATTAAGATAAAAAACAGAGGTACTCTCAGATGAGGTATTTTATTATCTATACATTTCTAATCTATTCTTGTGCATGCAGGTGAGAGAGGCTTCCTTTAATCTTCTCTCTCTCTGACAGGGGTGATGTTCTTCAACAAGCTCTTGATAGAGCCTCTTATCTTTATATTGCAACTGCTCAAAGTTATTTTGTGGATTTCCACAAGAGCATCCTGAGGCATTCCTGGGTCCTCTCTTTTCCTGACATTCAATATTTTTTACAGCCACCAGCCCTGGCTCTCAGTGTTCTGTGCTGTTATTTAGCTCTAATTTACCCCTAAATATCTTCCAAGTGTTCAGTAAGCAGAGGAAGTGTCGGTAATGCTGCTAGATAATATTGTCCACGCATGGTTTGGCAAATTCTCTGGCTCCACAAAGGTCAAGTCTGAGGATGGACTAAAGAGGTTCAACTGTGCTAGGGAATTAGCTTTTTGATGGCCCATACATCTTACAAGGTTGTGGGGCAGATAGATGGCTCGGTGTTGTCATGATTTATTTTCTTAATTATCATGAAATCTTGCATTAGTTGTGTTGCATGAAAATGTCATAATTGATTGGCACATTAAAAATTGGGAATCGGTCAACTTCAGCATTTGACCTTCCTTAAACTGTTAAAAAATCTGGTAACGTGCCCTTTAAACTCCAGGGACACAATTATAATCTCAGGAATTCAGTGGAATTGAAACTAGTAGAGATATTTCTAAATTAGACTGGTATACTTGGCATCAGAATCTGATCTTAAGTATATATTAATTCTTAAATGATTCTAGAGTATCACTGAGGAACAGCTAGACTAAAAAAATATAAATAGAAATAGGTAACAGAATATGTTTCTGGATCATTTTATATTGAAACTTTGAAAAGAATCTGAAGGTGGTATAAGGGGGAAGAAAAACTGCTAATAGGATCTGTTTTGTTATAAAGTAGGTTTTATGATGCATTGGATCAGGTTACTTACCTAAGGAGGTTGTGGAATTCCCATCCTTGGAGTTTTTAAAGAACAGATTAGATAATCACTTGTCAGAGATAGTCTAAGAATACTTAATCCTGTGTTGATTGAGGGTAGGTTTTACGAGACGACTTCTTGAGGTCTCTTCTAGCCTCATATTTTTATGGTCATGGCACAGTGAAAACTAGCTAATAAAATGGAAGAATAGTCTACTGGAAAATTGTAAGATCTAAAATACAAATGTAACATTCATAACAAATTACCATTTTCTTTCTCCCACCCTATTGTTGGCAGTGTTGTTGTAGCCATATTGGTCCCATGACACTAGAGGCACAAGATGGGTGAAATAATATGTTTTATTGGACCAACTTTTGTTGGTGAAAGACACATGCTTTTGTGCTATACAGAGCCCCTCTTCAGGTCTAAGAAAGATATTCAGAGGCTCACAGCTGAATATAAGGTGAAACACACTGTTTAGCATAAGTCATGAACACATTTTCAAGAGACCATACAAAGTAAAATGACACACCTCTGAAGTCATCAGTCACAACAAGAAGGTTAGTGGGTTTGAGTGTCAGAGCATGAGTTTTTTCTCATGCTGGAGTACTGTAGCATGCTGATGTAAGTTCCTAGTGGAGACCAGTTCTGAGACCATGATTTTTAGTGTCTAGTAAAGTTATGAATGTAAGCTCTCAGGGTCATCTTTGATGAGCATGGCAAGGCTGAGCAATTGTTTGAAAGCCAGAAAAGGAAATTTAGGAAATACGTCTTTCAAGATGTGGCCCCAATTGGTGAGAAAATAAAAAGCTCCAAGCAAAAATTGTAGTATAGGTCCACTTGTTAATGAGTCTAAGTGAGTGCATGTCAATCTGTTTTCTTCTCATAATTAAAAATAGCTTTTTCATACTTTCTATATTGTCATATATAAACCAAATTACTATGTTTCATATTTTATCTGTGTGTTCTGGGTCTTTTCAAACAAGTCAAACAAACCCAAAACAAAGTCTCTGTAGACTGTTAACATAAGAACAGCCATACTGGGTCAAACCAAAGGTTCATTTATCCCATTATCCTGTCTTCCAATAGTGGCCAGTGCCAGGTGCCCCAGAGGGAATGAACTGGCAGTCATTGAGTAATCCATCCTCTGTCACCCATTCCCAGCTTCTGGCAAAGACACACAATCCCTGTCCCTAGTTTTTATTAAAATTGTACTAAAACCCATATATAATGCAGACCTACCAAACAGAAAAAGTGCATGAGGTCAAAGTCATCATGCCAACTAGGTATTCTTCATTTATTTCAGTGGAACTACTCCAGATTTACACCCATGTCATTGAAAGCAGGTGTAAACCTTTGCACAGTACTATACTGCTTTAACATTATGGGCACAACTGACAGGTTAGATCCTATGTGGTTTTCCCCCACATTCGTAGTATCGTAGAGTTTATTTTCCAAATGCAACTAGAATATGCTTTTACCTTCTTCACTCCTACTGGTAATACAGGACACCTTGGTAAGGGTGGAGGAGAGGGTCATAATTGATTTAAGGAATATAGATGCTATAAGTATTTAGGCTTGCATGCTGTCCATCAGTGAAGCCTTAAACTATTGTTTATTGCAATGTTATGCTTGCCTGATACATACAGGACAAAGGACAGACAACAACAGAAAAGGCTAGAAAGGCATGTTAAGACAGAGCAGCTTATATCCCTATGGATCTGGGTAGTTACCCTAGCCAGTGAGTGAGAGCAGGGACAGACATAGACCCCTCACACTGCCCACTCATATACACAAAGGAAGTCATTTTGGGCAAGCAGTCCCCACTTTCTCCACTGGGATGGGCATCACAATCTGGGCAGGGCTAAACAAGGTCATGAGGAGTTGGGCTCATTCTGTCTTACCCTTTTCCAGGGCCTAATAAGAGCTGGGTTACTACAGCACTACATAAATAAAACAGAATTTGCCTTTTTTTTTAATTAACAATGTGAAACAGGTCAAATTGCAAATTTCAAACTTAACTTTGTGCCTCTTTGCATCACACACTGGTGCTGAATAAGAGGAATACTGATATCAACATAAAGGAAATAAAAATGTTGTATCAAAAGTGCCATTTTGCAGCAATGCTCTCTGAAAGCATATTTCTGATTACTGTTCAGGGACTTAGACAACTCTGAAATGTAGCTGAAATTGTTTTCTATTCCTTTTAGGTTGGATGCTTTATTTATTACCAAAATGTCAGCACAAGGTTTTATATCTTTATAGATTTAATGAGTCTCCAGGGATTTCTAAGTTGCAGTATAAGGAACAGTAAGATAAACATCCTTATTTTTCCCACAGATTCACTGCAAAGGCTTTTTATCAACGAGATTTACACACAGTAAATAAGTTGAAAGCCTTAAAAAGACCCCCACACACACACACACACACAAAAATCGATCATTTTTCTTTCATTACTCATTTAAATATACATTTAATCAATACCATCTGTTATAAGTATTCATCACAATTAGTGGTAGAAGAATTTAGAGATCTCTTTCTGATCCTGGTTGTGATCTCAGTTAGAACAAAGGTGCTGGTAAATATAAAAAGTTTGGGAAACATCAATGACAAATCCATACTGGTAAACCAGAGTGCTAATACAGAGAAGAATAAGAAGGGTCACACTGGGTCAAGACCACACATCTACCTAGGTCAGTATCCTGTCTTCCAATAGTGGCCAATAGTGGCAAGTATTTTAGAGGGAATAAACAGAACAGAACAGACATCCATTCCCTGTTGCCCTTTCCCATTTTCTGGCAAATAGTGTGACCCTACGCATTTTGCTAATAGCCATTGATGGATCTAAGAACGAAACATTGAACTAATAAATGTCAGGTTTGAATACCTTTATTCATCTTTGCCTAGATCTTCAGGTGATGTATATTGCCATAGCTCTATTGATCTCAAATCTGTGGCATTCTGGTGATCTGGGCCTTGGAATGGTATCTTACAACATTGACTTCAATCAGATTGCGAATGGATAAACAGAATTCAGCATAAGTGTCAGTATCGGACGTTGGCTGTATGCTAGCAACTTGCTTCCTAGGGCCAAATTCTTAAGTCATTACTCTAGCCCCTTGACTAGCCCTTGGTGTAAAAGATCACTAGAACAGTACAGTAAGCACCATAGTAGTAAACTACTCTGTTAAAATTTCAAAATAAAATGTGTACATTCTACAGCAGTACAAAATTGTTTTGTGAAACTGATGAAGTGGGTCTTTGACCAAGAAAGCTTATACTCCAATAAATCTGTTAGTCTATAAGGTGCCACGGGACTCCTCGTCACTTTTGCAGATTCAGACTAAGACGGCTACCCCCTGATACTTGATTTTGTGAAACCGTGTAACAAAATGGTCAGGTATTTTCTTTTTTAGTTTTAAATCTGTACTTCAGTTTTTGCTCCCCCTTTAGCTGTTTCCTTTATGCAGACTCCTCTGTTTTAAAAGACTCCGGTTTTCTCTTGGCTTTGTTGTCCTCCTATTTGTCTTGCTTTCTTCCTTCTGAAGTTCCCAACTCTTTTTCACTTTGTTTTGCTTTCCTCTTATAAAATGGCCATCATCTAGTTTTGTTCTATGTGCAAAATCTACGACTGGCTTCCACAGGAATTTTCATAATATGGAACATAATGTGAATGTACAGGCTGAAGAGCTTGCAGGACCACAGATGTTGCTAGACCTGAAAGCCCCAGCCAAAAAGGTTACCAGCATCTGGGAGCTCAGCTAGTCTGGCATCCTGCAGAGCCAGTGGCCTGAGGGCAGAGAGCCCAGCCAGCTGGATTGAAGCAGAGTGGGGCTGGTGACAGGTGGGATGGAGCCCCACCAGCCACAGAAGGTTGAATGTGGTCCCGCCAGCCGGAGCGGGGTCTGGGACAGGGAGCCCCGCCAGATGAGAGAGTGGAGCTCCTCAGGACAGAGTGTGGCTGGATGCATGAGCCCTGCCAGCTGGGGGCAAGGCTGGAGGCCAGGGGCAGGGAACCCCACCAGCCAGAGCAGGGCTGTGGACTCAGATTGGAGCCCAGCCAGCTAGCAAGGGGAAGCACACTGGCTGGGCTGACAGCAAAGAGGTGAGCTCCAGGAAAGCTCCAGGCCTGACCTCCCATGGTCTGGCAAACTCACTTGTTTGGGACTACTCAGGTCCAGACAGTGCTGGAACAGGAGATCTCATCTGTAGTTTCATTTAAAAAAAATTGTGGTGAGTGCATGTAATGAAAAACTAATAGACCAAGCCACAGGCAGGTAAAATGCAGGCAGGCATAGTTCAGAATTTGATCTCAGTCTTGACCTGCAATTCATCTTGCTTTATCAATCCTGGGTTTCTACCTGACTTTAGATTCCTATATTTGAAAATATAGAAAATAGTAAGTAGAGAGGAAACATTTCCATATGCATATAGATGGTCTGAACTTCTTTCATCCTTATTGGTAAGGCTTTTATTGCTGCTGCAGTAATCGTGAATATATCCATTTTGATGCTTGGGGATACGTCTACATTGCAATAAAACTCCCCATGGCAATGAGTCTCCGAGCATGGGTCCACTGAATTGGGCACAAGGAACTCACACTATGGGGCTAACAATAGCTGTGTAGACACTATTGGGCTGGAACCTGGGCTCAAAACCCCCTGCCTTACTATGTTTCAGAACCTGGGTTTGAGCCCTAGAGGGAACCTAATCCCACATCAGGTGACCTGGGCTTTGAGACTTGCTGTTTAAGGCTTGGTTCTGAAGTGTAGACATACCCTGCATGGCTCTTATCGCTGTGTTAGCTGAGCGCCATCCAAATGAAAAGCAACAGCAAACAAATTGGCTTTTGTTCTATTCACTATTAAGGGTTTCTATTATTTTATATTGAATTTAGTGCAAAAAATAGTATCGGTCAAAAATGTTGCTGTTGGAATGCTGTGATTTTTTAAAAATATAAGTAACTTTTGTTAGCATTCGAGCCTCTTTGTTAGTCTGAGACAGAATTTGAGGTTTGACTTTTGATACTTTGTATCTTAGACTAATAAGTGTGAAGAACAAAGACAGTGCGTCACATTTGCCCTCAAGCAAGGGCACCATTGGGGGTGGCAGCCCCCATAAAGTTTGAATCTCTGGAGTGCATACTTGAGGTATGCTTAAAGCCCATGCCCTGGCTCCACAGGTAGTTCTTAAATGCAACAGTTTGAGCTGCTTATAGCTTTGCCTTTGGGGTAGAGGGTTTGTTATAAAAAGAGGGAGGCAGGTGATTAAGAATGACAAAAGACTGGTCATTCAAGTAATTGAACGATCGTTAGATCATAATGAAAACATTGCTGGGTTCTTAAAAGATAGGAAAGAGTAGGAATGAGTGTTGTGCTGCTGGGATTTGAATTTGGATCAATACTGTTAAACTTATAAATGTTTTTGAAAAAGGGGTAACTAGTGAGGCGGCAAAATTTGCAGATAACTATTTTGAGTAATTTTGTAGTAAGTCCAAAGCTGACTGCAAAAAGTTACAAAGGGAACTCACAAAACTGGGTGACTGGGCAACACAAGGGAAGATGGAATTCAGTGTTGATAAATGCGAAGTAATGCACATGGAAAAATATAATCCCAACTATACATACAAAAATGACGGGGTCTAAATTAGCTGTTAGCACTCAAGAAAGAGATCTTGGAATCATTGTGGATAGTTTCCTGAAAACATCTGCTCAATGTACAGAGGCAATCTAAAGAGCTAAAAGAATATTAGGAATTATTAGGAAAGGAATAGATAACACAGAAAATATCATATTGCCTCTATATAAAGTCATTGTATGCCCTCATCTACATGCAGATCGGGTAACCCCATCTAAAAAAGATATATTGAATTTGGAAAAGGTAACAAATGGCAACAGAAATGATCAGGGGTAAGGAACAGATTCCATATGGAAAGAAATTAACAAGACTGGGACTTTCTTCTTAGAAAATAAATGACTAACGAGCTGGGGGATATGTTAGAGGTCTAGAAAATCATGAATGGGTAGGCTGAGGACCAGCTGCCCCAGACCTGTCCCCTTCACCTGAAGCCCTGCCCCTTCCAGGAGCACAGAGCTGCTCCTCTCCCCCACCGTGCCCAGGGGCCTGGCAAGTCTGTCAGTCCCCCACCACATTGTCTGCACTTTGGACTGCTCATCTGCTCTTTGTCTACATGATAAAAATTAGAGATGAGGGTGTAGGGAAAAGCTCTCTGACAACTTCACTTCAAACCATTTTTGTAGGATAATTAAGCCAATAATTTTCACAATGTAAAGAGATGAACAAAACATCAGGCCCACCAAAATCTCCTCCATATATGAAACTTGACTTGTATGCTATCAGTCAAAGTTCAATGTTTCATTCTGTGTCTTGAATCTAGCTGTCTCAGCAACTTGTAGCTTAACTGTCAAAGCTTGCCAAGATACTTATTTCAAGAAAAACAGCTAAATATTTTAGGGATTGAATTGGATTGGTAAAGTAGTTGCAGCACATTTCATTTGAATTATGTAGCCTTATAAAAAGAAGTCATCTCAAGTAAGTTGCTAAATTAGAGACACTTAGTATTGTTATCTCATTGGGCAATCCAGCCAAAAGCATGATATATCATCAGTTAATAACTGCAGGATTTCAGCATAGAGATTGCAGCAACAACAGCAGCAACTAAAACAACAATATTTTTGTTGCAATTGAGTGAAGTTAGCTATAAAAGAGTGTCTGAAACAGAAAAAATAGGGGATGAGTAATGAGGCATCATTTCATCCATTCAACAGTCACTAACCACTTAGACTCATTACTAGTAAATGGATTTTTTCATAGTGCATAAAATTCAAATTGTAATTTCAAGGAAAAGAACAGTTGCCACATAAAAGTTAGAATTTGAAACATATTTACAAGAAGATGACCAGATTAGCAGTTTATAAAAATAAGATGGCATATGGGGAAAAGGGAAGATTAAAGAGCCACTATCAGGAGATTTGAGGAGGCAACTCACCAGCCACTCTGATCACATTGTGAAAATTATATTGAAAGGGGTTCACAGCCATTTTAGTTATCATCATCTGGAAAAAGAATGTGTCAGCATCCTTAAGAAGTAGATATGCTGTATAATACAATGCTGAAAATGCAGTAAAGCAAATGGCTTTAGTCAATCAATAGCCTTAAAATAACCCAAGCAAAAAAAAATCCATTAGACAAAGAAGAGTTTATATATGATGACAAGAATGCTTTTTTGTATATTTATTCAGCATTTGTTACCACACTGAGTTTAACAAGAATCAGCCCATTTCCTAATACATAATATTGAACTTAATCTGGATGTGCTTAACCTCCCAGATAATCAGTTAGTCCACTGATAGAGAATATTAATGACTGCTTCTTGTTCAGGACAAAGAAAATAAATCCCATGTGTAGAGATATACTAGACCAATGGTAATTGGTTACCTGGGGTTTAATTCTAAAGCTGATAACAAGCATATTTATTCCACAATATTTATTCAGTGTAGTATATTCTCATTTAGAATTCAACTTAGTTCACTCGCTAAAAAAGGAGTAAGGCAGTACTGTTTTTACTGATATCTCGTGTCCCAATTTTTCAAATGTCATATCTGGTCTCTATGGGTAGTTCCACCTTTATTTCTGCCCTGATGCTGGTGGGATGCTGCCTTCAAGCTGGGCATCCAAACAACAGCTCAGCTCTGACGCCAGCACAGAAGTAATGGTGGCAATACTGGGACCCATCCACTCCCCCCAAAAACTTTGATAATAAACAATATTTTTATTCAAGTCAGACAGGTTTTAGGCCAGATTCCATCACCATTACTCATGTGAATAAGAAACTTCTGTACAAGAAGTTCTATCGAAATTATTGGAGCTACATAGGAAGCAGAATGGGCCTGATCCCAAAGTCCTGAAGTCCTAACTCAGAATGGCTCAGTTTTAAAATAAATCTAGTTTATTAAAATATTTTATCTTGTTACCACAAGTGATGCCAAAAATAGAAGACACTAATAAAATATTCATCTAGATTGATTTGTCTGCATTTTATCCTGATACAAATATAATGTGTATACAAACGCATTTTTTAAAAATCTGTGAAGTAATTACTTACAAACAAACCAGCATTTCAAATGCCATGTAGAGTAATGCCAATATGTCAGCTGTTATTAACCAAGAATGAAACAATACACCTCTAGCATAGCATTAAAACTGTCCTCCCACATGAACAGAGACATGTGATAACACTAAAAATAATATTGTCTTCCTTAGTCTTAAATAAAATAACCATAAAATATTAATCAGACAGCTAAACAGATACCTGCTGAGGATCTCAAAGTGCCTTAGAAACATTAATTAATTAATCTTAGCAGTCTTGGAAGATAAGGACATGTTAGAAGCACCATATTACAGAAGTATAAAGTGATGTCCAGAGAGGTTTGTAGTTTGTACTAAGTCCTACTTAAGTCTACAAAGGATCAAGGTGTAAGTGGCTTGGGGTTGATGCAATCTAAATTTAGGTTCAGCAAGAAAGTGGTATTCACTGTCCTTTTGTATTTTATTTGATGTTAAGATAATTAGCCTAGACAGATAGATTACATGCCTACTTTTTCAAGTTTTTGCAATTTTAATTAGAATAAACCTGAATTCGTTCAAATAATTTACAACAGTTATGAAAGATAAATCAAAGGTATAGAAAAAATTAAAGAACACAGGATGCAAAAGCCATCAGATTAATTTCTCTTTCACTGTGTGAAAGACACTCCTTCTCCACCTCTCTTCCTCTATTTTCCATCTCTTTCTGGATATCTCCATAGGCAGCAGCTCTCACAAGCTGGCAGAATCTTGTTAATACTTTAAGTCCACAGACATTCATATATTTTTGATTCAGCAAGGATACCAGTCAGTTAAATGATAAAAAACTATAATTCACTGAAGCTAATACCCTTGGACTTTTTTAATACAGTCTTTGTTTAAATCCCATGTAGCTGGAACACCAATGGAGCTACACCAAATTACAACAGCTGAGGATCTGGCTATTACATTGATGTTCAAATGTTCAGGGCTTCAGAAGGGTATGAAGTCTTCAGTCCACAAGTCTGCTGTCATTGTCATGTGACAAAGAAGAAAGAACATTCCAAATAGTGCTAATGGGTTTTTTTAGTGCAGTCTATCTGAATGTATGGGTGTTAGATACTGGGGAAATATTTACTGTAACCATTAGTTTGATGTGGCATTCACACTCAAAGTCTACTATGGATCTCTGGAAGAGTTACTTCTTAGGCGCTGCTGCTACTTATTGGATATACCCCTACATGCATATAACACTATAGACATTGACAAAATATTACTTTATACATGTACCAAGTACACAGCAAATGAATGGAGAGAGCTGTACTCTGTTGGATTTATTTTCTGTTTAAATATATTCCAGAACTAAAAGGATAAAAAACAAACACAAAATAGACCTTTCTTGATCCCCAAAGTAATTCACATCAAGAGAAAATATTTTTCTGTGCCCATTAGAGCTATAAACCAATTAAAATTATGCCAGGCAGACATATGGGTTAAATCTCCTGACACTAAAACTGTGCAGTACCAGAGGCAGATAAAAGTCTCTCAAAGCTCCTGATATTTTCAAGTAATCTAACAAAAAGTACAGTACCAATGGAGCTTCCCAACAGGCACAACTCGTGATAGTAAATACATTTAACAACTAATATCACAACAACCCAGAAATTCAATAACATAAATAAGCCACTGCAAATACCTTAATATGATTGGAAAAACAGAACTTCAAGGCCTCAAAGTCCCCTTGCAACCAGTTTGCTAGCTGTGTCCCTGGGGAGCTATGGAGATATTAAACTCATGGGGAGTTAACTGTTGGTTATAGGAATGCTGCAGAGTATAAATGAAAACAGAAGCTGCAGCAGATGTAACTGCACATATACAACTATATAAGAGGTGTGCTGTAGCAAATTAGGGGATGGGGGGAAACCCATAGCCACTCAGAAGAAAGTGTCTATCTGAAGAAGTGGGTTGTGCCCATAAAAGCTCATACCATCTCCATGTTTTGTTAGTCTTTCAGGTGCTGCTTATTTTGCTTGTTTTTTAAGTTTTACTCTTAAACAGTTTAGCAACTGTAACTAAAACAATGGGTTTTAGAGCAAAATCTAGCCTGGCAAGTTTGTGCACAAACAAATCATGAAAATGTGGTGCACCCGCATGCCTGGTTGTCTGAGGCATGAGCAGAGGGGAAATGAAAGAGTAGAAACAGAGGAGAGGTGTTTTCAAATGACCACATTCAAGGATGCCTCTGCATTGCTTCACTGTCATCTACCCAACTACACATTTATAAAAGGTATTAGAAAGCAGGATTACTGCTAGGGAGCCTCAGTGTCAGGTGAAATGTAGCGGGAGTATATGTGTTAACCGCAAACAAACAAACAAAAACCACTAGTATTTAACCCTGATGGGACATTGGCAGTCCTAGAGCCCTTGGAAATGGAAGAGGGACAGACTCCCCAGTGAGTTACAGATCCCTTATAAAAAGTACCCCAGTTACCTGACAGCAATAGCACCAAATGCTCAAGTAGTGTGTCACCATAGCTGTAATTATTGTAGATCTTTAAATAACGTTTGTTATCTCTTTATAAGGTTATACATTGGCTGTGCAGGTCTTCTCTAAAGGGCATGTGGTAGGTAATTCTAGTTACACATTACAGGCACTTCAGGAACTACTCTTATCCATGAAGAAAGTCAAAATAGTAAATAATTCCTCTTGTGCTTCTCTGAGTACTGTAAAAGAGGGGTCTCACTACTCCTTAATTCAAAACTTGTTATTTATTTCATAAAAAAAAATTGATCTATTTTTGGTCCTTAACTCAATGTGGCGCCTATTCGGCAAAAATCACTTAATAAATCTTAGTTTGCTCACTTCACTGAAGCTTTTTTCTTCTGCATTATACTTCCACACAAACTGAAATAGGATTGACTTTTGTTAATTATGCCATAATTGACAATATTTCCTTGTTAAGTGTGGTACCAGAAAATTGAACATTCCCCTAGTTAATGATGGGCAAAGCTGGGTGGTTCTGCTAAGCTCAGGCCATTCAGATATTTACTGGAAACTTACGTTTTGAGCCTTGCTCTACAGGGCAAGTGGGTGGACAGGGAACTGGTGATGCAGATAATTGTGGGGCCTTTCTACTGGAGGAGGTTGATAATAGAAGTGCTGGATTAGACTTTATACAGCTGAAGACAGAGGACCTTAAAGTCTTCTACCTAGCTTTACCCCCCAAGGATCCTAGTTCCCTGTGATCTCTAATTACTGGCTCCACATTCTGTAGAGCAAGGCTCCTGTATTCCATCTCCAATTAAATCTCCTGACATTATTATTAAAGTAATATGATCCAACACTGTACTGGGCCCTACTGCCCAGTTGACTGGAAATCAGATGTACAGAGCTGCATTTCATGCTTCAGAGACTGCAAAGCCAACAGGTACCAGGGGTGTTTGACCCCCTCAACTTTAGTGCAGAGGGCTAGGAAGGTTGGGCATGCTTATCAACTTTTTTAATCTTAAGAAAAGGCTTGTGATAAATGAAACCTTGAGCCAGTGCTTTGCCTATCCCCTAATCACATGAACAAGTTTTGGTGTCCCATGAAGTAAATGATGACTTCCTTCTAATATATGAGGTTTATGATTGTCTGGACCATATAGAAGTATTTATGCGATACTGAGGTTCCCAGATTTAAAAGAGAATATTTTGTTTGCTATGATCAGTTTTGCAAGACTTTATATGATTTAGACTGCTAAATCCCATTTTCAAAGGTGACTTAGGAACTTAGGAAATTAATGGCATATATAAACAGCCCGATAGTTTGGACACAAGGATGTAAGTTACAGCACACAGTAGTGGACTTGGCTATAACTGTCCTTTATAGATCCTGGAAATGTGAACAAAATGGCACCTAATTTGTGTTAATGTAGTCCTGTTTGAAACTATGTACCTTTTTGTTCACATTTTCAGGGTCTATGTCATATCCCCATAGACCATACTGTATGTGAAAACCTGAACTTATGGTGCTTTGGGGAACAAGTAATATACATACTGAATTAAAAGCAAATCAGGACAAATAAAGTGGGCAAAATGCAGTTGACTGTGTGCCTCCATAAGATATTATTCCCAGTATGTCCATTTCTGCAGCATATTCAGCCTTTCCAAGAGCCCACTCCTTATTATAAAGCATCTTTTAACTACTGCTGCCAGGTTGGACTCCCAATTACTGACTTGTACAGCTGAAAGTTTTAAATTAGCACTAAAAATGATAAAAACAAAGAAAAATTTCATAGAGGGAAAACTACATTAAAACATGCAGATTATCAGCAAACAAGACAAGAAAGGAAGTCCATTCATTAAAAGACACTCTTACACAGCTGGGTTCAACAGGTTAATTTACAGCTGGACTGGGCACTCTCAGAACAGTGAGAGACTTTTCCATACTAAAACACCTGATGAGCTTCTGCTGTATTTCAAGCTTTTTGCCTTCTCAAATCTTCTTTTCTTTAGGCGCTTAAGGGCTTTGACTTTGGCTTCTTCTGACCCAAATCCCTGATTCTGCTGAGAATATTTTGTTGGGAGACACTCTTGAAAAAAATCCAGTTTATAAATACGAAGGAGGCAAGACTGCAATAATTTCTGCTACTCCTGATGTAGACATATGGCTTGATCAACTTAGGGTAAAATTGCAATTGCTTCTGTACACCAGCTATAAGAAAGAAGAACATCTTAAAACATCAGAGATCTGTGTCAAAAGTCAGGACCCAAAACATTAGAGAAATGGTCAAAAGGACACAAAATCACAATATATTATTATTTATTTGCATCATAATAGCATCCAGACAACTCTGGTTTCATTGTACTAATAAGGTACAGTGCCTGACCTTGAAAGCTTCCAGTCTAAACTGAGCTGAACTAAAATGTGTGGAGTCGTGTATTTCCACACCATCTCCAAGATGCACTGCAATGCTTCTTGCAAAGACAAATAAATTAATGGATACTGTACACCATAACCAACAAAGTGAACATATATGTGAAAGGGTGTGTTTTCCCGAGTCTGCATCCCACTACAGTTCAATCAGAAATTATACTGACTAAGCATTGATCACAGGAATCAATCTTATTGTGAACTGCCAACACTACTCAGCTGTCCTATTTCTGGAAAATTTCCTCATCCTGTTTTAATGATCTAAACAACATTGAAAATGGGTTCACCTTGTTGCAAGTTTATCTATAGGCTCTTGCCATCACGCTAACAAAATCTCTCTCTTGAATTACTGTCAGTACAATAGGAACTGTCCAAATAATAAAATAATTAATAAAATAAAATCACAATCAATTGAAGCTTGCTTCCTCCTTCCTGCCTGGCCAGTCACGGTATCTGGTTTTCAGCCCTGATCACTAAGAATAGAGAAGTATTCATGTAATCCCACTTTGTCCTTCAGTTCCCTGTGTCCAAGACACAATTCAGAAAACATTAACACTTCATTGCTACAATAGTAGCCTTGAATGTCTATTAATATATTTAGTACTCATGAAAGTCCTTAATCTTTTTTCAATATTTCTGCAAAAATTATTCTAATAAGAATGAATACCTTTCAAGTGTTTAATTGAAAAACCAGAGAATTTTGAACCAATCAAAAATTTTCTGTGAACATTTTTATTTAGAAAAAAATGCTACATTATAAAAAAAAAGTTGTACTAAAAAGGTTTCTAAAACACCTAACTCCATTTTGAAAATGAGATTTCGGTCCCTAAATCAGTTGGTCATTGCAAAGCAGAGCAATGCAACATTAAAAAAATCTGAACCTGTTTCCCTTGCTTCTATTGTCCATCACAAGCGCCATCATACTTGGTGAGCGACTGGCTTTTCTTTGGGTTTCTGTAGTTGAGTTGTACAATATTCCTAAGGATAGTGTGATCTATAACAATGTGCGTGGGGCTTGCATCTGTCATATTTTGCATGTTTTACATATACAGTATTCCAATTTGGATTAACTCATTTAAAAAAAAATCACACATGAATTTAATTTAAGCTTTTTTGCATCCCCATGGAATTTAATTTCCACTGTGAAAATATACCACCTATAAAATTTCAGATACTGACGATAGCTACAATTTTTGAAGATTTGCATGAAACACAAGACTAATTATTTCTTTAAAACTTTTTTACTGATAAAAGGAACACAAACACAATTTAAGTAATCTTTCATTATCAAGAAATAGAATTTTTTTTAGAGCTACAAATTCATCAGCAATGACTTCTCTAGTTCAAAACACTGATGAATCAACATTAACAGGACTATAAAACCAATTATACTTTTACAAGACCTGAAAGTGGTGTGTTAAGATTTTAAACAAGTGAGGTAATTTAGCCCAAAGGCGATGAAAAATTTGAAAGTAACAAAAACTATAAAGTGGAATATATTAAAAAAAAATCAAAGATCCATGAACATGATCAGAAATATAAAGTGGCTAGTCCCAGGCCACCCGTGTCGGCACAGTGCCCCTCGTCCTCCGTCCGGGGAGGGGTCGTGCCTAACATCTTTCAGGTGCAACGCCCTTCCTGGCATACAATCAGAGTCTGAGTACCCTTTGCCATGATACACGCACTTTCTGGGTCCTTGGTGGGTACAGAGACTGATCAGGAAGGTAGGGGGGCTCGGACCCGCCCCCACTCTGAGCCCTGACCCAGGGCCCTAAGAACTGGGGGAAAGAGCTTCTCCCACGGTTCGGTTGGTGGGGGGTCCATCCCCACAATGCACCAACCCACGGGCCTCCACGGCCCTGCCCTGGGTCGCTTCCTACCTCCCGTAGTCAAGGGTCCGAGGTCTCAGAGTTCCAGCTGCCTCTCTCTCCCGGGGAGCCGCCCCTCGCCTCCCCCCTTCTCTTCTGCCAGTGGCCACCTTTTGAGCCATCCCGCCGGCTCCGTAGCTGATATCGGGGGGGCGGGGCCATCCCGCATCCAATCCCTGGCACCGTCCGGGAGGGTCTGTCTCGGCCGGGAAGATGCGGCCGAGTCTCCTCCCGGCTCTTCCCCCTGCGGCTGCTGCACCAATAGCATAGGGGGTGGAGCCTCTGGCGTCTGGCCAAACGCCACCCGGCTGCAGGTGTGGCAGCATTGGAGCCACGGCCAAGAGGCCGGCTCCCCCCAGAGGGACGGGGACGGTGCGGCCTCATAGCAGGGAGCCAGAGCGTCCCCGTCACAGCTGGAATATGTCAAGGATGGGAAATGGAAAATGCACTGAAGCAATATTCTAAACTAGCCAGTTCCCAGGGGGAATATATATATACTTAAATGGTCATTAATAAAGGAGGGAAGGACACTGTTCGCATTATAAATAGGAGCTAAGAAAAAAGAAAGAAAAACTTTAGATTGTTAGTATGCACATCAATTCCATAAAGGAGAAAGAACAAATCTGAGAATGCAATTAGGGAAGCTAATGAAACTCAAAAGTTAGAACTGATTTTATTATATTGGCATGTTACACACAGTTCTATCAGACTCGCAGATGAAATCACACTCTGTCCAAGAAGCTAAGAGAGAGAAAAGTCTTGCGTAAGAAACAATTCAGGCATGAGCTACTTAACAGGAATGATCAGAAATACCTCTAACAGATAGGAGATCGAGCATGCGGAAAGCAGTAAAGTAATTTTCAAGAACAATATGAAAGGCAAGCAAACTTTGAGGGCAACAAGTTGACAGAAATCAGATACAGTTTCTACAAGGTTCAGAAAAAGAAATGGTGATGAGCTAGCATCACACTATCTAGAATGATTCATGACAGAGTGCCGTCCTCAGTGCAGACTATCAAAAAGCAGGACAGACAACTTGTCAAATGTTCTATAATTAGATTTTACCAACCCAGTAACAAATGTGAACTCCTAAGGTGAACTCCCTCATCTTATAAGGGAGTTACAGACAGTTCCCCTGAACATTCCCACCTTTCTTACCACCCAGGTAAGCTTCATTATGTGATAAATCATCACTTACAGCAAAGATCACAAAACATTTAGGTTGCCCTCAGACCCAAGTCCCACTTACCTCTGTTCAATCTGTACCTTAGATCGCACACAAAAGACAACACTTAGGCTG
>JANRFK010006693.1:24795395-24851416 GCA_030068395.1 Apalone spinifera
CTGAGCCTCATTTGCATAGCTCTGGCGCAAAAGCAAGCCAGTCTAGACACAGCCTATTTGTTTTATGTATCTACATGTCTTTCATCGCAAAAAGACAGATGAAAAATGTCAGAACATTCTATTCTGAACTGAGGTAACAATAGACAGTAAATGATCATAGAACAGAGCTCTGAACTCTCATAATCAGGTTTAATTGATTGTATGTTTCATTCTCCCCTCCAAACCATGGCCAGGCCAGCAGAGTCCTCATTAAAGTGTGAAATGGATACTGAGTGTCAAACAATCAATCCAAATCCGACCTCCCAGATCAATTGCACCCGCTGAGATGGATGTGAATACTGTGAACAGTTAAGCGGATTTTAGCATTATGATATTAGATGGCATTACTGTGCAATTTTTTATGTATGGGCTTTCTAATTCTCAGAAATATTTCCTAACAGAAAAGGTTTCTAGCGAAAATCAGCTACTCTGTGATCAGTTTCTTAGCTTTTTGATACAAGAAGTAAAAGACAGAAGAAACACCGATTTGAACTTCAGTAAGAATTGTGGCTATTCTGTGATATAGCAACCTGCTGTACAGATCTTGAATAGCTTTTGCCAGAAATGAAAAGTGAGAGGCTTTGCATAATTATACTTTTTAGCTGACTCTGGTCATTTACATTTCTGAATTAAATAAAATGTTTTTAAAAGATAATCAATGTCAAAAAAGGGGGATTAGTATATGCAGTACTATTGTTCATTTAAGTATAAGTTACTGTCTAGTAACAGTCAAGTAATAGTCATCAAATCATAGCAGCGTTTGGAAAACACAATACTGACCTGAAAAACAAAAAACAAAGAAAACCTACAACAAAAACCAGAAGTACTTGTCTGCCACAACAGTGGTACCAATACTGAGTGATTCATAGGAACTGGGATGACAGGTATTGTTTAGGCATCTGGAAAATGTTGAACTTTCATTAACAATGTCATTATTTATAGGAATTTTAATAGATGCCTCCAAAATAAAAGCAATGGATGAAGCTAGAAAAATATGCTTGCAAACTAGAGAAAATGGCCTCAAACTTTGCTTTACTTTGAATGACGAGTATCTTGTGGAAATGAGCATAACAAATTTAGGACCCAATGAAACAGGATATGGATGCAAACTAACAAATGTGATTGCATACCTGAAGGGGTTAGCATAGTTCATAGAAAACATCAGGATCTACACATCCAATATTAACTAGTTGACAGTACTTCTTAATATGGTGGCTTTCTTTTCAACTGAGGTCCTCAAATGTTTAAAGGCAATCAGTATGATATGAATAAATTAGTAAACAGACCAACCGTTTTTTAGGGTTGAGATTTCTAAGCAACTGAGGGGATTGAAAATGCCTAAACCATCACCACAGCCTCTTGCATGAATCCTCTATAGAGAGTAAGACTAGATACTGGTCTGCCCAAAAGAAAGTAACCAGAGAGGGAGAAGGAGGCTGGATATAAAAGAACCTTCACAGCTGACTAGGAGCAAGGATTAAAATTCAGGTGCACTGTCTCCAGGTCTGTAGTAAAGTAATTTTCCTTGGAACAGTTGCGATGCCCTAGCTCACTTTCTTCCCTGTGCTCCTCCAACAGTGGCAGAATAGTGAGATGCTGTCTCTTGAATAAGGGATGAGCCTAATGGCTTAATCTGACCCTGGAATGATGTATGCATTTAGAAGAAAAAAATGAGCATAAGGATCTGGCAAAGTGGGTCTTTGCCCACAAAAGTTTATATCGAAATAAATCTGTTAGTCTTTAAGGTGCCACAAGACTCCTCATTTTTATCATAAGTATACAGTATCTTACCAGAAGAAAACTATTTGTGGGTGTCTGATTTTCAGACAAAAGTGACAAATTTATTGAATCCTGAAAGTTCAATTGAAGGAAAACATTTTTCAGCTAACAAGAAGAGAACATCTTTGTGAACTGTTCATCTACACAGAATCCATCATATAATTTTGACAGTTTACAGTATATTCATGTTTATGAAACCACAAAATTAGTGCACGTCCTGTGGGAATGACAGCCAGTGAATGACTTTTGAGTTCAGTGCATGGATAGACTTAATATAGTTATGAATTAGGACTATATCCAATAATCTTTATACTTGGGCATGAGGAGATTATAATAGGATAGTCAACCAATATTAAAACCTTCCCACTACTGCTCTTCCTAGTACAAGGACAACAGTCCCACTGATTTCAACAGCATATGACCAGGCCTCAAAAGAGAACTATTCCTCAAAAATAGAAAAATCATTACACATAGACGCATAGATTATAAATTCAGAAGGGCCTGCTGTGATCATATATACTATATACATGTGGGGCTCCTATATACAGACCAAAGGCCATACACCTCCTTTGAATTAATTTTTGTTTGAACTGTTAGAAAACCCATCCAATCTTAATCTAAAAATAGCATGTAGAGAATAAATACATCATAATGCTTGGTAAATTATTTCAAAGGTAACTTATGCTCACTGTTAAAAATATATGCCTCATTTCCAATCTGAATGTTTCTAGCTTACACTTCCAGCTATCAGATCTTATAACTTTCTCGGATAGACAGAAGCTTCAGGGGGTAGCCGAGTTAGTCTATACAGGTAAACTGAAAAACACAAATAGTCTGGTAGCACTTTATAGACTAACAAAACACGTAGATGGTATGAAGAAGCGAGCTGTGCCCAGGAAAGCTCATGATACCATCTATATGTTTTGTTAGTCTATAAAGTGCTACCAGACTGATAGACAGAAAAGTCTAATTTCAATTTTCTGTTCCCTATGTAAAAATGAGGAGTCCTGTGGCACCTTAGAGACTAACAGATTTATTCGGGCATAAGCTTTTCTGGGTAAGACCCACTTCGCCAGATGAGTTGGAGTGGAAATTAGAGGCAGGGGCATAAATAAGAACAACAAAAGAAGTTACTTGTCAAGTGTAGGACCGGTGTTAATGAGGCTAATCAAGGGGATGGCTGTGTCTCATTCACAGCATTTGATATGGAGATGTGAATATCAATCGAGGGGAAATTGCCTTTGTGGTGCAGTTAAGATCTTTATTCAATCCTAAATTGATTGTATTAAATTTGCAAATGAACTCCTGTTCAGCTGTAATTGGGTCTTAAAAGTGTAGAAGGATGGCTACTTTTAAATCCATTACTGAATGTCCAGGGAGATTAAAGTGTACCCCTACTGGTTTATATGTGTTACTTTTCCTGATGTCTGATTTGTGACCATTTATCCGGTTTGGCCAGTACACATAATAGAGGGGCGTTTTTTCCAGTCCTTTAATCTTTTTGTGACTCTTTTCTAAACTCTCGGTAATTTATTAACATCCTTCTTACATTCTGGATGCTACAACCAGACAGTATTCCAACAGCAGTCTCACCAATGTCAAATACAGAAGTAAAGTAACTTCTGCTCCTTTACTCAAGATTCCATTGTGTATGCATCCAAGAACTGCATTAGACCTGTTGGCTATTGTGCTGCCCTTTGGAACACATGTTAAGCAGACTGATTGCCATCACCTACGAAATTTCAGAGTCACTGCTTCCCAGGATAGCATCCTCCAACCTGTAAATATGTCATCCATTCTTTGTTCATAGAGGCATCCATTTAGCCAAATTGAGCACATTCATTGTTGGCACGCACCCAGCATACCAAGCCAGCCCAGTTGCTCTGAATCAGTGACCAGTCCTCTTCATTATATACAACTCTCTCAATCTTTGGATGATCTGGAAACTTCCATCACTAATGATATTATATTCTTTCCAGGTCATCTATAAAAATGGTAAATAGCATAGGGCCGAGAACTGCAGGACTTCACTAGAAACGCAGACTCTCAATGATGACTTTCAATGACTCGCCATTGAAAATTACATTGAAACATATCTGTTAGCCAATTTTTAATCTATTTAATGTGTATCATGTTGATTTTTGTATCTTTCTAGTTTCTTAATCAAAATGTATGGTACCAAGTCAAATCCCTTACAGGTGGCTAAATACACCGTAATCTGTATCAACTAAATAGGTAATCCTATCAGTAATAATGTACATTGAATTGACAGCATCAGTTTTCCCATAAACCCATCCTTAGTGGCAGGGCTGGCCTTACCATGAGGCAAGCTGAGGCAGCTGCCTCAGGTGCCAACGGGAGGGAGGGGGGGAGAGGGGTGCCACTAGGACCCAGAGTGTAGAAAATTGTGTCTGCTGCTGGTGCATATGTATTCTCTCTGCTCTAGATGCACAGAGATGGTGGTAGAGTACAACAGAAAGAAGGCAGAATTGAGACCTTTCAAAGTTTTGGCCCAAGAGAGGTGGAATGGGGGCTTCATTTGAGCTCCCCGCCTCAGGTGCCAAAATGCTGTGGGCCGGCTCTGCTTAGTTGCATTAGTTATATTACTGTCCTTTACTTCTTTGTTGAGTTCCCAATTTCATTTCTCATCTGGGATCTATATCTATTACCTATAATTACCCAGTTAATCCTGGTTAAATTTCAGCACAATAATTTTGTCCAGTTTTCATATTATCAGTAATTCATATTAATGATTCACTGAGCTCCTCAGGCAGCTGTTTTAAAGCTCTTGGATGTAAATTGTCCAAACTTGCTGATTTCAGAACATCTAACTGTATTATCTGCTGTTTAACATCCTTCTGAATTTCCACATCTGCCTTTTCTGCATTATTATTGACAACTCCACCACTTTCATTTACTAATGGATCAATGCCATTGGTACGATTCTTTTTTGTTTCTGAATATATATATTAAAAGCTCCTTCTTATTGTCCTTAACTCTGCTGGTCAAAGAATCTTTCCTTGTGTCTTCCAGTTATAATCCATCAGGCTTAACATGTTTGGGAAAAAAAAGTCTTATTGACCAAATGGACAGCTTCTAGTGTTCGAAGCTACACAGTCAGCATATCTAGAAATCCATAAATAATACACTTACCATAAGTTGCTTTCAGATAATCAGTCCATGAGGATACTAACAAATTCATATAATGCAACTATTGTGGACAAAACTATCTCCTTTTTATATTTACCGTGTATCTTGGGTTTCCCCCATTAACTCTGTTGTTTAAGTATCTTTGTTCTTTTCCTAATATGCAAGATTTAATGCTAGGTTGTGTTAGTGTATGTTAACAGTTTTATGCAGAAGAAACCATTCATTCACTGATCTAATGCTCTTTCACCAAGCAGAGTCCTAGAAGTGCACACTGGGGAATTCAGTGAGAGACCATCAAATGCCTACAAGACTGCATAGAGACCATCAAATGCCTACAATCCATAGAGACTGCACAAACCTAGGGTCATTTCTGTCATGACTGGGATGAGAATGGTCATATCTACTGGCTAGAGCAGGAAGTAGGGTTGCCAGATGGTTTCAACAAAAATGCCAGACACACTTGACATTACATCACAATCTACATTACATCTTATTTAGAAAATACCGGACATTTATATTTTCTCAATTTGTTTCCCAAACAGAAAACTCAAATACTGGACGGTCCGGTTCAAAACCAGACACCTGGCAACCCTAGCAGGAAGCGGGCTGAGTCAGGTATTGGGAGGCCAGAGTGCAAGATAGGCCAGACAGAAAGTCAGAAGCCATTTGGCAGAGAGGATCAGATTACAGGAGATCAGGGTCAACTACCACATTACAGACAGCAACCGAAGAGCAACATCCAAGGACAAATCAGGGTCAGAAGCCAGAATCTAAAGCCAGGGTGGGTGAACTAGGGCCCACAGACTGCATTCAACCAATCAGGCATTTTAATCTGGCCCGCAAGCTTCCACTGAGTAGTGGGGTCTGGGGCTTGCCCTGCTCGGTGCAGCTCCCAGAAGCAGCAGCATGCCCCATCCCTGCCTCCTTTATGAAGGGGCAGCCAGAGAGTTCCATGGGCTGCTTCCGCCTGAACATCTGTGCTCATAGGAACCGTGCCCACTGGGAGCAGTAGGGGCGGTGTCTGTGGATGGGACTGCATACAGAGCCATCTGGTCATGCCCCCATATAGGAGCAGGCGGGTGGTGGGGGGTTGAATGCTGCTGTTTGATGAGGGAAGTATCACCAAGAGCCTTCACTCCTAACCTCCTCCCATGTCCCAAGCCCCTGCCCTAGCCCTGAGGCCCTTCTGCCCCCTGAACCCTTCAGTCCTAGCCCACCCTGCATGAAACTCCTCATCTCTGACCCCACTCCTGAGCCCACACTGCCAGACAAATTCCTCATCCCTTTCCATACCACAGCCTCAATTTTGTGAGCATTCATGGCTTACCATGTAATTCCCAGATCCTGATTTGGTCCTTGGCTCTGGGTCTATCACAAGCAGGGTCTGGAGCAGAGACTGACAGCCAGTCTGCATTGTTGCTCAGACAGCTTCCCATCACTGCTTCCTGGGTTGGGTACTGGTAATAGCCAATCTGTGGGCTGCATGGTGCTGCCATGCAGGTCCTCCTGGGCAGTACTTCCTATAGGAGTCAAACCAAAGCCTCCAGCAGTTAAGTGACTGCAGCAGCAGCCCAGCATACCTATGGGTCTCAGGTTCCAGTCCTACAGCTTCTTACAATCTCTGTAATGAATTGGAATATATTTGCTGATCCAATAAAAATTGCTATGGCAGCTGCTGGGAATATCCAGTGACACTTGGCAAGAGACCACCAGCAAGTATGAACCCTGAGTTATGTTTTAGGCTTGTATCCATGGTGGTAAGTCATTGTGAGACGCTGATTCATTTAGGTCATCCAGACAGCAGAAAGTTGGATATATATCAGATTCCTTTAATTACAGCATGCAGCATTATAGGAAAACACGTATGAGGAAAATATGGCAATTGGATAGGATCTTTGTTACATTTAATAATTTTAGTCTGAGTGTTAGTGGACTTTTACTTTCAGTGCTACCTGCCATCTTCTTGAGAGAAATCTTCAGGAAAAGATAAAAGATCAGTTGTGCTAATGGAGAGCAATATAACAGGAACAAAAAGTGCACCCCTACATTTAGATTACATAATATTTTGCATTATAAAAATCCTTCCAGTATTTTTAGATGCTCTAGCTCCATGCTATACAGAAGGAAACTGGAATTTATCAAGAAGAAAGACTTGGAGTCAAATATGCATATATAGAGAAAGATTGGTGTAGCTCATGAAAATGTTAAAAACAAAAATATTTTTGAAAAGTACATGTTAATATAACTAGACAATAAATCAAAATCCTCTATTATTTCTCCTGCTCTCCTCCATCGTTTGGGTGCATTTACACTGCACTGTAGGTCGAAATAAGATAAGCAATTTTAGCTATGCAAAGTGCGTATTTTATTTTGAAATAGTTTATTTCATCATTTGGCACTGTCTACACTGCACTTATTTCAAAATAAATCGCTATTCTGAAACATCCCTTACTCCTCGTGGAATGAGGTTTATAGGGACATCAGAATAGCGAGCATATTGTATTTCAAAATAAGGGGCATTCTCAAAAGACGCAGAATAGCTATTTTGGGATACTTTCGGCATTCCGAAATAGTGTTGCTGTATAGATGTAATCTTAAATAGTAATTCTGTTTAGGGATTGATATTAAATGTCATATTCATAACATAACTCCCATTGATTTTAATTGCATATTACAATCAGGCCCATAACCCTGATCCTATACATAGCTTCACTGACATGAGTGGTCCCATTGAAATGAGTTATATAAGTGATTATGGTTTTGTATGATGAGACATTCAGGCCCTATTCACTTCATGGCTGTGGGGAGCTGGGGATTTTTTCCTCCAATGAAGTTAGTGCAGCTGAGTTAGCTGAATCGAACTGGAAATCTCCCTTAATAACAATGCACACACAATTCAACACATTTTCATTCATGAACGCTAGTTCTGTTTTTGTCTAGCCTCCTGTCTAGACCAGCTCATAAGTTCCTTGAGATAAAGACTTTCCTTATTATATGTTGTGCCTAGAGCAACTTTCGACATTATAATAAATAATAAACAGCACTCCATGCATACAATTTGCAAACCACTGAATTTCTAAATGACATAACAAAAAGAATTCAGCACTGGAGAAAATAACATTTAGTTTTGATTCAGCAGTTTTAATTAAGTGTCCTGACTGGAAATAATAAGGAGAGAGATTTGTCTTTTAAACAAATTACTCTCAATCTCATTTTCAGCCCTTTTGCTATGAATGCCCAACACATCTTTTGCATGTGTAACAGTGTGATTTGTGATTAACAAGTTCTAAAACAAAAAATAGTGAAGTATAACAATCTACATTACATACCTCATTTATCAGAAAGTGCTCCAGTACATAACTAAAAATGCTAGATCAGCCTGGCATTAGCATAAATTTAAAGCTTTAAAAACAGTTTGATGTGAGTTAGAGCAAAAATGTGTTCAGTGTTAACAATTACTGTTAAATCAAAGACTCATGTATGTACTCTCAGGTCATTCACATTTATTATTTTGCACCATTATTGACTTGACCCCTCAGAGTAAGTGCTTCACTTTAAAGTAATAGAGTATCATTTCTTGTCACATGTTACTGTCCAATGATTTATAATGCCTGATTTTCAGGGGTGCTGAGAATTACAGCTCCCTGGGATTTCAGCTAGAATTCTGAGTGGTAGGCATGTCTGAAAATCACACTCCAAATGAAAAATACAGGTCCAGCTGTTTATCCGGGGAGAGGAATATGTATGGTAGGAGCTCAGGCAAGGGAATAACCATTTGTGCCCAAAACACACAAGTGTAATCCCTTTTCATTTCAGAACACACAGCAACCTAACTGATTCTTCTCATCCTTTAGATCCACTCTCTGGATCTAATCCACTGGAATTGACTTAACCTCCATATCTATTACATTTTGTACGAGTTTATTTGACACAGCAATATCTGCAAAGCTATGAGGTTGTGTCGCAGGGTCATACACTCGTCCCTCTCCCAGGGGCCGCTGCCATGTCCCTGGGCTTTTTGGGGCCACGGCCAACCCTGTGTCTTCTGCAATGCAACTGTGGTTATACACCCCCTCTCCCTCCCACTGCGGTCATTTGTGCTAGCAGCCAGAGTCTACAGTAAACATCCCTCTCACTAGGGCAGTGCAGCCCAATGGCCAGAGTCTCTAATAAACACCTCACTCATCAGGGCAGGGCAGCCTAACAGACAGAATCTTTAGTAAACGACCCTCTCACTGAGGCAGTGCAGCCTAATGACGGGAGACTTTAGTAAATGCCTCTCTCATTGGGGCAGTTCAGCCGGGGTCTATAGCAAACACCCCTCTCATGAGGGCAGTGGGGCCTAGCAGTCCAAGTCTCTAGTCAATGCCCTTCTCACCAGTGCAGTGCAGCCTAGCAGCTGGCATCTCTAGTCATTGCTCCTCTCACCAGGGCAATGTGACCTAAAAGCCGGAATCTCGTGCTGTCCCCTGGGTTCAGGGTTTGAGGTGGTGGTAGGGGGACCACCAGGTCCCAGCCCAAGGCCCTATTTGCAATGGCATGGTCCACTGCAATCTCAGCAGAGAATCCCACCGCAACACGCTGAGAGCCACAGGCTACAGTATCTCAACCTGGGCTACTTCCTACCAGTCTCCACTGGCCTCCTTCCAGGGTCTTTCTTCCATATCCTGCAGGAACTCGGGCAATGCCTCCTTCCTCCTCAGTAGCAACCCCAAATTGAGCATCTCTCTAGGCTTGTATACCTGAGCTGCAGACTGAGCACCCGACAGGGCTGTGGTGCAGGGCTTCTTGAGCCAGGTGAGCCTGCGTAAACCCAGCTTTCCCAGTGAAGAGCTGGTACACCCCGTCACAGGTTGTAACGTTTGCAAGATGTATAGGCATTTCTTTCTTCCTTACGTCAGACAGATATTTTATGAAATTAGCTAAGCCATTAATTAAAAATAAGGCTAAAGTTAGGGACAAGGGAATGAAATTGGTAAAATAACCCCAGTGAGCAAATGAACCTGACCATATGTGCAATAGTAGGATAGGAAACCAGTTTTCATGGCCCTATGCTCAATTATTGTGAGCTAACACACTGTTGTCAGTTCTAAAGGTTAATGCAGTAATGAAAGATGACAATCTCTGCTAAGTGATTACTGAATGCCCAAACAAGTCTTCACAGATTAAATTAAAGGTGTTCAGACAACCTGCAGGTGTAGAAGATTTTACCAAACGGTTCGTCACGGCCTGTGCAAAGTGTTAACTGAGCCTCTGCTGCCCCCAAGCATAATGTCAGATAACATCAAGGTATAGAAGATTCCGCTGGAGCTCTTAATGCAAAATCCCTAACAAAAATGGAGCAGAAATATCCAGAATACATCACCTGAGCCAAGGTCACTTAAGTGAAATGTTTCAGTTTCATTTGATGTTCCAGAAAGAAGAAAGTGACTTGGAAGGGGAAAAATGTTTATGCGTATGCATTGCTCTCTCATCAGAGGTAAGGGCTTTCCTCGCATCACCTTTATATTATGATGCTGTTCAACGAGATGAAATGACAGATAAATGAACTCAATAAAAAAAGACATCACAGTTCAAGATGTCTGATGTACACATTTTCCCCAGCTCTATCTGCTCTCTCATTTAAGAGGTGTAATCTGAATGAGCTAATAAAATAAACTAATGTTTAGCTCATATGCATATTCAGAATTAGCCTACAACTCCTCCGGTAATTACATAATTATAATGGGTTTTAAACCATCCCTGTTTGAACAAAGCATTGAACATCTCACATTCTTAGATATCAGATGCACCTGCAAGATTTTCCTTAAGCTGCACTAGAGACAAGAGATTATTCAGATGGTGCCAACAAAAAATGAGAGTTATGATAATCAACACTTCTTACAAAAATGAAAGAGGTGTGTTGTGTTTAATAAAATAATCCACCTGAGACTGTGTTAATAAATATTTCAAAGTCCTGGGTCACATTTTCAAGTCATGTGCTGCTAAAACCTTTTTAAAAGAATAAATTTTAGCTTCCTGATCATTTATTCCAAGCTTAAATCACTAGAAGGAAAATGCTTAATAAAGGAAAGAGGATATGGAAAATGTTGTGATGTTTGTTTCAGAAACAAACGAAAAGAGGTGTAAATATTTCAGATATTGTCATATCAGAAATTCAGAGATAACCAAACAGGAGAGTGCTGATGAAACTCTGCTTTATTAGATTGGCTTATGGCTTTTTCTACTGCCAGAAATAATGAAAATAGTACATTCTAGATGGAAAGAGAACCACAGAGATAGTGTATATTGCTTGCTCAGGAAAGAGATATTATAGGACTCAAACATACTATGCCTTACCTGTTTTATTTTCTAACTTTTGCCTTTTTTGTTATCAATACAGTTTTTGTCATCCAATACTACACCCAATGATATTACATGTAGACCTACTAATTCAATTTTGAGTCTGATTGAGAGGATGGTGGTATGAAAATGTCACAGGTTTTTGTTTCCTGCTTACTGCGCTTTTTTTATTATTAATTTTTGCATGGGAATAGACAGCAGCCATTTGGTTCTCTTTTTGGCTGCAGCACGTTACAGAGGAAGTGTATATACACTATGCTCTCCAAATGAAAATTTTATTTTATAAAGATTTTTCTTATGTTTCAAAATTGAGCCAAACAACGGAGTAAGGGAAATCTCACAAATGTGCCTGTTTTCATAAGATTTTCAAAAATTCAGGTAATACTCAAAAAAGCACGTTTGGTAGTGGGAGGGGGGAGCGCTGGAGGCAAGAAATCATGGAGAAAGAATTATCTTATATGAAAGGTTAACACTTTTCTTAAACTGTGTGGTTCGTGCCACTTATCACTACCCTCCCCCTTTTTTCCTCTTCAGGATCAATGTTCATAGGCACAGAAATAGGTTTTTTTACATTTAGTATATATTAACCACATTGACTTAAAATAACATTAAGAGTCTGAATACCATTCTAACAGAAAAATATTCAGGCTGGAGTTAAACCATGTGAATTCCTTTCAACTGTCAGTCAAGGAAATGGACCAGATGAGATTAAGGAAATAGAAGATTGTATTGAATATGTATAACTTGGTTATTATTGTCCTGTGTTGTAGTTTATAAATAGTCAGAGTACCTACAAGTATTTGACACAATGTAGTCTCATCAGATGTACTGTAATATATTTCCAATCACTACAGCTTTTGCTGTATATTGATTGTGGACAATGAAATAATCAGCCCCAGGGAAGCCAATAAAAATGTCTCATGTCTTTTTACTCCTAAAGCAAGGTCAAAGAGAGAAGCGTCAAGCATTTATCCTCTTTTACAGTCCCAATGGTCTCCCTTAATGGAGCCATTAGTGTCATCTGAGCCCAACCACAACTCTACCTCGTGACTGGATTTCCTAGGTGTCCCAGCTAGCAACGAGGGCAGATATCTATTCTGCGCTATAGTAGGGCTGCTGTTGTTGTTTTTAAACCCTATCCTTGCCAAATACTGGACAAGGCTTATACAGTCCAATAGAGAATACATGCATGACAAACAGAAGCACAATAAATGATCACAAATAGTATGATGCACTGACACTGAGTTTATCTAAAGGATTTATGAGTAAATGATTTCTTTTCTAAAATAGCACATTACTCTGCATAGCTCAGTTAATATCATAAAGCAATTAAAGGTTTCAAGCCAGCGACAGAACTAGAATGACTGAACATTAAAAGGCCTTCGCTTCTACAGACAGCTTCCCTTGTGCATACATAAAACATATTGTATCAAACCTCTGTCCTGCTCATGAATAAGCAATAGCTACTCAGAACATCAGAGGGACAGCAGGGGTGGAACTCAGAGGCATCTACACCAGAAGCACAGACATCTATTCGCTGAGCTGAAGGAAAAAGTGTGTTAGCAGTAGTGGCATTAAAAACCACAGACCCGATCCACAAAGGTATTTAGTTGCACATGTCTGGGGTTTAGGTGCCTAAATCAAGTTTTAGGTGCCATTGTGATTCACAACACCCCCGTCAGCTGCTGCTTAATGCTATGACACCTCAGCTCACTCAGGACTTACATTTTTCAATTAAAATGTCCCTAGACACCAAGTTTCGATCATGTGCACTGTTGCCTCCACATCCAAACTCCTACCTCTCACTTAATCCCCAGGGTGGTCTACAAACCAGATGAAGATGTGGACGTGCACTTAAGAAAACCATGAGACCTGATCTAATAAGGATGCTCAAAGACCAACTGCTAGATAAGGTCCCATTCAAAACTGGGCCAGAGGAGATAGCGAGCAACTCAGTGGTTAGAGCACTTGCACGGGATGTGGGACACACAGATGCAGTCCCCTTCTCTGCTGGAGGGGGAGAAAGAATTTGAATGGGGCTCTCCCAGACCTCTCAGGAGAAGGGTGCTAATCTCATTGAGCAATGGCATATTCTGAGGTAGCTCTCACCTCAGTCTCTCCTGTCGAAACTGTTCCCATTTGGACTAAATAGTCCCTGGAGCAGGGCAACTGGACTCTGAATTTTTGCTGCCTCGTAGGGTTCACTAACAACCAGTCTATGGAGTCATTTTTCTCTCATGGTTTAATATTTATTTGTGGGTTGCATTCTTAGGTACCTAGCTCTCTCTAGCCATTGCATGGGAGACTAGATGCTTAAATGAGATGTGGTGGATCTTGGTAGTGTTCCAATTGATTTTCCTCGGCTCCTGAATTAGATGTTGCAAAGCCTTAATCAGTGGCTCTCAAACTGTGAGCCATGACCCCAAAGTGGATTGGTACCCTATTTTAATGGGGTTGGTAGGGCTGGAGTAAGACTGGCTGAGGCCCAAGACCAGAGTCCAAGCCCCACTGGCCAGGATCAATGCCCAAGGGCTTCAGTCCTGAGCAATGAGGTTCAAGCTACCAGCCTCATGAGTGGGACTTCCCACAAGGACTGGCTTTTGAACCCCACCCTGGGCTATAAGGCTTGATCGGACTCAGGCTTTGGTCCATCTTCCTGGGGTTATATAATTTTTTGTTGTTAGAAGGTGATGGAAGGGCTATGAAATTGGAGAACCCCGGCCTCAATCCCGTTGTGGATTAGAGACACAGAATAGCAGCAGTTTTCATATCATACAGTAGTACACAAAAATTATAGCATGAAACAAAAACACCAACTATAACACCAGTCAAACTGCTCCACTTTACAGTCATTACAGGGAAGGATAAAAAAATTTTATAATCTACATTAAAATGATAAATGATTATGAAAATAGTAAAAATAATTTGCAATATCATATGTTCCTCACACGGTAACATTTAATTATCAGACATTGGTATCGATGAATCGCTCAGTTTCACTTTCTGGCTTTCTCACTACCCAGAAACCTCTGAGATCCTGAAGGATGAATGTAGATGAATTGCAACAACAATATTCTATATTTTATGAACAGTGCATTGATTATAAGGGAGAAAACAAACTGCTTACCAAAAATCAGAAAGGTAAATTGTTATGGCTCAGAACTTGCTTTCATGTCTGTCTGCCCTGCTAATGACATACTAATAAAATTGGCTATCAGTTCACATCCTCAGTGTGAGGTGTTTAAATCATCTCAAAATAAATACTAGTTCTAAACTGCAGCCTTATCCCCTGACTTTCTTTCTTGGTACAATGGGCAACTAGTTCCATTATTATTTTGTAACTCCTTCATGGAGACATTAGCTTTTCTATTTTTAAATGCATCAGTCCTCAAAAATAATGCCATCATTTTACTCTTAGACCTTTATCTGCCAGTTGCAGATGATATCACACAGTTTTACACAATATCTAAAGGTCAAACCAATAACCTGCAGATATTGTTGAGCATCTTGTAAAATTCAAACAAGGTGAGGTAAAAGCCACAAGGGGGTACTTAGTAAAGCGATCAAGTACTTTTCAATTTCACATTTATTCAATGCTTACCAGGGGCACAAAATAATCCACTTGTCTTTAAACCCATGGGAAAGGAAATCTCTTCTTGAAATGCAATAAAATTGTCCCCTCCGAATTTTTTCCCTATCTCCCCTTCTGCCTTATGAAATGGAAGAACAGACAGTACAATCAAATGGACTATGGGTTATCCTTGTGGAGGATCTTTTCTTTCTGATTTATTTTAAGATCTTTTCTTAATGGCATGGCCACCGCATGCATGTCCATTTGGCTTGCATGCTACCACCACATTCTTGGTGTTTACCAGCTTTCAAGAGGAGCTAATGCTGTTCTCGTGATTCCTAATTCCCATTGGATTTATTGAGGGAAGAGTCCAGTAGAAATTGACTACCCTCCAGATACATTTACAAAGCCAATCCTAGATTGTGATTCTTTGTGCCCATTGGGTTTGATGTTTCAAGCCTGGCTATTTGTTTTCCTTCCACTTGTTTTATTTATTATATGATAAAGCTACACTGAAAAGGAGGTGAGTTGTAATTTGTTTAGTTTTATGGCATAATCTATGGTATTCCCAGATGTTTCGACAAGAATTTTAAAAGTGCAGTCTAATTGCTAGGAACACACCAACTCCTACATTTATACCTTTATATTAGACAATTCCATTGTACCCGATTAACATAAGTTACACATTAGACCATGAACTCAGAGTGAGAGATGTTTGAGGTGACTTTTTTGAGCACAATGAGGAACTGGAAAAGTTTTCAGTGATTAACAAACAGTTCCAGGGAATGGCAAAGGTAAGGGGAAAACACATGTACATTAAAATGTGGAAATTTACAAATGACTTTTTGATCCCATAATTGTGGATGGGTAATTTCTGAGAAACAATGTAACAAAAGCAAACTCATTACCTCTATAAAACTAATGATTTATATTTAACAGATGATGGCAGTGACCTTATTAAGAAATTAAAGCAGTTATAGTTCATTTTTAAGGTGAATAACTTCATAAGTAATCTCACACAACTTTTGTTATACTGTAATGATCTTTACAATGGCATATCTATCAAATAAAATGAAATAGCTCTGACTAAAGATTCTAACTGTACAGAAAAATGTTTCTGTGTTATGGAAAACCAGGAATGAAAGAGAAAATGAACAGAAAATTAAGCAATAATTCAAACTCGTTCACTAATGTAACAAGGAAAGTCTACACAATGCAAATATTTGCATCTCTGTATCAAGTCCTCATCGGTTGTTGAACAGAAATGTTTAACCAACTACTAATGTGGATGCTGTACTGATTTTGTGAGTTTGGTGTACAGACCATGATAAGACAAATGGCTTGTTTTGGAAGTTTTAAATTTTGTCAATTTGATAATTAGCTCAGATTTTGGACATTAGTTACACTTTTGGGACCCAACTCGGCATGTATTTAGTCATATGCTTAAGACAAGCATGTGTTTAAATTAAACACAAACAAATGCTGTCCTGAATAGGATTGCTTTCTTGATATTGGACCCTAAGAAGGAAATATTAGTTTTGGGTTGTTGTGTTGTTTTTGGGTTGTTGTAGGGTATTTGGGTAATGGGGAAAGCAGTTGCATATGGGTTCTGCATAATTTGAAATGTTAAAAGTAATCCCAGGGTAACCATAGTAAGCAGACTCCAGGCAAGGCAGCCAAATGTGTGATACAATGGGTCCACAGGTATAGCAAACTCACAAAAATATTTAATGTGTTTGTGTATAAAGGCCATGTGCTTGTACATTCATGTATGCACATAACTAGATATATTAAGATATTATTAAGCATTTTAAAAACCAACTCCAGTTTTAAAACTTTTATTCTGTCATGATTCAGGTAGATGGCTCTGACTTGGCGAACCCTTTCAGGTGTCTAGTTTCCCCCCTGGCAGATAATGTTTCTAAATAGGGTTCCTATTTATAAGTACATTAGAAGATCTACCCAGCATTGCTTGGGTCCTTAACGCAATTGGTTTTTGTTCACTTGAAACATTGCTGTGGTGTGGCACTAGGGATGAGGGGTTCAGTAAGGAGGCTACCTGAGGAGAGAGGACAATCTCATCCTTGTCTCATCACAGCAGCTTGGGGCCAAGCGAGAAGCGTCTCTCCATGGCCGCTGCAGCTCCAGCAGACACAGCTGGGGGAGGGGTGCATGTCACCCGACTAGGGCAGATACAGGCAGAATGAGGAATGCAGCAAATTGTGTGCTTATCTTAGCTCCCTGATGAAGAGGAACAGCCAGCAGTGTTCCCCCTTCATCCTCCCACCCCATAGCTGAGTCTCTGCTGCTTGAGTTTTCATCCTGTTTTTTCCTGTTTTTTTTTAAGCAGATCAAATTTGAGAAATAATTCTGTTTCTGAATTGTCTATTGAGAAATAACTCAGGAAATGAACATCCGCTAAAAGTGTGTGTAGTGTTGTAGGACTTCTGCAGGGACCAAAGTAAAATGTTTTAAAGTGACTTGGTACATCAGTGAAGCATGATTTGCAGCAACAAACACAGTAACATTAGCCCACATAGTTCATGGCAACAACCACCATAAAGATAAGTTACAACTTCTATTTATAATGCAGGAAAAGGAAAAAATAATTACAATATTTAAAATATAGAGTAAAATAACAGCCTTGTTTAAACAATATTCCTTTTTAATCCTTCTCTTTACATGCACAGGGGAAACGCCTCTGTTAAGAGTAGAAGCTGGCTGAGATTGAATGGAGCTGTGCTGCTGTTGAAATCAGATACTGTTTTCTTGAAGAAAAACAAAAGAAACACAAAATTTAGAACAGCAAAAGTATAAAATGGAGCTTCTGTCTCTGGTGCTGACTTTTACCTGCTACCTCACTGCTGGACAAACAAACACCACGCAATCTGATCAGCCACTCTGAGACCTGGCAAACTTGTACCAGTATCAGGCTCTTACGGTATTGATTTTAGTTGCTTCACAGGTCATAGGCTCACAGAACTGTTGAAAAAATATAGTCTTGGCTAGCTAAGACAGGCTTTTAAAATAGAAGGCAGAAATAGAAAGCTAGGAATAAAAGAAGATTCTTTATCATTTCGATGCTCCAAAAAGTCTTTATAAGGGGCCCATCACCTCATTCATAGGTCTAATTTGACTCACCAGTTTTGGTCAAATAATTCTCATTCCATTCACTTATTATTCACTAATCACACACTTAGCACAGTCCTCATGTGGTATCAGTGGACTTTTTTATTTGGACTAATCCTATCTATCTCCATTTTCAACCTTTTTCAATCAACAATCATTGTTATAAATGACTAAGACATTTTATGGACCTTCATCCACTTTTCATCTCTTGAGCTCATAAATGAGATAGACCTGCTGACCCCAATTATTATAAAAGAAGTGTATTGGACCAGAGGAAAATGCTTGCCAGGTTGTGCTATAACAAAGAACTTCATTTTTCTCCACTCAGCACTTACTGTAGCACATTTATAATGCTGATGCCTCTGGGTGGACTGTTGGCAGCAGGCATCAAACCTAAAACTTGTGGCCTTTAATTCATGAGTTTCTCCTGCCTGACTAAAACAATGAGCTCACTTCACCATAACTGCAAAAGGCTACCATTCTGAAAGTGGCCTCAAAGGGAGAGTGCACCACGTGCAGTGGCTGTGGCTTACACATGGAAGAATATTTCCATCTAACTTATTTTTCAGAGGAACTCCATCTGAAGTGAGATGGTATGCGGGAGGGAGCATAGAACAGTGGAAAGGATACAGGACTTGAGACACCACATTTCCTGGCTCTGCCATGGATGACCTGGGCATCCTTTGACAAATCACATCACCTCTCCATGCCTCTATTAGTCACACAGGGTTCAGCTGTGGAAAACTCTGATTTCAAATCAACACTAGGAGGTCTAGCCAGCTAGTTTGTAAAAGCTGTGCCAAACCATACACGTTCTGCATGTCTGCACCACTGACAACAGCTAACAGGGAAAGGTAAAAGCAAAGCACTAACATGAAAAGAGTAAATTGGTTGAGCTTCTGTGATAATTGGTGGCCCATTTATAGAACACAAGTACCCCAGGTCTTTTATAGGACACAAAGAAACTAGTTTATGGTTTTTGCTACGGTTCTCGTAGACAGTGACATTTTTAAAAATGAGTTAAACTCAATCACTCTAATGGGCATACTTCTAATGTTTATTACAGAGAAATAAGCATTAATATTCTGAGTCAGCTATTTTGATAGATATAGTGATGCTACTTGTGGCATGTTCTTCACCAACACAGTGGTAAAAACCCCAATGAAATCCCAAAACATTCTTACTCAGTTGAGAGTTGCCCCCTTCTTATTAGGCATGGCTGAGAAGGGTCCTCGCTTACAAAAACAAATCACTGTGTGGTCACAATCTCATCTTACACCAAGACCTTTCTTAGTCCCTCTGATGGGGTGGACTAGGCCCCAAAGCCTTCTGCTGGAGGCCATGCCTCACCCCGCCCTAGGGAGAAGAGCAGAAGATAGGGCCTCCAGGCAAACTAGAGTGACTGCTTGTGCTATTGGTAATTGGGGCCCAGCAAGTGGATATAAAAGAAGCTGCTGGGGCAGGGCCTGGCAGTTCCTTGCCAAAGCTCAACCCAGCCAGATCTAGGGATTGACTGGGAAGACAAGTGACACCTTGGACAGCTCTGAGTGTGAGCTAGACTTCAGACTAGGGATGTTAAAATGTGGTTAATTGACTACCATCTTTTAGCGAATATACCCCACACCCAAATATACCCCGCACCCGAATATACCCTGCAGTTTTTGCTTTTTGAGTTAAAAAAATCTTGTATACCCCACGCACAAGTATAACTCGTGGGGTACACAAGGCTGTGCTGGGGGTATATTTATGGTGCGGGGGGAAAAATTAGCCAGCCACTCACCGCCCGGTTCCTGTGCAGCCGGATGAGCACTCCCCACTGCCCCTTCCTACGGCTGTGGAGGAATCAGGAGGTGAGCGCTCCCCCGCCCAGAGCCTGCGCAGAAACCAGGTGGGGGAGCACTCACCACCCGGAGGCTGGAGGCTGAGCAGGAACTGGGTGGGGGAGCGCTCACCGACCAGTTCCTGCACAGCCAGATGCACGCTCCCCATGCCCCTTCCTACGCCTGTGGAGGAACCGGGTGGTAAGCTGATGTGTAAAAAAATGTTATATACCCCGCACCATAGTATACCTCATGGGGAAGGTGCGGGGTTTGTAAAAAAGAATATAACCCGCAGGTTATATTCGCTAAAATATGATAGTCAACTAGTTGATGGAAATTCCATCGACTACTCGACTAGTCGATAGGCACTTCCGCATTCCTCCTTTGGAACGCGTGGAGGTGGTGTTTTAAAGAGGCAGCCGCCGCACAGCTGATCCACGGATCAGTCGTGTAGTGGCTGCCCCTTTGAAACACCACCTTGGGGTGTCACTTTCAAGTACCTCTTCTCCCCCCTTTGCTGCCTCCATTTCAAAGACTAGTTGACAGACTATCATATAAGCAAATGCTTCTCCGATAGTCGGCTAGTCTTTAACATCCCTACGTCAGAATTGCCTGAAACCCAGATCCAGTTGCTGAAGACTGACTGTGATAGACTACAATAAATTGCAGAACTCTAAACAGGGTACCATGAGAGCTTGATATCTAAAGCCCTGAGAGAGGGCTGGATGGAGCAGCTTCTTGGGGAAGTGGCCCAGGGAGTGAGGTAGCAGCAGATAGTGACAGCAGGCAACTGCTACTTACAGGGTCCATGGGCCAGGACCCAGAGGAGTGGGTGGGCCTGAGTCCGCCTCCTCCCCCCCGCCCCACAACCCTAGCAGTGACAAAAAGGGGTTAAGAAGAAGCCTGGTCCCAGGCGACTGACCAGAAAAATCACCTGGGGACACCTATTCTGAGTCAGTTGGGGCGGAGAAGTTGCATACACACCCACAGCAATATCACAGTCCCTTCACCTTTTCTGATCTTCACTTCAAGGCTGTAGAGCCTTGACAAAATATCTGTTCTACCAGGCTCTAAACAGATTCAGCAATGAATAGGATAACTATAAGTACGCAAAAATCTACGAATTTTGTTGTATTCTTAGACTCCAGTCCAGCAAAGTGCTTAATCATCTGATGATTTTTAGGAATGAGAATAGTCCCACTGAAATTAAGTGCTTAAAGTTAAACAAATCATTAAATGCTTTTGTAGATTGAAGCCTTGATGCAGCAAATGTGCAGGTATAACTGATTTGGAACAAAAAATGGCATTTAAGGATCATTTCATTCCTCCTAATAAGATTTGTGAATTTTAATTCAAAAAGTTAGATAGTGACTAAAACGTGAGTGGATGCCCAAACTTAGTCTAACTTTGCATTTAGGCACCTAAATAAATGACATAGGTGTTCATTATTTTTCAAAAGTGCTAACAGCTCCCACCAACATCAGAGGGAGCTGTTGAGAACTCCTCACTTTTGAAAACAAAATATGGCAGAATTTGGCCTCTTATTTCTTAAAATCTTGGGCAGAGCTTGGTTGGTTTTTTTCCAATTTGTGCAAATTTCTTTTCATCTCTGCTTGAAGTTCTGCAAACAAAGGTAGTCAGTCTGTCTTTTGTATCTTACACAGCATGATGTGTTACAGCCCCATCTCCATAGCATGGGTCACAGCTTAGACTGGACAGTTTGCTAGTGCCACAATGCAACCAGTGCATTGAAGTCTAAATTCTGTTTCAAATTATATAAAGTATTATCATACATTTCCTCGTTTCCAAGGCAGATCAATCATTAAGATGTCTTGCAAAGGTTTCCATGTAGATGAACAATATTTCCGAAGAGTAACTATGTAACAACCACCTAACAATCACAGCTCAGGAAAAAAAATGGTTGGAATTCCCAGACTGTGTTCAGCCTCTCTCTCATTTCTTGGCAACCTGCCAGCATTCACATTGATTCCATAGTACATCCATATCAGGCCATATAAATCGATAGCCTGCTTCACTTGGACTCAGTAAGCACTTACCTGAGATTTTTAAAATACCTTGCCTAGTTAATAGTTTGTTAACTGTCTAACCCCTCGATTGTGGTAATCAGGCACACCACTGACCAAATTAGGCTTTTTCAGGAGAACCTAACTAATGCTAATAGCAACCAGACTGCTGGTACAAGTCCATCTTTCACCACTCTGTCACAATGAGACTCCAAAATTATCCTTACCTCAGAGTAGAGGCAGCCAAGAACATAATCCCCTGAAGTCAATATGCAAACAGCAGAATCTTCTCAGGAATAACTGATGAGAAACCCACTGAAGAAGCCAAAGACACCAAAGATTAAAAATACCTCTGGCTGCCCAGAAACAATGGCCACCCAGACCAGAATAATTACAAAGGGATCTGAAGAGGGCTGTGCTAACATGGAATAAAGAAAAGGAATGTCACAAGAGCATGGCAGACCACCTCTCAGCAAGGGACACACCATGCAAGAGAAAAATTTAAAAAGGGAATATTACGCAGCAGTCTGCCAGTCTAAATGCATGATAGCAGCTGTCTTTCAAGAAAAAGATCTAAAAAGATAGATTGTACAACCTGAGTCTTAGGAAATGATAAAAAGAACCCCCATGGACCAATACAATCACACTGGGACAAGATAAAATGGACCTTAAAATAGACATAAGCACTGAGATAACAGTGATTCCAGAATCACTTTAGAGTTACCCAGCAGCATATGCCTCATCAATACAGAGCAGCACTATGCACAAATGGGGTTGGGGGGGGAGCCCTATCCACTACACAGACTCAAACATTTCAGAGACTTTCCAGTGGGCATAAGATTTCAAGTGGACTTTGACCACAAACTTCTAGTCCCTCTTTGAGGGTCAAAAATCTCCATGAGTTACCACACAGGAAACATTTTCAAATAAGGTTTCAGTTTCTGATTTCTCATATACCTGGGAGAATGCTGGCACAGCTGATGCACCAATGTAAGCAGGACATTTCATATATGTAGTGCTTGTTACTTGACCAACAAGAGGATATGAGTATTTGTGACTCCTCTAGTACTTCCTCTAGCAAATAGATTCAGCCCCGAAGAAGTTTTGGTGAAAAGGGAATCCAAAGTGCCTTACAGCCCCATTTTAATGGAGTCGTCAGGGATACGATCATATTTGCTGCGGCCTAGAGCAAAGCCCCAAGCTTCACTATCCAGGGCCAAAGCTGAAACCCAACATCTTCAGCCCTGGATGGTAGGGCTCAGGTTACAGACCTCCCACCTGGGGCTAAAGCTCTTGTGCTTGCCCCCCTCCCCAGCATAGTGGGGCTTGTGCATGCCCACATGTGTACCCCGCAGGGATCATGTAATAATTTTTGTTGTCAGAAAGGGAACACAGTGCTATGAAATATGAGAACCCCTGTGTTAGAGAAACAGACAAACTTAGTGCAATATTGTAGGAGAACCAAAGAAAATAAAAGGACCAATAGCCAGATGTCTTAAAGGGAAAGCATAAATCCCTGACAAGTCTGAAAGTTAGAGTACCCTGTGTTTCTTAAGGCTCTGTATTTTTTTTATATTGATACTGTATTTATATTGTATGTTGATTAATATAATGCTTCAAAAAGATATTAATCCCCCTTCTTTTTTCCAAAAGGAGGATGTGGCATTACCTGTGAATGTCTAGATGACTAATAAGGGACATGGACAAGGAGATAAGACTATGTAAACAAGAAACAGTATTCCCTTGAATTTACTCCAACCACATTGTGCTAGAGCTCTATTCTCCACCAGGAGGATGAAAGACAGAGGAGAAGTCGATTGTCTCTCCCAGCGTGCAAGAGAGAAATTCAACAATTTGATTATATAAAATTTAAATGCAGTCAAATTCTACACTTATATAACACATTAAACACTGTTATATTATGTGATGTTTAAAGGCCCATAGCCCACTAGCTCAATGTGCAAATACACAGAGAAAGCAAGACACAAAACAGTATCTATTGAAAGACATTTTCTCATTACAAATAAAAAAAACCCAGTCTGCTTTACCCTATCTGCATATATTTATTCACACTGGATCCACAATAGTTGTACTACCACTTTGCTAGTACAATCAACAATCTACATTATTAATTTGGGGTTTTTCTCTCTCTCTCCCTCTCCAGTTTGGATATTGTCTTCCACCCCAATACCACTATTGTTTCACTCTGTTTTCTTCAAAAATTTGAGGGAAAACATCCATTTAGAGACCCATATACCGTAAAAGGCTGGTGGTAGCTTTACTGAGATACACAATGCTGGAAGCCCAAGATGCCTCCCAATCTCTTTGTTTTTTACCCTACTAGCAAGTGTCAGTCTGCTGGTGAAAGGATTAAATAGGCTAAGTTGACTTACTGAGGTAGGTGATTTTTATATCAGCTGCTCCCATAGACACTGTTAATAGGCCCTTTTATGAGTTACACAGTATGCAGAGTCCAGAAAGGCTTTTTTTTGGGGGGGGAGGGGGAGGAAGAGGAGAGAGGAAGGGGTAGGTAAGCATTGGTTTATACTCCAAGAACTTCACAACACCCAACTTCCTGTTTTCTGGCTCAGTCTTTTATACTGCTTGTCTTCTTCTCAGAGCTAGCCAGCTGGTAACCTATTAGCACATCAGGCTCCCTACAGGTACAAGTGATTCTTTCTAAACCCAGTCAAGCTATTTAACTCCCTCTTATGGCAGCCACATCTGGTATCTCAGGTGTTTGTCTTTAAAAGGTTTTGTTTGTAGCTGTTAATGGCACCCTATCACATCTGCAGATAAGAGAGGTAGGATTAACTCCCTTGGAATGGGAAATAGGGTACCCTCGGAGAAAAATACAGTGTACCAACAACCAGGGCAAAAAAAGGTTGGGTTTTGCTGCTGTAAAAAGCTGGTAGTATTTACTAGAAATATGCTACACTGATCCTTAGATTGTTTCTTTATTAATGGGAAGAGTGGGGGAACTCTGGACTCCATGTAGTATGTGGGCTTGTTTGGAATAATTCTGTTGGTATAAACCTCATTCCCCCCGTGTGAAAAGTACCTGCTCACAAATACCTTGGAACATCATTTTCATACAAGATGCTCATTATTATCCCCTGATTCACTTCACTCCTTATCACTAGAGAAATTCTTGTGTATTGGTTTAAAAAAAAACAAAAAACAAAAAACACCAACCTCCTCAACTCTAAATGATAGCATTAGCTTCTCCAGCCTTCCTTAAGGGCACAGACTTCAAGTTAGAGAACAAATTTAACAGGAAATTAGACTTTCTATTCCAGACCCAACCCTGAACTGTTTTTTAGGATACATTTTAATAATTTTTCCTGTATTGTTCAGTGCATATGTCACAAATACTTGTATAGGTGCATATTAAATAGTTAATATATGTATTGATTGGGTTGTTAATGGTATAAAACTTTCCTTATATTTTATTCAGACCTTCACTTTCTGTTGAGTAAATCCCTTCATGCTGTTAAAAGACTGATTAGCATAGCAGTCTTTTAATAAATACTTTATCATTGCAGTCAAATCTACTGTGTCTTCAAATGTTATTGGTTCACCACCTGTTTTCATGGATCTTTATAATGAAACAATGCACTATGCTGGATGACTTTGTGTTCAGACCAAATATGCACATTATGTAGCTTAATCTAATTTTCATCTGACCTTTGTTTACTAAAAACCACAATATTGCAGATAAATTGTGCACTTGATAGCTATATTATCAGTTTTATAAATCTTTATTGCCACCTACTTTTTCACTTTGTGAAAGACTGAAAGGTTATTGGATACTTTGCTCATATTCTATGTTTCATACTCTATCACAACTTTCATGTCTCAGGTTATGAATTCTTTACAGACAAGCAATCCTTTCCATTTTTTCCACAGGATTTCAAAATAGTCTCAAGGAAGAAATTTATTTTCACTGGGCTGTTTGTGAATAATAGACTCCAGAAAGGCCAACATTCCATATTGAACAAGACTGTGGAGCTACAAGTCTGCACTGTGCCAAATACAAAGCTATTCTGATCATTATGTCCTTCAAGCATGTTTAATACTAACATATAGATTCTCCCTATAGTCAAGCATAACTCATCTCTTGTTACAATCAAACTTTTATATTAGAACATGCAAAAATAGGGAAAAATGAAGTGATGGAAAAAGTAGTGTGTTAAATAGCTAATTGTAAAAGTAGCATGGTGACAAATTGTGAAGTTAACACATCCAAAAACGAATGGCCATATTCTGTAATTCTTTCTTATGAAATAACACCTTACTCTTCAAATAGACTTCATGAAATCAATAACTGTACTCTTGGAGTAAAGTACTGTTCGGCTGGAATATGTGTGTCTGAAGCTAAACCATTAATAATAAACCAATGAAATAATGACATTTACAAATGTACTTTTTAAAGCTGTAATTAGATGCATTTCTCCATATTGCCATAGTTGGGCAGATGCATTTTTTTCCCTTTTAAATGTTTTCATGAATCCTGAGCTACCTGATTGACAGGTTTAGCAAGTGACTGTCTCTGTTTAAACACAGAACAGGAATAGCTCAGACAATCATGGAACACACAACTCTTTCCTGTACTGTCCATTTTACTGTGATATAAAGTCTCTGTGGCCAGGATCCTGCCTTCTCAGCCTTCCATATATGGCCCAAAAAGGCATCAACGGAGAGAGGAGGGGACAAGATCAGGAGGGGTCAAACACAGTACTGTGCTACCCATCTTGTGGATTGAAGGAATGTGCTCTTTAACAGCCCAATCAACAGATGCTTAGAAGAAAATTATTGGTGCTGGACGTGTTAAGACTGACCTGGCTAAACCTCTGTGTAATATTTGCTGTGCTTGGACACACAAACACAGCCACTGGACTGTAACAGCAGGACCAACATCACCCTTTCTCCAGCTCTGCAGCACTCTCCTATACAGAGTCCATTTGCTAGAGCTTTTTCCAGCAAAGAGGATATAGACCAACTTTGCAAATTGTTACACGTTAAGTTCTTTTGACCTTTTGGTGATTAATTTGAATGGAGAAATGTTCAGGTTTACCCTTTTTTGCTGATAATCCTCTTGGAAATTTGACCAGTATTCATCATTGCCTCTGGCAGGTCTGAGTGTCAGGGAGGACATGTGGCATCATGTCATCCAAGTTAGACAAACTTCACTCTGTACTTGATGGCAGTCTTCAGGCTTCAATCAGCATCATTTCAGCCTGTGTGCATTCCAACTGCTTCATATTGTGAAGGGTTATCCTCTGCTAACTACAGTGGGAGTCTCTCTAACAATGTCCCTAGTATTCAGGCAACCTGCCAGGTACGGATAACGTGATCTCTGAGAACCATACATTTACAATGGAAAGCAGAAGTGAAAATATATCAAAAGAGCAGTGACAAAAAAGTAAAAATAAAGGTATTTGCAGTTAAGAGTGAATTACATTAAAATAGCTGCTCCCTACAGGATGTTTCTCTCAGTCTTCCATACTGTGTGACACTTTTCTTCAAAATACCTGCAGCCAGCCTGATATACCTCTCTTTCTCTCCCTCACCTTTTTAACCTTTTGCTCAGAAGTGCTCTGTCACCAACACCATATTCTTAGAGCTAACCTTTAATCCATAAAGTTCTGTGAATATACAGCTTGATACTTTTCTCACTGATAGCAGGATAAATCCAGATTAACTGCATCAGGAAGCCGATGGAGTCACTGCCCTGAGCACGACAGGTGAAACAGGGTGAATGAGCACTGTGGAAGAGGTAAGCCTGATTGCAGCGATAACCAGAAGCAGGAGCTGGGTCAGAAGGTGGCTAGACAAATGTAACTGGGGCTAGGTAGAATAGAAAGCCAAGTGGAGAGAATGAACAGGGGTTAGGCTTGTCTATGAGAAGCTGTCATGGTTACAGAGCACTCTCATACTAGATCTCTGGGCTGCAGCCTCTCCCCCACCTCCATTTACAAACCATGTTAATACAGCTCGGGTTTCCCCTTGATATTTTTTACCCACTGCCTCCTCTTGTCTCCCCCCACACCCCTGCTCCCCTATTTATTTTGATCCTGGACATCCAACACTCTGGTCATCTGAAGAAGTGGGCTGTGTCTACGAATGCTCATGATACCATCTACATGTTTTGTTAGTCTTTAAAGTGCCACCAGACTATTTGTTGTTTTTAAAGTTTATCCTGTACACACTAACTCGGCTACCCACTGAAGCATATTAATACTCTAAGCCCAAATCCATTTGGCCTCTGTAAGCACTTTACTGCCAGGGGCCTGGAGCTAACTAAAGTGCCTCAAAAACAGCTTTTTCAAAGCAAAACCTTGTTCATTCTTTCACCCAATAACACAAAGCATACAGTGCAAACACATAAAACAAAAAAATCCATATATTTTCCTGACTATTCCTTAATCTTTCCCTGAAAGTGCTATTCAACACAGTTACCTGTACCTCTGGGGGCTATGACTGCACTACCTCCGGTATTCCGGAAAAACTCTGCCGCCTCCAGGGAACACGTCCGCTTTTTCGGAACAGTTTCTGAAAAAGCAGGCACATTCTTTCAGAAGCCCTGTATTCCTCATTTTACGAGGAATGAGGGCTCTTCTGAAGTAGGAATGTTTTCCCACATTTGGCCCTGTGTAGATGGGCGAAATGTCAGAAAAGCCTTTTGCAGGGGGAAAAAAGTGAAAAAAGGTATGCAAAGTAGTTCTCAATTTGCATATCTTTTTCTGGAAAAAGACTGCAGTGTAGACATAGCCTGGGTTTGGAGAAGCAGACTGTGCTGCAGTATGCCCTCTGTGTCTCAGCCTCCATCTGCTGACAGCCATTTTTGCCTAGGCTGGTATTTCTAAGCTTTTAGTGTATGCTTTGCTCATCTGTTCAGCCAGGGAAGTATCCACTCAGTTTGCAGCAGCAGTCAAAAATGACAAACAGAATGTTGAGAATCATTAGGAAAGGGATAGATAGTAGGACAAAATTCATATTGCCTCTCTATGAATCCATGGTACAACACCTTGAATGCTGTACCCCAATCTGGTTGCCCTATCTCAAAAAAGACTGGAATTGGAAAGGTTCAAAAGAGCAACAAAATGATTAGAAGTAAGGAATAGCTTCCTTATGAGGAGAGACTAATATGACCAAGACTTAGAAAAGAGACTACTAAGGGGAGATATGATAGGCATCTATAAAATCCTGGATGTAAATTTACTCCTCCTCATAACACATGAACTAGGAGTCACCAAACTAAATTAATAGACAGTAGGATTAAAACAAACAAAAGGAAATATGTCTTCATACAACTTACAGACCACATGTGCCAAGACTAAAAGAGGGTTCCAAAAGAACCAGATACAATTATGGACGATTGGTCCATCAATGGCTATTAGCCAGAATGGACAAGAATGGTGTTTCTAGCTTTTGTGTTCCAGAAGCTGGAACTAGGTAATAGGGGATGGATCACTTGATGATTACCTGTTCTTTCAATTACTTCTGAAGCACCTGACTAGATGGACCTTTGATCTGACCTAGGATGGGCATTCTTATGTTCTTATGAAAGTGTAAACTTTGCCAGCCTAATGGGCACCGGGTATGAGGTTATTTCCCACTTAATAGCTTAATCATTGTTCTCTCTCTCAAGGACTACTGGTATTCCTCATCATACAATAATAGAACTAGAAGGAACCTCAAGAGATGATCAAGTCCAGTTCCTTACACTCATTGCAGGACCAAGCATCATCTAGACTATCCCTATCAGGTAATGGTCTAACCCAGTGTTTCTCAATCAGTGGTACAAGTCCCCTAAAGGATACTTGATAGAAGTCTGGGGGGTACATCAATACAACTGAAATCTGGAGAAAACTGAATTTGTTTTAAGTTTTACAGTGCTTTATTATTTTTGTACTTTTTACACCCAAAAATTTCAGTGCCTGCCCTACTACAATTAAGTTAACAAATGCGTTGCAATGGTAGAAAAAAATGTTCTGTGTCTGAAAACTGTAGGTACTATGGGTACTTATAACCTTTTTTTTTAAAAGGGGGTACCTTTTTTTTTAAAGGGGTACTTTATTAAAAAAAAGGTTGAGAAACACTGGTCTAACCTGCTCTTAAAAATCTCCACAAACTCCCTAGCTAATATATTCCAGTTCTCAACCACCCTGATAGTTAGGACGTTATAACATCTTATCCTTGCCAATGTTTTGTCTCCAGTTGGTTTTCATCTTAAAGCCCCCTTTGATTTAACAGTATGCATTCAGCCAGGATAAGCACAGGTAACCCGAAGGGCATAAAAATTACGTAACTCCCTTACTCTGTACTGAAGCATTCGTTAATTTAGGATTAAAAAGGAATTAGGATCCAATTGTGCAATATTTAAACATGCAGGTAGAACTACTCAATATGAAAATGCAGCCTTACTGTACCCAAGGATGATTAAACACACAACAGTATCATTGGTTCAAAATAAATTTCTATAAAACTAGGTTGTAGCTTTTCTTCTCTATTTGTCATTTTAAAAATATATCCATCGTGTAGGAGCTGCATACAGCATCTAGCATAATGAGCCCCCTTGATCCTAACAGGGACCACTAGACACTATCATAAGGTGCATAATGATAGCATACCAGCCTTTTGATGTGACTAGCAACCTTGGAGTGGGCTTTGCTGCTATTCTGCAGTTTCAGAGAAGAAAATTTTCTCTTCCAATTTCACCCAAAGAGTTCCCAGCGGACAGGGTTTTTGTCTAAGTGTCTGCTTTTATTAGCATAGCTTTCCGTATAAGACATATTCTTATCTGAACACTGATGCCTTCACTGTTTGAAAGTAATTGACATTCTAGTAGTTAGCTGTTTCTATAATTAGCTGAATTATAGTCACTTAAAAATAAAGTACAAATGCAATACAAATTTGCATTGTATTTTGTGTACAGCCCTGAGATTTCTATTGATTGTGTTCATGGGAATGTATTGATATTTTAGGAGCTATCTGGTTCTAAGGACTAGTTGTGAATACTTGATTTTTTTTAAGTTTGAATTTTGAATAATTGGCAATATTTTGAAATCAAAATAACTACATTAACATATCAAATTGATTTTAACAAAATGATACAGAAAATATCATGAAAAATAGTGGAACAAATATAAATGGGGTTGCTTGCAACACCTTCCTTTATGTACAATTTCAATTTGACTACGAATCCTCTACTATAAAATGGGCTCACAAATATGGTCAAAATTCTTGTCTGGTAATGGGTTGTTCCTAGGCAACATTGATCTAATGGAGCAAGATACATTATTGTTCATCCTCTCATTCCCCTTTTCCACATCCACCCCAATAGCCAATTTTCTGTCTAAAGAGACTGTCTCGATGTCTTCACATTTCTTGCTTCACAGATTAATCTCAGTTTAATTCAAATTAACTCCACTGAATTCAACTAAATTACTCCACTGGAAGTGAGACTGGAATTTTGTCTAATGAGTATAATTTTGCTTCACTTTTAGTAGGTCAACTGAGTTCACATTATTTTGTTGGTCCCCTAATAGAGGCATAAATGAGAACAGAATCAGGCACACTGCATTAGCTGTATGCAAATTACAGCTTAAAATTTCAAATGCTTTCAGTGTTATAATTCACATATTTCATTATCAAAATGTAACAAAAGTGAAATCCCTACAATGATCTAAATTTTCCTTAGGGATAATTACCTTTTACTATTTCAAGTTATCAGCCAAGGAGATAGAAAGAAAAAAAAAAGGTTATGCATATCCTGGGGGTTACATTCTGAAAAGGAGTAGAAAACCGAAAGGGAGATTATTCTAAAGATACATTCATTTGTGCTTTGCTATCGGCAAAAGTGCATGGTAGCTTCTAACAAATCGATGCAACCCAAAACAAAATTAACACATTGTCTGATATGACAAAACTAAACTGAACACCCGCCTTCAGGACCAGAACGCTGGCAAAGCTAATAACACAATTTAGTCTTCTACTAACAATTTGTTGTGGCATAATGTACATGGCTCGTTTTGAAGAAGAAATGAAATTGCAAAATGCTTTGCAAAAAGAATTTAAAATTGCTTCATTCTTTATGGCTCCCTCCTCTTAATCCTGCCATTACCCTCATAACTTACTTGTTGTTGGCAAGCCACTTACATCTCCTATTGTTACTTACCGGTCGGAATTACGTAGACTACTGGTCAAATAGGTAGATGAAATGCCATCATTAGCTTCAAATCAGGTTCCCTCTATAAGAGGAATGGAACCCTCAAATGGAAAGGCCATTTGGAGATGATATTGACTTGTCTCTTTTGCCAGTAGCAGAGCACAGGTTAATAACAGTGCTAGCCAGACTATTTTATAATGTTCAAAGGTCAAAGCCCAGTTAAAAGCCTTCAGGAACAGGAGATAGTATTATTCTCTCACACTTGCTTTTCGCATTCCAAACAGGCTGTGACATAATTATGACACAAAACAACAAAATCAGCAGAGTCTGTGTCTCTCACAGAAATTTTAAGACTTTAATTTTAGTTCTCAGCTCAGTCAAGTTGAATGTGAAGAGAGTACTTTTAGAAAAAAGTTAGATTCTTGCTTACTACTACTCCTATTCTATCTTCTCTGTAAGTATTCCGAGGTCAGTATTCTGATGCCCTATTAGAAAAAGGTACTGGGCTGCAAACATGTATTCCTTGAACAGGTTTTTCAGAGAACTGTGTTTGGTGAAATGCCACCTTGAGAGAAGATCTTTAAAATCATTTGTTTATATAAATTTCACTGGAAACTTGTTTTTGTAACCTTTTTCATTCTCATAAAAATAGCTAGCTAGCTAGCAACAGAGTTTTAGTCATGGCCAGGAGCCAGATTCTCCACAGATTTTAATGAAGTTGCATCAGTTTATGCCACTTGATAATCTGGTTCTGGGACTTTTGTCCCAGATTACTAGTATTTGTCTAAACAGCCCAACCAGTTGCATTGTAAGGACCAGTTAATTGGCCTACGTAAATGGGTGTAAATCCTATGATGTCAATGGTGATTCACTCATTTACAGTAATTGCGCATCTGGCACTAAACCTATTTCATAAAACATCTTCCTTCCTGCAACTAAAATTAACAAATATACCCTTCCCACAAACACTATTAGATATCTTTTCTTATCCTAAGGTAAAAGTTGATTACATACGTGTGTTTATATTTACAGTGAGACACTATTTATATAGTAAATGGCTATCATAGTAAAAATATTAAAATAATTGTAGTGACTCTGGTCACCTTAGGACAGCATTGGGGAACCTAAGCCCAGGGGCCAGATGTGGTCCCTGGGTTGCTTAGATCTGGCCCCTGAAGCTTAGGGCCTCCCCCTAGCATTGGGCCGCCCCGGCTGGCACTCTAGCCCTCCTTGCCACCTCCCCACAGTCCCTGGCCCTTGACTGATTTTTCTGTGGGTCAGCTGCCCCAACTCAAAAAAGGTTTCCTACCCTGCCTTAGGGCCAACCCGGAAGGTCTAAAGTAGTCTAGCAATAACATTTGATGAGCCCACATTATAATGACACTCACAACTCTTTTCATACTATACTAATCCAGCAGCCCACACTTCCTCCATAATTCCAACTAATCTCTCTCTCTCTTTTTCCCTTACAACAGTCTTCCATCTTATCTGATGCATTTCCTCTCATACCCATGAGTTGCTGGAATTCGCTCTAGGCAGCGTTTTTTATGCAGTTCAAAAAATCCCCATTCTCTCCTCTCAATTTCTACAGCTGTTTGTGTCTGAAAAATAAACGAATGGATTACCTAAACTGGAGAGTCATGGTAGGAAGTTTATAGAAGACCCCAACTGTGCTGGTCAGAACAATAATGTAACTTAGGTGATGTCTACACAGGAAAGTTTTTGCAATGAAAGTAGTCGACATGCAAAAGTCACCAAAAAGAAAGTTGCCAAATAATGTTTATAAATCACCCTCTGTCAACGTATCTTGGCCACATTGCTTTGCTCTGTCTGTCAGAAAAACAATGTGGGTGTGCATCGCACAGTGCCTGGTGTCACCTTCAGTCACTAGGCACTGTGGGATTGTACACTGTAGCTCAAGGCATTTTGGAAACGTCAAAACATCCCATCAGCCACCTCTTTGCTTCACAGCCCTCTTTGGGCTTCTGGCTTTCTTTTGTGCCATTTGACACTACCAGTCCTTGCTGTGCACTCACTCCAGTATCCGCTGTGAGAAATCATGGATCCCAGACTTCTCTACTATGCTGTGTTCATTTTGATGAGGACAAAGGTGGGCAAATTCCGGCCCACGAGCCAGTCTGGTTCACAGGGTTAATCCCTGGCGGGTCCCCATATCCATGTTTATCTGCACTTCTGCAGGTATTGGACAATTGTGGCTCTGGTTGGTCATGAATCACTGTTCACAGCCCATGTGAGTGGCAGGAAGTGGTGTTCCAGTCCACGCCATTTGCCACTTGCATTGGCCGCGAGCAACAATCCATGGACAACGAGAGCTGAGATCATATGATACCTGCAGAAGCACAGATAAATATAGCAGTGGTGGTCCACCAGGGACTTACCCTGGTGGGCTGCCTTTTTTTAATTGCCTTCCCCGGCTTAGGACTTCAGACATTGCATCAAGGCTACTGTTGAACTTATTGTCAAGAGGAAGAAGACTAGGATGCGGATGACAGTGTGAGTGCACTGACAGCAGCAATTTGGTGTTGCATTTGGCTGTCACAGAGCACCTGTGCAGAATAAAGGGTCACTTTTGGGCTAGGGAAAACCAGCATGGAGTGGTGGGATCGCATTGTCATGCAAGTGTGGTATGAGGAGCAGTGGTTACAGAACTTTCAGGTGTATAAAGCAACCTTCCTGGAGCTGTGTGCTCTGGCCCCTGACCTGCAGTGCAAGGATACCTGAAGGAGAGCTGATCTCTCAATAGAGAAGTGTCGCGATTTCTTGTGGGAGCTGGTAACTCCAATTGCTACCATTCAGTTGCAAATCAGTTTGGAGTGCGGAAGTCTAGTCTCAGGGCAGCACTTATGCAAGTTTGCGGGGCAAAAAATTGCATTTTGATGGACGGGACTATGACTCTGGGAAATGTGGATGACATAATGCCTGGCTTTGCAGAAATGGGCTTTCCAAACTGTGGTGAGGCAATTGATAGCACACACATTCCCATTTTACTGTCACATCTTGTGCCTTATAACATAAGCTCTTTTGGACAGAGACTGTATTTTTATGTCTTGTGAAATTCCTAGCAAGGTTTTAAGTGCTATAAAATTACGAATAATAATTATTTCAATCATAATTCCTGAAAACATTCACTGAAAATATAGTAATGGAGAATAAGAAGAAGCTGGATGACAAAGAGAAGTAGAGGTCCACTCTCTAATAAAAGAAGAGCAAAACAGATGACAAAAATAAGGCTGGAAAACAATGTGTTCTCTCAGATTTCACTAAGTGGAATTACAGTTAAGATTAATGCAGTAAAGTGTTTTGAATAGGAACCTTCTAAATAACTATTAATTATCATTATTAGTTAAAAGGATAAGTATAGTATAAAGCCACTTAATAGAATAATTAATGGGGAAATGGAGATATTACATGCAATCCTGAGATCACAAAGGAACAAGTTATAGAATAGCTAGTTACCATGACTATATTCAAATCTGTGGGGTCTAATGAAAGGAGCTCCACAGCACTCAGAAGTACTGAAATTACTGATAATGCTAAATGAGGTACCAAAGCACTAGGACATAGTCACTGTTAAGATGTAAGAAGGAGAAGACCTTTACCAGGGGATTTGAAATGTATGGTATTTTGAAATTTAATACCTGATTGAGAGAATCTGGAATGCAGTGAATCTGGTCTGTCCTAAAGAAAAAGATAAATAGAAATTAAAAGTTGCAACTGGGAAGCCACAAAAACCTGTGGGCAGAAAAACGGGCTGAGAATCAATCCGGGGTTCAGAATCAGAAGCTGGATCAGAAACGGAGAAGTTTTTCCGTTAAAAGCATTTGCAGAAAAGAGAGTCTAGATTGGCACAGACGCTTTTGCGCAAAAGCACTTTTTGCGGAAAAGCGTCTGTGCCAATCTAGACGTGGTTTTGCGCAAGAAAGCCCCGATGGCCCTTTTAGCCATCGGGGCTTTTTTGCACAAAACGGTTCTGGGTTGTCTACACTGGCCCTCTCTTGCGCAAAAGCATTTGCGCAAGAGGGCTTTTGCACAAGCAGGAGCGTCAAAGTATTTGTGCAAAAAGCACTGATTTTGTGATGTACAAAAATCAAGTGGCCAGTGTAGACAGCTGGCAAGTTTTTGCACAAAAGCACCTGCTTTTGCGCAAAATCTTGCCAGTCTAGACGCAGCCTATAGGTTTATCCAGCACCCAACACAATGAACCCTGAGCACAGTTCGGTGATCGAGGCCCCATTGTAACACAAATGATTTTTTAATTATATAGACTCAATATTTTTAAAATGCATTATAATAGTTCTATAGAGTAAATGACATAAACGTGTACATTTTAATGAAAAATTAACTTAGTAATTGTTTCTGTATTTATTCAGTAAGAACCAAGGCCCAGATTGCTAAAGGTATTGAGACATTGCTGCCCTCAGTATTTCATTGCTTAGCTGATTTAGATGCCTAAATCTCATTTTCAAAAGTAAGTTAAGTACTTAGAAGTGCCTAAGTACCCATCAACTTTCAAAGGGACTTAAACTTCTAAGTGCATAAATCCTTTTTTGAAAATGAGATTTAGGTATCTGGGGTTGTAATCCTGAACACAGCAATGCCTAAATCCTTTTTCTAAAAAAAGTCTGGGCCCAAATTCTTAGCCCTATACAAAGCCCAGGTAAACTGGGCTCTGTATTGGAAAGCCAATAGGGAAAAAGTGGTAAGAAATTGCTCGAGCACAATCTTCCTGCCAGGTCATTCCAGAGATACAATTTCATGTTTAGGGCTGCAGGCAGCAAACCTCATAGATGTCTTTTTCCCTACTCCATCAAGGGACAGAAAATTGCTCAGCATAATCAGTGACCTACTATCCCTCCTTTTCTTTCTCAGAACACCACCACGAATTGCTGAAAGATTAATATTGTCATTAACTTATTGTCCTATGGTTGGACAGTCGCAGATGTCATTGGTGTAGATTCACTTCTGCTTGAAGCAGCATTAATACTCATTCAGATACCCTCTTGAGGCTATCTTCTGCTCATAGAATTGATGGGAAGAGAAGCTGCACTCCTCCTGACCCCAAAAAGCAGCTGAGGCCCATGGAGTTCCACACAAAGTGCTTCTGTGGAGTCACAAAAAGGGAGTAGCATGCTGAAACTTCCCCTACTAGCCTCCAAACTTTTCTTTTTCTTACAGGATTTCCATTGCAGAAGCAGGGGAGGGAATATTGCTCTCTGCCAACTCAACTCTAGTCCAGACTGCCTTGTTATAAAGATATACTGTACATACCCTTCTTAAGTGATAGCAGCAATCAGTTTTTGTCCTGATGTAGTGTGTCCAAAGATGTTATACGTCTTAATTACTATGCAACCTGTCATGTTTATTATGCTCACATATACCAAATATATGGTGGGTATATCTTAGATATGCCACAGGAAGTGTGGATTGTTTGAGGGGGTTTTTTGGGAGGGGGGAGTAAATAATGCACTGCACATGCGTTTGCATCTAATTACAAGCCTCTTTGCAAGAGTGCAACCTGAAGGATTTGTTCATATTTCAGATATAATACAGAGGCTGTCACAAATATTTTATATAGACAGTTGAATAATAGAATACACTATCTTCCCAGCCAGCAGACTGGCTTATTGTTTCACAACAAGCAGTGAGTAGTATACATATTTCTGCCAGGCTGATCTATTGATCAACAGCTCCTTACCATAAGGGCTGTTCTCCTTCCTTCTCTTGAACTTCACCAGATAAGCTGAAGCAGCTTTAAATAGGTGTTAGGATTTTTTTAATTGAAGATCTACTTTGCTTTTGCTACTTGATGCAACAGAGAGCTTGTTGTAAATAGGTTTCACGCTATATCCATAGTAACCTGAGGAGCTTCTCAGTTACTTCAGTACTAAAGAAGCACATTATTAAAATCCCAAATGAATGGAGAACAAAGGTATAGCATGTCAGCAGGATTCTAAAAGAAATTCCTCTTGGCATCTCCCATGAATACTTGTAATGCTGGAAGAAGCACTATCAAGAACAAGTACATCATCAGTTCTGTTCAGCACAGGACTGAGACAGGTGTTCTGTATTTCCGGTCCAAAACTGAATGGCAGTTTCATAAAACAAATCATCCTAAATATAAATAGCAGCTATTTATCTTTTCTCTTAGTTCCCAGTGAACATGGCAAATGAAAACTGTGCTCCCAGCTGTCTCAGTCCTGGATGAGCTCCCCAACTGGACACTCATCAGCTATCTGTGTTTGAACCCATATGCTTGGCCTGTGTACTTTTAATGTCCCTTGGGTCCCAGCCCAACCACTATCTTTAGCTCCAGCTGAGTTAGCACACTTAGGGCGCATCTTCACTGTGCTGTTGTTCTGGAAAAACAATACTAGCGTCCATACTGCCATTGCGTTATTTCGACAGAAGTCCACGAGGAATAAGCCTTTTTCCAAGAGAAGCTTTTTTGGAAAAAGGTGGGTGTGGACACGGAATAGGGAGTTTTGTCAAAAAGAGGCCTCCAGGAAATAACACAGGTGCCCTCCTGGCCACTCCATCCACGCTCATCACAACTCAAAATTCCTATTCCACAACCGTTCTTAAAGCTGCAGACACAGGGGACAGGGCTAGTGGCAGGAAGCAGGCCTTGGGAGCTTCCAGACACCACGCAGCTGCCAGTCCCTGACATCTGGGCACTATGTCCCAGCCACAAGCCCCCCCAAGAGCCCACTGCCTATCACATGGAACATGCACAGGGCTCCCAGGGGCCAAAAGAGATGAGCACCATCCTGGTCTAGGGCAGAGATCCTGGCCCTCCTTGAGGCATGGAGTGACAAGAAGAAGCTCCAGGATCTCCACTCCAGATGCCGGAATGCCAACATCTACGGCTGGATGGCCAACAGTCTGGCCACAAAGGGCCACAACAGGACCCCGGGGAAGGTCCAGAACAAAGTAAAAGAGCTCCGGCAGGCCTACACCAGGGTGAGGGAGTGCAGCTGATGCTCCAGGCCAGAACCCCACTCCTGCCCCTACTATGAAGACCTGCACCACATCCTGAGGGGCGGTGCAGCCCCCTCTCCACCCCGGTGGTGGACTCGGGGCTGGAAAAGGGTGCCTAGGGGTCCCAGCCCAGGAGGAGGAGGACAAGGAGGAGCAGGAGGAGGAGGAAACGGCCGGCACCATGACCACGCTCACGTTGGAGCCGGTACCCCAGGGGCTGGATGTCTCCCAGGCATCCTCTGAGGCCAGGGAGGAATCATCAGGTGAGTGATCTTAGTTTTTCCACACACACACAGTGGGGGTGGTGGGCACAGAGGGGATGGGGTGCGATCGTCAGTTGGCCTTCTTGGCCTGGCCATCGTGCTGCAGTCCGTGCATGTGGATGCACATGCAACAGCAGTCTGTGCCACACAGCCCCAGAGCACCCCCCTGGACTCCTGCTCAGAGGCTCTTTGGAGGCTGCCCACACTTCCCCCAAGAAAGAAGGCCTCCCCCTTCCTTTCTGGGACGTTGTGGAGAACACAAGAAGCGGAGATCACCTGGCCAATGTTGTGCTCCCAAACATCAAGGTGGGTCAGGAGCCTCCAGAACTGTGCCTTCAAGCACCTGAAAGTGTATTCAGCCTGAATGCGGGTCCTTCCCAGGCAGCCATTGAGCTGGTCCTTGCTTGTGTCCAAGTGGCCGGTGTAGGGCTTCATCAGTCATGGCATGAGGGGGTAGGCCACATCCCCCATGATGCACAGTGGCATCTCAATGTCCCTGACCCTGATGATGTGCTTGAGGAAGAATGTGCCAGCCTCCAGCTTCTAGTAGAGGCTGGAGTTATGGAAGATGCAGGCGTTGTGTGCCTTCCCTGATCAGCCGATTAAAATGTCCATAAACTGGCCATCATGGCAACCAGGGACCATCAAAAAGTATCTCTTCCAGTTTATGTACTTTGCTGCCCGGTGGGCAGGAAATGGATGGGGATGTGGGTTCCATCTATAACGCCCCCCCCTTCCTCTCTCCACAGCTGGGGAAGCCCAGGATGGCAAATCTGGCCATGATGAGGTCCAGGTCTCCCTGGTGGATAACCCTGCACAGCAGGGTAGTTGGTGTTCATGACTCACACCACCTGCAGAAGGAGACAAACAAAGAAACAAAACATAGGAAAAAAGAGGGTGCCTGAGCCCTTTGGAGGTTCTCAAACCCTGCCCCCCCCCAAACACCCCAGAAGCAACCCCCTATGAAGCCACCCCTCCTTCCCCCTCCCTCCCCCTGCACGGCTCTGTGAGGGCAGGACTGCAAAACCCACCAGGGACCCACAATTGCCAGCCCACCCCTGCACCTTCAATCCCCCTTTTCCTTGGGTCCCCCTTTCCAATACCTTCCCCTCCCCCCCGGGACTGCAGCCTAAGAGTGCCTTATGTGCATGAGAAGGGCCCCAACAGTGGACTTTCCCATGCCGAACTGGTTGCCCACTGACCAGTAGCTGTTGGGGGTGGCGAGCTTCCAGATGGCGATGGCGACCTGCTTCTCCAGGGAGATGGTGGGTCGCATCTGGGTGTCATAACATCAGAGGGCAGGGGTGACCCTGGCGCACACAGTTCCAAGAATGTCTCCTTCCTCATACAGAAGTTTTGGAGCCACTGCTGGTTGTCCCACTGCTCCATCACCAGCTGGTCCCACCAGTCAGAACTGGTGTCCAGCCTCCAGAACTGTCTCTGCATCGTGGGGTCTGGTTACAAGGGCATTGCTCTCGCATACAGGCAGAGGTTCTCATGATGATCTTGGAGTCAAGCTCATGCAGGGCCATGAAGGCAGCCTACAGAAACTGCTGCAGAAACTGCAACATGGCAGTTGGGGCCATCACATGCCCAGAAGCAAACCCAGCTTCATGTCAGGGTGTGCTGTGGTGTCCAAACACAGGGCAACCAAAGAACACAGTGGAAATGCTTTGCTGTCCCTCAGAATGGTAGGCAAGCAAGCAGAAGAACCTGAGAAATGTCTGTCTGAGGGGTCCCTTTAAGCACGTCTCAGATAGCGGTAGGCAGCAGCACCCGGAAGCAACTGCTGACCTAATGCCCTGCCTGAACTGGAAATGGCGCTCTATTTCGAAATAAGCTTCTTTCCTTAGGCTATGTCTAAACTACGTTCCTCTTTCAAAAGAGGAATGTAAATGAGCCCGACTGAAAATGCAAATGAAGTGCAGATTTACAAATCTCGTACTTCATTTGCATAATCGCGCGAGAGTGCCTTTTCAAAAAAGGGTTTTTCAAAAACGAAACCACAGTCTAGACAGGGTTCTTTCAGGAAAAAAACCCTTTTTCGAAAGAACCCGTACACCTCATTTTTTCAGGAATATGGGTTCTTTTGAAAAATGTTTTTTTTTCCAAAAGAACTCCATCTAGACTGTTGTTTCTTTTTTCGAAAAACCCTTTTTCAAAAAAGCGCTCTCACGTGATTATGCAAATAAAGCTTGAGATTTGTAAATCCACGCTTCATCTGAATTTTCGATTGGACTCATTTACATTCCTCTTTTGAAAGAGGAATGTAGTTTAGACATGCCGTTAGGGTGCGTCTAGACAGCAGCGCTATTTTGGGATACTTCTGGTATCCCGAAATAGCTATTTCACGTCTCTTAAACAAGCCGTTATTTTGAAATAGCTTTTGAAATAACAGGCTCACAATTCCAATGTCCCTGTAACCCTGGTGTAGACAGTGCCAAATTTCAAAATAAGCTATCTGCACAGCTCAAATTGTGTAGGTTATTTCAAGTCTACTTCGAAATAGGCGATTGTGACGGCATGTCGGGGAGTCCCCGACCCTGCACCCTCATTCCCAGCCAGATGTGACTGTCAGTCAGGCCGTAGAATAGAAGGTTTATTTGCTTCTCAGAGATACAGCACAGCATAGGCTTGACGTTGACATGGGAGCCAGGGCAGACAGCCTAGTCCTCTTGGGGGAAAGGGGTTCACAGGCCCCTGAACCCCCTAGTCCTGAACTTAGTCTGCTTCCTTCATGCTTCCCTCAGCCAAGACTGCCCCTTCTTCCAGCCACAGATCACTCCCTCTCCCTCCTCCCTCTCTCCCCTCCCCCATGTAGCCATACCCCTTTCTTTGTTCAAACTCCTTCCCCTGGCCAGGTATGAAGTTGCTAGCCAGACACTGTGCTTCTCCTGCAAGCACCGGAGCAGGGCCAACATGAAGTTGGACCTCTGGTCCATGAGGACCTCCTTGGGGAACCCCACCCTGTTGAAAATGGCCAGCAGCGCATCTGCCACCATGTCTGCCTCAACAGAGGGCAGAGCCATGGCCTTGGAGTAGCCAAATCCACCACCACCAGGATGTATTTCTTCCCCATCCAGGTTGCCTTGCCGATAGGTCCCACTATATCTATTGGTACCTTCTGGAGAGGCTCCCTGAGCTCATGGGCCCAGCCAGAGAGACCCTGGGAAGAGGCCGAGGGAAGAGGAAGGGCTGGTACGACTGCAGAGAGTGGGCCTGTGCCGGCCCCCTCAAAGTCACCCAGCAGCCGAACAAGGTGGAGCCGGCTTCTGCAGGGCACCGCCATGGCAGACCCACGCAAAGGGGAGCACCAATGTCACAGCCGATGCTTTACCCGGCAGGGGGCCCAAACTTCCCCAGGCCACAAGCTGAGTGACTCCGCTCAGTTCGCTCTCAGAGAGGGGAGAGAAGTGATGTAGTGGGGGGCTGTCCACTCTTGTGGCCCTGGGTCCACAACGATGGCACGTCAGCATAGGGCAGTAGGGGTCACACATAGCCCAACACGGCAACCAGTGAATTCAAAACCAGAGTGGATCCAGAGCCACTAGAGTGGACAGCCCCCCACTACATCACAGCTATGTCATAATTTGGTGCTGTCTACACAGTGCCAAATTTCGAAATAAAGCACTATTTCGAGTGATCCCTTACTCTTAGAATGAGGTTTACAGGGATGACAAAATAGCGCATCCGCTATATTTTGAAATGGCGGACACATTCGGGACACCGGAGGTATCCCAAAATAGCATTGCAGTGTAGACATGCCCTTAGAGGGTACAGTATGTCTGTATTTGTGTCATTCCAGACCTTGTGACCTAGCTGCAATGCACCCTAAGGCAGGTGCTAAACTCTAAACTCACCCTTTCCCTGGGGTCCACAGCTCCTGGCCTTCTGGTTTCTTGTTACCTCATCAGGCATCAATAATAGTGGGAGCAAATAGACAAGACTTACAGAAGTGTTTCTAAAACACACTCTTTAGACAGCATAAGAGATCTACATATCCAGGTAAAATAAATATCTGTATATCAATCTCTGATTCGGTTTCCTCAATAATATGTAAGCATTTTTTGGTGTTTCTGTCAATGTCCTTTTGGAGTTCCAAGTTCCTTCTTCTGGACCACAGATCCTCCAGCATCAGTATTTTCTTCTCAATCATGGAGTTTCCTCTCTCTGACCACTGCAGTCTGCTTCCTTCAACCTCATCTGTTCCTTTGGTCCTTTCTGACAGTCTCCCTCAACCTCTCAGCTGTTGTATTTTTTAAAACCCTGTTTTCACATCTCTCTCTCTCAGGATTTTTCACTCATTAAAATCTTACCTCTTTGCAGACAAGCTGGAAAAAATGGTTTCACCTAGTATACATTGTTTCTTGTTGAGAAAGATCTATTCAGGTATTGAAGGCCTTTAACAACTGTCCTGTTCAGAAACAGACATTCAAACAGCCCTCCTTGTGTCTTTAGCCCAAGAGGAAGGAGAGCTAGAAGAAAAATAATCATAACAGCTTAAACACATAGAGACATCAAAATCTTAGAGAGTATCCATAGACTGCATATAGAATCTACAAAACATTGCACCAATTCTTGAAGCTTTATCATGAGTCTTACTGTATTGTGTTTTTCTAAAGCTTCAAACTCCTAATACCAATGCTATTTCTTGAAAATTTCAGCGTTTCATTTTTTAAAAAGTTTCTATCTGTTGTGGTTCTGTCAAAAAGATTAAAAATATGACCTAACTGCACATTAAAGACCTCAACATCAGAAGGCAAGCAAGAACCACCTATATTTTTTAATTTAAACCCCTCCACAAATCCTCATTGTTTTTAAGCCACTTTTATTATTTGGAGGGGTGGATTGGCTCATTAATTTTAATACTGTGAAAAAATAGAGTTACATCTTCAAAACTGCTTACATAATTTTATATGACTCCGCTGCCTTACATGCAAAACAACGAATGGCAAAGCAAATGGGCAGGTTGGGTAATATGAGACCTACATAGTATCAGTGTGAACTATAATCCTTAATTATTCCATGAATGTCTAGTTTTGTGCTTACCTAAATCAGGCCTGCTCTACTGCATGTAAATACTTTTGCGCGTGTACTTTCAAAGTTTTGGCTTGAAATTGTTTACTCTAAATTACAATGAATTGGGATTTTTTTTTTTTAAATAATGGTGTTGCGTCTTCAAGCAAGAGAACTGGTTACACTTATTTGTGTTTGTAACAAATTGGGCCCAGACTGCAGCTTATAAATATTTGCTAACTGAGACACAGGCAGAAATTAAGAGTATAAAATAATCAGCCTATATCCTGTAAACAATAGCATAAGCAGTTAACACAAAGTGGAGGCCTGTGAACAGGACAGTCCTTAGGATTTACTGGGCCCTAAGCTGTAATATTAAACTGACATCTCTATACCTGACTGCAACCAGGGGAGACAGCAATGAGTGTTTAGAGACGTGATTTCATAATCTTTAGGAGCACATTAATGAAATAGTTTAAAATTTGCTTTAAAAATAAAGTCTGGTATACAACACACTACATTCAGAAACTGACAGTATACACCTCTTAAATGGATTTACCACCACTTGAATGAATCTTTCACAGGTTCAATGTTTTGCTAATAGGCTTGCTAGAAGGCTATTTCACTTTCAAGTTAAGTAGCTTCTCTCCTGATGAAGGGTCACCAGGCTGCAGGAGCCACAAAACAGGGATAGGAAGAGGCTGATGGGTGGACATTAAACCCCAGATGTGCCTCAAGTTATCAGGTGCCCTACATATCTGCGTACTCTACATATGGATAAGGATGGCCCTGGCTGTGAACTTTGGTATAGATAAATGGCCCAACTGTCACTCTGAGGTTTTGGGAACTGGAAGAGATGTGTTAAAGGGTTACATTCATACTGGATAATCACAAGTACATTGAACTGATATGGGTTGGATATTTTAGGAGAAAATGTTGGCAAATGCTCAAGTGGGGTCTTGTCTTAGCAATAAATGGACATGTGGTAATTGGGCAAGATCATTAATATATTAACCTGTAGGTTAAGGGAATCCCAACATTAGTAGGGAAAGAAATACAAATAAGGAAGAGGGGAGACACCCTTATTGGTTATTCATTAGGCATAATAGCATCAGTGTTTTTTACACTTGTATCCCAGCCTACATACTTGAAGCGGAAAAGATTTAGTCCTTAGAAGGCGCCACAATGACAGCTTCTAGTGATGGCGAAGAGAAAGAGAATGACTAACCTTTGAGGTTGTTCTGGGCATGGGTATTTTGATATTCAGAGGTATGTCCTATATTATCTTTATTTATCTTTCTGGATTAGCCTGCTGGTGGCTTGGTGAATTGTCTCAGTAAACCTATTATCAATAGAGAAGGGTTTCATGTGAGTGCTGCCACCATGCACATCAGGTATTCCAACTGAGCAGTAATTTTATTAACACTGGGAAGAACTTAGGACAAGAACCTACCAAAGTAACTAGGAATTCTTAAGTAATCTATATAATTAATACACAAGCCATAGCATGGGCAACAGGAGTATGCACTCAAAAGATTCCATAGGGGAAAAATACAGTTGTGATGAGTTAAGATGGCAATAGGATTTTGTTATTCTAAGTGGCTAAGTCCCTTTAGAAAAGGGAATAAGAGATTTTGCGGAAAAGGGTTTTTTTTCCGCAAAATCCCTGTCTACACAGGCGCTTTTTTCCGGAAAAGCTCCGCAACGGAAAAAAGCGGCAGCCATGTAAATGCAAATGCAGCGGGGAAAATGCAAATCCCCGCTGCATTTGCAATTCCGACTTTCTTCATTTGCATCCCTTTTCCGGAAAAGGGTGCCTGTGTAGACGTAGCCAGTGTGTTTAATGTTTGACACCAATAATCTGAGAAGTACGATATTATTAGGACTAAATGATCATCACTGAACAGGACAGATGATAGGCCAAAATATCAGGTCCAGTTAGACAGTGCTTTAGATAACCACAGTACTAATAAGGAAACATATCAGAATGGAATAGCACTATGTTTTCTGATAGAAAACAGTACTGGCTTACTCACACTAGAACTAAGTTACAAGACCTGACAAGCATTTTTTTATTTTACAATTTCATTATGGTTGTAATAGACCATCACTTACAAGAAAAAATAGCTGGCCATTTGAGCTCTTAGCTCAAATTATATAAATAGGTATAATCTGTTATGAAGGTGAGGATGGAGGCTGAAATGAAACATAACATACATATTTAAAAGTGGATTTTGTGTGTGCACATGTGCATTTGGGCTTCCATTTCACCATCGGGAAAAACATTTTTTCTCCTGATGACTTTATGAAAGGTAAAATGAAGTATAAAAAATAGCAATCTACCTATAGTGCTGTAAGGTAGTAGCAGTTGCTGCGTAAATTGGCCATTTCAGGAAATATTTTCATTTTTTAGAAGTGCCTTTTATTCATCTAAATAGGAAAAATCTGCCTTCCAACTCTGTCCCTTTGGGCTTTTGTGTCTGTGTCTTTTCCCTTTTATGCTCAACTATATTGTAACTGGGATATTGCTGGTCATTGGAGTAGAGCAAGTAGTGCGATGTGATGCAGAGGATGTTAGCTGCTGCAATCTCCACTAATAAAACTGCATTAACATTGTTCCTACAGGATTTCAATGTTCTCCATCATAACACTGAAGTAGCCATGTAAGTTGAACTAGGCTCTGATCCTCAACTGTGCAATGGTTGCTGTGCCAATCTGCCAGTGCAAAACAGCCTTAGTCTCAGTCAGCCATGAGTGGGTTCACCTTGGGATAAGGAGATCTTCTGGAGGTTCAAAGCTGGTACAGAGCAGGGTATGGAGAAAACTGTGCACTTTCCCTCACTTCCTGACAAAGGGGAAGAGCCAGCAATGTTACCATATGATGGGGTGGGGGGGAGGTCACTCCCACTCCTTCTCTAAAGGGCACCTGGGGGGGTAAGAGGTTCAAGGCTGGGGCAGTTCCAGATAAGGGGCCATATCCCCAGCCAGCCCCTTTTCATCTGGCGGTGAATTTGCTTCTTTTGTGTATGGTTTTAAGCATCCCATTATGCATGGGGGGAGCTTTATCCATTCCCCTCTCCCCACACAACCAAACCCTGACCTTGCTTTAAATTATGATACGAGGAATCTATGTACCAAATTTGGTGGTCCTAGGTCTTACTATTTAGGAGGAATTCTTGAACAAATGGATGGACAAAGACTCATTCGCTCACAAACTCTAAATATATAGTAGAAATCTTTCTAATACCCGTTATTAAGAACATTATATAAAACATCTTGTAAATATATTGTGATCTCATGTTGTCCCATTAAAAATGCTAATGAGCTTTGAGAGTGCTTCTATTATTCAAACTGTTACAAATCACAACAGGGTGGCATAATTTATTTTTAACTGCATTACAGACAATCTCTCACACTGACCAAGAAGTTCTTGGCAGACAATTCTCCACAGGAGGGCATGTGATATATAACTCCTACTCAGAATTTGTAGGTCATATGTCTAAATTACAGATATAACTGGAATTCCTGTGAGTCCTGTCTAGCATGTCAAGCAAAAATTAGCCCACACACGCTAGGTTTGCAAGAGAGGTTTCTCAGCATGCCAACACGCCTTTTAAAAATCATTGTCAGGTCTTGCTTAGCAAGGTTCTGTCAAATTCCACTGATGAAATTCAGTGAGAATTCAGATACATAAGTACAACCAGCCTAACAACCTGCCAAAGTCCAAATATTTGACACAATGTGGGCCAATTCCAGAACACAGGCTGCAAGAATATTAGTTTTGGGGCAGGGACTGATCCTAATCCAAGCAAATTGAAAAACTCTAACTTCAATAGGCTTTGGATCAGCCCCTTTCTGCAGAAAGTCTAATATGTGGTATTTTTTTCCTTAGAGAAAAGTATTTTGTCATTACTTAATTCTTCCATAGGTTAAATGTTGCCCTTTGCCTTTTTCCTGCGCCTTGTGACATTGAGTGTGTTCCTGTCGCTTTAATTCCTGTTTCTCATTATAATTCAAACAAGCATTTCTTTTATCTCTTTGCAGTTAAACATGTTCTTTTCTATGTGTTCAGCAGTAACTTTCTCATTTTTCTATATACTCTGACTGCAATTAATAATAATTATTTCATCAAAGAATTGTCAGAATATGTCATTACTTGGGCCAATTTTTGTAAGAATTATAGGAAGGATAGAAACCTAATTTTATAGGCTGCTCTCTACCATCATTATGAGGCTCTCTTTTACAGTATATAAAACCTTTTATTGAATGACACTGCACACACATCTTGCCTCATAGCTACATGTAACTAGTAATAGCGTTAATAATGCCAGTCTATTCACCTTCCAGAGTTACAGCACTAGAAGCTCAATCCTTCACTCCTCTGGTAAGCTTTAATGGGAATGTTTTCCTTCTATAATGGAAACTTGGACATGGAGTGAGTTTTAATAGTTTCTCCATTTGTTCACCACTCTACTTGCCTCTATTTATTCTATTGCATTTTTTAACAAAAATTCTCCCCATTTTTATCTTCTCTTTGCAAAATAAGCACACTTTGTGGATTGTGATTTAAGATATGTTGACTCCAGCTAAGTAATTAACATTAATTACATAGCTGGAGTTGCGTATTTTAAGTCAACCTTCCTGGTGTAGACCAGGCCTCCGAGACATATAAAATACAAAGTACTGTGATTTACAGAGCAGAAAGAAAATTTTCATTGTGATTGCATTTCGTTTGTGATATTCAATTCACACACATGCGGGGGTTTATACTTTTACATGGGCTACTTCCCAATCAGTGGGTGGAAAGTTGACAATGACGAATGAATTGAACCAAAAAGTCTCCACCCACAATTACCAAACAGGTCAGCTGATCCAATCATAATTAGGGACAGTCAGAGAACTGCTTTCCTGCCTGCAAAAATTTGAGATTTTGAAAAAAATTCCCTCCCTAAATTGGGATGAAAAGTTAAAATTTCAACCTTGAACCAAAAATCTTAAAAGCAGTTCAGTTGGGGCCAATCAAAAATGTTCATTTTGATAATTCTGAAACATTTCAATTTCAACCATTTTTAAATTTTATAAAAAGTATAACTAGTTTAAATTTCAAAATAAAATCATGTCAAATCAGAAAACAGTGATTTTTCATTTTTAAAATGAAGCATTTCTACAATTAAAAAAAATCAATATTTGTTTTCAAGTTTGAAAAAATCATCAAAATCAATCATTTCCTGCAAAAAGTTGTATTTTAAAGGAATTTGTATTTCTGACAAACATTTTGTTAAATTCCCAAGCAGCTGAAGGTATAATTTGCTTTGAGGACAAACCAGCCAAAGATTACTACTACTCATAATAAGGGGGAGGTAAGGAAAGAATTGTATTTTTGGTTGTGTGTCTTTGAAGTATAATGCCTCCCAGGCCAGTTTCTGAGGTGGAGCAATTCACTTAGGCTGTGTCTAGACTGGCCAGTTTTTGCGGAAAATCAGCTGCTTTTCCGCAAAAACTGGCTAGTTGTCTACACTGGCTGATTGAATTTCCGCAAGAACACTGACTTCCTACTGTAGGAAATCAGTGCTTCTTGCGGAAATACTTTGCCCTTCCCGTTCGGGCAAAAGTCCCTTTTGCGCAAATCATTTTTTGCGCAAAAAAGGACGGCATTGTTTTGCGCAAAAAAGCCCCGATTGCGAAAATGGCGATCGGGGCTTTTTTGCGCAAAAGAGCGTCTAGATTGGCACGGACGCTTTTCCGCAAAAAGTGCTATTGCGGAAAAGTGTCCGTGCCAATCTAGACGCTCTTTTTCCGAAAATGCTTTTAACGGAAAACTTTTCCGTTAAAAGTATTTCCGGAAAATCATGCCAGTGTAGACATAGCCATAGTATTTATTCAAGGATGTAAACAGGGACACAAATTAGCCTCTAGAGTTTATTTGTGGTTTTGAGATGATTTTTCCAGAAACCAGGTGTATTTGAGTTCTGAGTTATGGCTCAGATTCACCTCCACTATTCATATCTGTGTTAAATGAAAACTTTCCTGGCCTATAAAATGGATATTTCCCATCTCATACAGTATGGGCTGTGCTGATGTTACAGTAACTGAAGGAGTGTTCCAGATCCCTCAGTTGCAACAGAATGTTACTTTTGGATGCAAATGTCAGGCCACACTTTAAAGTGGTGACTTTTTCTGGATTTTGGAGGGTTTGGAGAAATCTATCTTTACAGAAAACAATGGAGTGTGATGCTGATTGAGAACTGTGAATCAGTCTCCACTCACATACTACATACTGTCCTTTGGCACAAGATCCACGAGTGCTGATTGCTTATTCATCTGTGATGGCATTAGAGAGTGAGAACCTGGCATCCTTTTTCAGCAGAAACTTTGCTAGAATTCAGTAGGATTTCAAATGTTTTGGAATTTTGCCTGCACAAGGATGACAAGGCAAGTTTTTATTGCCCTCCTTTAATTGTGTGATATTAAGTTGTTGTGAATGCGGAGGAAATGAGGGCAAATGAAGGACAAATATTAATTCCAGTTCCTTCAAGGCAAACAGATGTAAGCTATTTCCTATGTTGAAATTGAGCTATGAATGAAAAAAAAATGATGGTAAATTTGACAGCAACAGCAATACCTGCTTGGAGGGTAATATAAATGCCATGAAGGATCCTTCTGCACTTTTAATTTCATTAGTAACCCAAAATGCTTGCAAAAGGAAAAAAAGCAATACATAGGTGACATTGCAGTCTTACATATTCTACCTAAATATTAAATGTGTACTCCAATATTCAAGTTAAAATCTTCAGTTCCAAATTTGGGCCTAATTCTGCCTGCCAGATGAAAAACCATGAATTCCACTGGAATTATGTATGATATCTGAGAACAGAAATGAGCCAGTTAAAGGAAAAGCTAATTTTGTTTGAGTTCGTTCATCAGATACTGGAGTGATTTTTACTAATACAGTCCTGATTAATTCATCGCCAAAATGCAGGAGGGCAAGTAGTTAATCCTTATCTATACAAATCCCCCTAAATTGGTGTAATTGGTATTCTGCCTGTACACACAGGTGTCCCTCTCAAAGTCTTTTTTGATTTTACATTCTTGTTTGAATTCACAAAAGCAATTCAATACTGTAAAAACACGGTGTTCAATGAAAGAGGTAAGACATTCTTCTCCAGTCACTAAAAACCAGATTGGGAGAAAATGCATCCTTCCTTCACCCAGCCTTAGCCCCACCACACTCCTCCCACCTGAGGCCCTGCCCCTTCCTGTAGCACAGAGGCCCCAACCCCCCGCATCTTGCCCAGGGAGCCAGAAACTCTTTCAGTCCCCTATCAATGGAACTACTCAGGTCCCCCATCAGTGGAACTACTCAGGTAATTCCAGGCTAAAGAATTTTGTTGAATTGGGGCCTTAGACAAATTCAGTATAAAACATAATTTACACTTTCAACCAGAGCCATCAGCATGTAAATTACACAGACTCAGATTCATCCCCCTTTAGAATCTGACTCTCTTTGATTCCCCTAACTCTTTTTCTAGTAGTTTCAATGTATCATTAGGTTATTGTAGACTAGTTATAATACCTTCTAGTCTTGTGTTGTAGCCTACCGTAGTGCATGTATACTCACATATATACCAAATCTTGGCCTGTGATAGGAACCCTTTTGGATGCAGGATCGAGTATGTTCTAAATTAAGTTGCAGCAAAATATATGTGTAGTTTATGACACTCCAATCTAGAATGACTATAGAATAACTATTAACAGTGACAAGCTCAATATACTCAATTGTGTAAATTTCTAGAAGATTCACATGCAAATTATTGAAACCCTCAATTTGGCTTGACTTAATCAGGTCTAAAAGAACAGAAGAAATGCCAACTTGGATCTAAGCCAGAAATGATTAGCATTATATTTTATTAATATGGAATTAACGCTTTGCAAGGTAATGGGTTTTTTTAAATTGTTTTAAGGTGGAGGGTAAAAGATGAGCCCTATATAGTGGGCAAAAACTATATATATATAGTTCTGCTGATTTCTATGCGAGAAATACCATTTTACTGAAACTGTGGGTCTGACCCACAGACCCTGTCAGGTTAACTTGGGAAATGGAAGTCTGAGTAAATGTCACTCAGAGTTTAATAATAATAGAGAGGTAGCCGTGTTAGTTAGCCAAGAATAGTAAACTCAGATGCAGCATCTGGCTCTCAGTGATGGTCTGCTTTTAACTGTAACCCAATTTTCTATCTGGTTTGACTGATGCACACAGAGATCAAATAACTTGCTGGAGGTCACAGAGAAAATGAGAAGCTTCCAATCCTAGTCTCATATTGTTAGCCTGCAATGTTTTCCAATCTTTCTTTGTCTTATGAGAGAAGATGAGCCATAATGTGATCTAGACTGTCCTTCAATTTCATCATTTAAGATTCATCTAGTGAAGGAATTAAACCGTGCACTGCTCCAGTTACAATGCAGCTCCAGGCCTCCACATGGGAGACACCATTCCTGACCCTGTCGCTGCAATTTGTCAATTGCTTATGGTGTTCATTATCTTAGACACCCCCGGGGGACCGTCCTAAAGAGGTCTCATGATGTACTACATAGTGGCAACATCATTCTGTCAATTGCTGGTCATAATGGACATGTGAGCCCTTCATATAAGATTACAACTGAAGCATGAACAAGAACATTCTTCCTAAGTGGGGGCTTGTTCATGCTGGGAAGCTTTTTTTAACTTCAGCAAAAAAGTTCATGCTGGGCCTCTACTAAACCTGTAGAAAACCTATATATTTTGATGGATTTATTAACACCATATGGGTTTATGAGTTTAAGAATCCATACAGTGAAGTTCTGAGTGTCCATCTAGTTGTATAATCCCCAGAGATTTTGTTAACTGATCTTTAAATAATGTAGAAGAAATGTTTATAAAAATTGTAGGGTTTTTTTAATTGCATTAGCAGTTTTGTTTCTGCATTAAAGGAATGTTATTATATCACACACAAAAATACTGGTGCCAATAACAGAACACCTAGCATGAGGGGAAAATATCAAAAAATAATTGCAAAACCATCATCATAAATTTATAATGGAACAAAAGTTTACATGATGTTGCTTACAACAAAGTAAAAAAAAAACCAAAAAGTTAATACTGCATAAATATTCCTCAAATCCTCTTCACTACATATTTGTAAGGAATGAGTCTATTTTGATTGCTGTAATTTGTATTTTAAGTGCATTTTGCATAATTACTTATGCCTTTATGAAAAACCTAATGAGGAAAATTATAGACAAAACAGAAAATGCACTAAATATGTAAATGAAATTAATTCCAGCTAATTAATCAATCGTTTCTAGGCAATACATTTGCATAAATAAATCAGACTAGGATTTACCCTTGACTAATACTTCCTGTTGAGTTTTAGGAGTGATAAGAACAGATAAAATTTAAAATATCTAGGCAAATAAGCTAATCTTTATTTGTGGACAAAATGTAAAAATCTATTGCAGCATGTTATGAAAGTCAATGTATAGATCACTGTAAATGCAATTTTTGTTGTTTCTGTGAAATATAACAATCTAAGACTCGCATGCTGATTCAAGAATGTATTTAAGAATATACATGTAATTTTGTATTTATTTAGGATAGTATTTAAGCATGTGCGAATGGTTAGACATGTTCATAACTTCTATCCTAACTGAGGAAGGATTCTTAAATCACGTCCCGTATCAATATTAGTAGGAGAAAAGAAAATCTGAAATACTGGGACAATGGGAAAGCACCTTTACGATTGCCAAACCTTTCCTCCTCCATATCTATTGCTCTACTCCCTAAAGCCAAGGGATGATTTCAGAGAAATATTGGGCATGTACAGAGCCATTATTATACTTGCAAGAACTGAAGACAACTTCTCATTTAAGTTTTATTCTTGCATTCTGCTAATCTTCTTTTACAGGATATTTTATATTATATTTATATATATTCACACATACACACGCTAGTTGTTACAAATTAATTAGCATTAGTATTTAGCACATGGCAATAAGATAATATATAAAGGAAAAGTTGTGGGTTCCTACAATTTCAAGATAATTGAATTATTTAGGGATTAGATTCATTCATAGAATTACAAAGAGATATTTCATAGATTTCTTTTGCTACCTTTTACTAATTATATCTCTGAAAATACTTCGTAAAATTCATTTAAAAATCCCTGTCTGCAAAGAGTTTCTGGACCTGATCCATCTCCCAATGAAGCCACAGAAAAACTGAGCTTGTTAATTGGGAACAGAAGCTGGCCTGCTCCTACTTTCCTTATGAAATTTCACAAAAGTAATTATAGAAATGTATTCCATTTTTATTTATGACACATTTTTTACTGAAAGATTATAAATTGCTTTGCTATAATTTAATGCATAACATCAACACTAACAATCATTTATTAAAAGCACATTTAAAAGGAAGATTTTCAGACTTGTAAGGGTTGAAAATAAAAAAGGTTCCAAGGTTAAGCAATCAAACTTCTTCAGGCTAGCCTTTCAGGTACTATATATCAACAGATCTTGATTGAAACTAATAGAGCTACACTGAATTACAGGGTCACAGGATACAGAGTGACTCCAGTACCCCTGCAATGGAAACCGTGGGGGGGAAGTTCTACTCAGTGTAAACTCCTGCACATTGGCACTAATTTGCTCTTCTCTCTGCTCATGCAATACTTCCTTGTGTTTTCCACTGACAGGTTTCGGGTGAATGATTCAGCAGCCACGATTATTTGCTGTGATTGGTTTACCACTAGTTACTGTTTAGCTATACACTGCATTTTTGCTCAGTTTTCAATGTTTAGTTTTCAATCTTTATCAACATGAATTTTGCCCTACAAAGCTAAAGCTTGTAAATATAAGTGTTTCCTCCACAATAACTTAACCATGCTCTAAGCAGCAGTTTTGATATCAGTAATGCCAATGCTCTGAATTTAGGATCTTTGGTTGGTTCTTTTTTTTCTTCTAGTAAATATCTTTCTTATTTAGTAACTAAAATCTCCACCAAAAGGTACATCCACAGGTTTACTATTCAGAGTGTCGTTCATACCATCTGATTTCTAAACTTCTGGTAGACCACTATGCAGCAGTTCCATATGCCCACATTCTCTCTTTCTCTCACACGTACCATATAAAGAACCTACACTGGTTGGCATGAGATGAAGAGCAGGATAGATCTTCCCTCTCATCTAGATATTGAAGAGGTGACAGGTAAGTACCACCGCACCCAGAAGGTTGCATCCCATGCTCTTTAATGATGGAAACATTTAAATCATTCTGAGATTTCAAGTCATAGTGGGAATGTGAGATCAGCATTTATATTTGTGTTATTCAACACTCCAATAGCAAGCCTTCTAGGGGGAGAAAAATGGATTATTATTAATTTGTTAACTGTCACTGATGTGTTTGATGACTGGAGAAGACATAAATCCTGTCCTGAGTGCCTTGCAAGCTAAGATATCCGATCTTGTGAGGTGCTGAGCCCCCCAAGAGATGGTCAAATTCCTCCAATGCCATTGAATTCAGTTTGCTATTTATTTGGAACTTAGGCCCCTTAAACTCCATTCATCTGAAGAACTGGGTTGTGCCCACAAAAGCTCATGATAACATCTACATGTTTTGTTAGTCTCTGAGGGTATGTCTACAAAACAGCATTAATTCAAAGTAACTTAATTCGAATTAGTTAAT
>JANRFK010006693.1:24857186-24876163 GCA_030068395.1 Apalone spinifera
GAGGCCAATCACCTAACCTGACCAGCAGATAGATGGTAGATTGACGCTCAAAGTGAGTGTGCTGCTTGACCCATCTTTATACCCATAGGGGCCTGTATCCTCTTTCTTATCTAAGATGCCAAATTGCATTGGTCTGTCTTTGTGACGCCAGTTCTTACAAGGGAGTTTCAACTTAATTTACACTTGCAAGAGAGATAATTAAATTGTAACTGGGCATTTTTTACCGGGTGGGAGATTCCTCCCCCCGAACGTATCAATATGTGTGTTCGTATCAATATGGGTTTCAGTCAAGGGCACTCCTCTGCAGCCTCTTGGTCAGCAATTAGCTCGATCACCCTCATATCTCTGCTTACAGCCATCCAGGGTCACAGTGAACTCGCATATCTGGGCCTTCTATCAAGGCTTCAAAAGACTATGCTGGTTTTACTGCTCTGTGTGTGCCCTGTATGCTCCAGGCATCTCAGAGAGGGGCAAGCAAAAATGGATGTTACAGGGGCGTTCCTGTCTGGCTACAGCAGTGTAGACTATCATGGCAGAGAGAAAATAGACTGAAAAAAAACGAAAATTGCAGAAAGGCCTAAAATTAGAGAATCCGAAATTTCCAGGTATTTGTGACTTTCTAATAAGAATTCTATTATCAGTTGAAAGCTGAGTAATTTATCTATTGGTTCCACTGCTTATGCTGAAAAAAACCCATCAGGATGTTTTCATTTATTCATTGAGGCATCTAGGTTGAATCATTTTATATTGTATTATTATAATCAACATTATGTTCTGAAGATGTAAAATTATAGCTTCCATTCTATAATATAAAAAAAACCCCACGAGATGAGAGCTGTTTTTTTTTCCTTTTGGGAAGCTTGCAAAATAAGTCAAAAAAATAATTCCAAATGATAATATAAAATCAGTGGGAAACCTAATCACATCATTAAATGTCCCCACCAGAAATCTCAGAATCATATGAAAATTAAATTGGTTTACTATAATCTGTAATATTTACTGTAGCATGCAGCCTTCTGGTTTTCAGTATTCAATCCTAAAATACAATAATAAACCATTCATCATCTCTTTTAAACTCTAGTTCCTACACTGATTTTATCAGTCATTACAAGGACTGAAGTGTTTTACTGTGTTGTTTTTCAAGCTATCATGCCAGTTTTTTGCCTGTAATGGCCTCTAATGTCTTTTATTATTTATCTCTACCCAGAATTGCAAACACTCCAAATACACATGGACAGCACTGGCCACCTAATCTAAAGGTTAAGTTTTCTCGATAACCTGGTTCTTTCCCACCAATTGTCCATAGCAAAGTATTAGCAAATGCCATAATAGCTAATATCACACTAGTCTGTTCTTCCCTGGGGCTTGAAGCATTGAGGGCTGGGAACAACATACAGAAAAATAGAAGTAGTTCTCTTTTTGAAGGAGCTGAAAACCTTCTGATAAAGAAATATGACAAGACTATATAGATAGAAACTACATTTGAAGTAAAAACAGTTTCTATTTTAAAACTGCACCTTTCTAAGGGCATTCCTACACTACAGAGAAGATCAAACCTGTGGAGGCTGATCTTCTAGCATTTGATTTTGTGGGTCTAGTGAAGACCCCCAAATCAAATGCTGAGGGCAGCCCCTGCTGGCATCCTATACTCCGCATTCTGTGAGAAGTAAGGGAAGCCAATAGGAGTGTGTGCTTCCTGTCAGCCTCCTGCAGCGTAGACACTGCGACGGCTTGGCTTAAGGTAAGCCAAATCCAGCTACGCATTTTGGTTGACTGCATGGTGTACCTTAAGCCGACCGGCCTAAAAATGTTTAGATACTAGGTCAGACCAATGGTCCATCTAACCTAGTCTAGCCTAGTCTCTGACAGTTGCCACTGTCAGATGTTTCAGAGGGAACGAACAGATCAGCAGTGATCCACCCCCCTGTCAATCAGACCCAGCTTCTAGCATTCAGAGGTTTATAAGGTATCTGGGTTTGTTCCTGACCATGTTGCCATCAATGGTCCTGTCCTTCACGAACTTATCTAATTCTTTTTTAAACCCAAGTATCAGAGGGGTAGCCGTGTTAGTCTGAATCTGCAAAAGTGGCAAGGAGTCCTGTGGCACCTTATAGACTAACCAAAGTGTTGGAGCATAAGCTTTCGTGGGCAAAGACCCACTTCGTCAGATGCATGCATCTGACGAAGTGGGTCTTTGCCCACAAAAGCTTATGCTCCAACACTTTGGTTAGTCTATAAGGTGCCACAGGACTCCTTGCCATTTTTTTAAACCCAGTTATACTTTTGGCTTTCACAAGGTCCCCTGGCAACCAGTTCCACAGGGGACTGTCTGCTATGAAGCATTTTCTTATATTTGTTTTAAGTCTGGTTCATTTTAATTTTATTGATCACTTCTTTGTTTTGCATTATCTGTAAGGAAAAGTAAATTTCTTATTCAGTTTCTCTAAGCCATTCAGGATTTTATAGACTTTTATGGTATCCCCTCCACCAAGATGAACATTCCAAGCCTTTGTAATCTCTCATCTGGAAGCTGTTCCATATCCCTGAAAATATTTGCTTCCCTTCTCAGTACCTTGTTCAATTCTAATGTATCTTTTCAGACGTGAGGAGAAAAGAACTGCCCACAGCATTTCAGATGAGGGCCTAGCATATACTGTCATGATGATATTTTCTGCCTTATTTTATCTATTCATTTCCTAATGGTTTCTAACATTCTGATTGCTTTTTGGACTGCTGCTGTACACTGAGCAAATGTTTTCAGAGAACTACCCACAATGACCACAAGATGTTTTTCTTGAATGGTAGCACCTAATTTTGATCACATCACTATGTACATAGAGCTAGAGTTGTGTTTTCAAATGTGTATTATCTAACATTTTTCATCATTGAATTTCAGGTGTTATTTTCTTGCTCAGTCACCCAGTTTCATGAGAACTCTTTGTAACTCTTTGCAGTCAGGCCTGGACTTAACTAGCTTGAGTAATTTTTGTATCATCTGCAAACTTTGCCAAAACACTACTTACCCCTTTTTCCAGAGCCACTTGTGAATAGAACAGCACTGGTGCCAATACAAATCCTTGGGGGATACTACTATTTACCTCTCTCAGGGTACATCTAAACTACAACCCTTTTTCAATAGAGGGATATAAATTAGACGTATCAAAATAATAAATAAAGCCAGGATTTGAATTTCCTGTTCTTCATTTACATAATGGCTTTTTTTAAAAACCGCGGTCAAGACGGGGATCTTTCAACAGAAATGCCCCATTTTGAAAGATCCTGTAACCCTCAAAAAAAATGAGGCTTGACTGTGGGTTTTTTTTGAAAATTACGGCCGCCATTATGTAAATGAAGCATAAAAAATTCAAATCCCGGCTTCATTTACAATTTTGATACATCTAATTTACATCCTTTTATCAAAAAAGGGATGCACTTTAGATGTACCCTCTGTGAAAACTGATCATTTATTCCTGCCTTTTGTTTCCTATCTTTTAACCATTTACTGTTCAATAAGAGGACCTTCCTTCTCATCCCACATCTGCTTTTACCTTGCTTAAAAGTCTTTAGTAAAGGATTTTGTCAAATGCTTTCTGAAAGTCCAAGTATATTAAATCCACTGGATTAGCCTTGTCCATATGTTTGTCTACACTACAGAGTTTTGTCAAAAAAAGGCAGTTTTTCCGACAAAACCTGATTACGTCTACACTGCAATCACATTCCTCCAAAAGTAAATCAAAAGAACGGGGCGGGAGGGGGAGGTTTCAACACCGGTAAACATTTTTTTATGAGGAAGAAGCCTTTTTCCAAAAGAGCTCTTTCAGTAAAAGGCATTGTGGACGGGGAAGAGGGAGTTCTTTCGAAAGAAGAGGAAAGAAGAAAAAGCACAGGTGCCCTGGTGGCCACTCCATTCACAATGAATGGACACTATCACTTTTTTTTCGATGCACTTGTGTGTGGATGCTCTCTTTTGGAAGAAGTTTTTCCAGAAGATCTCTTCCGAAAAAAGAAGCCTGCAGTCTAGACGTAGCCTCAGAGAATTCTACTATTGTTAAGGCATGATTTTTTAAAATATTTTTTACAAAAGGCCATGTTGAGTCTTTCCCAATATAGCATGTTCATCAAAGTATGTGATAATTTCTGTTCTTTACTATAGTTTCAACCAATTTGCCTGGCAGCTCAATCACTTTAATTCATAGGGAAGAATGACATTGCTTTATTTAAGTGAATCTCTTTAATTTTGACGCTATTTCTTAAAGTTTTACATGTCACATTTCCATAGGCCATCCTGGCACCAAGAAGAGAGTTCCAAACTCAATAACAACCCATGCCTGCAAAATGTAACATCAGCTATACTTTGCATTGTTCTCCTTCAAGGAGCTAGGTGAAGGGATATCTGCCCTGCACTGGTCCTAACAAGGGCTAAATCCAGCTCTGGGAGAGGACTGTGGCTGTGGAGCAAGCAGCAGTGGCATATAGCAGCCAATTAGAATGCAGCTGAGGCTGTATAAATAAGGGCTTTGGAGAGAAGATGAGGAGACTCTTGCTCCAGCTGTGGAGCAGGAGGGACCTAGCTGCTGATGAGCAGGAGAGGGTACCTGAGACAGAGAAGTGCTGAGTGGGAAGAACTGGGAAGTTCTGGCAAGGCAAACTCCTGGGCTGAGGCCTTTCTGTCAGACCTCCAGGTGCTGGGGTTATGGGGAAACCACCAGGACAACAGAGAGAAGTAGGGTCCCTCCACCCATTCTTACCAGTAATGAGTGGCTGTTTTGGACTGCAGCTTGTCCCTGGGGCAGGGACAATAGGATTACTGGCAGTGGGTCACCGAGTCCAGGTAAGTATAGGGGCCTGGGATTCCCTGAGAGGGAGGAAAATGCAGGGGCACTGCCATAGGGCAGCACCGTGAGGAACGAGCCCTGTGGGCAGAGAGGGAAACAGGGCATGAACCAATTGGAAGACAGGTAACTGAGGGCGAGACACTGGCCAGCAGAAAATGCTCCCAAAGTGCTAATTCCCAAGATGACCAGTTGGAGGGGTCATGGAGTGAGTTATGACCCATTATGGGCTGACATTCAGCAACAATGCCACCATTTTTAATAGATTTATAGATTCCAAGGCAAGAAGGAACAATTTGTGATCATCTAGTCTGACCTCCTTATAACCCAGACTACAGAATTTTCCCCAAGCAGTTCCTAGGGCATAGCTCTTGAAGAAAACATCCACTCTTGATTTAAAAGTTGCCAGAGACAGAAAATCCACTACAACCCTTGGTAAATTGTTCAGGTAGTTATGCTCCCTGTTACACATTTACACCTTTTTTTCCTTCCTATCTGAATTTGGCTAGCTTCAACTTCCAGCCAATGGATTGGTTTAGACTTCCTCCTCTAGACTGAAGAGCAAATTACCAGATATTTGTTCCATGAGTAAGTACTTAGGGACTGTGGTAAAGTCACACCTGGAAAGTGGCCTAATCAAGTGACACTAGTGTCAGAAATATTGTTTGAAAAACTGGAATCAACTGTTAAGTGAAGTCAGAAGACAGTTGTGAAGGAAGATCATGATAGTTGAGGGGATAGTGTGTCAATGGGTCTGATTTTTTTTAAAAAAAAAGGAGGTAAAGCCTATTGAATCCAAGAAAAAAGGAAATGGAATGTGGAAACTGAAGGGCTGAGTAGAGCTAGGATATGTTCAATTAAAGAGTTTTTAGTTTCTGTATTTTTTTGTGGCAGCTCCAAAATGTATAAATGAAATATGACCAAATGTAGCAGTAGAAATTAAAATGCATTGATTTTTGGAAAAAATAGTGAAAATCTATTGTAATTACTTAAAGTATGCTATTTCAAAGAAAAATAATTAATTGAAGAATACACAGATTGGTTGCAGTAGCAGAACAATTACAATGCTCTCCTGTATGACATGATAGATCTCTCACTGATGCCCTTGAGTTTTGTCCTTTATTCTACACTCATAAAAAAGCAATATATGGATATTTGCTGTTGTAAGGGGGGACACCCCATTATTTTTCACAGCTAAATCTCACCCATTTTTTTAGTGCCTACTAGGACATAATTTTCACCATCAAAGCTAGTTTAAAATGTGTCTTGTCATCCCTGATTTTGTACACAAAGATTTGGCAGATTATATTTTTGTGCAGAGCCCCTTAAATCACTTCTTACCATTCCAGGCTTACAGGTGCCTAAAAGTGGTAGTCTTGATAAATAAATAATGAGCAAGGCAGTACCAATTCAAAGCTTATTATTATTAATTATTAATATCTCTCACAACCCAGATGAATAAAATTTATTGCTTGACAAAACGTGCATCCTGAATTCAAGCAGCAATAATAATGCATAATTAAATGCGATTCTTCCAAAGAGCTGTGTAAAGGAAACATGAAATATTTGAGTACTAATTGTGGTATGCCATAAATGCTAAAAAGGAGGTAATTCCAGTTTGCCCAGGAATAATGTAAATGATTTACAGCTCCTAAGAATGCAAAGATTATAATGACAATATGTTAGCAGCACTTCATAGCTGGCTTCTTTCCTTCTTAAAACAAGTGGTCATTTTTCAAACAGACTGATTATAGTCACTTTATTTTTATGCATCTGAAACTCTGCTTTTTTGTTATTATCTCATAGACTTTAAGGCCAGAAGGGACCATAATGATAATCTAGTCCAAGGGTCTTAATCTCCCAGCTGGTGGGCCAGCCCCAGCAAGAAAAATGGCACAATCTGGCCCAGGAGTTCCAGTGGGCTGGGGGGGGGCTATCTATTACTGTTCCCCAAGCCCTGTTTTGCCCCTTCCCATCATCACCTCACCCTCTCTTTTCCTGCATGGTACTCTTCCCCTGAGGATGCTTTGGAGAATCACTGGGGATGCCTGATATAGCACAGTGGCAGTAGTCACCGTCCCTTCCCCGCCTACCCACACACACTCTCTGCAGTGGCAGGAATAACTCAGAGCCCTCCCAATCTTCAATCCTTCAAGCAAAAGAAGTATTTCTTCATGCAGTGCACAGTCAACCTGTGGAACTCCTTGCCAGAGGATGTTGTGAAGGCCATGACTTTAACAGGGTTCAAAAAAGAGCTAGGTAAGTTCATGGAGGATAGGTCCATCAACAGCTATTAGCCAGAATGGGTAGGAATGGTGTCCCTAGCCTCTGTATGTCGGAAGCTGGGAATGGGTGATAGGGGAGGGATCACTTGATAATTACCTGTTGTGTTCATTCCCTCTGGGGGCACCTAGCATTGGTCACTGTCAGAAGACAGAATACTGGGTTGGATGGACCTTTGGTCTGACCCAGTATGGTCATTTGTATGTTCTTATCTAGTGTCCAGTCTCCAGCCATTGTGGATATTTGCTAGTAGCAGTTGCAGATGAGCCATATGCAATTGGTAGGCAGTCTCCTCATATCATTCTCTCCATTAACTTATCAATGCTCAGGTTTGGAACCAGTTAGTGTTCTGCTCCACTACTTCTCTGGAAATAATATTGCTCAGATGTTTAGAAACCTACATCTAATTTCAAGCCTCAGCTTGTTGATGGCCAGTTTATATCCATTTAAAATAACTCCTCTCCCACTCTTTCATTTATCCATCTGATGTATTTATAGAAACATGTGGACAAGGGGGATCCAGTGGATATAGTGCACCTTTGCGTTCTTAGATTTCCAGAATGACTTTGACAAGGTCCATATCCACAGGCTCTTAAGTTAAGTAATTTGTCGTGGGATACGAGGGAAGGTCCTTTCATGGACTGATAACTGATTAATAGACAGGAAACAAAGGGTAGGAATAAATGGTAAGTTTTCAGAGTGGAGAGAGGTAACTAGTTGGATCCCCCAAGGGTCTGTCCTGGGACCCATTGTATTCAACTTATTTATAAATGACCTAGAGAAAGGGGTAAACAGTGAGGTGACATAATTTGCAGATGGTACAAAACTGCTCAAGATAGTGAAGACCAAAGCAGACTGTGTAGAGCTTCAGAAAGATCTCACAAAACTAAGAGATTGGGAAACAAATAACAATTGAAATCTAATGTTGGTAAATGTAATGTGATGCACATTGGAAAAAATAATCCCAAATATACATACAATATGATGAAGACTAAGTTAGCTACAACTACACAAGAGACAGATCTTGGAGTCTTTGTAGCTAGCTCTCTGAAAACATCCACTCAATGTGCAGCAGCAGTCAAAAAAGCAAACAGAATGTTAGGAATAATTTAAAAAGGGATATAGAGGCAGACAGAGAACATCTCATTGCCTCTATATAAAACCATCGTACACCCCCCATCTTGAATACTGTGTATGGATGTGGCCACATCTCAAAAAAAATGTTCAGAAAAGGGCAACAAAAATGATTAGGGGTTTGGAACAGGTCCCATATGAAGAAAGATTAAAAAGACTGGGACTTTTCAGCTTAGAAAAGAGAAGACTAAGGGGGGATATGATAGTGGTCTATAAAATCATGACTGGTGTGGAAAAAGTGAATAAGGAAACATAACATAAGAACTAAGGGTCACCAAATGATATGAATAGGTAGAAGGTTTAAAGCAAACCAAAGGAAGTTTTTCTTCACACAGAGCACGGTTGGCCTGTGGAACTCCTTGCTGGAGGTTGTGGTGAAGACCAGGACTTTAACAGGGTTCAAGAAAGAACTAGAGCAATTCATGGAGGTTAGGTCCATCAACAGCTATTAACTAGGATGGGTAGGAATGGTGTCCCTACCCTCTGTCAGAGGCTGGGAATAGGTGAGAGGAGAGGGATTGCTTGAAGATTCCCTGTTCTGTTCATTCCCTCTGGGGCATCTGGCATCGGCCATGGTCAGAAGACAAGATGCTGGGCTATATGGACCTTTGGTTTGACCCAGTATGTCCGTTCTTGTGTTTTAATTCTCTCGTATCGGTTCAAGATCTATGATGGTGAAGGAGGTGGGAGAAGAAAGATACGAGATGGAGAAAGATGACCCTGTTTCAGAGGGGACAGCTAAATCAGGATTGGTTAGGAAGATAAGGGAGAAGGAAAGAGAGAAGAAAAAAAAATAGCATGGAACTAATAGGGTGCCAAACTTCACTTCACTCATTTTGCTTTCATGTTTAGATTACAAGTTCTGTAGGGGAGGGATCTGCTGTTCTTCTTAAATTGTGGTATTCCTTCCTAGCATAAATTCTTGGCACTGTATAAATAATAAATCATCATCATAGCAGCTAAACCTTCCCAGCACTTTGGGGGCAGCCCCTCTGTAGTCTTTGTCAGAGGTATGTCACCTGTCACTGCACAGCCAGCCTGGCAGTGGAAAGCAGATTAGATTTCTCTCTTCAGATAAATCTTCCACTGTGACCAGCTGGGATGCTAGGTGAACGCTAATGTGGTGAGAGAAGCTGTAATGCTGTAAGAGACCCACTGTTTACCAAACTACCCACAGCACAAGAGACAGTTTCCCTGAAGACAGGCTGTGAACATGTTTCACATACAAATGTGTAAGTGGCCTATGGGACTTTTTTGAAGTGTGTTAAAGTTTAAAAAAAAAACTTGCTTTATCTCCAGGAGCGATCAGCAGATTACAGAGACTTGTTTGCCATCCCCCAAACTCTGAAATTCTCCTTTAATTTAATGGATGTCATGTTGTCCTCCAGCACTCTCATTCTTCATTCTGGTGCCTAACCTTACCAATAAAACTGTCTGTGCTTCTCAACTAAACATTCATTTAACAAATCACAAATCCAACAGACCTTGACTACCTTCAGAGCAAGGAAAATAAATATATTAAGGCACTCATGATTTCCTGGTTTTATAGTCAAGAAGCATCCAATTCAATAAGAGTCCATTTAATCACACTAAAATGTAAGTGCCCTCAGGAGTTATATGGCACCTGATAGCGTGAAAAGTATTTTGTATAGTCTCTCTGACTCTTGGGAATCAGTTTACATCAGACTTTCTTCTTCTTTTCCATATTTAGGTTCATATTTTTATTCTACTGATGTTCCCAGATTTCTCAAGAAACAAATGTTCCAACAATAATCAGGCCTTGAAGTGATTAGGACCCATTTCTGCAACACTGATTTGACTGGGACTATTAATAAAATATCAAAATGTAGAGACCTTATTCACACTGATCAACATTTATTCATGTGATTAATTTCACTGACAATTACTGGACCACTTGTGAAATGAAGTGCTATTCAACATTAAGAATACCAGAATCAAACCCTTATAGTTTATGGGCAAACTCTGTATTCAAAATGCTATACTTTCCCCTCTCTTCTGTTCCCACTTACCCAGTTTAATTCCATCCTCATATAGCAGCATGAACTGTTCATCACTTTTATGGGATTATTCATTAAAGAACAGCACTAGCCACGTAATTTAAAATTAACCAAGTTGAAACAATGACTGTAATATGAAGGGTGACTCTTTTGCAGTAGTCATAAGAAATGTGTTTAAATTCTCTAGTAATAAAGTGTGGCAAAGCTCCAACCATGCCCCATGGGCCCAGTACTTCTGACAGACAAAGTTTCTCAGAGACGCACTGTGATCCTCCGCACAACTTCTTCTAGAGCTAAGGGATCACAGCCTGTTGAACTATACTCATTATAGGCTAGTTCACAATTTGAGGTGAAACCCCTCCATAGTCCTTGTCTCCCCTCTCAGAGGCAAACTCTGTAGTGGCATGGGGGGGAAGAGGTGTTGGGAGGAATCTGGGGCTGTCCCCTACTCCAGGTTCTAGTGCAGGGACCCTAAGATAGAGGCAACAGACAGAATTACTTTTACTCCCAGTCTGGCAGCTTTTTCTCTGGGCCACTTCCACCAAACAATCTCTCTCAATACCTTTCCTTTGATACCCATGCAAGTCAATCCTCTGCTATCACACACAGTTCTCCAGCAGTGCACTTCCTGCTCTCAGTCCTTCACTTTTTTTCTTCCCCCTCCCTTACCTGGGGGAAGCCTTTAAAGCAGCCCCAAAGGTCTCAATTGACTGCAAGTGTCCAATTAGCCTGCTGCTTCAGGAAAGTTCTTAATTAGCCTCAGGTGCCTGCCTTGATTACGAGGCAACAGTCTCTGGCAGTTCACTCATGAAACAAAAAGCTATTCACCCAACTCCAGTGAGGTCTACTATCCACCATTCTAATGCAGCCAGCTGCCCTGGGTCTGTTGCAAAAGCCAAATAAGTAAAAGTGTGTAAATTTACTGGACATTCATTTGCAACATGCTTCTGGTTTGGTTCAATTCAGAAATGGGCTGAAGCTGCAAAATTCAGATCCTGCCCTGCATTTTTCCAAAGGAAGGAGATGGCTTTGTTCAAAATTTACTTTGACTCTATCAAATTCTTTACGGATCCTCTTTCATATGTTAATAAATATTGTAAGCAATTAAACAAAAAAGAGGGACTTCTACAGCATTAGGATGAGAGCCAAACAAAATTAGCCTCTATAACTGTCTTTTGGATTTTTTTCCCCCACAAGAGGGTTATACAACTGCCCTACTACATGTGACAAAGTCCTTGGGAATGGTGGGAGATTTCACTGAGCAACTCATACTTGATACTATAATGTGAAGGCAAGTTCTTCAGTAAGGGCCTGAGTCTGTCCTTATTCACACAGAGAAGAACTATTCCAAGCAGGGCCACCCTTAGAGGGTGCAGGGCCTGGCACAATGCCTGCTCTGCCCCCTGGCCCCACTTTTGCTCTGTTCCTCTTGGCCCCCATTCCATCCCTTCCACCAAGCTTCCCCTGAGCAACGTCAGGAGACAAGCTGGAATCACATCACTCACTGTTACTGGCACCAGGCCTCCAACCACCCTGGACCTAGCATCCTCCTGAAGCATGGGGCCCTCCTAAAGCACAGGGCCTGGGGCAGTTGCCCTGGTCTGACTTATGGAGGGGACAGCTCTGGTTCCAAGCCAGATTGTGACCCCTGACTTCTACTGATGAGGACAAGTAGTCAGTAGTTCATTAGTTACCAAAGTGTCCCAGATTTCTTGGTGCCCTAGGTATCTATATAATGGTGCTGGCTGTGGTGGCAAACCACATCCCCTGGCTGGCCAAACACAGGCTACACCCAGCTCCCAGTCACCAGACAGTGGTGCGTGGCATGAATTCAGGTCAGAACTGAGGAGGAGCGGGGAGCAAGCTTCAGAAGTAGCAATTTCCCCTGCAGTGCTTCAGCGTTGACATCACCAATACAACAGGAGGGATGCTCCCATCAGTGTGGGTAATCCACTTCCCTAAGAGGCAGTAACTAGGCTGATGGAAAAATTCTTATATGAAGGTTCTAAGAAGCAGAAGTAATGGAATTTTGAACGTAGAAAACTCCACACCTTTCTCAGCTGTGGACCTGAACTTTGTTGACCTGAACACATTCACCTAAATTGTATTCTAAATAAGTCAACCTACTATTAATTCCATAGCCTTCTGAAACTGAAAACTGTAGCTACTTCAGGCTATATTATATCCTCTTTATTTGATCTCACTAATTACGGACATTAAATTAAGAAGTTATTTTGATAACATTTTAAATTTCATGGCCTCTGTATGCTTGGTAGTAATTTACTATAATGGGATAGCTATTGTAAGTCAATAAATGTTAATAAATGTTAATGTATAAATAAGAGAATATTTATTGAAATTTAACAGCTACATCAATAAGGCACCCATTATAAATCACACACATAAACAAGCATTTGACTGCTATCTAATTGTTTAAGGTCAGAACATATTTATAATGAATTCAGATTTTATTCATGTAATTCCCCCTGCAAGATGGGAATTATGGAAAAATGTGAAACTGTGGATCATAGGCAGCCCTAACCAGCTAAGACCTAAAGGATATTTTCTTTTACCTGAAGGGCTAAGTGTCTGTGATTTTGGGGGGTTGGAGAATAGAGCTCTCTCTCACTTCCATTGGGCAGCATTTTCCTTTAAGTGACACACTGGCTCTGTCATCCCTCTGCACCAGGATGAATTCCACTCAGTAAAAGTTCCAAGTGTCTGACTGCAAGGCTATGCCCACACTGGGAAGGTTTGGCAAAAGTGTTGTCGACATGCAAAAGTCGCCAAAAGTGAAAACAGGTCAAACCATTTTTTCTCCCTCCCAGTGTGGACATTTCATGGCTACATTGCCAGCAGCCTGTCAACAGAGAGAGCAAAACAAGGCGGATAAACATCCCACAGTGCAGTGTTGTGGGAAGGCAGAGTTGATCCCTGCACTTCTTGGGAAACCCCTCAGCATTCTCAGCTGCTGGGTGCAGCATCATGAGTAGCTCTGAGATTTCTGTGCTGAGCAATGTCAAAGCAGCACAGCAGTCTCTCCAGCCTTCCCCCTGCAGCAGCAGTCTGCCTGCCGCTGTGTTGCTAGTGCAGGGCGGAACAGGAGCATTCTGATTATTTGTTCTTTGTTTGTTCCCCAAATGGAGCAGTCACACAGCTGTCAGATACTTTCTGGAGCTTTGAAAAGGGTGGGGTGCAAGCCTGCAGAGCAGCAGAGATAAGACAGTGAGCACAGCCATTCCCCCACTGGGGGATCAGGGCCGGCCTTTATCGTGGAATGAGGTGTACCGGTAGTTCGAATTAGAGATCCTAATTTGAACTACCCACTCCGTGCCGCCTGTAACCGCGGGCACGGAGTTCGGACTAAGGGGGATTTAAAAATGGCAGCGCCCGGGAAGATGCAAATGAAGCCCAGGATATTTAAATCTCAGGCTTCATTTGCAACTCCAGTTGCCCTCATTTGCCTACCTAGCTCGAACTAACGAGCTAGTGTAGACATACCCTTTGATATTACAGAGAGTGGATATTCCTTAGTAAAAAAGATCCAAAAAGTGTACAAAGCAAGTATGTTAAAGCCGTCATGTTCATCTCATCTGATATTTTATGTCTCTGTATAGTTTTATTTCTATGACAATTAACAAGGTGATGAAGTACCCATCAGAAAACAGCACTCATTAAAGTATTAGAAACAGGGTTAGTGGTATATGGAGTCCAGAGAAAGGGCAATTAACCACAATTTGGGAAAGGTGGGAAGACATACTAAAGTGGGCAGTTGCTTTTGTATTTTCTATCAATGACATTGTCGTTGTCATCATTAATCTCTCTCCTTACATTACCGGCACTTTATTGTCATTAACGATCCATTTCTCTCGCACCCTCATTCTAAATCTATGTCTTTTTTTATTAAAAGAGTAGTAAGTTAGCAAAAGCAGTAATGGTTGTATTGTTACTCTATGAGCCTTTCATACCTTATTCTCACTCTTCATTTTAACAGTCACTAACTTTAGCAATTGCTGTTACCTTTCTCCTTCAGGCTGGAAGAGAGTCTATTTGTCCACACACGGCACATATAATTTTATCTCCATTAGTATTGGCTAAGAAGAGTTCTCATACATGATTACAACAGGGCTATTACATTCCCAATGAAGTCAAAGATCAGATTTCCCATCCACTTCAGTAGGAACAGCTTTGGACCCTGAATATATATTTTCACACATGAGGACTGAGAGCCTTGTGATTTGTACATAAGTATGAATAATGGTAGGAGCTTTTCTTGTATTTCAGTGACAATTTTTAGATACTAGTACCTACAGTGTATCTGTAAAATTTGAACCACCACCTATTTAATCTGCACAAAAAATAATTGCGTGGGCATATTATCTGTTTGCATGCACAATGAATGAAGATACACTAGTGTAATAAAGAAACAGATTTAGAGTGAGATTGTATTCATTTATATACACAAACATGCTAGCCAGAGGAAATACTACAGGTTGTTTTTCTACAGAGAGAATAAACTTTACCCAAGAAGGGGGGGAAAAAGAACAAACTCCAAAATAGATTAGAAAAACATTTTCAAACAAAGAAATGAGCTAAAATCATTCAAAATAGTCAAATATGCCTATGTCAAATCTTCTTATACCATCTGACAAAGGGCATCCATGAGTTCAGGATTGTCTTGTATCTCGTACTGACAATCTATTGACATTACCAATATAAAGTCATAGATTATCTCTATGATAAAAACATGTGACAGAGGTTAGTCATATTATTTAATACATTACTGGAAGGTATTAAGATAGTAGAGTAATGAGTGCAGTAGAAGAACTTGTATAGAATGGAAATATTTTGCACCCACAATTCACCATAGGTACAAAGTAAGTAATTGTATTGAGACCCTTAAAAATTGGCCCAGTGTATCTTCCACAGTACTGATTATAGTGCTGTGGAAAAATTACTAAAAGGAAATGTCTTTTTCTTTGGGTTGCAGAATCACCAAAAAACCCATCATTAAAAATGTAACTACCCTCAGGATGAATGCAAAACTTTAATGAAGCAATATTGGCATTAGAAACACTGTGCTGGCAGAAATAAGCAAAAAGGCCTACTAATAATTGTGCTCATAAAAGTTATGTTTTCTCTGGTAACAATTAATTTTGCCAGTGTCATCCATAATGGAAAGGTGCATTGAGCCAATCCTGACTCACCGTAAATACATTAAATTTTCCATACAGCTCTGCAAATGACATTAGGTACTGTTCAGCAAACTGAAACATATTTCTAGTTTGCTCCACTAACAATGATAATCTTTGACTACATTTTAGAACAAAAGGATATCCTGACAACATTGGGTAGTGAGATATTTTTAACACAGGCTGGAATTTTGTTCCCAGTGTGAGCTGTAGCACCTACTAAAAAGAAAAAAGAGAATTCAGGATTTATGCCTGGTACATTATCCCGGAGGGCAGGTAATCATCTGAACATTTATCTATAACAAAAAAAACTGACTACCTTATCAGTTTTTTTGAGACTGCCAACTGTGATACATCATTTGACATTGCTACTCTGAGCCAAGTCATCCATCAAGGTTTTTAAAGCTTAGTTCACCACCTGTGGATGGAGAGAAGTAATTGAGAAAATAAAGTCGAAATTATGCTTGGTCATCATGTTAAGGACAAAAAATGTAACCTTTGTAGAGGATGTGACAACACCCAGTAGTATTTTTTTAAGCAGTTCTCGTAATACAAGTACATTTCAGCCAATTCAATACTTCTCTAGAAAAGATACAATTGCAAACACTGTCACTCATTAAAAGCATTTCATGCTGAATTTGGCCACTTCAGTATTTTGTCCCTCCACAATACCTACAATGATTTAAGGCATCAATATCTAGAATATTCTTTACTCAGGCAAAACTACTAATAGCACTGGGATTTTACCCTAAATAAGCCACAATTCCTTTTTGTCTAGCAATGCTTTGTGTTACATACTGTTCTCTATTATATACCATATATGACCAACTGATCAAGACTTTTCCATTTTGTTAAGTTCTTCTCCATTTTTCTTGTTAGACTGATCATTCCCATTCTCCTTCTCTTCCTCGTCTCTGTCTCCCGTATCCCTTGTATTTTGATTGCTGAAATTCTAATTATGGATTCATTGCTTGGGTCACTTTAACCCCAGTGTGAGTGTAAATAAAATCGGAAGTGCTTTCCATATTTTAGAATGCTCTTGCGAATGCAACAACAATACATTTCCAGCAAATGCTGTCTTTCGGTTACCTTTCTACCCTCTGCGTATTATAGTGGCACAAATTCTGATTGCAAGATATTTTTGTCCTGAGATGTACTGCAGTTAATGTTAATATTTGGAGAAAGGAAGATGAAGGCAACATGGTGTTTGGTACAGTATTTATAGAATAGTGGGGTGGGTTTTTTTCCTGAAAGATTTCTGTGGAAAAGTCACAAATGTTCCTCTGTTACTTCCTGATTAAAGGATGTGAAGATAACTAAGTCTCCATTTATCACAGCAGTAATTTTGCTCAATCCTCTGACACAAATGAAAGATGACTTTGGCATTTACTTGGAATACGAAACTCTGATTTGACGGTCCACCTACAAATCTGTGTGCCTAGTGTATGATAATACTGTTGGTGAAGGAATGGATCATAAAACATTTTTAGCATTGGAAAAATCAAGCACTGTGGTTTTCAATACACGTACAATACAAGCAGTGGTGCAAGTAACACCAATTTCTTACTGGTCTGGGATAAGCACCAGCTGGGGGGAGAGATGGCAGCACATCATCTCCCCATGTAACCTTCCATGTGACTGCACCCTGCCCTCAGCCCAGAGCCCCCAACATGTCCTTCCACATGCAGAAGTTCTGGAGCAACTGCTGGTCATCCCACCACTCCATGGTGATGTGGTCCCACCAGTCAGAACTGGTCTCTTAGTGCTAGCAGCAGCATGAGGAGCACCTGGGCCAGGGTGAGCTGGTCATCATGGTCCTGCAGTGCCATGAGGGAAGCCTACATAAAGTGCACCAGGAGTTGCAGCAGGAGGTCTAAGAGCCGGTGACTGCTTTGCAACAGGACCAGCTCTATGGGGGAAGTGCTGAGCCATCCGCAAGGGCAACCAGAGCACGTAGTGAGATGATTTTGCTGTCCCTCAAGGAGATAGACAAAGGTAGGAGAAAAGTCTGTGACAAGGCTGTAAAGGGGAGCCCCTTTAAGCACGAGCCTCAGATAGCCTCAGGAAGAAGCTCTAGAAAGTGACTGATGTCCTGATGTCCTGTCTGGAGTGCTTACAGGGGACTTCAAATGTGATTCAGGCTCCAATTAGTGTGGACACACTATTTCAATATAAATCTGCGCTATTTCGATGGGGATTTATTTATTTTGAAATTGTTATTTTGAGGGTTATTATTTCGAAATAGCTTATTTCAAAATAAGCGTGTGGTGTAGACATAGCCTGTCAGACTTGGTGAACTATGTGATACAAGAAATGTCAAACAGATTAATACCACACTGCAGAAAACTACTTTTCTCCTATTAAAAGCTCTGTGATTGCAAACATGACAGGTCCTATTTACATCACACTTCAATTTTACTGCAGTTTAGGTATGAAACTGTAAGCAATACAGCATCACTGAAGATGAATGGGAAGTTAAATGCAACATACAGTTCTTGCTTCTAAGGATCACTAAATAAGACATAAAATCAAACACAATGCTTAAAATTGACAGGAGGCAATGAAAATTTCACAAGCTCTCTTTGTAATGTATTCACGTGGTATTTTGAAAAAATCATTTTGGCTATGTTTAACTGGTATTTTTAAAAAGACACTCTGTAGTCTAATGACCCTGAAGATGAAATCATGCATTTCTGCCATAGTTTCTTCAGAATTAGGAAAAAACACAAAAAACAACGAATAGTGACTGACAGCACCTTAGAGACTAACAAAAAATGTAGATGGTACCATGAGCTTTTGTGGGCACAACCCACTTCTGAATTAGGAAATACAGAAATGAAGTACACATAAGACCAAATTCAGCAGTAAGACTAACTAAATCTAGGAAAAGTTGAAGTTAGTATAATTTAAACCTTCTTTCAGTCTCATCCCTCCCATTATATATAATATGTTACTCAAACTTAGATTCTATGATCCATTAGATTCCCATATATATATATATATATATATATATGCTTACCAAAATACCAACTTGCAACTTATACCCACTGTTCATTTCTTTCCACATCTCCTCTGATTTTGATTCAAAGTGTACAGATGGCAGTCTGTGTATGCTACAGCTATATAAAGCTTTGTCTGCTGGAAACCCAAAGACTCCATGGGGGACTCTATACACCAGGGGGAAAAGTTAGTCCAAGTATGCAATTTGAATTATGTTAGTAGCATGACTCAAATCACTGTACCTCATATCTACTTACCATGGAGTCCATGTTGTGCTGGGTCAATAGGAGAAACTCTCCCATCAACTCCCCTAACTTGTATTGTTCCAGTGGAGTATCAGTGTTAACAAGAGGGCAATTGTTCAATTCTAATGTGTTCAGTGGACCCACCACATTGACCCCCAGTGGATCGATCCCCACAGCATCAATCCCAGTTCTATTTCATAGGGCTTGTCCCCAATATAACACACTAAGGCTACGTCTAGACTGGCATGATTTTCCGGAAATGCTTTTAACGGA
>JANRFK010006693.1:24880949-24898540 GCA_030068395.1 Apalone spinifera
CTCCTGTAACCCTCATTTCATGAGGAGTAAGGGAAGTCGAAGGAAGAGTGTTCTCCCAGTGTGGACAGCACCAAAAGTCAAGTTAAGCTACTTCTACTTCAGCTACAAAATTAACATAGCTGAAGTTGCAGATCTTAATTCGACCTTGTCCGTAGTGTAGATATACCCTAATAGAAGTTGATGTAGTAGCATATGTATACTTCTCTATGTCACTGGGATTTTTTCTTAGGGTATGGCAATACAGTAAAACCTGTGTTATCCGTGATGCTCGGGGATTAGGGCGTTTCGGTTAACTGAGGGTCCCCATCAACCTAGGAAAAACCAATGGACAATAATAATAAAATTCAAATTTTTAATATTGGTAGTTTTGTAGTGTGAGGCAGTTTGGCCTCACATTTCTATTTTGAGTTAAAGATGATTAGTACTTCTTACATAAATTGTTAAGCCAATCACGGTAAACCAAGCCAGGCCTGTGTGCCTGAAGATGTGACAGTATTGTGGCTGGGGGCAATGCCAGTTAAAGTTTTCTGGTTAACAGAGTGCCGGATAACAAAGGTTTCACTGTACCTTGGCCATACCCCTTACAATAGAGACCAAGGGAGGTAGGAACCTAGGAATTGCTATAAAGGCCCTGCAGCAATTGAGCATTGCCTTCTGGCCTGTTAGTTTTAAATCCAAGTAAAACTCACCAGTTAAAGATGAAAAAATCACTTCCATGTTAGTGAACCAACTTCACCTTGAATGTTCCCTTAAATTATATGCAAGGTACACTCAACAATTGATCCTGCCTTGTATTTAGCTGTGATACAGAGTACTTTTCCAGAAGAAGCAGCAGAAGAGCTCTTCTTTTATGTACCATCTCTTCCTACATTTCTCTGACTAGTTTAAATGTTAGGCCAGCAAGTTTCAATAAAGTTATGTACATTCATATGTTTGTCATTTGCACATGCCTTACCAACAAACGTTCCAGCTGCATGGCTAATGTAACAGGGAAAGTGACTGAATAGTGACACAGTAAAATAATGGTTTTGCAAACAGAAATGAACTCGGTAGATGAAAAGCACTCAAAGTGCTGAGTACTGACAGCTTGATTCTGTTGCCAGCAAAGTAAATTGTCAAAACTCCCAAAGATTTCAGTGGGAGTAGGAGCAGGTCCTAATACTGGTGCCTTCTGTATATATATTATTTCAGTAATATATAAAACACCTCTACATTCCCTGTTATACATTTCATGACTACAGTTGCCAATTTAGAGTATTTTGAGATAACTAAAAAGCTAAAACAAAACACCACAAAGCATACCTTGCAGGACAGTGTTTTTAAAAAGGATTGTAATAGCTCTGGAGCACTAGTTGCATCTGTTCTGTACACAAGTCTCACATTAAACAATAGCATCTTACTATAAGTGAGAAATGAGGGGTTTGTAAAGGCTATTGAACATGCCACCAGCTTTCAGTGTGGAGGCGCAGTTATTTAGCACAGGTGTTTCTCTAATTAGGACATATTGGGGAAAAATGTGTTTAATTGCCCTAAAACTTACACTTTCGCCTGTACAGTGTTACACTCTAGGGTTAGAGCAGCAATGGAACATGTACGTACATTAGCGGATCAAAGATCAGCTGAGGCTCCCCCCCTCTTACCATGTCTCTACTTACTCACTTTGCCCTAATTGTTTCTGTATTTATACTTGTTTAAATTCATTATAATCATTTAAACATCAAGTCTTTCTGCTACCTAGGGAGTACAGTTACCAATGACATGGACGAAGAAACTTCAGCATGCTTAAAGTCAGATGCCTCAGCTTTCAGATGTCTACAAGAAAGACTAAAAGACCTGATGGCAGGGGCTTCCAGTGGCCACAGAATGCCAAACTTACAGAACTGCTGTGCTTCCTTATCTTCTGTACTCAGAGGACAGTCGCCTTTATCATCACCGTGTTCAAAATGTTAACTGTCTGCAATAATGCTGCCTATGCAGCATAATGGTAATCAAATGGTCTGGCAAAATCATTGACGTTGAAGTTCTATGGCTGACAGCCACATGAAGCATGGAAGACATCCTAGTGTGAAGGAAAATGATCGAGGCCTGTCATGTGCATATGGACAACAATCGACTGCCTAAGTGCATTCTATATAATCAACTTGAAAAAGGCTATAGGAAGCTGGCTGTCCCAAATGCCTCTGCAAGGATTGCATCAAGGCAATGCATACATACAATCTGATGGTTTGGACTTAATGACCTGGGAGGATACAGCCCATGATAGGTGAGGTTGGCACTCCATTACAAAAAAAGCCAAACGAACAACAGAACATTGTCATTGTAATGGGGTTTGCTCACCACTCTGGTGCCTCCTGCTGGTTATCTTGGGAATTAGTTCTACATATGGTAATACACCCTCTTTGGTGTATCACCATCATAACTCCTGCTCAAGGACCCATGTGTCTCCCCAGGACCACAGTGTCCTTATCAACAAGACAGCCCTCTAGCCATACCACACACCATGCACCTCTCCTTCCTAGGGGAAATCTTCTATCCAGTCACTCCCTTCAATGGCCAACCACAGTTCACTGTCTAGTCACTTTCTTCAGTAACCAACTGTAGTCCATTATACTGGGGCCACTTCCCACATAGCTTTCAGCATTCTTTGCCCTTTGCCTCAGTTTGCAATCGCCAGCAGCCAGCTAGGAGCTCTCTTGCTCCGTAAGCACCCGCTGGTAGGTGCTCTGTCTGGGTGATGAGAGTTCTCAGTCCTCCAGAGACACAATCCTTCCTCCCAGGCTCCCAACAAAGAACTCCTTTTACCTGCCTCACAGCTCCCTATTTATATGGATCTATTGGTCTGATTGGCTACCTCCAGTGCAGCCTCCCTCAAGCTGCTTTTAACCCCTTTTCTGCCAGTGAGAGGGGCAGTCCCATCACAATGATGATCCACAGAGCATTTCAAAAAAAATTGGGAAAAGTTCACAAAGTTTCAATCATTCATTAACTTCAGCCATAACAGATAGAAAAGGAAAATATTTTCTTCTCCAGTCAGGTTTCCATTTACAGTCTTCCAAGTCATAGTGCACAATGGTCTCTCTCTTCATTCCCTTCTCCTAGTATTGGAACCAGTATTCACAATTGAGAGTCTTTTGCTACATTCCAGAAGGCTTGCTGATAAAATTCTTGCTCTGTGAGATTCTATTTCTAGCTGTAATTACTGTTCCATAGTTGTTCCAAAGAAGAAACATCTGTTACTGCTTATTACCATTTCTTTTCATCACCTTATATGCACTTTGAAAGCATGTGGCATTACATTGTTATGTTTTTCTGATGTCTTCTGCAAAGTGAGCCAAGCCAGTTATAATAATGCAGAAAAGGCTATATAGAAAGGTGTATTGTAGAGATGGATGACAAATAGAAATTTTTTACACTGTTGTTCCAATAGGTTATAATACCACCATGTTTTACACACTAAGCGCAGAAGTACTAACATCAAGAGATAATATAGGAATGACGGGACAATAGATAAGCTAATTGGCTGGCATTTGTCATTCATTAAATCATTGCCTTTCATGGGCAGCCATTCCCAAGATTAGCACTACAACATAGTAGCTCAGAATATTCAAAATATGCCAGTATTCTGAGCATAATCACAATAGTAAATATATCTTTAGTGCTAACTCACAAACTACTCAAATAATTAAGTGGACAGTATGGCATCTGTCATATTATGACCATTCAATATTTTTATTAACTTCTGGTTACTCCTTTTGGCAGAAATTTGCCTGTTCCCATGCAGCATTTCCATTTTTCCCTCTACTTCTGGCTCTAAAAATCTCATAATCATCTGCTTGTTTTACTATGCATTTTGTGCTGCTGATTTTCTATTCAAACCTGAAGTTTTAGGCAGATTGCTTAACTGAGGTTTATTAGGTTAATGTTTGTTATCTTCTTGTTAATTAGTTTAATTTCAGTCAATAAATATTTAATTCCTAAACAGCAGCAGCCTTATTTTACCTAAGTCAATGCTGATTGAAGACCTTATTAAAAAAAAAAGGATTATATCTGCAGTATAGAGGTTATGCTGAAATCTTACTTTCAATTTTCTTTGTTTTAGCAAAATATTCAAGTTTGTGGAAACGTTGAGTTCTCTGTGATTCTCTAATTAAACGTTGTTGGTTTTTGAAGGAGGGACTGGAGGGGTAATTAGTTGTAGCTCGGCTCCTTGTTTTGTCACCTATGTCACATTCCACTTCGAGATTTGACCCGTTCACACAAATGTCACATTTGTTTATTTTTTTCTTAAAAGACTTGTTGAAATAGCAGATCTGTAAATTATCTGAGACTCAAATGGAACAAAACCAAAGATATGGTGAAGAAATTTATGACAACAAAAAGTTAAAAACCTGGTATGTTCTCTTAGATATAGTAATAACCATTGACATTGCTTTCCTTTCAATCTAAAGATCAGAAAGACAGCAATCATTAGCACACACTCATGTTTTATTATCATTTGAGGTCATGACCCAATACAATATGGTAAATAAGTATTGAGACATATGTTAAGTATCTAAACTACTAGATTCATTCATACCTGGATTAGGGCAAAAAAATCCCAATAATCTGTAGGATAGAGCTATTTTTATACTTATGTATATACAGTTTTCCTATGAAAAGGCCCATCTAGTTGTTACTCCGAATCAAACAACAAGTGTTGATCAGTAATCAGTGTTATACAAATCTGCTCTAGAGTCTTTAAGGTGATTATCCCATCTGTGTTCCATAGCTGTTTACAAAGCTTACACAAAGACAACTTAACAGAGGGGACAGTCTTCTACTTATACTCGTCTAAAATATTGACAAAGCCAGCTGCTGTGGAAGTTTCTGAAATGATGGAGAACAGATGCAGTTAGTACATCCTCTGCCACATGGCTACTTCTAGCCAGATCAGGCTTCCACAAGAAAGCTTGCTGAACTGTACTGTGAGCAAAATTTGGTGCTCCTTTTAGCAACCATGTGCATATCTATCCAGAAACCCATAGGTTAGATGGCTTGCTATGATGGAAAGTAACAATCACTACTTGCTATGATGGAAAGTAACAATCATGGAAAATGATATGTTTTTAAGAAGCTGTGAAATTCACTGAAGTATCCAGGTATCTCTGCTACCTCTTCTCCTCTAATACTTATGCCCTCTTCAACATAATGCATTAAAGGTGCAGAGATTGTGGGCACTGGCATGAAATTCCCCCATGACTCAATCATGGATGGTGTTGATCATTCTGGCCACTGATGTCAAAAGGATTGATCAGGTACTTGAAGTAAAGCACATGCTAAAAGGTAGGCTGGAGCTGGAGTGCTCAGCATTTTGCAAGATCAAGCCAGTCATGGAAGGGATAACACATTAGCCATGTCTGCCTTTTAACAGACCTTACTATGCTACAGAGAAGTATTTGTGTGCACGTGTTTGAGTAAGAAAAGGTTCTCTGTGCCCTCTTCCCTTATTCTCTTTGCAGATGTGTGTAACACAAGAAAGGTTCAAGATCTCACTATAACTCAAGGTGTGATACAAGAGATAGGACTTAAATAGTCATGACTTCAGAGTAGAAACTGTATTTTTGTATGAGTTTTTACAGTGCCTAGCACAATGGAGCCCTGATTCAAACTGAAGTCTTTGGACACTATTGTAATATACAGAGTAGAAAACAGTGCTGCATGATAAATAAAATGTTAAGGAAATAGTCAGCAAAACTGCTAGTTTTGTTAACAGTTTTCAACAGTGGCATGTATTTTCCCTATAATATTTGAATTGAAATTTCTCTTTTGTACTCAAGGTATCTGATCAACATTCTATTTTCAGTAAGCTCATTTTGTTTTCTATTATCCATGAGAACTAACATATTTAGACAAATGTATTTGTATTCATTTCTCTAGAAATTTAGTATAATTGTCTAATTTATCTTTAATTATAACAGTATTTATTTGTAGTTTTTATGCTTAAAGGATTTCCCCCTTTTAATTATTTTTTATATTGGCATAATCTAAATGGGTTGGATTCTTTGTAAAAACGTCTGCAGCCCCACTAATTTCTCAATTCTTTTTACAGTAAAATGATCACACTCTAGGGTATCTATTAACAAAATAATTCCAGTTCCACAGCTAATATTTTGACATGTTGCCTATTGGCAACAAGTCATTGATCCAGTTTTTTTAAATAGATATTTTATGAAAAAGCCTCTATGATTTCCTTATCATGCTGTTTTACCATTGATTGCTAAGGAAAAATCTGTGCATTCTGCATGAGCAGAACACAGTTTATTAATATTTTGTATATCAATTAATATAATTGACTAACACTGAAGAGTTGGATCTTTAACCTATCTGGATTGAAAAGGGGATCTAAATAAATGTAACAATAATTAGGAAAAGGGTTTAAGTCAATTTCACTAAATTCTGCATGCAGTCTTCTATTAAAGTTCTTCAAAGCTTAGAAGTGTGTATATGATGTCAGTGTGTTTGAAGATGAGTTCCAATATAATTTAATAAGTGTGCCAGTCAAAAGGAGACCTTTCCAATTGATAATCTTATTAAACGAGACCTTTCATAGTTAGGCTCTAAGACACTTTAATTTTTAAAAGGTGCTCCATAAAACCCAAATGACAAGTCATCTTGTTCCTTAGAAATTCTAGTGACAATATAAATTAAATACAAAATATTCAGACACAAAATATAAAAATATTCAAACATCATAAAACAATATTCATATGAATTTAGCTTATTTCAATATGAAACCAAATTTAGTTTAACTACTATACATCTTTTCAGTCCATCATTACATCAGTCTTTTCTTAAACAATCCATTTCCTCTTTCGTATAGCTACCGTAGATGACAAATACTGCTACATAAATAATTCAGTGCAAGCCAGGGCCTGAAGGAACGCACTAGGATAAGAATTTATTCAAATCTCTACTTTATTCATCTCCCAGGAGTGCTCAATTGAGCATGATTTAGAGTCATACATGATACATTGTTTAGAAGTACTGAGACAAGAGACCTTTGTTTACATAGACTAGGGACATAAGGACCTCCTGGTCTTAGGTACACCACTCTAAATCAACTCGTATTAGATAATAGCATGTGAAGAGTGACTTAACAAGTGCAACATTTTGTCCTAGTCACATTACATTATTACACACTAAGCACAGTAGAGATATTTAGAACCACATTTTCAAAGTTTAGTTTGTACAGCTGCATACATACTTTGGCATATGTAACTTATACATGTAAATACCCCAGTGTTTGAGGAGACAGTGCATGCACAAAGACACACAGCAGGTGTTTGCTCCTTCTCTAGTCATGGTCATGCACAATCTTATAAAATGTGACCTTCATAGTTCAAAGTATCTTTCCTCATCCAAGGACTTGGTTTCAAAGAAGTAACTGTCTAAATAGGTAAGTCAAATGCACAGATAGGAAACCTACTGTCACTAGCTGCCTCTAATTGCTAGGGTGTGGAGAACCTCATCTGGTGAAAGGATCTCAGGAATTGATCTATTAGGCTACAGCAAAATGTATGCAGATCAAATGTCCTATACTTTTCCATTTTTGCTTCTAAACTTCTGAATCAGTTATTTATTCAAGTCTAATAGTTGACACAACAACATCTGCCTAGACGGCCATCCTGAAGTCTTTCTGTTATCAAAGCACTGCATTCAGGAAGGAAATTGTTTGTGAATAGGGCACTGGGGAATATGGGCCAGCTTAACTAGCAAGCCCCTTTTGAGGAGTGGAGGGAATTCCTTCAAGGTTGTTTATAGAAATGCAAATGATGCTATACAACATTCTGAAAATTAAAAATGCTGTACAAAAAAGATGTGGAAAAGGTAAGATTAGGGCTATGTTATACAAGAAATAAGAAACCCCAAATCCTTCTGTCAATTACAGTGTTATCATACCTGTTGTCTCATTATTGCATTCAATATTTATGTCCAATTATTATGTGAAACATTTGGCCTGGTGGCTAAAGAAAGAGCACAAAAGTAGTCCGAGAGATGGAAATGCCAATTACTGTGGAATGAAGTGAGATCAAGAAAAGTTGTCAGGTACTCAAATCAGTTCCAATATGCTTTAGAGGGGAAAAAGCGGTTCTAGACTTTTTAATGTAGGCATAGAGGCTTCAATGAGCAAAGGATCAGAGAGAAAGTACAAAGTGCGATTCAGGAGTTAAAAAAGAAAAAAGGCTGAGTCTGTAAAAATGCACTGCCAGTACAACAAAAAACAGGGTCCTTTTTGCAAGCCATTTATCACTATGATTAAGCAGAAATTGAAGACCCTTGGCCAAATTCTTGAGGATATAAATCATCATTGTTGCATTAACTCCAGTGGTGCCCTGCTGATTTACACCAGTTGAGGACCTAACAGCACATCACAAGAAGAGGTGTTATATTGATTTGTTGAGTGCCAACATAGAGCCAACATGGATGACATTTTTATCCTAATTCCTGTATGTAGAGGTGAGAAGTGGACTCTGTGGGAGTGTGGAAGGCTCGAAGGCATGGGAGGAGGTAAATTAAAAGCCACCTTAAGCCAGCTAGTGGCAACTGAATTTGAAGATGTGATCATCGTTGGCACTTGACAAGGAGACACAATTGGCAACCTAGATCTCCTATCAAGTTTAAGGAAGTAGTTAACCCCAAAGCCAGCATAGAATGAATTGTTTCAGAGAAAACCCTACAGACTTTGAAGTAAATTGACAACGTTTACAATCTCTTAATTTCACTGCAAGGAACAAAACACCCCAGACTCTGCTGCAGTATAGATGTTATGAAAACCCTATACTGAGAAGTTTAAAATTAGTAATAGCTGACTGCAATAATAAACATTCAGATTTACCTACTTGGAAAGCCCACCCTCCTTACCAAATTAATACTGGACAAACCTGTGTCATTGGAAAAAGTCATTTAGCAGGAATCAGGACGGATCATAAGAAGGAAAAAGCATGTGAAAGGGGAAGGCAAAAGGTTTGGAGCCCTATGGGCATAGTGAAAGGAAGAAAAGTAGGACAGACATTGGAAAGTTACTAGGAATGAGGAATGTTTTCTTTGGAAGGACGAAGCAAGTGATTTGAGGGTATGTGAAGGTGAGAAGTGGACTCCGTGGGAGTGTGGAAGGAATTAAGCGATTGTTGTAATATGTGAAGGGAACACTGCTTTAAAAATATCACCTCGTTTCTTTGCAGCCTATTTCTTAAGCAGTGCGCAAATCATCTAGACAAAGAAACAATCAAATTTAACTATTTGGCTACAGACACTGTTAAATCTGCAAAGGGGAAATTAGGGATTCTACTGAAACTTCATTGGTTAACTGCATAAAAGAATGAGCTCTATATATTGTAACTCTATTTTGTAGGTTTCAAATGAACTAATTTTATGTTGTTTGGATAATGCCCTCTTACTTAAAATTACAAACAGACAAGGCACAAATTGGCTAGTGCTTGTGCTGGGCATTCAACTCTTAACGTTACATTTAACTCTCTAGAAACAAATTATTATTTTAGGAATCTAAGCTTTGGAACTTCACTGTCTCCAACTTTTCAAGGCTAAGTTGATAACACTTTTGTCTTGCTTTCAGATCCAAGGTTATGTGTGGGTGCAGACTGCCTGTCTGCTCAGGAGGGGTGTAGGGCCTGCTGTCGCACTCCCTTGAGTGAGCCTGTAACATTGAATATTATTCTTTTCAGGAAAAGAAAAGCTTTTTGCTTGCTGGAACAGTAACTGGCCAACACCTTGTGCTAAGGAAAAGCATTATAGCTTCACACATTAAGCCTGATCTGCGGTACAAGAGGGAAACTGAGGCATGCCACCCTTAACTTAATAATTGAACAATAAAGTAATTCACTCAAACCCTCTGAAGCAGATTTACAAAATAAAAACATATTATTAGGTAACAGGCGGATCAAATTAACAAAGAACATCTGTAAAAGAAAAGTATTTTAAGTTATAATGGGCCACCCTGACAGGGGTAGAAATGTTTTCTTGTCTTTCAGATCATCAGAAAGCGCTATTGCTAGCTGAAGAAACAACAACAACAAAAACCATGGTTCTGTGTCATGACATAATAAGTTTGTGTTCTGTCCAAGTTTGTCTTGTGTGTCTTAATTGTAATATGTATTGCAAATATTGTTGTGTGTAGGACATTGTTTTAATGAAAGAATATTTTAAGTAAAGCAAAGCATGAATTTAAACAAAACAAAAATTAATAATTGGGCCCAATCAATTGGCAATCAATTGTCAACTTTAAAATTTAGTGAAAAGATAATAGTGTAGTAATTGTTTAAGCTAGGAGACTGTTAACAATATCTCCACAGGTGAACAAAAGAAATTGGAAGGAAGCAAGAAGTGTGCCACGTGAAAAGAAGGACTGGGAGTGGGGTACCAGCCCCCTTCCCCACCAAATTGGTTTTGCTTTAATGGCCACACAAATGAAATATTTAGCTTTTGCAAATTTGCACACCAACCATGAAAGTGGTTTGGCCAGAGATAAGAAATCTGTAAGAAACAACACAGGCAAGTGGGACATCAGCATATTTAAGTAAAGATGCTCACAACATCGAAGCCCACAACAATGAGGAAACTAGTAACCTCACCATTGCAATAACAGCTACTTGCCCTGCTACTCATTGGTGTCTGATGTCTTAAAAGGCCCCAAGAATTATGGAATTGCATGGGTTAACAATTAAACATCTGGGACCCATGGTTGGTCCCATAAGAAAAACAGTGATTCCAGTCAATGAAACCAGACTTCAAGTCACATACATAAAACAAATATACACTAATAGCGATGGGGAATGCCCGGCGCCCCTCATTCACACAATTATTTTGTTTATTGTAACATGAACACTATGAGGACAAAGAATACACAGTCCTCTGCATTAAAGTTTGTATGGAACATCATAAAGAAAACCAATCACTAATATCAGATCATGTACCAATTATACTGACAAGGTACCCGTTGGAGTGGGACCTACTGACTCCCACTGGGGTTTACCACTTAAATCCCAAACAAAGGTAACCCCTGAGGCATGGCTGTCATTTGTTAAATAATGGCCATTGCTAATTTGCCCTCATTTGGATATCATCAACAAGGTCCTTAAGGACAAAATAGAACCTCCTGAATGTACATCATGGCCCGAGCAGATCCCTGTCCCAGAACCCGGATTGGTAATGAAAGGACCAGTGTTGCCAGTCCTCACCTCAGTGGTGTTCCACAGTTAAAAGGTTAAGATCCGCATTGCCCTAAAAAGTATAAGCCAGCCATGCACCAACACTACCAGATTGGCTAATCAAATTGGTAAATACCTAATTTGGTAAACACTCGGCAACGGGGCTTAGCAGATACCATCGCAGGCTGATCTGGGCCTGGAAACTGTCAACAACACTTATGTCATAGCCCAGCAATTGTATAGAATCCAGGCTGGTAAACGTAGTAATATCCAGTGCCTGTAAAGGCCCTGACACTAGCCAAGCTACTCGAGTGATCCTAAATAGTTTGAAGGATCTGTCCAGCTCTGTGTCCACTTCATTAGACACAACCAGATATTTGGACCAGAGACTAATTGGATTGTTAATTAATGCAACTAAATTAAAGGAATTAGAAGGCCAGTATTGAAGAATAGGTAAGTTTTAGCCATTACCACCCAGCCCTTGTGGAAGTGGTGAGTTCCCATCTCCCCCGTGCCTATTCATCGGAGTGGGGAAGTAGAAAATCCAGAGGCCTATTTGGACAGGCCATAGTATAACCTTTTGGCCCCTCTGGATATTCCCACTTACAGCAAGCAAGAGCATATAGATACAGTCGAGGGCATCGCTTATTCTGAAGGTGTGGGGCCTGCATTTACCCCAGGGATTGTTGCACCCACTTTAATAAGGAAATTTTATGTACCTGCCCATTTAACAGCATGACGAATCTGCCTAGGTTTGATGTGGTTGTCACAGAAAACAAATGAACATCGAGCTGGTCCAAATGAACGGTATCTACTGGTGTCTGACCACCCAGACAGATCACTCCATCCTGCCCCTCTACATATCCATCTGTGTGCATAACAGTCCCTCATCGGGCGATCCTGACCGTGGACGGAATGCAGCTCTATCGCACTTCGGCAGTAATGGGTAACCTAACATGAGATCCTGAGTTGCATGGTGGAAGTAAGTACCAAGAGGAGGGTTTACTGGCCCTGTAGGAAAAAAAAAAAAAAAAACAAACCTGAGGAGTTGGTGGCCAATACCCAATAAAATATTGGGGCTGGCCGTCTGAGGTACACACAGATAGGGAAACACCGCGGACCATGCCAAACACCTACCTCTGAGGCACTCAACCAGGCAGTAGAGATCAAATCTATCATCATGGGTAGCACCTTTATTGACGACGAAATATCTTGGGAATGGATTTGAATAGTGTTTGCCAAATTATGTGGAGAGTTGCGATTATAACATTCATAATAGCGCTGGTGCTGTATTGGCACTTCCAGAGTAAATTAAAACCCCTTAAATTGTTGTATTTAACCCGGCGGGTTAAAGAACCCTAAGGTCAAGAGGTGGGAACTGTAGGGTAAATTGAGGCAGCCCATGGTAAATTGCTGAGAACTGACAAACTCAAACCTGAAATTATTAGGCCAAGCTTGGGAAGTAAAACAGTTCAACAGTTATTGTGACCCTGATTCCCATGGCAACTACATTCCAAAAGGGCCTCACTTTGATAAGGCCAGTACCAAACAACCGAACAACCGCGCGGGATTGTTTTTCATTGTCTGCTTTGTTCCTAGAAAATAAGCGTGGATCCCAAAGATCGCACCAAGGCAATACCACCCCCGCAGGAGACGCATTATATTTCCGGCCGACAAAATTACCATCAACATGTCTTTGTTTATGTTGGCTTATTTAGCTTTTTAGGAATACAGTAGACTTCCGATAATCCGGAACCTATGGGATTTAGGTAGTGCCGAATTAACAGATATGCCAGACTATCAGGAGGTACTATAAGCAGGTTATATATATATACTGTATACATTATCTACTGTATATAAAATGTTCTTAACCCTTTTTATTGTACATACTGTATACCAATATACTGTAATGTTTTAGTTTTTTTAAGCCTTTTTTACCCTTTTTGCTCAGTTCAGCTGCTGCCACTGTTACCTTGTGACTCGTTTTTTGCTGAAGCTCACTCACTAGGCTCTTGCCATTTTGATGCCGGACTATCAGGAGTGCCGGACTATTGGATGCCGGACTATTGGAGTTTTACTGTAACTACCTGTATTAGTGATAACATGTTTAATTGGCAATGGGCGGAGATACTGTGTAACTGTCGTAGACCATTGGCTTATGTGCATATCATACTTCCGCTGCTAGACCTATCAAATCACTTCCCCCCCACCCATCTGGTACCTATATAATCTAATGTATGTTTTGGTTAAGTTAGTGCTCACCAGGTTAACTCCACCAGCTACTCCACCAGATACTCCACCAGCTATGTGAACCAATAAATCCTCTGCTTGTTTTCACCTGCACCCAGTGTGTCCAGAAATTATTCCCTACAGACAGCTAAAAAGAAAAGACTATAGAGTTAGGAAATCAGAGGACTGATCCAATGGCAATGGAAATCAGATGTTTTCACTAATTTCAGAATGATGTTTATGTTTCTTGCATGGTTACTGTCACTTAGGCCACAATTTTATTTAAACCCAAATAAACACAATAATTTTCCAGAAAAACACTACTCCTGAGTCATAATATTGCTTAATATATACTTGATTAATTTAAAAAAAAAGATACTGTCGGCTCTCATTTTGCTGCCGAGCAGTCTTCCCTCTTCTATTAAAATCAAAATCCATGACAATGATAAAAATCATGACTACCAGAATAAAATTTTATCTTCATATAAACTTTTAAGTTTAGTTTGGGATTCAGAGTCTATAATCTAATGTGAAATGTCCAGTCTACTGTTACTAGTTACCATTACATTAAAAACTAAAGGTAATGCTCAATAAAACACCTAAAAAAAGAATTAAAAGCCCAGAACCTAATTTGTATATTATTGAAACTATGCTGGTTATCCACAGCAGTGTCTATCTTCAGGTTCTTGGTTTTACCCTCTGTTGTGAAGATTCAGGACTCCTTGGCACACTGGATCTTACATAATGATCCTTTGATCTTAAGATCCCAGATTCAAAATTTTCATCTGGCCGGAAGAATTGGTTGGAACATCAAATTTATTAGAAACTGATTTTACAAATGATGAGCCTAGGTGAAAGAGTAAGCTATATAATGAGCAGGTCTATTGACTTCACTGAGACTACTTACATGTTCAGCATTAAACCCATGTGTAAGTTGCTGCAGTACCAGAGCCACGGTTCAGTTCTGCAAATCCTTACTTATGCACTGGTTTGAATGAGAGTTCTTTCCTGGCTGAGACTACTCACACGAGTAACAACCTGGAGAAGCAGTCACCCTCCATTGAAATGTAGCCACCTCTACGTTAAATGACATTGCTCTTTAACAACTCATATCAGCATTAAGGAACAGTTTAGCATAAGTAGGGTTGCCCAGATACCTTCACAAAAAATACCAAACATAACCAAACTTGTTCAGCAAAAAAAAAAACCCACACAAAAAAAGTCACTGCTCCCCTCACCCCCACCAGACGCAGCAGGAAAGGAATGTCCCAAGCAACCTTCTCTGAGAAAAACAGAAAATACTGGACATTTTACATTTCCGGTATTTTCTGGGTTTTTTTAATCGGACAGAGGCCACAAATACTGGACCAATAGGCCACAAACACCTGGCAACCCTAAGCATTAAGTAGTACTTTGTACAATCCTAACTGCAGGGGAAATTTTTGCTTTGTGGAATGTATTAAATGCCTCCTCCAACGTCCCAAAATTGGCTGGGATACTGATTTAACATCACCTACTCTCACTAAAAGTTCTATGGGATTGTTAATGACAACAAAAGGTAAGAAACATGTTTTTAGGACTCATCATAAAGAAAGTACCCTTGAGTATAGTGCCCTGTACTCCATCATGTCTGCAGTGCAGGCTCAGAGGGGAAGAATGTCACCTACTGATTTTCAAAGCAACCAAGCTGTCTTCCTTTGTCCATGAAAAATGGTTGTTTGGAAATTCAGCGCTGTACAAGTTTGCCATATGACTCCCAGCTGAGTTAATAAAATTGCAGCATAATAAACTCAGCTGGGAGTCATATGGCAAAAATTTGTACAAAACAGGCCATCATTCCTTCTTTAATAGTTTCCACAGGTCAGTCTCCCAGCCCTGCACACCTGGTCCCATTCCATTGTTGGTATCCCACCATTCTTCCTTTGTATGACGGTTAAGGGGCTGAGGAAAGGCAGTCAGCTCCTCACTGTACCAGACTGCTCCTCACTGTACACCTGAAAAGTAATTGGTGTAACAGCATTGTGCAAGAGGGTTTTTCTTGCACAAGAAGGGGCAGTGTAGACGCTCCTTCTTGCGCAAGAGCCTCTTCTGAAAAAAATGGTGGCTCATTAGGTATGCAAATTGTTGCAACTTGGTTTGGTGATGTGATGGGAGCCCCCAGGGGTTAAAGCCGACTACCCAGTGAAAACTACTGGATGATGGTGAAACAAATGATTTTTTATTAAACAGAATGGTTCTCTTCTCAAAATCAAGTGAGTTTTAAATGAATTTTAAAACAAGCAATTGCCTAATGTTTTTACAGGAGGAGAAAACTGAACCAAACTGCATATAACTGATTACAAACTTTGTGATTATAATTCGATTATATTAAATCACTATCTCTAATTCGCTTAAGGCAGCGCAGCATGCAAGCAAAAAATACAAAAGCAAAGCCAATATAATGATAATAAAAACTCCGTCCACAGCCAGCCCCTCTATGGTTATTTTAGGGCAGCTGGTGGAGTTAGTCATTAGTCTACCTCTACAACTTAACAACTCCTGGGTTTCTATTTCTAACACTTATACTTGTCCTAAATACAACACCGCTATACAACACAAGATTATATAATTCATGCTGTGTGGTTAATAGAACTCAGTTACACTCTACAGAATTACACAGTGAAATTAACATGATTCAATTATTAACTAAACCAATAACTAATATAATTAAGCAATACTTACAAAGCAACAATAACAGTGTAAAGACACACTAGAACTCGGAGCATGCTTAGGACTCGTGCACCCTTATCTTTGACTAGAAGGGTGGGGAGGCAGCTTCAGGGTGATCAATCCTTCAGCCGGGCAAAAAGACACGTGCCCTCAATACACGGAACCTCCTCGAGCAAAGGGGTCGAGGGAGTTTTATAACATAACCTGATGTCTGGTACCTTATTAGGGTCTGTTCCCTGGCGGGCCTGATAGATTGGTAATGAGGTAATGTGCAGGATTTTTCATGATGCTCGCCTGATGGCCCCGTGGACAGTGCCGGGTGTGGGCATGGTCAGTGTTCATGGCAGTTGCATCTTATCTCCCTATGCCTATCTCCCTACCTTCAAGGACCGGTCAAGAGAGTCTTAACTATCTCTTGCAGTTGTGCTCTCTTTTCATGCACACCTCCCTGTTCTTAGTTGCCTACAAGGTTAAATTCCGTTCACTGAAAGCTGCATTGTGCGCTTACAAGTTATGCTCTCTCAGAGTGTGTCAGCGGCCTACATTTTTCTGTGAGGGGCCTTTGTGTGGCAGAATGGGCAATGCACGCGCGAGGCTGTGGTCAAAAGGACCTGCTCTGTGACACAAATGAGACTCGGCGATATTCCACGCTTAGCCTCATTTGCATATTACTCGTGCAAGAAGCTGCGAGTGTAGACAGCCCTAGTGGGTGTGGGGTGCTGTCCCAATGAGTGGCACTTAGACCACTTATAGAGAGAAAGAATGAGTGTGGTCGACAGCCTGAGCTGAGCGCCAGGTGACTTTTAGCTCAAGTGATAGAGGTTCATGCACTAAGCTCTGATGTTATACCTGCACTGGACACTGCCATAAGAGGGGGCTTCAGCCACAGGGATAGGGCTTATATTAACTCCCCTGGGTACAGCAGGGTCAGACAATGCTGCCCTCCTCAGCTACCTCCTGCTGTCCCAAACTGAAACGAGGAATAAGTTCCTTTGCCCTGTTAGTCCAGAAGACAAAGACTATGCTTCTGTTGTGTAAGATGGATTCTTGCAGCATCGTGCATTTTTCCATAGAGGTATCCCATTCAGGTTCTGGGACAGCATATAGGTTATTGATATCTGACAGTAGCACAATACAAGTACAGATGCGGAATGTGCTGTGCTGACCTCACATACTTTGCCACAAGTGGAAATGTTGAATCATGTCAAAGTTATTTGTTTCGCTGACAAGGAACATAACCTTAACCAGCTTGATTTGCCGTGCTGAGACAATTGTGTTTTCTGCACCGCTGACATATGGATGGCCGTAGACTCCACTGCAGGTTTATATGGGTTTCTAGATAACAAAACATTAGGGCTACGTCTAGACTGGCCCCCTTTGCCGGAAAAGGCATGAAAAGAAGGCCAGTCGGAATTGCAAATGGAGCGGGGATTTACATTTTCCCCGCTC
>JANRFK010006693.1:24903481-24915914 GCA_030068395.1 Apalone spinifera
ACCCTCCGCCACTTTGCAGGGAGGCGGGGGAAGCCCCGTGCAGCTGCTGGCAATGGGCCGGTTGGGGAAATTGTGTTATTCCAGGGACGGTCATGTAATTAAAAAAATGTTCCCTAAAAAAAATCATGCTATCGCAAAAACATGTTAAGCGGGCACGTGTTAAATGAGGAATTACTGTGTCAAACCCCTTTCTTAAAATGGTTGAGCTATGTTGGTGAACATATGTTGGTGTTAGTACTGTTTGGCTAGTACTGTATTTTCTAACTAAGTCAACTTTTTTTACTAGACTCCCATTCTTTTGATTTCAATATAACTGGATACATATTTCTTGGATTCGAGTACAGCAGTACGTCTGAACCTTTAAAATACTATAAGCCTCATCACCTTTTATATCTCAGGAGCTTAGTTCACCCATTCTTTCCTTCCTTTGGGACTGCATTGCAGATGGGTCTCTATGAACATAGGGATTTTACATTGCTAAGAGCGGATTTCTAAAATGCCATGTAGTCTTTCAAAGGATGGGGCTCGTGGTACAAAGTCCCACCACATCAGGACGAATGTAATGAATCCCCAGATACTGCTCCATGCACAAACAGGTAAAAACTGTCAGCAAAACTGGGAAGTGAAGAAGCCATGGCTCCCCCTATTTTAAAACACTGGAGAGGCCACATCACCACTTTTCAACAAAAGAAACATATGCCCAGAATTCATGTCCTCTGCAAATGTTTCCCACCACAGAATAATAGTCTGCTGTGGAGGTGCTGCAATTACACATTTTGCCCACCAGAGACTGCTGTGGTGCCAGAAGAAAGAGCATCTGGCAGCAGAGAGGGAGGGGGAATTTTGGCCTTGGCCACTCCACTTCTTCAAAGGTTTCAATGTCCTTGGGCAAAGTGTTCACCCCTTAGCCATGAGGCTGAAGCAGATTCACAGGCCAGTCAGACATGAGGAGGAGCCATAGTCCTGATTTCCTCCCCAGTCTGGGGAGCAAGAGGACGCTATCCCTGTGCTCCCTTCAGTGGGAACTGTTTGGGCTTGTAAGATGAGGCTATGGGGATCTGACTTTAATACTGAGGGAATAGGCAGTGACTCGTCCTAGAAAATCAGAAAGGAGCCAACCCCAAGGGAAGTAGAGGAAACGTGGAGTTCACTCCCTTACTGCAGCCCACATCAAAGGACAGGATTTGTGAGGGCACTGAGACAGCTTAGAGCAATTGGCCAAAAGGAGGCCTAGGGGTTTGAGACCCGACATTATCTCAGCACCTCCCTCCATGAAGCAGATTGCACCTTGTCCAAGGACTCGTGTCAACACCCAAAGGGAGAGGACTAGGGTCTACTCTATCTAAAAGAAGACCTGTGATGAGAGGGGGCAGTAGGCTGTACCACAAGACCACAGTGCCCTTATAGCACTAGTGCTTCAAGAAGTGGCTGGATAAGAGAACTAACCCTCCAGCCAGAATCTACAGAAACAACGGCTGAGTAGAGCTGGGACTGAGCATGAAAAATGCTTCCTCTCCTGCACCACACCCCCCGCTTTAGCCAACTGCACTCTACTTCAGATGAGGGTCACCTATAGCACTATCCAGGCTAGATGGGCCACCTGCCCAGCATCCGCCTTCAGAGAGCAGGGGGCACACATTTTTAGGGTCTCTGTAAAAAGCCCATCTGGCAGCATGGAGAGAACGACTCTGCCACAGCTGGCACCAGATCCATGGATGCTTCAGTAGCTGACACGCCTCTTGGAAGGTGCTGCTACCACTACAGCAGATCTCCACCTCGCTCAGGAGCTCCCTGACCAGCTAGGAGGTGGCAAGGCACTAGGCATAAGAGGGAACAGATTGTAGAGAAGAGTGACTAATAGATCTGAATTACCAGGGAATAACTGGGAGAGAGATACTACACTGTCACCTGAGCTAAGGAAACAATAGCCCAGGCTCAGAGTAGGTTTGCTCCACCTAGAAAAGCTCTCATGACTTGACTTTAACAATCATATTGGTTTCATCTTTCTTTTCACGCTGCATGCCTGACCAGGCCACATTACACATTACTATCATCATTTGCCCTACAGTCACAATAGAACTTCTATAAAAGACTGAAAGATATGAAGTATTTTAAACTCAGTGGTGTGCAGACTTTTAAGAGCCTGAGTCTAATTGACTAGACCAAAGAGCACTTAGCTGCCAGTCAAACTTTCTCTGGTAGCCTTACTTGCATCAGTCACATGCAGGTAACTGACTTAAATGTAGATCTATTCAAATACTTCCATTCTTTATTTGTTTAATATAAGATAGCTAAAGAACTTGACAAAACAGACAACAGAAATACTATGTTACTCATCTTCAGTAGATTATGGTGGAGGAATCCTTATTGCCAGAGCAGATATCTGAAGAGTTAAGCACATCTCACTCACTAGTTTGGAATAAAGAAGGCCCCCAAGGATAGTCACACCAATTAAATACTGCCATTCTGTACCAAGCCATGGAGAAAATTGCTTGCAACAAAGCAGCTCAAATACTGCTTAAAATGAAACTACTTGCTAGAACAAAACTTTTATGATATTATGTTTTTAGAGAATGGAGGAGTGTTACCATCTGTCTCCTTTCTCTGTCAGATCTTCACCCAGATGACATGTATTTTATTTTAAAGGACTTGACAACCCAGATTTTACAAAGGAATTCCTCCAAGCATTTTTTCAGTACAGGTTAAACTTCTGTAGCCTGGGACTCTCTTTTCTGGCAACAGCCATAGTCTAGCATCAGCTGGGACCCCATGGATGCTCCTGGGTTGGAGCATTCGGGGGAGGGGGGGAACCAGCACAGCAGGAACACAATGCTGCCAGACAAGAGAGCTGAGATACCAGGCTGAGAGCAGTGCCCTGGGGCTGGAAGCCAGGAATGGAGCTCAGAGGCTAGGCCATGTGCTAGAGCCTGACCAGGGCCAACAGCAAGGAGCCAGTGGCCAGCAGGGAGCAGAGCAGCTGGGAGCGGAGCCCAGTGGCCGAGAGCAGAACCTGGCCAGGACCGGTGGCTGGGAGCCCACTAGCTGAAAGCAGAGACCAGAAGCCAGGGGCTAGTGGCAGAAAGCCTGGCAGCTGGCTGCAGAGCACAGCTGGGGCAGCTGAAGAGACTGAAGACCTAGTGTTGGGAGCAGGGAACCCAGAAGACAGGACCAGAGCTCAGGACTGAGTCTGAGGTGGGGAGCCAAAGGGGCAGAGCTGGGAGCAGAGATGGAGGCCAGAAGTTGGCAGCAGAGGGGCCGGCATTGACCTCCGCTGATCCAGCAAGCTCCCTGCTTGAGAGCCGGTCAGATCCTGAGGGAGCCAGACCAGGGAGGTCTAACCTGTAGTATATATTTGGTACTGCGTACATGCAGAAGACATTTATTTATGTGCTTTACCAAATATCATTATGACAGTAGCAGTGGTGGTAGCCGGAGCCCCAGGCCTTTTAAATCACTGCGTGCTCTGTACAGTGCTCAGGGCTGGAGGGTATGACATACTCTGGGCAGCACTGAGAGCCACCTGCCCTCGGTCCCACCCCTTCTGCCCTCAGTCCTGCCCCTTCCTGGAGCCCACAAACACATTGGCCAGGGGTCTGTGGAGGCTGTTGGCTTCACTGAATTTCCATGTCAGTCTCTATCGATGCTCTCTCTCCTTGATGTGTACAAATGTTCTCTCTTTTTCAACTTTAAATCAACTTGCACAGCCAGTGGAAGGAAGTTGTCATCAGACTTTAGAAACCTCGGTATTTGAGGGAAAGCCACTGCACCTAATGGAGATAAGCAAGAGCGGCCCTAGACTAGCTGCCAGCAACTGGCGCACTAGGCAAACCATGCCATCAGCGCCCCCACCTCCCAACCCCTCAACGATATTGCGCCATCATTTAACTTGGCGCCGTAGGCGACCACCTAGTTCACCTATATGGACAGGCCGCCCCTGGAGATAAGCAAACCCGTTTGTTCCTCCCCTCTGATCTCTGCTTCCTCCCAGTCTATGCCTATCTCACAACCTGATCCACTTTCACATGTTCAAGCTCATATTTCTCTCTCCCTCACATGTGAAGGGAGATGAGAAAGAGCCACATCCACTACTATACAAATGGCAAGTCTTCTTGGACAGTAGGAGGAAACCCAGCTATCTTCTCCTCTTCTCTTAAAAACACCCAGGAGATTTGCATAATCTCTTCTGAGCCATTTTCGCACCTGGGGGTGATATGATGTTTTCCTTCATATCAAATGCTTACCTTGCATTTATGAAAGAAAGTTTATAGTGCATGTATAGAGTCATTTCTGAGAGACCAGCAATCTAGGGCTGAGGAACACCAGAGAACACAAGAGATTTCTGAAATTCCATCAAAAGCTTTTATGAAATTATTCAACTGAAAGTTAGTAAAGCTACTGTAAACAGAGGCATGGTGTAACAGGGAGACTCAACAGCATGGCAGCTTCCGCTGGTTGCCTTGGGGAATTAGCTTGTTGTTGGGCACCTTCCTCCAGCTGGAATCGCCCCGTGCTGTTCTTTCACCACAGCATCCATTTCAGGATACTGCCCTCTGGCAGTGCCCATTCCAGTCTCTCTGTGCCCCCTTTTTGGGGGGAGGGATGTTGTTTGCTCCACTCCACACTCCAGGGTCCTCCCTACTCCCCAGGACCTCCAGTTCTTCTCCCAGTTCCCCTGCACCCTCCTTGCCTCAGTGACCCACTGCCAGTCTCCATCTAGCCCCTGCCTCCAGGGCAGACTGCAGTCTGTAACGGCCATTCATCACTGGCAAAGGAGTGTGGACCTGCTGCCCTTGACTACCATGGCTGCCTCCCACAGCCCCAGTAGCTTCAGGCCTTGCAGCCTGGGGGCTTACTTGGCCAGAGCCTCCCCAGCCCTGCCTTCCTTCCCCAGCCCTGCTCTACCTCCAGGAAGCCTCCCCCTTCCCTGACAGTCAGGCCTCTACTGCTCTCCAGCCAGAACAGCAATCAGCTCTCCCTCTCCCGCCAGGAGTTCTTCTCTATATAACCCCCAGCTGGGCTCTCATTAACAGAACTGCCTCAGTTGGGGCTTCACTCTTAGCCCTCACTCAGGGCTGGGGTTTTTGCCCTTAAAGGGCCAGTGTCACACATGGTTATGGACTAAAAAAACTAGTTACATTCATTAACTAGAGTTCTAAATCTCCTTACTGAAACAGGGCCAGTATATTCTTCCAGCAGTCATAACACATTAATATGAATCTCTTTCTGAAATTCTGATATGTATGCAATTTAGCATGGACTTCCATTGCAAGTGAAATGGGAGGAATCTGTATTTACAGTTTATGGTGGCATGGCACAATGATGGGGTCGAATTTACAATTAAAATTATTTTGTAATGCTATAGAGTTTGAACAGTGCAATGTTCCCTCCGCTAGAAGGAAAGTTTCACATGAAAACCAAGATTCACAGTATTAAACCCTATGACAATTACAGAAATATAATTTGGGGGGATGAAAAGTATTTTCTGTTAAAATTTTCATATGGCTTCATTCTCCTCTCATTGCCATGTCATCAGGAATAACTATTGAAACAGATGGAGTCACCTCAGTAAATGACAAGGAATTCAAAATGGGTATATTTTCTATTTGTGTAAAGTGTAGAGAAATTTCACACAGTAATGGCAAGAGGTAGCCTGGCTGTCAGCTATACCAGAGTAAATGCCACAAGGGACTGATCAATCCCACAGGCATTCTGCATCCCAGCTGTCCATTCTATGTGCAAGGACAGCTACATCTGAGGGGCAACATCACTATGGAAAGCCAAAAATCCTCACTAGAGTTAGGCAAAGACTACAAAATCTTGCACAAATTGCCACGTTTATTAATAAATTTGATTCAGTTGTGCTCATGCTCTGTGCAAACAAATTTCCTGCCAAGAACGTTTAAGAGAATGGTGAATTTTGAAAGAAAAATGGAAATTACCACCAAAAGCAAATGTTGTATTCATAGTCATAAGTAGTCATACTGGAAACCTTCTTCTGTTAATCAGATTTACCCTATTAGGCAACAGGAACAGCACCCTGTAAAATGTATGTTACATCAAAACTGATTGAATTTTCATGAACATGGACAATCTATGGACCAAGAATTATTTGTAGAAATCATCTGGTAAATAACTTTCAGAAACTTTTTTGGATACAACTTTAGAAAAACTTTAAGAAATCTTTACCTTGTTGATGGGTAATCTGTGAACAGAAGAAGAGATGAATTCATTTAATATGCTTATTATGAGTGTTTAACTTAGCTCTAAAAACCATCTATAGGTATGTAAACCTATTTTATAGCCTCTGGTGCCAATGGCATTCAATAACTCATGGCAGGATTTTTTTATGTTTTTCCTTTAAATGCCAGTAAGGTAGTTTCTGCCAATTATTCCTGGGGCATAGAATTGGAAATTCAGCCCACAATGCCAATTAAAATGTCCAAGAGTCATTGTTTTCTTTGAAAACAGTTTGCCACTACAGTGCTAACTCATGTGAGAACATATCAAAAGCATATCCCAGTTCCTTAAGCATGTCTTACACCTACGCTAATGTGGGGGAAATCAGCTAAATCTCTAACACTTAGTTATTCCCAAGATAAGGATTAGTGGTGGAGCATTAAACTCTTAATGCTAATTAATTCATAAATATTACAGCTGGAGTGGTGAGACATTGATTCATGAAATGGTCTTTTTTAAGTAATTCATCCTTTAAGTGCTGACAAGGTACTCAGTGCTGTGTACAGAACACATACAAAAACAGCCACTGCTCTGACACCAAACACATTGGCTGCATCTAGACTGGCCAGTTTTTGCGGAAAATCATCTGCTTTTCCGCAAAAACTTGCCAGCTGTCTACACTGGCCGCATGAATTTCCGCAAAAGCACTGACGATCTGATGTAAGATTGTCAGTGCTTTTGCGGAAAAACTATGCTGCTCCCGTTTGGGCAAAAGTCCCTTTTGCGCAAAACTTTTGCACAAAGGGGCCAGTGTAGACAGCAGACATTTCTTTTCCGCAAAAAAGCCCCGATCACGAAAATAGCGATCGGGGCTTTTTTGCGCAAAAGCGCGTCTAGATTGGCCACGGATGCTTTTCGGCAAAAAGTGCTTTTGCGGAAAAGTGTCTGTGCCGATCTAGACGCTCTTTTCCGAAAATGCTTTTAACAGAAAACTTTTCCGTTAAAAGCATTTTCGGAAAATCATGCCAGTCTAGATGTAGCCATTTGGTAAAGTTTAAGGGCCATTAAAGTCTATTTCAGTACTCCTGCTTTTTCATGAGGAGTAAAGCTAAATTCAATCTGGCACGGTTAACTTTGGGGTAGTTTAGATGCTGTGCAAGTCAATTTCTTGGCCTCCGAGAGATATCTTACAGTGCCCTGCTGTGACCACTCTGGCCAACTGTTCCAACTTTGCTGCTCTCCAGAGCCATAGGAAAAGCCCTGGAAAATTTTGAATTTAATTTTCTGTGTGGTCAGTGTGACAAGCAGACCTCAGAACATACATCAAATCTCAGCAGCACACCTAACCACGAATGCCCAGGGTCATAAACGAGAACCAGCACGAAGCATGCAGGAGATCCTGGACTTCATTGCTATATGGGGACAGGAATCTGTCCCAGTGCAAAAAGCTGTCCTCGCACCTGTGATTGCTGCACAGGAGGATTGTAATATGCGGCTTTCCCTTCTCTCCCACCCACCCCCAAAGCTCCCACCTTGAACTCCTTTTCTGTCTCTGCTTCCCTGTGTTCCCTAAATAAAAATATATAATTTATCAGCAAGAGTCCTTTTATTGCTTATGTTGAAGGGATGGGGGCTTACTGGTTTTATAGGTAAGCACACTTAATGCAGGGGGCACCTTGTTAAAAGCAACATGCATGACTGTCATATCGCTGTCCATTTACAAAGCTGTTTTTCAAAGCTTCTCTGATTTGCAGTGCTCCTTGATATATTCCAGGACGTATTGTCCTGGTGTCTGGCTGCTCATAATTTCTGATGAGGTACTGTGCCTCGGCCACCCACCCTGGCATAAAACTTTCCCCATTATTTTCATAGATATTATGGAGCGCACAGCAGGCTGCCACAACAGTGGGGATGCTTTTGTGGAGATCTAACCTAGTCAATAAACTACAGAACCTTTCCTTTAAATGTCCAAAAGCACATTCTAGCACCATTCTGCATTTGCTCACCCTGTAGTTAAACTGCTCCTTACTCCTTACTCCAGGTAGTCCAGACTGCCTGTGACAGCTCCATGAGACATGGGAGTAAGGGATCAGCTGCATCACCAAGGATCACTTTGGCATTCCAACATCACCAATGCTAATTTTCTGGTCTGGGAAGAAAATTCCAGCTTATAGCTTTCTGGAGAGGCAGGAGTTCCTAAAGATGTATGCGTCATGCACCTTTTCTGACCATCCCATGCTGATGTCAGTGAATCCGCCCATGTGATCTCCCAGTGCTTGCAGCACCATTGAGAAGTACATAGTGCGGTTTATATACTCTTTGACAAGGTAGTTGGATGCCAAGACAGGGGTGTGTGTTCCATCTATCGCCCTACCACTGTTAGGGAACCCCATTGTTTCAAAGTTCTCCACTATGTCCTGCACATTTCCCAGAGTCACTAATCTTTGTAGCAAAAGAGTATTCATTGCCTTGGCAATTGATTGAATTGATTCCCAACTGACCAGTACCGTCTTTTAGCAAATATACCCCGCATCCAAATATACCCCGCACCCGAATATACCTCACGGTTTTTGCTTTTTGAGTTAAAAAAATCTTGTATGCCCCGTGCACAAGTATAACCCGCGGGGTATACAAGGCTGTGCTGGGAGTGTATTTATGGTGGGGGGAGGGGAAATTAGCCAGCCACTCACTGCCCGGTTCCTGCACAGCCACCAGCCGCGAGCCTCCAGGCGGGGGAGTGCTCACCGCCCAGTTCCTGCGCAGCCGGATGAACGCTGCCACTGCCCCTTCCTATAGCTGCGGAGGAACTGGGCAGTGAGCTGGTATGTAAAAAAAATTTGTATACCCCGCACCCAAGTATACCCCGCGGGTTATATTCGCTAAAATACAGTAGCTGTCTGGTGTTGCAAGATTCCACAGAGCTATTGACATATGCTTCTCAACTGTCAGAGCAGATCTCATTCTGATGTTGCTGCACTTCAGTTCGGGGGAAAGCAATTCACAAAATTCCATGAACGTGGCCTGATGCATGCAAAAGTTTTGCAGCCACTGCTGATTGTCCCACAGCTTCACAATGATGTGATCCTACTAGTCTGTGCTTATCTTGTGGCACCAGAACCGGAAAACACTATGTCAATAGGACCAATATACTGACAGCATTTGCTGATTGCTCTGATCAAGTGCTTCACGGAAGAGTATTTTCATGGCCTCCCAAGATTCTTCCTTATTCCGGTGTGTCCTGGATGAGCTCCAGGGCTTAAGGCACAAGATAGTTCCTATGACTGCCATAGTGTTTTTCTACTGAATGGGTTCCATGCTTACCCTGCTATGGTATCTGAATGGATAAGTGGGGGAGAAAGGGCACAAAAAAAGATTGTCTGGCCATTTCTTTCAAGGAGGGAGGAGATGAATGCACTGGGAGCACATTTGACATGTATCCAGAACCACTCGCTGCACTTCTGCTCCCTGCAGGCACTGGGAGCATAACCCAGAATACAAAGGTGCAGCAGGAACTGTGGGATAGCTACTGACAGAGCATCACTCTCAAAGTTGACAGGAGCCACCCTACTGGGGACGCACTATATTCAACTATGTCAGATTCTTGTGCACAGTCAGCATATGCACCTTTGCCTTTAGAAAATTGGGTACTAGAAAATTGACCTTAATAAATTTGATCTGACTTAGTGTGGACGAGCCTTTATTAGTGAGCTGATCCACAACGAAGTCTCCTATGCACCAACGTAATATAAATAATAATCAGATATACTATTCCTTTCATTCTATCTCCTGTGCACAATTATCAGTATATCAGTTTTAGATATATTCAAAAATAATTTGCTTGGTCATTCTGTTGCAATCATTTCATGTCTTTAAGTCTTTATTTTCAATCTATAGTAATGTAATTGTTTGGCTGAATAGTTTTTGTAAGAGAACATAACCAGAATGCATCACAATAATGAAAATACATCTGAACAAACGAACTCAAAACTCTTTTCAATGTCCACAGAGAGTTAGTATATTAATCTTCATGAAGGTCTGTGATGTTGTTTGGTAGGGAGTAAAGTCAAATTTCAATGAGGGAACATGGCTAGTTCAAGTATAAGTAAAAAGATAACTTCCAAGACATCAAGAGATAAATACTCTTGGCTCAGGTTCCCGGAATGTACTTCATCATAGAAGAAATCTGTTGGGCACAAGGAGAATTTAATGGGAAATGAGCGGGAAGACTCATTTTCATAGGACAGAAAGAATGTCATCTGGCCTTTTGACAGTGACCATTTAGGGAAGCTTTATTAATCGGTAAGAGTTGTTTTTCATATTAACTTGAGGATTCTTCCTGTATATAAGCTACAAGTACCTCCCAGGTCAGGCACCTTCAGGACTTCACCAGTCCTAAACCAGGGAATCTACAGTGAGGTCAATGCTGGTCTCTCTGCTGCTTCCAGCTGAAGGGCTTCATTCTGGTGGCATCAGAGGGGATGGCAACAGGACTGAGAGGGGACTGAGGAATGCTTGGTGGAAGAGGCAGGGTAGCTGCAGAGCCCCATAGCCGGACGCCAGGAATACAGCCTCACAGAAGTGTACTAGCCCTAAAGCCACTGGACTGCTCTCCAAGCCCCCACTGACAGCCGTATGGCTGCACTCCTAGCCCCCCGCCATGGGGCTCCATAGCTACTATGCCTCTTCCTGCAAGCACCCTCCAATTCCCACTTCTCCCCCTCCCTTCACTCCATGATTTTGAGCTCATAGCTCATTTGCAGTGCTCCAGAAGATCTGAGGGTATGTCTACACTACAAAGTTAATTCGAACTAACAACTGTTAGTTCGAATTAACTTTAATACAGGCTAAACATGCAAACCGCTATTTCAAATTTAATTAAAAATAACAAAGCGCTTAATTCGAACTAGGTAAACCTCATTCTACAAGACGTAACGCCTAGTTCGAATTAAGTAGTTCGAATTAAGGGCTGTGTAGCCACTTAATTTGAACTAACTAGAGGCTAGCCCTTCCCAGCTTGCCCCTGGTGGCCACTCTGGGTCAAACCAGGAAAACTCCTCTCCTCTCCTCCAGCCCCGGGGCCCTTAAAGGGGTAGACTCTGGCCAGACGGCACTTGCCAGAGCCAGCCCTGCCAGCAGTCTCTGCCCCTGACCCAATGGCCCTAGGATGAGCCAGGGAGCCAGTGACAGCCAGCTGTCCCCCGCCCAGTCCCCCAACACCCAGGGGCCAGGTGGGGGCCGTAGACGGCGCGCACCCTCTTGGACTAGTGCGGAGGTTGTGGACCTCATTGAGGTTTGGGGGGCAGGCCCCCAACGTCCATGATCTCCGCACTAGGAGGAGGAACACGGCCGTCTACGGCCACATAGCAGCCACCATGGCCCGAAAGGAACACAGGCGCACCAAGGAGCAGGTGCACCTGAAAGTTAAGGAGCTGCAGTAGGCATACACCAGGGCCACCTGGGGCAGCACCGCAGCAGGGGCTGCCATCTGCCCCTACTTTCCCGCCCTTGACCAACTCTTGGAGGGTGGGGCAGTCCATGCCAGCCCGGGAGGCAGCGAGCCGGGACCACAGGGCCCTGACCTGGGTGCACTAGAGGGGCCACCACCAACTGTTCTGGCACTGGAGTGGCAGGGTCGTCCAGGGAGGCCATAGCGGGTAAGTGCCAGCACTGTCCCCTGCCTTGGGTGGGAGGTGGGGAGGGAGACCAGGGACCGCGCAAGTGGGCCATGCCTCACATGGAGGCTCCAGCTGCGTGACACACAGGGGCCATGGCCCAATAGGCACATGCATCTGTGAAGAGACCTGACATGCTCCTGACCCTGGGGCGGGACCCAGCAGGACGCCCTCCCTTCACACACCCCCTCTACACGGATGCAGGGGACATCTCCCCCCCGCCCTGCCCTGGCCACACTATACACGGCACAAGGCCATGGATGCGGTCTTGGGGCAGCTCCCAGTCCTGGGGAGAGCCAGACATCTTGATCACAGAGGCTCTGATGGTGCAGGGCACGGTGGTCCTCACGTCGTGGGGGGGCTGGGCATCATCCACTGTGTCCCCAGGGAGAACTGACCACTTCTCTTCTTTCTCTACAGCTGCACCAGCTGCTTGTGCAGAGCGCACCACCCTGCCCGGGACATGCTCCTGCACCTGCGACCTGCTCCGAACCACCACCACACAGCAGGAGTACTGGGACCAGCACCTGGGGGTCCTGCACTGCACCGTCAAGGCCTGGATGCAGGAAGAGTTGCAGCTCCGC
>JANRFK010006693.1:24921937-24933389 GCA_030068395.1 Apalone spinifera
GCATAGCTTTGGCGCAAAAGCGCGCCAATGTAGACGTAGCCTGTATGTTTAGTTTTGAGAAAAGAAGATTGAGGGGGACCGTGATATTAATCCTCAAATGTTTTAAAAATGTTTTAAAGATGACCGTAATCAATTGGTCTCCATGTCCACTGAAGGTAGGACAAGAATTTATGGCTTAATCTACAGTGAGAGAGATTTCAATTAGATGCAACTTTCTAGCTCTAAAAAAGATAGTTAAGCTGTAAACAGACTTCTGAGAGTGACTGTGGAGTCCTCATCAGTGACGATTTTTAGAAACAGGTTAAACCAACACTTGTCAGAGATAGTCTAAATTTGCTTGGTCCCACTTCAGCACAAAGGGATGGACTTCAAGACTTCTTGAGATCCCCTACTGCCCTTGACTTCTGTGAGTTTTATAGCTCATCACAGAAAGAAAATGAATGGTACACAAGAGACTTCCCAGCAATATTTCTTCTTTTGCTACAAAGACCACATTATGAGGAGTTTCATGATTTTGCCTTTGCAAGTAAATATTATCACATTTTAAAGGACATTAATTACTTGCAAACATTAATTACTACTTCACATTGAGAATAAAAGGACCATAATTTAAAACACAGTTGAGGAACAAGCAAGCAAACCAGTGAAGGAATGTTTATCTAGACCTAGAGACGGGACTCTCATAGTTTCTAGTTCCCATGATTTAAGCTACCCTAGTACCAAGGCAAGATTTTGTGTTGATGCAAATTTCCTTGGGGATTAGCAAAAATACATGGAGGCATATTCATGTGGCTTTAATACTGCACAATTTAACCTACAATCATGGGCATTGGGAATCCTCGGCATTGCCTTCCCAAACTGCCTGAGGAGGCCTTGCCTATGCTTTATCTGTAGGCACCCTCCTGGATGCTCCCAGAGATTAAGGCAGGCAGACTGGGGGCCACAATGCACTCCTGGGGACATTTTGGCCACTCAGCACTGGTTCCAGGGGTGCTGTGGCTGGGAATCAGGTGCCAGCAGCCACAATGAGATGTGCTGGGGGTCAGAGGCCAGAATGGTGGGGAGGAGGTTGGGGCTGGTGGATGCAAAAAGGCAGAGCTTTGGTCAGAAGAGGCAGGGATGGGGGATGTTTCCCTAAGGCAGGGGTGCCAACAATCCATCCATGCCTATAATACTTGTTGGTTAGAAATTCCTGCAGGAAAATAAACTAAATTTGGGTTTTTTAAAATCTTTCTTAATCAGTGTGCAACAGTTACCTCTAATAAATACTTTGATGCTACAAAGACTTGAGTAACAACATTGCTACTGCCATAGATGAGTACAGATTAAAACAATGACACCATTTCTCTAATGATGGCTAAAATAGCAGGTTAACAGGACTGAATTCTTATTTGTCCTTTCTGTTTGATAATTGCATAAGAATAGGATCACTCAGGAACAGAATTAATTATCTTGTGTTGTTAAACAGAATAACTGATATCATTGTGTGATTTTTAATTAAATTGTTGATTAATTTCCTTTAATTATTTGAATATTTTATACAGCTATGGCTCTTGATATCTTATTTGCAATAGTCCTTGTAGAATATTGGAAAATGAATTCAAACCATAGTGCATAGAAAATTATATCCATGTTTGGGTATATACATACTCCATATGCATACAAAAGATTGGATACTGTTTTATGCTTACATGGTGTGGAGAAGGAAAGAAAGATGGAGGCATGTGTAGATGAAGAGGCTTTGAGGGTCTCCACTGCCCTGGTTGTATTTCAAGTCTGATGCAGACTGAGCAGATTTTTGGTGGGGGTGGTGATATTTTCTGAGATGGCTGAAGTAATTAAAATTTGGAACTTCAATGGAAAAAATTGAGACTGCATATTTTCTCCCCCAGTTTTCAACCAGGTTGGGAGGGGGGACTAGAGGGAGGCATTGCCTGTGTGCTTGCCTTTGCTTCTGAAGTCATCATCTTTACAAAACAACAAAATTGTTTATCATTTTCTTACACTAGTTGTTCATTTACCATTCCAGATCTTCCAAGATGATTTCTACATTCTGAACAGTTTCTTTTCTGCTCATTTCTCACTACAAAATATTCAGTGTTCCAGGGTTCAGTCCCAACTCCCATACTAATTTATAATGAAGTTATTCACCTCTTTCATCCTGGGAGTATCAATGTCACATTTGACATTGCAATTTAAAAAAGCACACTAATGCAGAAATTCATTGTCTAACTGTTATGGGCAAGAAACGCAAAAGCAAACAAGGCACTTTGGACATGAATCCTCAAGACTACATAGGAATTTGACTACTCATCTCTGTAGCTACCTGTCTCCAATAACAAAGGGTTCTCATGGAAAATCTCCAGCCAACAGGAAGAAGGAATTGGAGATTTCCCCCCCATGGAGTTTTCCATAGATCAGAACATCAGTGACAAGATTTATGCTCCCAGGACCTACACAGTCCCTGGAATCTGGTGAAACCAAAGGATCAATTACTTATCCCTACCTTGTCTTTCTCCCATACCCAGCATTCAAGATTATATTAATCTTGAGTCCTCCATTGGATTGGTGAAAGGATCAATCCTGCCTTTGCAGGCTCTGGGGAAAGGATGGTGCCACAGAGATGCCAGACTTCTATTACATTTAATTACTGATCTTTATAAAGTTGATAGAGTACATCTTTGCCTTCCCTTCTACAGGGAATTAGGAGAATCCTCCACACACAGCTCAGGTTGAGGGGCATAGTCCAGCATAATGCTCTTTATGCCCCCATCCTACAAATAGACCTACAAAGGCAGAGCAAAGTGCACTTACATACCACTGAAGTTAAAGGGTTTATCTTTGTGGTTCTCTTTGCAGGCTCAGGACATTGTTTTCTCAAGTAATGCAAATGCACTTGTCCGGTTATGCCAGCTTAAAAGGATAGCTTTGTTGCAGCAATCTGCTCAGCTCACGCAGGTGAAACCTGATTAGGAACGATTCTTTATTAGCATGGGTTCAATAAGAAATAGTTCAAGGCATGCGTTTCTCACCTCATCAGAAATCATTCGCAAAATAGAACAATTTAAATGAGTTATTTTAATGAATTATACACTTTTCCCCCCAAAAGCAATGTCTGTCAGGTTGTGCTGATTAAGGAGAAACCTTGTAACAGGAGGTTCCATTGTCATGCGGTAAAATTCTGAGCCTTGTTCTCACCTTCTCCTCTCAGTCACAATCCACTCAAAATTTGATTTAATGTAATTAACAAATGGCAACAGTCCCATAGCTCTTTATGCCCATACACAGGTCAAAACAAGAACATTTCTGAACAGGAGGGCATACACAATCACCATATCTTAACCTAACTTTGAATACCCCAAAGTGATTTGTCAGGGTTTAGAATGAAAGCAAGCATCCAAATATGATCCTAAATAATGAACATCTATTAACAATGAAGTAAAGTCTGAGTTGGTTTGTATTGAGCTCTAATAATTATCTGCCTCTTTTGTCAAGCTGATAATAGAAGCACTTAGCAATAAATAAAATCTTCAAGAATTTTATAAGTTCATGAAAAACTGAATTAAAGGGAAAATGTTAACTTTTAACAAACTGGGTCATCTGAAAAGTGGGCTGTGCCCATGAAAGCTCATGATACCATCTACATGTTTTGTTAGTCTATAAAGTGCTACCAGACCATTTGTTGTTTAAGCTTATCCTGTGCAGACTAACTTGGCTACCTCTTAAAGCTTCTGGGTATAGCAGTTCACTCTTAGGGTATGTCTAGACTACAAGTCTCTTTCAAAAGAGGTTTTTTCAAAAGAATCTTTCAAAAAAGCCTCTTTCAAAAGAGAGCATCTAGACTGTAACCACTTCTTTTGAAAAAAGCAAGCCGCTATTTCGAAAGAGAGCACCCAGGCAGTCTGGATGCTCTCTTTCAAAAAAGCCCTGTTTGCATTCAAGAACGCCTTTTTCCGAAAGAGCACTTTTGAAAAAAGGCATTCTTCCTCGTAAAATGAAGTTTACCGTGGTCGAAAAAACCTCCGTGTTCTTTTGATTTAATTTCTAAGGAAAGCAGTGGCAGTCTAGACGCAGGGGAAGTTTTTTCAAAAAAAGGCCACTTTTTTCGAAAAAACCTTGTAGTCTATACACACCCCTAGTAACTTTTTATAGTATACCTGTTAGTTTTAATGAGTTTTCTGAGGACAGGACAAGAAGCAATGGGCTTAAATTTCATCAAGAGAAGTTTAGGAAATTAGACATTAGGAAAAACTTCCTAACTGTCAGGGTGGGTAAAGACTGAAATAAATTGCCTAGGGAGGTTGTGGAATTTCCATTCACTGGATCTACTTAGAGCAGGTTAGACAGACACCTGTCAGGGATGATCTAGATAGTGCTTGGTCCTGCCGTGAGGGCGGGGGACTGGACTCCTTGGCTACGTCTACACAGGCACCCTTTTCCGGAAAAGGGATGCAAATGAAGAAAGTCGGAATTGCAAATGCAGCGGGGATTTGCATTTTCCCCGCTGCATTTGCATTTACATGGCTGCCGCTTTTTTCCGTTTCGGAGCTTTTCCGGAAAAAAGCGCCTGTGTAGACAGGGATTTTGCGGAAAAAAAACCCTTTTCCGCAAGATCTCTTATTCCCTAAAGGGTATGTCTAGACTTCCTGCATCTTGCTAAGATTATGGTTTAGCAGCATATTTTGTTTTGTTTTACTTTCTATCTTCATTCTTTATACTTGAGCTCACTTAATCATACACATATCTTATTAATAAGTTTATTCCATTTTTACTATAAACCTATTCAGTGCTGTTTAAAGGGTAGGGTGCACCACTTAAATTAATAAGCTTTGGTGGGGTTTTGTCTCCTTATAGGAGCAAAGAAGCTTAATATTTCTTTGAGCTAATCCAGGATTCTGGGGAAATTTGGGAGTGAGAGGCTGTTGAAATCACTGTGAAGACTGTTACCAAAGCCAATGGGAGACAGAGTGGGGCTGCTGACAGACTGCTTGGGTCAGAGCTGCTGAACCAGGTCTATCTAGCACATACAGAAGACATTCAGGCTACATCTACATTGCATCCCTCTTGCGCAAAAGCCTATGCAAATGAAGCACAGATTAGCATATTACCGTGCTTCATTTGCATAATTAATTAGGGCCAGTTTTTGCACAAGAGCCGTTCTTCCTGAAAAAATGAGGAAGAGCTCTTGCACAAAAGCCTCTTGGGCAAAAACAGCCCCTAATTAATTATGCAAATGAAGTGCAGCAATATGCTAATCTGTGCTTCATTTGCATACGCTTTTGCGCAAGAGGGATGCAATGTAGATATAGCCTCAGAGTGCGACTTCCATGCTATTAGACTGCATGCAATTAGTCGAGGTTTGTAGTTACAACAAAGCATTGAGGCACCAAAGGTTACAGGAAAAATGGTGACAACCCCTCACTGCTCAGGACTGGCACCTCAAAACATCGCAAAGGGTAAAATCATTCATGCCAACCAACATGGGTTTCCTACAGAAATTAAGAAGACAATGTTAAACCTTGCACAAAGTATCACTTTTTTAAAAAATTGCTCTGATAATCCACCCTAGAAATCCATTTGCATTTATTAAATAATCTCCACAAGGGAAAAGATTACAGCCTCTCTCCGATTTACGAACCGGTTATGGACCAAGCAATTGGTCGTAACTCGGTTTGTTCGTAAGTTGGACTCCATTGAGTTACACATGACCGTGCTGTTCGTAAGCACGGATCGCGTTTGTAACTCGGGATCCACCATTTATGACAGCTTTGGTCGTAACTGCGAACGGTCATAAATCGACCATTCGCAACTCGGGGACCAGCTGTATAATGGAATTTTAGTCTCCTAGAAGTTGTTTGGTCCCTTTTACAGTCTCCACAGGCACATGACTAATTTGCCTGCGGATAACTTCCCAAAATAAGGACTAATCTCAGAACTGAACCTGTGCACTAGATCTTTCTTTCAAATGAATTTCATTTGAAATTTCTCAGATAAGTTATTTATAGGAAAAGATATGGAAAACAAAGAATGTTCAGACCTAACAACTGGCTTGCCCATATCACATCAAAAAAGAAATACATGCTACTTTCAGATACAGAGTAAGAAATTATTTTTTGGAACTAAGTTTGGCGAGCTCTCTGTTTGAGTGCCTTTAGGAGAATGGACTCCTGAGTGGTGATCTGTCATGATATCTCATTTCAGGGAACCACAGTTACATCTAAGTAGTTGCACCTTCTAATATAATACTTGTGCTGCATTTGGGGTTGGCAGATTAAACACTAGGGTTCTCCATGGAAACTATGGCAAAGTAGGTGTGTGATAAAATAAGACTTCAAAGCAGCTGTGAGATGCACAATTATTTTTACTAGTGCTTCAACTTGAATCTTCAGGCACTGAGATGTACATACTGATTTAAATGAATATTTTAATTAACTTCCTTAACATGATTTTGGTACATATTATGTCCTTCCTTTAGATAAATGTTACAGATATATTGAATAACCGTCCCATCCATGGGTTGGCAAGTCCCCCTGCCATGTGGATCAAAAGACTGAATGTTCCAATTAGTAATCACCCAAGGCAGGCTTTTAGTTTCTTTATGATTGTTTACTACATTGTTGAAACAAACTATAATGTGATTTTCCCAATTTAATATGACCTATTTTTAGCAGTGCTGAAGGTCTGATTGCAATATTTTCATTTTCCTGTTCAGTATAAGATGAGCATTCACATTTAATCATATCCACAGATTAACTCAATGAATACAAATGTGTTACATTATCTTTAAATAAATGAATGTCAATATGTTCCATGGTAAGGGAAGTAATTGCATATTGATAACAGTCATTATCGTAAGTCATGGTTGCTGGCACAAAATGCACTTGTATTTTTTAATAAGGTGCAATATTATGGTCTACTTTGAGATGATAGCTTTCTATTTTCCAGTGCATAATATAATATCTCTCTAATATAACTGGCAGACCTCTCAGGAATAGATAAAATACAAAATGCAAACCTGTGAATTGCACGATTTTGTAGTCTTTTGAAACTTGGTGGATGTTATGAGTATCTTAGCAAAGCTAATATGAAGCAGTCATTAACTGTGCCACACTGATGTAATTTCCATTCCTCTCTCCCACCGAAGCAGATAACAGTGATTAGCCCCTCACATTGAACAACCAGATATTTCAGATTTGAGGCTGTGCTTTATTTCAGATTGCAAAGAAATCTGAAAGACACTTCATCGGAAAAAAATCTTTTTTTCAGAAAATGCAATTCAGAGATGTGCCAAATTCTAAATCTGACATTGGAAACCTGTACTTATTTGCTAGTGGGTAACAAGGGAATAGGAGCACAGAAAGATTAAGGGCATATTCTTTAGCTATTTAGTACCTACAGGAGTGCTGCATACTGCACTCTGCAGTATCAGGACCTAAATGCAAATCTACAGATTGGGGGCAAACTTTCCACTGTGATACACTCCAGGGAATCTCTTATCCACAACACAGCTATTGCATATTCAGCTCTTATTCCACGTGTGGGATTTTCATTAATATCAATAGTAGTTCCATGCAACAAATGACTACAGAACATACAATGAAAAGCTGCACTATAAATATGGAGAAATATGCTTTAGCTGAACTGTTAATGGGTGTAAAGTTACAGAAATAGTATTTTATTCATTTTTTTCCTAAATTAATAAACTTTTCAAACTTTCCCATTCGAAATATTTTTCCTTAATTGTAGTTTGAGGTTTATTCTGAGTGTCTATTATTCACTATGTTCCAAGGCATAACAAGTACACAAAGTTGCTTTTACCTGTCTATTTAGAACAGGGGTTTAAAACTCATAGTTCGCATGACATATGCAGCAGAATGACCTGTCCCATGTACAGCTGCTGGCATATGAGTCCTTGTGGCCCTGAAAGGCAGGGGTGTCCATACCCTTCTCCCAATTCCAGCCTCTGCTCTGCCTCTTCCTGCCCTGTGCCACCCATCACACCACTTCCCTCAATTCCCCTCCCCCAAAGATCGCAACCTTGGGAACTACCAGGAACCTGGGGTCAATCCCTCACGCACTCATCCTGGTGGTGGGAGCTGTAGGAAAGTGGAGCGAGCAGCAGCCTCTACTCCTCTCCTCAGCCATCTCCCAGGCCAGCCCAGTAGCTCTGTTTCATTGCTTCATGGGCCGGCTAGGGAGATGGCAGTGAAGCGGAGCAGGCTGCTTCCCAGCTCCACTTTCCTGCAGCTCCTGCTGATGCGGTGAGCATGGCCGGGCCCAAGGGACAGCTCTGCACACACACACCTCATGCCACAGGTACGTGCTGGCAGTGGTGCAGAGCTGGCAGCTAGAAGTTTCTCCAGCCCCACTGCACTACCGGTGATGGCACCAGGGTTCCCTAGGGAGGGGTAAGTCACCCAGGGTTGGCAGGCAGGGTTGGGAGACACAAGGAGGAAGCACACGGGTTGGTTGGCAGGCAGGGCATGAGGGCAGAACATGCAGAGACCCCCACCCCTGCCCACCAAAGCCCTGCCAGAGGAGAGTGCCCACTGGCCCACTAGGAGGATTTGAGGACTGCACTGGCCTGAAGGAAATTGACTTTGAGGCCCCCTGATTTAGGGTGAAGTGTGAGAATCTTGTTTGGGCAGACTGGGGGTATGTCTACACAACAAAGTTATTTCGAAATAACTTTACTAGCATCTACACAGCCAAACCGCTATTCCGAAATTAATTCAAAATAGCGAAGGGCTTATTTCAAATTTGGTAAACCTCATTCCTTGAGGAATAATGCCAAATTCGAAATAGCTATTTCGAAATAAGTGCTGTTGTAACCCACATACCTAGTGTGGGTTACTGAGCAATGCAAGTGTACTGAGACCACAGCAACAGTTAAGACCAAGAGACCTCTATAGCATGGGCTGAGAATCAGCTGGCTTTTGAGCTCACCCTGGGCTGTAATGGCTCCTGCCGCACAAGAATTGCAAAACGACCTTGTCTGGTCCCACACTCACCCTGTGCAGTGACAGCTCAGCTCCTGGCTCACAAAGCTGAGCCCACAGGTTGAGAGCAAGCCCACTTAGCCCTGCACTCACACCAACTCTGCCCCTGCCCTGCATGGTTGGGACCAGGTGATGCAAAGTGAGCTTGCCTGGACCTGTGTTCAACCCCAGCAGTGTTCACTCCACTCCTATCCTGCAGGGGTTGCAGAACTAACCAACCACACCCTCCATGGATTCCAGCTCCATCCTGTCCTCAGGTGCTGAGACCAGGGCTTGGACTGCAAGCCCAAGCAGAGGCATCTCTGTTCTTTTCCCCAGCGGTAGTCATGGCTCACCTCTTGCCAGTTGACTCTAACTAATAAGAGGATGCTCAAAGAGCCCACAACAGCATCCTGACTCCTGGTCTACACTAGGGAGCTATTTCGAAATAACTCTAATTTCGAAACAACAAGCAGAGCGTCCACACTACCAATCCCATTATTTCAAAATAACAGGTTGGTTATTTCAAAATAACAACTCCGGCTTTCCATGTGGAATAATATTATTTCGAAATAGCACTAGTGTGGATGCTTCGCTGCTGCTATTTCAAAATAACTACTCCCCAGAGTCATTCAAAGTAATTACTTCCCAGGGTGTCCTGGAACTCTAAGCTGTGGTAGCACTTCCACATTAAGGGAGCCTGTCTCGGGCTAATTTCAAACTTCCCTGTAGTGTGGACATGCTGTTTCAAAATAGTTATTTCAGGAATTATTTTGAAATAATTTCCTACTGTAGACATACCTTGAGACACATATCAGGGTTTCTCTTGCCAACCTGGGCATGTGCACAGAAGGCACAACTGAACAATTAAGGTGTGTCTACACAGCAGGGCTTAACTCGAAATAAGCTATGCAAATTGAGCTACGTCAACTGCATAACTTATTTTGAAATTGGGAGCATCTGCACAGCACTTATTTCGAAATAGAGCACTCTTCCTCCGACTTCCCTTGCTCCTTATACAATGAGGGTTACAGGAGTCGGCGTAAGAAATCCTCCAGCTTGACAGTATTTCAACATTATTTCAAAATAACTGCCTGCTGTGTAGATGCAGACTAAGTCATTTCAAAATAATGCTAGCTATTTTGAAATAATGTTGCTGTGTAGACGTACCATTGGTGAACTGGTAGATAGGTAAATGGAGGGGAAACTGAGCCCCATTTAGCTCAGCCACCTGCTGCCTCTGATTTAAACTAAGCCTGATTTGATGATTTTCCTTTAGTCCTACACACAAACAATCAAAATACACAGTACCAATATAGGTAGTACAATCACTGAACATATCAGCTTTCCTTTGTATAGCGGAGGAGATTAGGTTAATCTCAGCTATTTGCTCCTATAGAAAAATTCTTCTAAACACCCTTTTATAAATGGGTCTTCTAAACTCCTCTGCAAATATAATTATGTTTTTATAATGATGCTCCAACATGACCTGCTTAATTGCGATGTATTCTCAGAAATTTTCCTCTCAACCACTTTGAAAGTGGCTGTTTGTGAAAGCAAATAATTAAATGTAGAGATAAATTTAAGAGACAGACAGAAGGCGGCACAGCTCTGTTTTGAAAGTGAGGCTGCACTGTCCAAGAAAGCATTAGGAAATATTCTGCCTTGACAAGGCAGAACATCTTCTGGAGATCTGAACCATACAGGGAGATTACACCTGCAAATATGTTTATTTATGCTTTGCTTCAAGACAGCAAAGGTGTCTGCGTGGGCTGGAAGCCCAGACCAATATCCTGGGTGTGTACTTGAGGATCTAGCAGCTAGCCCATGTTGCTGCAGCGTGGCTGCTGTTATTTGAGTTAGCTAAGTCAAAGCTAGCTCCGGTCTGTCTATGTAACCTCTATATTTGCAATGTAGGCATACCCAAAGTGGAGAGACGAATAAGACTAAGGCTCTATTTCTCCTTTCCCTCTTTCCCTCCTCCTTTGAAGAAATGTTGAGGAAGCCCTTGTCAGAGTTAAGGGCCTGCAAATTTCCTTTGCCCTTTGTTGTGTCTTTTGCTTGTTACAAAACAAATGTCATATGCAAAAACATGGTAGCAGTAAGACTTAAAATGAAGCTTGATACAGAGTGTTCTTTTTTCATTTTGCAGTAGGATTAGCAAAGACTAGGTAAATGAGGTGAACTTGCAGAAAGCCTCAGTGCTTACAAAAGAACACACAAGGTAAATCCTCACTCCCCTGAGGGTTATTACGATGAAGGTGAAGTAACTGTAAACAGCTTATGTTAAATCTCTGTGTTGTGAAGCAAAGGGGACCTGCTTTATTTGGCAGAAAATGGCTACGAGAGAGTCATCTGGACTGGCAAAGTATAGAACATCTGTAGGCTTCAAGGCAAATTATGAATTCCAGCCCAAAAGACTTAGACTCATAGACTCATAGACTTTAAGGTCAGAAGGGACCATTATGATCATC
>JANRFK010006693.1:24933489-24944601 GCA_030068395.1 Apalone spinifera
CATGATCTACCTTTTGTAAAACCATGTTGTAATTTGTCCCAATTGCCATTAGCCCTCAATATCTCTAATTACTTTCTCCTTCAAAATTTTTTCCAAGATCTTGCATACTACAGATGTCAAACTAACAGGCCTATAGTTACCCGGGTCACTTTTTTTTCCCCTTTCTTAAAAATAGGAACTATATTAGCAATTCTCCAGTCAAATGGTACAACCCCTGAGTTTAGAGATTTATTAACTTTGAGACTTGAACGTTAGGGCAAGGCTGCAGTTTGTCTTTCAGGATGGTATCAGAAACTAAAAACAACAGAGCAAAAGTTGTGCTTGAAGAAGGAGCAAATATTAATTTTTGCAAAGCTCATCCAGTACCTTTTGTGATGTGGCCAAAGGTAGACACACAACTTCAGCACTAGCAGGACTCTGTAATTATAGCCAAGGTTAAGTGGCACTAATGGAGTACCCCTCTGGTGCCTGTAATGAAAAACAATTGGGTTGTCTCTATCTGCAGTGCTTTCAAGGTTACTGGTAACCTAATAGTGAATGTTGATTTACCTAGTGTAGAAGATACATGTTAGTTCATTATTTTTGTCATTAGCCAATGGTAAGCAAGAGCAACCTAGCCCAACCATGCAAATGGTAACTGAACACAATGAGATGCATCACCTTGTGATTAACACATCAGGATTTATTCAATATAATAGGGCTGGTGTTCACATTACTATGGTCAATATCTGTTACTTGGCAACAAGCCATGAAGTATGTATTACAGGGTATTTCTGACAATCAGTATTACTTGAATGATATTGGTCACAGGAGCTAATGGTGAAGAGCACCTTAAGAATTTCCTAATTTGCTTACAAGGCTGAGTATAGTCTTTGAGTACCTTGTAACTATACACTCCACTCATGTATGGGGAGAGAAGACTTTTAAATCCCTTCTTCATTAGCAATTTCAATCTGCCTAATTTGCATATCTTTGTCGGCAGAGAGATGCAGTCTAGACACACCCTAGGTTGTGCCTTAATGACACGGCCTAGCTCTATGTTGTGTGGGCTTCTGAAATGTAAGGGGTGAGGTAGGAGAGTATGTTGTGGAGTCAAAATACCATCCATGGGAACTGGTCATTTCAACATTATTAAAAGTGCAGCAAAAAAAAAGAGCAATTATAATTGGATATTTTAATAACTCGATTAGCCCAGGCTATTTCTGAGAGATGTTTGGCTCCTATAACTAAGGTTGAAGCTAGCTTTCCTTTAAAAGCCCAATTTCTATTCACACATGTTGCTAACTTTGCTTAAAGCTCAACTGAGCCAAGTGTATTTTGAACCGGGGAACTCTGAGGCTCAATTAACGAATGTTTGTGCAATGTTTTGAAAATGTAACACACCATGTACGTGTGACCAATATGCAGCTTGGAGGAGCACTGAGCAGGGGAAAACAAGTATTCTTCCCTTTATTCTAGCCCTACTGCCTTCCCCAGCGCCCACAGGAGAGTGGGAGACTCTCAGGGTTTATCAAAAGAAAAGACATGAGATGGAAAAAGAGAAGGGTAATGTCTGAGAGAAGCAATGCTTTTTGCAGAGAGAGAAACAAAATTTCCAAGGGAAAGAGAAGTTATACAGAAGAGCAGTGACAATTTGAGGTTTAGCAGGAGAATATAGCTTAGTGGTGTCAGTATCAGCCTGATTCATTCTTGTGCTACAGCCCACGTTCTGTCAACAGTAGTGGTGCAAAGGACCTATGAGGCAGACAGTCAGTAGTGCCACGCCCTGATCAAACTCCTACCCTGCCCTCCCCCACTCTCAGCTCCAGCACCAGACCAGGGATGGGAGGAATGTCCTGCCAGAGCTGGGCAGTGCGGCCCCGCCACCCCCCTACAGGAGCCACAGCCCACCCCCCAGGACTGCCTGCACACACACCCATCTCCGGGCTGGGCCCAGGGAATGCTGGGTAAGTCTTCAGGTATACGTATAAAATGAAGATACTGGATTTTCCATTATTTTACTGCCATATGAGAGACATCTCATTTGGACCTGCAATATATTTTCAGTAAATGAGCGCTTCTGTTTGCGCTAAAAATGTCAATACACAAAGCTTACTATGGATAGGAAGCAGCTTTTATGGAAAGTTGTATTTTTTATCAGCTGCAAATACTGTCAGTTTTCTGTGTAGGAGTGCAGTTCTTGCTATCAGGTATCATTTTCTAGAGCACACTTTCTCTTAGCCTTGCAGTAAGTATAAAGACCATTCTTAAAAGATAATAACCTTTCTGCTAGGAATTAATCTTTTTGAAATGTTCTCTATTTTCGGTCTTCTGTGATTCCACTACAGTCAATATTCCCCTTTGCAAGGTGATTCAGTTTCATTTTTAATAAGGAATCTACAGAGATAATTAGCTATTCATGCTTCTGTGTGTTTTGTAGGGAGGTGATTTTTCTTCTATATGATTAATCTCCTCCAATTTTACTAAATGTTTGCAAATATCCCAGTTACAATTAGGTCTGAAATGTTTCATACTTACATTATTTTCTGTCAGTGTTTTCTAACATCTGCTTAATCAGTTGTTTGGGAACTAAATGCAGTTATGCATGCAAACAGGAAGAGCAAGTGTGCTAAAAAGATCCAATTATGATCTGAACAAACCAATTATGATATGACCAGCTTGCCCAGGCTATTTCTGTCAACAGAGCCATGTAAACTAGCTTACCCCACATAGTCAATGAAGCGGGGATTTAAATAATCCCCGCTTCATTAAAATAAAAATGGCCGCCGCGCTGTGCTGATAATCAGCTGATCCGGCACAGCGTGGGCGTCTAGACGCGGATCGGTCGACAAAGGCTTCCTTTGTCAACCGATCCCTCATGCCTTGTGAAACATTAAATCCCCGTTTCATTGACTATGTCGGGTAAGCTAGTTTACATGGCTCTGTCAACAGAGCCATGTAGCCTCGACATACCCCTGGTGAAGAGTCTGGCTTGACAGATGATGACTAGTGGTGGATAAAGCCTAGGTGGTGAGGAAGCTGGCTAAGCTATAAAGTCAGGAAGTTAGCAGCAGAAAGGTGCTGCAGTATGAAAGCTGGTAGTTATCCTCCAGACTTTAGAGAGAAATGGAGGACAAGAAGAGAAGGGCTAGAGTCTGAGGAAGAAGCCACAAGGGAAGGGTTTACCCAAGATGGTGGAGAAGAAAGCCTGTGGAAAGCAGAGTAGGAAGCAGACCAAGGAAAGAGCAGCAAGGCAGAAGACAGAGATCACAGAGCTTGGCTCTGAGTTGCAGGATCTCTGGGCTGCAACTCAGAGCAGTGGGTGGGCCCAGATTTCCCTGCTAGCGATTGGAAAATAACAGAATTGTTAGAAGTACTAGCAGATCGGTTGGTCTGAAGGGACTTTCACACCTCAAAAGAGGAGATGGTATCATGACCTAGCCAGATGACTGAGTCATGAGGAAGCGCTCTCAGTTGCAGAGAAAATGGCCATAGGCCAAAGCAAATAAAAGGAGTTATCAGACAAGACCTTATTCCCCAGATACAATAGTGAGGTGGCGCCCTAACACTGAGTGAACTCCATGACTAGCTCCATAAGGAATGAGATGGGAAATATTGTAAGCTTTTTATATAAATCAATATTGTGACCTCATCTGGCATACTATGTGCAGTATGGTTCACCCTCCCTCAAAACAAATATGATTGAACTAGAAGAGATTCAGACAAGAGCAAAAAGAATGATCAAGTTGCTAGAAAACCTCATTTGAGGTAGGGATGTGAATGGGTAACCAGTTAACTGGTTACTGCTCCAGCTCTGTCAGGCTCACCACGCCACAGGCCAGGATGGGGTGACAGCTGGCCAGCAGAGGTGAGGTAGCCTCATGTGGTACTGTGAGGGCTGGGGGGGAGGCAGTACCTGAAGCCATGGGGTCCAGCAGCAGCCCTACATGGGGGCAGGCAAGAGGGCCAGCAGGAGCCCCACGTGTCACAGAAGCTACTAGGGAGCCTACCAGGCCTACTATGGCCTACCAAGTCTACACTGCCACCTAGACAATCAACAGCCGAGTCAGTAGGGCTGACTGGAGTCACCCAGATCCCTTTTTGCCAGGTGCTCCACTTGAAAACTGGACACTGATGGGAGGGGCAGGCTCTGAGTTATTACAGATAATTCTTTCACTAGTGTCTGGCTGGTAGATCTTACTTACATGGCCAGGATCTAATTGATTACCATATTTGGGGTGGGAAGGAATTTGGGGCACAGGTTACTCATTGGTGTTCTCTCTAGATTGAAGCCTTTAAACCAAGATTTGAGGGATTCAATAACTCTAGGAGACGATATGGGTCTATTATAGGAGTGGGCAGGTGAGGTTCTGTGGCCTGCAATGTGCAGTGGGTGAAACTAGATGATCAGGCCTTAGTCTATGATTCAGTGTTCCATACAAAGGTCGTGAGCATTATAATTCTGAAAACTATTTAGCAATGGTTTTTATAACTGAGGCACAGATCCCAGGAAGCAGCCAACATATTCCTCCTCTGCTCCTATGAACAGGAGCAGGAGGGAGAGGGGCTCCATATGCTGCTTGCATCTCAAGCACTGCCCCTGAAGCTCCCATTTCCCTGGAACTACAGCCAATGGGAGCTGCAGGAATGACACTTGTGGACAGGTCAGCACACACAGAGCTGCCAAGCTGCCCTTCTGCATAAAAGCTGCAGTGGGGAGATGCTACTTCTTCCAGGACTTGCTTGAGTTAAGTGCCACCTGGAACCTGCACTCCTGCCTCTCTGGCCCAATTTCCTGTTCAGGCCTGATCCCCCTCCCATACTCCAAAACCTTCAGTCCCAGCCCGGAGCACCATCTTACATCTCAAATCCCTCAGCCATCCCAGAGTCTGCACCCCAGGCCAGAGCCCTCACACCCACCCACATGCCTACCCCAGCCCTGTGCCCCTGCCCACACTGCAAACCCCTCAGCCTCTGCCTGGAGGCCCAAATCTCTCACCCCTGGCTTACTGACACCCCCAGCCAGAGCCCTCTGTCCCCTCCTGCACCTCAAACCCCTACCTGGAACCTGCTCCTGCACTCTGAACTTCTCATTTCTGCCCCCCCCCACATGCATCTCCAGCCCAAAGTCCATACCTTCTCCCACACCCAACCCTTGGCCCAGAACACCCATCTCTACTCAAAACTCCTTGGCACCACCCCCAGCCCTCAGCCCCCTTGTGCATCCCAGACAACTCATCCAGGCCCCTCCCCAGAGCCCTACACCTCCTCTCACATCCCAACCTTCTGAGCCAGCCCAGTGAGGGTGGGGGAGGGGCAAAGGTGTTCGGTTTGTACAAGTAGAAAGCTGACAACCCAACCTTCTCATGTCCTGTCTCCAGTCACCGGAGATATTTGGTAGCAGCAGTCAGAGATGGGTCCCATTCTATTATAAGTAGACTCATCATACTATACTCTCCATACCCTTATCTAGTTCTATGTTGAACCAAGTTAGGGATTTTTTGCCCCCACTAGTTCCTTGGAAGGCTGTTCCAATATGTCTCTCCTCTGATGGTTATAAATCATCATCTAACTTCAAGCTTAATCTCATTAATGGTCATTTTATGTCCATTTGTTCTTATGTCAACACTGTCCCTTCACCTAAAATAATTTCTCTCTTGCCCCGGTGTTAATCCCTCTTACGTCTTTGGGTATGTCTGCACAGCAGCATTATTTCAGAATGACTGATGTTATTCTGAAATAACATACTGCACGTCTACACTGCAAGCCATTATTTTGAAATAATGGCGAGCTGGAGGATTTCTTGCTCGGACTCCTGTAACCCTCATTTCACAAGTAAGGGAAGTTGAAGGAAGAGTGTTCTTCTTTCAGCTTCCTGCTGTGTAGACAGGGCCAAAAGCTGAATTAAGCTATTTCGACATAAGCTACACAATTGATGTAGCTCAAGTTGTATAGATTAATTCAACTTTTGCCCTGCTGTGCAGACGTACCCTGCATGAAAGCAACATATAGCCCCCACCCTTCATTTTAATAGGCTAAACAAGCCAGATTCTTTAAGTTTTCTCAACTAAGATAGGTGTTCCATTCCTCTGATCATCCTAGTAGCCCTTCTCTGCACCTATGCCAGTGTGAATTCATCTTTCCCAACCATAGGAGACAATGTGGCGCATATATAAAATCTGATGATTTACACTGTTTCCTTCATTCTCCATAACTCCAAAATTGAAAAAAATGTGCTGTTCATTTTAGTTTTCTAAGTCAGACCACTGCCTCTGCTGCAGATCAGCTATGAAGCAGCAATTAGGAAGACTGCAGCAGTTGGTCACAGAAAAATCAGATCAGAGTGAAAGCAAAGGAAAGGACTTCAACTACATAGAAGGTTAAAGAATATTTGAGGATGTCCTTCACAAATTCATCATTATCTTTAGAATTGCATTGGATGTTTCCCCCTGTGGCGACGGTTCTCATTCTGGGTCCACTAAATAGAACTTTCTATTTAAAAGTTGGCCTATGTGGAACTCTGCTCTCATATGTCATCCCCTCTGTGATCCATTATTGAGAGACCTAAGCCTTTTACCACATATTTCTGTAAAAAAGAAGGAGAAAGAAAATGTGCACATGGGCTGACCACTGGGCAGCTTACCATTTAAAAGAAAGACATCTGAAAATGACCTAAAGGACCTAGAGAAGATGATTTTATAGGTCATCAAAATATCTTGATAACTAACTACACTATGGTGTTACTCAGGGCGGGAAAAATACAGGAAAAGAAAAGTTAACTAGATTTAGTCCATTTCCATTCTATTTACTGGGCCTGATTCTGGTCTCATATGTACAGGTGCAACCCAGAAGTAACTCTGTAATAATAATTGGAGGTACACTGGTACAAAACTTATGTAAATGAACTGAGAATCAGGACCACTACATATTATATATAATATTTCTCTGGAAATTTAATGTCCCTCAAAATGGTTGTAATTTTTTATATATCTTACTTACAAGTCTTAAAATCTTACCAGAAATCAGAAAAGGCTGGATATAAGTAATTTCTCTTGCCAAGTCCTCACTTAAGATCTCCTTCAGATTTCTTCATTTTATTCCCAAATTAGTAATTACAGGCCAACCCCAATAGACTTTATTCAAAGGAGTAGTTTATTTACTCCAGTGAGACTACTTCTCTTCCAGGCCAACAGACTGTGGCATTCATTTAGCAGTTACTTTTTGTACTTCTTGAAATGACATGAGAAATTAATTGCAAATATATAGTAATGTTGTGCTGTTTGATATTTGCAGATATTTATTTGGTTTTTCTCTGTAATTGCCTTTGATGTAGATATATCTATATTTCCATACTCAGTGAGAAAGTGGAACTAAAGTAAAGGTGAAAGAAGTAGGTCCTGAACGATCAGTCAAATCTAAAGAGAGACAAATATGAAAGCAGAAAAAAATTGAGATAGGGTTCCTCTTTTTCAATATTTTTCCTGTCCACTTAATTAAAAACAGTTTTTCCATCAAACATGAGCTTTTAGTTATTTCTTCATCTGGTCTCTGAGGAGTAGTACTATTAACCAACAAAAATAAATGTATTTCCTACTCATCGTCTGTATGTTAAAATGGAAGGCTGCAGTTGTAGCTACAGTGCAAGCATCTACTATGAAGATGCCCCGTTCATGTCATCTTAATTGGATCTGCCTGGAGAGGTCCAAAACTGTGTGGGCTTGTTTGTTCAATAAAGCACTTAGTTGTTGTTTTCTTATCATTTTGAAATCTCAAAAAGTAATTCAGCCAAACCATCTCTGGTTCCACAAAGCCTTCTTTCAAGCAATGCATTTTTACATTATTGTTTTTAATATGGTTGTCTAGTTTCCCATTTTCTATATAAACCAGATCCTAGGCTTTTGCAAATCAGCAGTTTCACTGGTTTATACCAGCTAAGAATCTGATTCTGCTAAATCATATCTCTCTAACAAAGAGAAAAAAAAGAGAGGGGGGGGAACAGAAACAAAACACTGAACTAACTCTACCATCCATCCTGCCAACCAATAGCTGTATACTATGGTAGATAAATGTGACATGAAAAAGTTCCCCTGAAATTAACTGAACAAATACTAAATCTCCTTTATCAAACCAGAAAGTAGCAGTCCCAAACTATTAAGTACCTCAAGCTGCACTACTAAATTCCTGCTGCATTACCATTATTGAATTTTGCCTGAAGGAGGACTGAAAGGTAGGCCAAGCTGCACTTCATACGATAAGTACAAAGGATGTTCTTTGTGGCTTGAAGTGGATTCCATTATACAGAATTTACAATTTGGTTCAGTGGTTCTCAGTAGTCCCACTATAAAAAGTTTTCGAGCACCTCTGTGCTCAAGCTGAAGTAAAGAAGTAGTTCCGGAAATGGGAATTTAACCTCTTGATCAATCAATCTCCTGTTAGCTAAACAGAGTTTTCAGATTTTAATTAACACTTAGTTTTTAATAGAAAATGTTTTATTTTAAAAAACTTGTGATAAGCCCAGGGAAAAAATGTTTTACTCTAGAAAAATTTCCCTCTTTTCTTCTTGCAGCTCATAAGAACCTTTCACTCAGTACTACTGGCAAAAGCATGACTATTATTAATGTACTGTACTTGTTGAAGTTATACTGGAACCTAAAGAGGCCTCCTTCAAAGAAGAACTGATGTTATCTTTTAATATACTTTCAATGAAGAAATACAAATGGACGTGTCGATTTTTAAATTTCCTGTGAGCCCCTTAACTGTTCCTGCATTTATTATAGAAAATAAAGAATGGATAGAATGTGGAAAGAAAACAGTAAAAGTGGTAGTCAATAGAAAGGGATACCAGTTTTATATGGCTAAAAATGTAAGGAGCAATAAACATTAACTGCCCTATCTCCAAACCAGCATTGTACTACCAGTATTTTAACCAGGGTCTGTTCCGAAAATGTTCCCCATTAGCCAGTGATAATAAATCTTAGGTAGCATGCAATGGGGTCTTACACAAGGGAAGAGTGAAGAACTAAGGAAGATCTTTGTGCTATAAATAGTCTATCTATGCAAAACATTGTTAATGGAGGTTCTGCATCGAAGATGCACCAGTAATTTTTATTTACCATGCAAATTATCTAGGAGAAATTACACTGAAACACTGGAGAGCGGGACTCAACGTAAGCTACAAAATAGTCATTTCTGGGTCAAAAAATAAAAATCAGCTAGCCAGTATTAGATAAAGGTTGTCATAGTCTGTGTAAATTAGCTATGTCAAAATTCCTCAGTAAATATAATGTGCAATGTTTCCTTTGCTAAAAGGAGTTTTTAACAGGTCAACCACCAGAGCATCCCATTGTGTAACATCTAAGGAATGGGTTTCCTCCCCTGTTTTTCCAGGCTGTATAACATTCCAGAAATACTTTTTAATATTCCCCTTTGCCACTGGGATCCATAATCAGTCAAGTCATAAGCATTAGGATAAACCATCTCTGGACAATAACAAGTCCAGTAGGACTTCTACAAGACCAAGTACAAAGAAGAGATTTCCCTATGGCTGCTTCACTAACTTCCTGCACAGATACACTTATATATGGTGTGTCTACACAGCAAAGTTATTTTGGAATAATGGCAATTATTCTGAAATAACTATGCGAGCATCTACACAGCAATTCCTTTATTCTGAAATAATTAAGAACTAACAGACGCCTTATTCTGACTTCTGTAAACCTCGTTCTACGAAGAACAACACCTATTACAAAATAGCTATTTCAAAAGAAAGCATGTGTAGACACTCCATTTCTGCTATTTCGAAATAGCCCCTCACCAGGGCCATTCTAAGTTATTCCTCCTAAGTCTCTAAATCGAGATAGCACGTCTACATCAGGGAAGCCTGCCTGGGACTAATATTGAGGCTTCCCTGCAGTGTAGACGTGCTATTTCGAAATAAGTTATTTTGGAATAACTATTCCAGAATAGCATATTCCAAAATAACTGTTCGGTGTAGATGTAGCCATACTGTACTACTTACTGGGAGTAGCTAAAATGCCACAATATTTGTCATTTCCTTGCTACTCATTTTCCCTGCTCAATTATATATTGGTGACAAAATTTAATACTAAGGGAGAAACCTTGAAGTTCATACCCTACTAAGCTTGTATTTTCATTTTCTACTCCACAAAATGTCTAACTATGCTTACTGCTTGTTGCCCAATCAAAATTACAAGGAATGAACATGAAGAGGTTTTTTATACACATATATCTTAGCAATGTTGTGATGAAGGGGAAATGTGCACAATTGTTGAATGAAAGCATGGTGAAGAATGATTTCTTTCAACTTACTTGAGTATCGTAGTTTCTAATTAAGTGAAGGTCATTGTACAGTTGCAGCATCAGATTCGCTTGGGACAAATTTCCATACCAGTTCAATGTGATACCTTTCCTTAACAGTGTTTACCACTGTGCTAAATTATGTGCTACACATAAACTTAATTAGTGATATCACAACTGATTTTACTGGAATTTTCTTGCTAAACAAACTGTGAACCCAGAAGAAAAAACACAATATTATATTAATCAGTCAAAACAACCTAGTTCCCAATAGCACAAAAGAAAATTACTTTCTCATGAAATAAATTGTTTCCTCAAGTCATCTGCAAGATATATACGAATTTCATTTTTAAAAAATAATTCTAACACGCAGTATAAATGGAGTGCCCAATATCATATCAATTCGCTAAAATAATATACTACTGAAAGAAAAAAGAAGGAAGAGATAAAACATGTTGAACTTGTAATCTTTTATTTTAAGAAAAACTGTCAAGTCTAAAATGAACTGAAATTGAGACCACTCAATATTGTTGCCTGCTATTTTAGACATTGTTCGTAACATACTAGCATATATGGAACAACATTATGGGGTTCTTTGCACCTTTAAGAAAAAGAGATATGCATATTTGTGGTGCTATCCATGAGGGAAATTTCAAAATAAAAAATAAAACTACCTGAGTATTTAGAAAAGGGCATGGCAGACAGAATAATGTTTCTTCAGGCTTTGGGGCTATATTCACCACTCTTTCACACTTATATTTATGTGCCTCTGGAGAAGTTTGAAATCTAGAAGCCTCTGTTAATTGGCTGAGTCTC
>JANRFK010006693.1:24955957-25002242 GCA_030068395.1 Apalone spinifera
TCGCCCTCATTAGCCTCCCTAGATCGATCTGGGGGCTAGTGTAGACGTACCCTAAAAAAAACAAGGGAGAAAAATTATTTTCCTTAACTCCTGATAAGACAAGGAGCAATGGGCTTACTGTAGCAAGGGAGGTTTAGGTTGGACATTATGAAAAGCTTCCTAAGGCTATGTCTACACTATCGGGTTATTTTGAAATAACTCCCAAAACAGCTTTTTAGAAATAAGCTTATTCCTCTTCACAAGCAGGAGTTATTATTTTGAAATAACAAGCCCATTATTTCAAAATAACAGGCTTGGTAGTGCGGACGCTCATCTTGTTATTTTAAAATAAGGTAAGTTATTTCGAAGTAACTCCCCAGTGTAGACATGTCCTGTCAAGAGTGGTTAAGGAGTGGAATAATCTGTCTAGGGAGGTTATGGAATCTACACTAAAGCTGTTTTTTAAACCGACAGTTTTGTTTTGTTTGGTTGTGTTTGTGTGTGTTTGGAAAGAGTTGTTTTAGTTTTTATTCAGAGAATCAGGAGCATTTTAGTGTCTAGTTTTTCAAAGGAAAGCCAGACAAAATCTACAAAAAATACATTTTAATAGCTTTGTTCAAAAATGCACAATCTTTTTCAACCAGCTCCATTACACACAAACATTAAAAGTACTGCGTATCTATGTAGTATTTGTCTTATCAGTGATGAATAGTGGGATAACACAATACTTTCTGTAAGACAGCACATTTCCCAATCCTCTCAGGGTGCATCTACACTGCACCTATAGCTCAAAATAAGCTACTTAATTTGAGCTACACGAATTGCGTAGCTTATTTCAAATCAGTTTCAAAATAGTTTATTTCAAAATTTGGCGCTGTCTATACAGCACTTATTTCAAAATAAATCACTATTTCAAAACATCCTTTTCTCTTCATGGAATGAGGTTTACAGGGACATTGGAATAGCGAGCCCATTATATTTTGAATGCTTAAAAGTTGCGGAATAGCTATTTTGGAACATTTGTGGTGTCCCAAAATAGCGCTGTAGTGTAGACGTAGATCAAAGCCCTATTTACATTGTCATCTTGAGCTGATGCAAGGAATCTGGAGCCAGACACTACATGTAGCTGCACCTCTAAAGTTCACAAGTGTAAATAAGGAAACCTGAAGCTTGCACTACACTTACAGAAGCTTGCCATGTTTACACTTGGGCTACGTCTAAACTAAAAGGTTTTTTCGGCAGAAAATATGCTAACATGCTACAGAAAATATGTAGTCTAGATGTAGCCTTGGAGTTTGCACCAATGCTGTTACATATGGAATAGGGACAAGTTTCCTAAGTAGGAAAGGCTTAAGAATCTGAGGAAATGAAAAAAATATTATACATGCAGGTCCACAGAATGCTTGGAGACCTATGACCAAGTGTACAGAAACTGCACTTACTGAAATCTGTTCTCATAACCTCATTATAAAACAAGATGTTACAGCACTTAAAAAGATACAGAGAATTTAGAAGTTGGATCCTCCGATTAAAAATATATAAACTATGAGGAGCAGCTGTAAGAGTGACGCTAAGTTATCTAAAAAAACCCAACATGGTGACAGAAAGGGAATAGAATTACAAGTGTTTAAAATTTTTTGAACAGTGAGGATGAGGTCAGTTCAAGTTGTTATTCTCAGCCCAACAAAAGTGATAGGACAAAAAAAGCTTTTAATTTTAATTAAACAAAACCAAATCCAGAGCAGATGTCAGCACATACTTTTTCATGCAGAGAATTCAAATGAAATGGAATAGCCTCACCAAGTAAGGTTGCAGAGGTACAAAAAATAATTGCAGGATCATTTAAGAAAGAATTCAAAAGAAGCCACAGAATAATAGGACATAGTTAGGGACAAGAAGCTTAATTATTTATTTTTGAAGTGTACAATATGTTCTCTCAACAATATCTATATAGGTCTTAAACTGCTTCTGTCATATAAAAAATAGTATTTAGTAGAGGCAAAATAAAGCCATCCCTCCCTCCCCCGCAACAGGATTGACAATATAAGCCTCCTCCATCGCACACATTCTTACTCTCTTTGCATGTTTTCCTCTCAAAGGCTGTCTAGACTATGGAGTTTTATTGCTTTTTCCAATTCTTTTTTTCGGAAGAGGCTTTTCCAAAATTTGGCCTGTCTATACTGGGCCAAATTTTGGAAAAACCTCCTCTTTCGGAAGAGCGTGTCTGCTCTTAAGCAAAAAAATGTTGGAAGAGCAGACGAGTTCCCTGGATGCAGTCTAGATGTAGCCAAAGAGACGAGTTCCCTCCATAGTCTAGATGTAGCCAAAGAGCTGGGCAAAAACATGGGCTTTGCAGTGTGTCTGATTGGAAGAAGCACTGAGACCACTGAGAAAGGGAGAGTGAAATCTGCTATACAGCCTTAGCTAAGAGCCAGTTGGCTTTTAACTCATGGTGTAGGGGCTAATGGGTTGAGCCCTCAGGTACTAGGTTTGCTTCCACCTGCCAAACAAGCGCCAAGACGAAACTCCATTCTATCTACCAACACAAGCCTCGGCCCATTTCTTGTGCCAAATCCCACAGCAATTCTCCATTAAGTCACTAAGGGCGTGAGTAGTGCTTTTATGGCAAGGGAAACTGCATATACTCCTACCTACACATACACACTTGCATATACTCCTACCTACACATACACACTTACATGAAATTATTGCACTTTCTGGGAGGAAATAGTAATATTTTTTTTAAACAGAGTATGTATGTGAGGGCCCCATTGGCTGTGCTCCTACCCGACTCCTCTATCTCCATTTGAGGGAACCAGCCCCAGCAGAGGGAAAGAGGGAATGGCAAAATGCAGGGGGAATCAGAGGGGCAAGGTTCTCTCAGTCCTCGGAGGGAGGGAGGGGGCTTTCTCCACATGTTTCTCCAACTGGTTGCCTCATTTCATTTGAAGTAATTATTCTGAATAGAGACTATTCCTCCAGGATTCTTTTAATCAACCTTTCATTTTACTTTTTCACCCTTGTCAACCTTTAATGAAGTATACAAACAGCAGCAAGACAGAAAGGACAAATGTCGGTGTTTGCCCTTTAGAATGCCATGAATATGGGATATGCCCATTTCTAACTTATGATCCCTGCTTAACCTTCCAGAGATGTAAGGAAACCCTCTGAAGCCTTTATCATTATGACTTGGTAGACAATGGCTTCCAAGGACCAAAACTTTGACTTAAAGAAAAAAAAGCAGTCTACTATAGTACACATGACCAGTAACAACAAAAATCAAATCCCATCCTAAGTTCTAACTCAAAGCACCAATTCATTAAAGGTGTTTGAAATTAAAGGCAAATGCCTAAATAATCACTACTACTTATTGGTATCTTCACAGGTACCAATATATTCTTTGGCAGCAACATACATTTCTTTATCAACTCTCTCTTTTAAACTTTTTAAAGGTTTGACCTAATTTGGAAAAATACAATACCCTCATTTTTAATTTCTCACTAAGGCATCATATTTCTGCTGTTCTCCTGCTTGGTTAACTTATTTACATTAGGTTTCCAGAAAGCCATTGGGCCATGGCTAATACCACCAGATGCAAGTGTTTAAGCAATACTCAGATTCAGCGGCGGCGGCATCCTTCGATCCCAAGGTATCATGGGTTTGCGCCCCTGTTGGACTGATTCGAGCAGCATCTTTTGTGGCTGTGCAATCCAATCCGGGAATGGCAGTCCTTTCCGCACTGTGAGCAGCAGTAGGCAGATGTCACTCTGGTATCACGGGCACGGATCTTCCTGAGGGCTCTCTTGTCTTCCGCTTCCTTCACCAAGGTAGTTTCATACATAGCAAGAGCTTCCTTCACTCCCTGTTTCCAGGCATACTTGTCTAATGCGAGCGAATGCCAGGTGTTCGCACTGATAGAGAGAGTGCTGAGGTCACGCTTGCACGTGTCCTCGTAATGCAATTTAGGTTGCCCTTTCGGCCTCTTTCCAGACGCCAGTTCGCCAAAGAGAAGGTCCTTTGGTATTCAGCCATCCAACATGCGTGAGAAATGGCCAAGCCAGCGCATACGCCTCTGTTTGAGAAGGGTGAACCTGGAGACGGTGCCCACCCTCTCAAGCACTGCGCTATTGGGGATCATGTCCTGCCATGAGATACCGAGTATACACCTAAGGCAGCGCATGTGGAATGTGTTGAGCCGCTGCTCTTGTTTTGAGAGCAAAGTCCATGTTTCACTGGCGTACAACAGTGTGCTCAAAACACAGGCTGTGTAAACCTGCACCTTGGTGTGTACAATGAGCTTATTATTAGCCCATACTCTCTTCGTCAGCCTGGAGAACATCGTAGCGGCTTTTCCAATGCGCTTGTTAATCTCGCTATCAAATGACAAGTTGTCCGAGATCGTAGAGCCTAGGTACACGAACTCATGGACGACTTCCTGTTCGTAGTCTAACACATTGATAGATGGCTCATTACCCACGCTTTGGCCCATCACCTGGGTCTTCTTTAAGCTGATTGTGAGGCCGAATTCCATACATGCGTCCGCAAAGCAAGTTATGAGTGACTGCAGTTCCTGCTGAGTGTGAGCAGCAATAGCTATAGCAAAAAGGAACTCCCTTAGACGCTTTGTAAGCACCCTGGTCTTTGCTCTAAGCCTCGACAGTTTGAAGAGGTTGCCATCCGTTCTCCTGCAGAGAAAGATGCCCTCGGTAGCAGTTCCAAAGCATATTTGAGCAAAACTGCAAAGAAGATGCCGAACAGTGTTGGAGCCAGCACGCACCCCTGCTTCACTCCGCTGAGAATCTCGAAGGGTTCGGATGTGGATCCGTCGCGTACGATGGTCCCCCTCATGCCATCGTGGATGGCCCGAATAATGCTGAGCAGAGTTGGAGGACAGCCGATTTTAGCCAGAATCTCGAACAGACCTTTTCTACTGCAAGGTCGAATGCCTTGGTCAGATTGATGAAAGCAATATACAGAGGTTTGTTCTGCTCGCTGCACTTTTCTTGTAGTTGTCTAACAGAAAAAACCATGTCTATGGTGGACCGTTCAGCTCTGAACCCACACTGAGACTCAGGGTAGACTCTCTCTGTGAGAACATGGAGCCTCTTCAGGACAACACGTACAAATAGCTTCCCCACAGTGCTGAGAAGGGAGATGCCGCAATAGTTGTTGCAATCACTTTTGTCACCCTTGTTCTTGTAGACAGTAACACTGTTAGCATCCCTCATATCTTGCGGTACGCTGCCTTCTCTCCAGCACTGGCAGAGTATTCCATGCAGCTCTGAGACCAGGGTACCGTTAGCGCATTTAAAGATTTCCAAGGGAATACCATCTTTCCCTGGGGCTTTTCCAGAAAACAGTGCTTTTAGCACGTCACTAGTTCTTCCATGGTGGGCTCAGCATCAAGTTCAGTCATGGTAGGCAGAGGTTCGATAGCATTCAGGGCTCTCTCTGTAACTACGGTCTCTCTGGCGTACAGCTGTGAATAGTATTCCACCCAGCGTTCCATCTGCTTGGTTCTGTCCTTCAAAACCTCGCCTGTGGCCGACTTAAGTGGGGCAGTCTTCCTTTGTGATGGACCAATGGCCTGCTTGATCCCATCGTACATTCCTTGCATGTTACCAGTGTCCACGGCCTGCTGAATCTTGGAGCAGAGTTGGAGCCAGTAATCGCTGGCACAACGCCGAGCAACTTGCTGCACTTGACTCCGAGCAAACCGGAGGGCCTGCAGGTTCTCCTCTCTGGGAGAGGACCTATATGTAGCCAGTGCCTGTCTCTTCTTCTCAATCAGGGCGTCAGCACTTCAGTGTGGGATTCAAACCAATCAGCAGACTTGACTGTCTTCTTCCCAAAGATAGATATCGCAGTATCATAGATAGCGTCCCATAGTTGTTCCCATCTCTTGCTGATATCGGTGTCATCCCGGCGGGGCAAGGCCTCTTCAAGTGCTTGGACAAACTCGCATACTTTTGAAGGGTCACGAGTCTTTCCAGTATCAATGCGTGGCCTCCCTTCCTTTCTGGAGTGAAAAAATCTTTGCGGCTGGATGTACACCTTACTTCACACGAGAAAGTGGTCAGTGTCAGTTTGTGCTGTGTTAGCTGCGTGTCACCCTGATACTAAACAACTGCGTTTGGTGAGGACGAGGTCAAGCTGGTGCCAACGTTTCGATCTTGGGTGTTGCCACGAAACTATGTGCTGGGGTTTGACGTTGAAGAAGGTATTGGTTACGCAGAGGTCATGTTGGGAGCAGAGTTCAAGGAGGCGCTGTCCGTTTTCATTCATCTTCCCTGTTCAGCTGTCCCAGACAGGATGGCCAGCTGTGATGGCCGCTGCCAACTCTGGCGTTGAAGTCGCCAAGGATGTATAGCAGTTCATGGGAAGATACCTCACTGATGGCAATACTAAGTTCATCATAGAGCTTGTCCTTATCTTCCTGGGCAGAAGTTAAAGTAGGCGCATAGATGCTGAAGATGTTGGCCATGCCCACTGATGTTTGAAGCTGGATTTTCAGCACTCTCTCAGTTTTCACATTTGGTGGTATGACTAAGCCAACTAGGTTGTTTCTAATTGCGAAGCCAACACCGTGTTCCTTGGTCTCTTCTGGAGGCTTCCCATGCCAGAAAAAGAAAAAATCCTTCTCCCGGAGACATCCAGAGGACAATAGCCTTGTTTTCTGGAGGGCCACGATGTCCATTTGCAGTCTTCTCAGCTTGTTATTAATGACTGCTGTCTTCCAGGGGTTGCTAATGCTCTGTAGGTTTTCTGTCAGGCCCGGAATCATCGTCCTTACATTCCATGTGCCCAGCCTGAAGGCTGGATTACTTTGTCGCTTGTTTATTTTGCCTGGTGTAAGGTTAACGATCCACCTGTTGGTGATTCCCTAAGCCCCACACACCCAGTAGAGCAAGTGGACCGTGGCGAGACAGCACCTATTTGGCTGGGAGCTGCCCAGCTTGAGGCGGGCGGTGGCTGCCCAATGAGATCCGAAGACCTCTCCCACCGTCGGAAGCAACCCCTGGCACCTCACTCTATGCCAAACAAGTGCAGTGGCTTAATACCGGTAACTGCTGCTTCCTGTGTTGTGTCACCACTCAGATGCCGGAGTGTCCTCTCCAGGGCGCAGGCCTGGGCAAGTAAGTTGAGAACCAGCTGATGCCCAGCAGCAGGATCCCCCTCTCCACGCACACTGATGTAATCAAAGAGAAAGGTGAAAGCCAGTACACCTTGGCACCAGTGTCGTCGCAGGAGCTGCCAGAGTGAGGTTGAGTACAACCTCAAACTGCCTTGGGGGAGCCATCTCTGGATTTTTCCTTGGGGTTTACTCCCGAAGCCTTTCCCATAACTAGGTATAGCCGCAAGGCAGCGGAAGTTTTAATTCAGAGTTTCCCTTTTAATACCCAGATTAGCATCTCTTTATTGCAATTTTTTCTCTACCATGTTTCCTCTTATGCATGCCCAAGGAAAGGGATTAGTAATGGGGAGAAAAGGTTCAGGGCAAAAGAAACCCATATATTGTAAGTGACTGTCAGGACTAGAAATGTTTTTATTCAGATGAAGGCTGCCAAAGGCAGAGCAATTCTGGGAATTCCTGGCTCCCAATCAATTCACTCAGAACAAAACTGCCATTCTGTGTGAAATTTCTTAAATCAAAACTCCAATTAATCGATATAAACCCCTGGGATATAATGGAGGGATGCTTCAGGGTACATCTACATTTGAGCTGAAAGCAGCAGAGCTGAGGGCCCTTGGGCAATATGGGGGAGAGGGACCTGGCTTAATGCTCCCAGAAGGAGTATGGCCAACAATGGAAGGGGTGGGTCCGAGGGCAGCCACCCCTCAGCTCTTCCCCGAGCATACCTCCCACCTCCAACCCTTAATCTGAGTAGTGCTCCATTGGCAATTTAAAGCAGGCCTGGCTGAAAGATGTGAGTTCCAGCTCATGTAGATGTACCTGCATTAACTCAAGTGGAACTAAGAGGCTATAAATAGCAGAGGGCATATCTATACAGCAGGCAAAAATTGAATTAAGCTATGCTACTTGAGCTTCGTCAAGTGTGTAACTTGAGTCGAAATAGCTGAATTCAGCTTTTGGCGCTGACTACGCAGCAGGAAGTCGAAGGAAGAACTCTTCCTTTGACTTCCCTTACTCCTTGTAAAATGAAGGTCACAGGAGTTGGAGTCACAAATCCTCCAGTTTGCCATTATTTCAAAATAATGGCTTGCAATATAGACACACTCTTTTCTTTTGGAATAACACTTCTGTGTAGACATAGCCTGAAGTAGCACAGACAGTGTGAAATTAACTCCAGTGAGAGTTTTGCATTTCTTCAGTGGGGCGAGGTTTTCACCCCCAGTCTCTGTTACCTGTTAGGACACAAGAGGCATGGAATGGGTTTCACGCATTCTAAGCTTTGATGCATTCTTATATATTTTTATTGCTGCTCCTAATTGTGCTTTATATGATACCCCCTGCTCCATACTCTCTATTTCTCAGAGGAGAAACCTCCTTTTCATTGTGCGTTGTTCTTAAAATTCTGTGCCATGTCAGCATTCTCTCTATTTTTCACCCATTTTGTTCTGGCAGAAACAAGCTTTCCAGTGACATAAACATTAATATAGGTAGCCTTATTACACAGGGAAATGTTTTGCATTTGCCTCAGTTACAGGAAAGACATGCGTTGTAAGACTTTCCGCAGTCCCATGCCCTTACAGAAAAGTCCTACCAGATTTTAGGCAGATGATAAAAATTTCTCTAAAAATGTAATAGGACACAAAGTAAACATCAGTAAGATTTAATAGAAAATTATTTCTGTTCTGTAGGTTGCTTGAGCCATTTCATAGAATGCTTAAGTAGGGTTATAATTCTCTACTGTATTCTTTAGAATGTTTCAGGAAGTCTATAGAATTGTTGACCAAGGCATGGTGTCTAACATTACGAGCCTAACTACGTACTTAAATAAGAGGCCAGATTTAGTGCTGAGTATTATTCCTGAAAGCTGTGCACTTGTGTGGCTGGTCAAGAGAGATTCCAATGCTGCCCAGCTGATTAGCAGAGCACCCACAGCTACATTTTTTGTCTCTACTGGTGGTGCACATTTGCACATATCTCGGTGAACATAAAAATGTATTCTGCATGTGGATGGAATACACCTACATCAGAGAGAACTGCTGGATACTATGCATCTGGAAAGAGCAGCCCAATTAATTGTGAGGCTGTCAAAACAACTCTGCAAGATAGATTTTATTTTCAGGTTTTCATTGAAGTTAAAAGTGTTCTGGCCAGCTGAAGGCCTGACTATCTCAGCAGTAAGAAGAGGACATGATATAAGGTAACAAATGATAGTGAGTTAAGGATGTAAGGATAAAAGAATTTTGAATACCTCTCAGTTGGAAGAGAAAGGATTGCCAAATGGTTAAGGCAGCAGTCTAGGGTTCAAGAAAACTTGGGGTTTTTTCCCCCCTTGATTATGGTAAATGTTTCCTTTGTGACCACTTAATCTCTGTGATTCAGACTCCCCTTTGTAAAATGATAATAAAAATACCACCTCTGTCTGTTTTGTCTACTTAACCTGTAAGTGCTTGTGCTCACAAAAAGCCCTTTAAGATGCATTTGTACAATGTACAAACCCTCTAGCCATGACTGTAATACAAATAGCAATAATATTAAAGTTGCATATATTGATGACAGGTCGAAGGGATTTTTTTTTCATACTGACTGAAAATTTATGGGGAAAAATCAAGGCAGCATTTCTCAAAAATGTCCATTTTAATCCACCATCTCACCCATCCTTCCCCACCCCCAGATCTATGCATATCACATACGATGGCTTTCTCCTAGTCTTGATTTCCTCTGGGAAGCTCACACAACATTGCTTTGTTCCATGTGTGCAAGTTAGGAGCAGTTTGTTTTGGCACTGTGACCCAAGTGGGATACTTTCACCCTACCCCCAAGCAGACCCTTTTATAATACTAAATGAGCCACTCTCTGCCAAGGAGGATCAGTATTCTTTTACAATTAATAAATGTGAATGTGATGAGATTTTTAGGCTTCCTGACCACATTATAGTTAAGGTCCATATTCATGAGGAGCTTGATAAAGCAGAATATTCCTCACCCCTAGCTTTTCTTTACTTATGTCTACCCCATTTGCACTCATGTTCTATTCAAGGGCAAAGTGAGTGTTGACTGGCTTAGTTATCAGCCACATTGTATGCCAAGCGCATTGAGCCAGTGCATGTTGTGGACATCCTTAAGAAGGTTTGCACTTACTTCCTGCATGCACCTCATTTGCTAGAGCTGGAACCTTGGTTTTTGACATTTCCAGCAACAGCCTTCTGTAGTTGACCCTTGCTGAATGTAACAAGTCTTTTTGTTTCAATGGCATCTCACCCAATCTCACACTTGTATGAAATTGTTGTTGACGAGGTGAGACCTTTGTAGAGGAGCTGACTGCTGCTGAGGAACATAATTCTAAATGAAAATGACAGCACTTCAACGAGACCTAATGTAAATTCTTTGACAGAATATAGATTCACGGAGAAATAATTCTTGCAGCTGCCATAAAACATCACTTTTTCAAATGTCAGTGCCATATAGTATCATTGTGAATACAGCAATGCCTGGCACCATCTATTGGCTAAGATGTTGAACTGAAAATATTTTGATGATCTCCCCAAAGAAGGGATGCTGGGACAAGGTAACTAATGCTCCTTGTTCCAATATGGGATAGTAGCATTAAATCACAGCCTGTTATCAGGGTAGTGCTGCGCCCTTAAGAATGGCCCCATCGCTCCCCACTTGCATTAGTGGGAGAGCAATCTTAAACACCCCTTCAAGTCGTAAAAGCATGTTCCTCTGTCTGGGCCTATACTGCTAACTCATGTGAGGGCAGAAGAGCCATGACTCCATCTGCTCTCCACACCTTCTTGTTGAGCTAATTGTTCCAGGATGGAGAACAACCTGGCAGCAGCCCACACATTCCATCACAGCATTAGATAAAGAAGGTGGATTGTACAAGGGCTTAAGCACCCTAATAGGATATATACTGAACAGATTTGTCAATATTACCAAGTGAAGGGTGAATTTAAATATATGAATTTATGTAATAACAGTAAGTATCTACCTTAAGTCTGATGGTAAGGCCACCAAAGCCAATGGAAGAACCCAACTGGCTGTACTAAGTTTTGGTTTATGTAGTGTTTGCAGAATTGAGTTCTTAAGGAAAGATGCTTCCTAAAAACTCCTGTGTTTTATGACAAGACTGTCTCCTCCCAGTGAAACACAACTGGGTTTCACTTCATATTGTAATTTTAGACACTGCCCCCTGCTTTTTGGACTTTGTTTGCTTGACTTGTATAGAATATATAGCTAACCCGTATGCTGTTCTGTGAAAACACAGTAGGTTACAAGTCTCAGAGAGGTGACCGTGTTAGTCTGTATCTGCAAAAACAATGAGGAGTACTGTGGCACCTTAAAGACTAATGGATTTATTTGGGCAAAAGCTTTTGTGGGTAAAAAACACTTTGTCAGATGAGCACTGCAACATAGAAACAATTATACTGGGTCCAATTCTCCAACTGAAAACAATGGGAGTTCTGAAATTTACTTCAGTGAGAATAACTTTGAGAGTTTTTGCTTCTGTGTTCCTCCTGAGCCTATGATGCTGTCCTATAGGATAACATTACTGCTTCTTAAATAATCCCAGTACCTTTTTTGCTCTAACAAGCTTTGCCTGGCTTATTTTTCCCCATGCTCACATTCTACTTTTACTGCTTTTCAATATTTTCTTCCCTTCCCTTCACTCCCTCCCCCAAGAAAAAATATAGGCCCAGAGCCTCAACTGATATAAATCCATTGAAGCCAAAGAAACTACAGTTTCGGATTTACATATCTGATGAGGATTTGGCCCGTTATATTTTATTTCTAACATTACTTTAATCTGAGTACATGATATTCATCTCTTTTCTTGAAAAGTGATGATTTTTGTTAAATATAGTATAGACCAATATTTTTGTGAATTAGTATATTGGCTAAATTTTTTAAAGATGCAAATTTGGCTACAAGAGGAGTCTATTTTCCATTAAATCTGACAGACTAAAAAAAGTGTGGTTTTGGGGTTGCACTAAGGAAAAAATAAAAGGAAAGACAGGCATTGAATTAAGTCATTTGTCCAAAAAAAAAAAGTACAAATACAGCTTCTTCCCGACTTACGAACCGGTTATGGACCAAGCAATTGGTCGTAACTCGGTTTGTTCGTAAGTTGGACCCCACTGAATTACACGCGACCGCGCTGTTCATAAGCACGGACTGCGTTTGTAACTCGGGGTCCGCCATTTACAACAGCTTTGGTCGTAACTGCGAACGGTCGTAAGTTGACCGTTTGCAACTCAGACCGGCTGTACTTGCACAACAGTTCCCCATAATCGAAACGGCTTGTACCCTCTTAACAGCACAAAGTACCATTATCGCTCCTGTAGACAGGTAAGAGAGAACTCCTCCAGAAGAAATACTCTTAGGTACAGTTGACATTCCAGATCCTAACCTTACCACAATGGCTGGCATAGGGAGCATTTTCTGCACACAAATGCCATGCTGACTATCATTCTAGACAGACAGCCCAATATTTTTGCATGCACACCTTTCCTGAGCTAAGCTGTGCTTTTTTTTGTTTTGTTAATACCAAAGATTACAGTCATAAATTGGAATGCAAACATCAGTCTACATGCAGAGTGACTGGCTTTTTGCAAGTGCAAGATATATTTGAGGTTGTGATAGGACCTTTGCTTTGAAAACTTGGATCCACATTTACTTTACTAATATATTGGCACATGTAACAGCTGATTTCATTTGTAGCAGCAGTCAGCTGAAATACCTTCTTATTTCTTCTTTCTGTTCTGTGTCTGAAGCACCTAAAAAAATCTTCTGTCCTCATGTTTGTTTCTCCTTTTCAACAAGGTATGGTCCTTCCTGGCATACATTTCTCTCTCCATTCTTGTTTCTCTTTTTTGGTCAACTTTGCTGATCAGAGATCTTAGCGCTCAAAATATAAAGCTTCTTCAAAAGTTCTCTTTCAGTTCCTAGATGTTTTCATTATTCTATGATGGAGGGAGAAAAATTTCGTAGGTAAGGCACAGACCTGGGCTTCAACAGGCCTCGGTTCTATTCTTGGCTTTGACCTTAACGTGCCATATGACCTGAGGCAAAGGACATCTCTGAGTCTGATTTTTCTGATCTCATAAGAGTGAAAATTAGCTCTAAAAGGCCTAATCCTACAAATTGCTGGAGATACAAAGAGACTTCAACTCCCACTGACGGAATAAAGAATTCTAAGCACCTCACACATTTAGGTTGTATGTTTACTGAAGTAAATGGCATTCTACTGGTGTGAGATCAGAGTCAACCCTTCTTTACATATATCTTCCTCAGTAAAATAGGGATGAAGGGCAAAATTCTCAAAAGCACCTATCTGATTTAGGTGCCTTTTTCAACATTAATTTAGTCACTTAGGATCTGAACTCTCATTGTGAGTCTGAGAGAAATTTTAGCCCATTATACATTCCTACCTTACAGTATTTGTTACAGGGCTAAATACTGCAATGTTTGCAAAGCACCTTGAGATCCTTACATATACAGGCCCTATACATGTGCAAAGTATTATTATGTCTCTGATTAATTCATGCAGGCTACCTTTCTATGTGACTTTCTCTTGATGTCCTTCCTATATTGCTAGTTTAATTGGAAGGAAATTGTAATTTATAGTTTGGGGATTAGCATTAAATTGAGATGTGCACTGAGCTTTTCTTAGTTCAAGGGGAAAAAAACATTCCCATTGTGAAAATCCCACATGTCCCTTTTAAATCTGAATAGCCTAGTTATGAAGAGAGGCAGGATTTTATGCATATTACTAGGCATTTTATTTTTTAATATCCTATAAATATTAACAAACAAATGCTGACTAACCCTCTAATCTACTTTCTTGCAGGTTAATGAATACCAGTTGTGTTCTCAGTTTTTCTCCAAAAAACCATTGTCAGTCATCCAAAAAGATTCCAGATTAAACCATTCTCCAATGCGCTCTTTTAGGGCATGTCTACACAGTAAACTCGAAATAAGCTTCGCAACTTGAGCTATACTAATTGCATACGTTTAAACTGAAGTAGCTTGTTTCGAATTTGGCATGTCTACACAGCACTTATTTTGAAAGAGCACTTTTCCTTCGACTTCCCTTGCTCCTCATACAACGAAGCTTACAGAAGTCAGAGTAAGAAGCCTGTTATTTTGAACTTATTTTGAAATAACGGGCTTGCTGTGTAGACATGCAATACATTATTTTGGAATAATATCCATTTTAAAAAGGGAATAAGAGATCTTGCGGAAAATAATGCCTTTTCCGCAAGAGCCCTGTGTAGACTGGCGCTTTTTTCTGTCAAAACTCCAAGACGGAAAAAAGCGGCAGTCATGTTCATGGCAAATGGAGCGGGGAAAATGTAAATCCCCGCTTCATTTGCAATTGCGACTGGCCTCCTTTGCATGCCTTTGGCGGCAAAGGGGGCCAGTCTAGACACAGCCATAGAGAATAAGGTGATAGTTGATTTTGATGTTTAAAGTAATAGTTTAATGAAATTATTTTTCTTCATCCCATTAGTGAATTAATTAAATTCATTTCAGGGTGGATCAGAGTCTCTCCCATAATGCATCATATTTGGAAACAATATTAATGTTTTGGACTTTGTACTATAGGGTTAGCTTAGAACGTATAAAGTTCCAGCACTTTAAGTGATTACATGTAAGAATGATATGTAATCATTTAAAATGCTGGGAACACACTGTGAATAGCTAACATGAGAACATGTTTTGCCTCTTGATTGCTTAGATCTCTGATTGTTCGGATAGAAAGATCATAAGAGCTACGGTAAAAAAATATAAAAGTCTAATTAGGAAAAATGTAAGTCTCTTGAAGAAGGCTGATACTATGTATGACTAACTACTTTGTTAGTTATAGTCATGTGCAACACTCAGCACCTTTTTTGAAGGATTTTTTTAAATATTCATTGATTTAAAATAGCACTTGCACCTATGAGTACTTTATTATCTGAGGGTAAAAAAAAGTGCTTTTCAAACATTAACACATTCTTATTACAGTGCTCCACCTAATGTAAGTACTAGATGCCTCTTACATATGTGTAAAATGGGACAACAATAAAGTTGCGAGGTGCGCCCAAAGCTCTAGGAATTTTTCTGGGGAAGTTCTATGATCTGTGTTACATCAGTTGTCAGATTAAATTATCACAGTGATCCCTTTTGCTTTCAAATCTATTAATCAGAGAAAATCAGTGAAAGCTCCTGGAATGAAGCTGTTAGGCTCTGGCACCTAAGTCCTTGTTCTAGCACTTGACTACACTCCTCAAAGTGAGTAAAATACGAAATTATTAGAGAACCTTGTCGCAGAGCGGCTTCTCCTTTCCCCCTTCCGGGTCTACCATCCGCCCCACGTGCTCCACCCCAGGCTGTAGCCTGGACTCTGCCCTAGAGGCTTACTAGCCGCTCTACCAGAACTAGTAATACAGAATTGCTTGCTGGCCCTTTAAACCCATGCCTGGAGGCCCACAAGCCCAAGTCCCTATACAAAGTCAATAACAGGCCCTTTAAGGCAGGGTCCGTGGGCCCCTGGTCAGAGTCACAGGACAGAGTCAATAGCTAGCCCTTTAAGGCAGGGTCCACAGACCTATGATAGCAAGTCACGAGTAGGGGCTGCACCCCTACTCCATCGGGTCCCGACCCAGGGTCCTCTGAGTGGCAGGAGGACTCACCATTCCCTCTGCAGTGAATCTGTCTGAAAAGCACCGAGAATCCCAGGGTGGGAGAGGCTGCTCCTGCCCCCTCCCTGGGCCACTTCCTACCTGATCCGGCAGGATAGCATCCCATTTACTCACAGGTTCCTCCACTTCCCTTGGGGCTGATTCTCCCTCATAGATTGTAGGGGAGATGTCCCAACTAGCGCTCGAGTGTCTGCTGTCTTCCCTCTGGGCAGCTGACTGGTGTTGGTCAGGAGCTCCCCTCTGAGATCCTTCCTCTCCAGCAGTTAGCCCAGACCGAACCTCCCTCCAGGCTTTTATACCTGGGCCGCAGTCTGAGCATGCCCATCAGAGTTGTGGGGGCAGGGCTTCTTTAGCCAGGTGGGCCTGATTAGGCTCAGCCTTCACAGTGCGGCTTCTCTGCCTGTTCTCAAGGGTACATCTAAACTACATCCCCTTTTCGATAAAGGGATGTAAATTAGACGTATCAAAATTGTAAATGAAACTTGGATTTGAATTTCCCATGCTTCATTTACATAATGGAGGCCACGGCTTTTTTTTTCCCCCGAAAAAAACCCGCCGTCAAAATGGGGATCATTTGACAGAAAATGAGGGTTACAGGATCTTTCCAAACGGGGCATTTCTGTGGAACGATCCCCATCTTGACCACGGTTTTTTTCAAAAAGTGGCTTCAGCCACCATTATGTAAATGAAGGTTACGGGCAAGTCAATGGCAGACCTGGTGAAGAACTGTTTTGCAATCTATCCTCTGAACCATGATGACTTTATTGTCTATTGAATCTATTTAAGGATTTGTATCAATTTATCCACCATAGTATTTCAGTATCTGAGCTTTAGTTTTCTTTTCCCTTTTGCTCATTTTTCTTTCTCTACATTGCCCCTCTTAATCTAGATTCCTTTTTCCCCTGTCTCCCTTGCTCTGTCCCCCCATCACTTTCTCTTATCCACACTTATTCACTCTATTGTGTGCACCCTTTCCTCTGTCCCTCCAAAAGCAGGCTCTCACCATGGCCTTGTGACAGTACGCTGTTAGGATCCGGTGCTGAGGAGGTGAGACTGCAGCACACTTCCAGGAAATATGGGGTGGTGGTGATATTGCTGAGCTGTGTGCAAGCCAGTTACTCAGTGTTGCCAAGAGTCAAAATGATTTCCTGACTATATAAACTTGAGCGAGTAGGGAGGTGAGGTAATATGCTTTTTATTTATTTTATCTTTCTCTTGGTGGAAGTGACAAGCTTTTCATCTTCACAGAAGTTGGTCCAATAAAAGATATTACTTCACCTATCTTGTCTCTCTCATAGGGTATGTCTACACTACAGCACTAATTCGAACTAACTTAATTCGAATTAGTTAATTCGAACTAAGCTAATTCGAATTAGTGCATCTAGACCCAAAAACTAATTCGAATTACCATTTTGCTAATTCGAACTAGCGCATCCACACTGATTGGACGCTGGGTCGCATTTAAGGGCAGCTGAAACCGGTTCCAGCAGGGCATCAGGTCAGTAGTTGCTTTGCTGTCTGAGGCTATCTGAGGCTCGTGCTTAAAGGGACCCCCCTGGACAGCCGGTTCTCAGCTTTTCCGCTTGCTTGCCTATTTCGCCAAGGGACAGCAAAGCGTTTTCCTCTCCGCCTGCCTGTGTCAGTGGTTCCCATTGGGGACGCCGCCGCAGTTGGCACCATGGAGCCAGAGCTCACCCTGGGCATGCTGCTCCAGTTTTTGGACTTGCTGCTGTAAGCCTGCCAGCAATGGGTGGAGGCTGCCTTGCACCATCTGCTAAACGTCAGCCCCCCGTCTCTGCCCCTGGCCTCCCTGGGGGTTGTGGAGGAGCAGCAGCAGTGCCCGGATGCCAGAGTGCCCCGCTGCATCTGGCGTCTGGACACCAGCAGTGACTGGTGGGACCGCATCGTCCTGGAGCACTGGAGAGACCAACAGTGGACCCAGAACTTCAGGATGAAGAGAGACACCTTCCTGGAACTCTGCGAGTGGCTCGCCCCTACTCTGCGGCGATGGGACACACGCATGAGGCCCACCATCCCCCTCCAGAAACGTGTGGCCATTGCCCTGTGGAAGCTCTCCACGCCAGACAGCTACCGATCCGTCGGGAACCAGTTCATTGTGGGGAGATCCACTGTCAGAGCAGTGCTCATGCAGGTACGGCACTCACCGGCCACTGGGCCGGGAGGAAGGGGGGCTGCAAGGAAGGGCTGGGTCTCCCCAGAGAACAGGGGGGGAGGAGGCAAAAGTGCCCCACACGGGAGGGTTCGGTCTGTCCCAGCTGTACTACATGCCACCCGCGGGGGTTGCTTCTGGGAGTGGGGCGCAGGGAAGTGCCAGGGAACGAACACTCCCAGCCACCCGGGCGCCCTAGTGATTCGTAGTTTGCTGTGTCTCTCTGCAGGTGGGTGCTGCTCCGCAGGGTGGTCCACCTCGCCGACCCAGACGCGGTCATCCGGGGGTTTGGCACCCTCGGCTTCCCCAACTGCGGGGGGGCCATCGATAGGACACACATCCCAATCCATGCCCCGGAACACCAGGCCTCCCAGTACATCAACCGCAAGGGGTACTTCTCCTTCCTCCTGTAGGCTGCGTGTGACCACCGGGGCCAGTTCACGGACATTATTGTGGGCTGGGCTGGCAAGGCACACGACGCCAGGGTGTTCCGGAACTCCTCCGTGTGCCAGAGGCTGCAGGCCGGGACCTTCTTCCCCGACCACCACATCAGGGTCGGGGATGTGGACATGCCCGTCTACCTGGTGGGGGATGCAGCCTACCCCCTACAGCCCTGGCTCATGAAGCCGTACACAGGGCACCTCAACCCCTCCTGGCAGGCCTTCAATGCCAGGCTCACCAGGGCCCGCATCATGGTCGAGTGGGCCTTCAGATGCCTGAAAGCCCGATTTAGATGCCTCCTTACCCACCTCGATCTCGCCAAGCACAATATCCCTCTCGTGGTGGCAGCATGTTGTGTGCTGCACAATTTATGTAAGCGGAAGGGGGAGGCTTTCCTGCCAGCCTGGATGGCTGAGGCTGAGCGCATGGCTGGCCAGTATGTGCAGCCCCGCACTGCCGCCGTCCAGGAGGCCCAGCAGGAGGCCGTCCAGATCTGGGAAACCCTGTGGGACAGCTTCCAAGTGGAGGAGGACTGAACTCTCCCTGCATGTCCCACTGGGGCCTTCTTCCACCCTCCCCTCCTTCTCCTTTCCCCTCCCTAACCCCGCTTCCTAATGTCAAATAAACACACCTGTTTTGCCAACAAAAATCTCTCTTTATTGTACACAACTGGGGTGCGGGGATGGAGTAGTGGGGGGGGAGAGGGGAAGGGGAAACCTGGGAGGAGGGTGCTGGAAGGGGGTGGAAGGGGAGGAAGGGAAGGGAAAGCTCAGGGTTGGGGGTCCTGCTGGCTCTCCCATCTCGCAGCACTGTGGGTGCGGAGGTGTCGGGGGGGAGTGGGTATGGAGGATGGGGCAGGAGGGATGGGGGGCGTGGAGGAAGCAGGAGGGGAGCAGGGGTTGGTTGGAGGAGCGAGAGCTGGGGCAAGCACAGGGGCTGGAGCAGGAGGAGGCAGGAACCTATCCACCAGGGTCTGAAGGTGACCTCTGAGGGCACGGCTGCTCCTCCAGCACCTCCAAACTCCACTGCCACAGCCGCAGGACCCAGTGGTCCTGGATGAGGAGCTGCTACTCCAGTAGCTGCAGGTGCCGCCGCTGGTAGTACTCCAGGTTCCTGGTGCGCCTGCTGGCCTGGGTGCGGGTGGCTGTTGCAGGCGGGGTGGTGCACCCTGCAGTCCCAGGTGCTGCGGCTGTGGTGAAACAAGAGCAGTGGTCAGTTCTCCCTGGGGACACTGTGGGTGAAACCCAATCCCCCTCTGCAAGGCGAGGTTGGCGTGTGGGGAACAGGCTAGGGCCCCTGCATGACACCCAGCTGCTGCTCCATGGTGGGCAAGGCCCAGGCACATGGTCCCTTGGCTCCCTCTCCCCCCACACTCCGCATACACATAAGGGGAGCATGATGGCACTCACATGAGGAGCCCTCCCCAGCCTCGGACAACACAGCCGATGTGCTCTGTGGGATGCCTCGGGGGTCCTGGGTCCTGGGCAGGCTCCCTGCAGGCTCCTGGCTCTTGGCGTCCTCCTCCTTCGTGTCAGGGATGGGGCCCTCTGCCGCGGGGTCGATCACCACCCGGGGGGTATGGACTGCATGAGCCCCCAGGATGCGGTCCAGGGCCTCAAAGTAAGGGCAGGCCTCCGGGTCGGCCCCTGGCTGGGAGGCCCTGGAGTAGGCCTGCCGCAGGTACTTAATTTTGCAGCGGACCTGCTCCCGGGTCCACATGTGGCCTCTGGTGGCCAGGCTGTCAGCCATCTGGCTGTAGACAGCCGCGTTCCTGTGGCTAGTGCGGAGATCGTGGATGTTGGAGGCCTCCCCCCAAACCTCGATAAGGTCCACGATCTCTGCACTAGACCAGGCAGGTGCCTGCCTTTTGCAGCCCCGGGCAGGCTCCTATGAACTGCCAGCCTGGTCCTGGGAAGAGGTGGAGGGCTGGGTGGCAGTGGGTGGCTAGCTCATCTTGTGCCAGGTGCAGGGTCTGCTGGCTGGGTGCTGGCAGGCTTGCAACTTGCACAAGCACTGTAGCCAGACCGTGGCCCTGTAAGGACTCCGGGGCCAGGAGGGGGGCAGAAGAATTTCCCTGGTTTGGCCCAGAGTGGCCACCAGGGCAAGTTGGGAAGGGCTAGCCTCCAACTAGTTCGAGTTAAGTGGCTACACAGCCCTTAATTCGAACTACTTAATTCAAACTAGGCGTTAGTCCTTGTAGAATGAGGTTTACCTAGTTTGAATTAAGCGCTCCGCTAGTTCGAATTAAGTTCGAACTAGCGGTTTGTATGTATAGATGCTATTAAAGTTAATTCAAACTAACGGCTGTTAGTTCGAATTAATTTTGTAGTGTAGACATACCCATATTGTGGGAAGAACACGGCTAGAACATCCCTGCAAACATGTCTAACTTAACATGGGAGAGTACCTCACTGGTGTGGGACTGTGACCTTATGGGGTACAATCCAGGCTAGCGAGGAGTTGTGTGACTCCTGCTCTACAAACCTAGGTGCTTCACAATGCATTGCTGCTACAGCTCCTATGTGGGTCACTCAAACAGTCTTCCAGCATGCAGGTCACATCCTGAAAGTCTATGTATAGCTTCAGCGAGTTAGCATACTCCAGTCACACACTATCTTCCAACAGCCTCGGTTACCACATACAGGATGACCCCCAACACAATCCAAGATACACATTTTCTCCCCTAATATATATGTTCTGTGCTGTCCAGCCCTCTCCAATTCAGATAACAAAGGTCTATTCTCTGTAAGGAAACAACATACAACAGCTTGTTCCTTTTAAATGGCATTATTACACAGTTCACTTTAATCACAACACTGGGTTAGTTTTGATTAAAGAATAAAACAAGTGTATTTAACTATAACAAGACAGGTTTTAAGTGGATTGAGGCATTCAAGTCAGAGAAGGTTGCGAGGTAAAATGCTTCTTAGTACTAAACTTAATAAAGTAGACGTGATTGAAGGTGAAGTCCTTTTCTGTGTGTTTTCACTACACTGCTGACTCAGTCCATGATCGGCTCCCAGAGTTCAACAGCTGTTTCTTTTGACTTCCTGGGTGAAATGAGAGATGGGCAGAGAGCAATAACTTGGGGGAGGTTCTTGACCCTGACTTATATAGTCCAGTCACCCTTTGAAAAGCATTGACCACTAGATAAAATCCTTGCCAGCTGAGGGCATGGAGACATGGAGGTATTATGCAGCTTCTTTTCATCTGTGAATGCTGAAATCCATGTTTTCTTTGTGTTCTTTCTTCTTACTGTCTGTCTGTTTATATGCACCTGGAGGTAAACACACATGCCTTTGTTTAAGACAGACTTGCCCTGACCAATTTTATCTAATTGAGACTATATGAGATTGAACATGTGCTTTTAATATCATACATGGAGATTTCATAATACTGAAGTAAGAGAGGGGTTCTGGCTGAAAGGATTCCAGCCAGAGAGACAGCTAAAGCACATGGTGAGAATTCCCTTAGCTTGTTAAGAGAAGTATTAGTTTGTATTCTATCTTTCTGAGCAGGGTCTGAATGAGATCTCCCCTGACATCTAGAGATGAGCTGTGGAAGAGGACTTCAGAAGTAGATCTCATTTGCTTGGGCACGGCCACCCTGCCTAGGTGCTCAGCATGATGGAATTGTTTGCCTTAATGATCACTTTTGGCGGGTGTTGGATCCACAGTCTCCACAGTTGGATCCACAGTGGAAAAAGTAATTAAGGGTTGTTATCATTGTTGTGTTCATCAAAGGCAGCAGAACTGTGCTTGCTGTCCCCTGTCTGAGGGTCTCACCTCAAATAAATGGCACTTTCTAGGCGGGAACATGGTTCCAAAGCTCAGTGAGTAGAGATAAGGTAGGGGCTGGTATTTGTAACTGGTGGTATGGGCCATGTTTAAGGGTCTCAGACATTATTTGACCAGTTCTCTCTCCAATGTATAATAAAAGAGCTAATTTAGACTCATTTGTTTTGTTACACACTGTAGAGCTGAAGTCACTAAAATGGAGGTCTGGGCATTAGACCTGTTCTGGGAGAAGACCTCTGATGTAAAAGACCACAGCATGTACTAGCAGTACGGCTACCCCCACTAACAGATGAAAGCACTGAGAGCTGTGTTAAGCAGTGGGACCTGAAGACATCCTAATGGATTGGTCATCAGGTGGCACAGTGGCCAGCTGAAAGACACAGCAAGCAAATGGCAAGGAGGTTGCTGGAGAAGACCAGAGCGGAGTCTTGCAGAGGGACATGGTGATTGGCCAGCAGGCTGGCTGGTGGAGAGGAGCAAAGTGGAGTGAAGCCCAGCAAAGAGGCATGGTAATCAGCCAGAAGGGCAGTTGATGGAAAGGAACAGTGAGCAAGTGCTTGGACAACCACATAAGTAAAGTGCCTTCTTACCCCCAGGCCCTCCCCCATTACCCAGGGTGGGAGATGAACTCTACAGCTGCACCTCTGAACTTCTAGCTCTGCATTGACCGAAGACAGCAATTGTGAGGGGGATGCAGAAAAGAGAGGGGCATGTAAAAGGAACTTTTGGTTGCTGGACTTAAGATCCTGGGGGAAAAGGACACTTCCCAATTTACTTGGGGGTGCATCTTTTGCTTATGGTTTATAAACATAAGTTTATAAACCCTGTTTGTGGTGTTTTCCCAAATTAATGCCAAATTTCCTCACCTCTTTCATTAAAAGTTTCTTTGCTACCCTCAGACTCTGTACTTGGGAGAGGGGCAGTTCTGCCTCTTTGAGGCCCCTAGGCATGTGTGCAATTGTCCTAGGTCAATGGAGGGGGCAGAGCCAGTTCTGTGTAGAATTGTTGAAAGGGATCCCTAGATACTGGACCGAGCTCTTGTTGCTGACAAGCAGAAGAGTTACACTTTTTATTTTTTGTAACCACTCTGATTTTATGCCACATTACTTGTAATCACTTAAAATCTATCATTTTGTAGTTTGTAAATTTGTTTTGTTGTTTTATATTGTAGGGGTCAATTGCAGAAGAACTCTGTATGTGTGAAGTATAGGGGTGGTGAGGCCTGCATCCCCCCCCCTTTCTTATCCCCCCTTCTTTCCCTATTACTGATGAGCCAGAAGCAAGCCTCTAGGAACATACGGCATTGTAGCAAGAATGAATTGTAGATAAGGGTGGGAACATAACAATCTTGTTTACCTAAATGTACTGATCATGTAAACAAAGTCAAAGGACAAGCAGTACAACTGAGCCATACTGTAACAAGCAATAAGTAACTGCTGGAAATTTCCAAACTGCCACAAACAAGATAGAGACACAGTATTTATAGCTGCACCAGAGCACAGCAATTCGGACCTCGCCGATGGGCTTTGGGTACCGGCTCCTCAGAAGCTGAGACAGTCTCCCACTTTATGTCCAAGAAGCAATGGGCTTAAACTACAGCAAGGGAGGTTTAGGTTGGACATTAGGAAAAACTTCCTGACTGTCAGGGTAGTCAAACACTGGAATAAATTGCCCAGGGAGGTTGTGGAATCCCCATCTCTGGAGATACTTAAGAGTAGGTTAGATAAATGTCTATCTACTTTTAGGGATGGTCTAGACAGTATTTGGTCCTGCCATGGAGGCAGGGGACTGGACTCGATGATCTCTCAAGGTCCCTTCCAGTCCTAGTATTCTATGATGATTTATTCTGCAGCCGAAATGGGTTCCCTGGCTAGCAGAAAGGATGTAAGAAATGCCGCTTTTCCTATCATGTTGTTTTTAGTTAAGGGGCACAGCTGATAGCTGTCAGGAAATAAACTGCTTGTGTTTGACAGATACCTGTGTAACATTTTTTGTACTTTGAGAACATAGTGTCGGACCTCAGATTTACTCTTGCCGGCAACATATCTAAACCAATGTATGCTTGGATTGTAGTGTTCGGAAAACTTAATTTTAGGAGAACGAGATTTCTGTATGTTTTTTTCTATTATTAAAATGGTGGATTTTATCTGAGCTTGTATTGTCCAAGGTGGCTGTATAGAAAGTCGTTAGGGCCTTAAAGAGATAGCAGAGGGCAGCAGGTTAGATACAGAAGACAAATTAAATGTATTTATAGCCTCATGCACAAATTCAAGTCAGATGAAGAGATCGGTTTCCTACTAAACAGATCCTGCTCTTTCTGAAGTGGTCAACTAGTACTTAATCATAAGGTAGCATGATCATCTAATCCAAATGCTTAACAATTTATCTGCAAGAATAATCTTTAACTTTGATCCAATGAAAGTTGAAGGAAAAAGACTCACTTGGACACGCACACAAAAATGGCTGGATGGGGTCAATAGATACTCGTTCCTCACAGGCATTCCACCCTTCTGAGGGCCAGGCGTGGTCAGGACAGAACATTCTATGATGATTTATTCTGCAGCCGAAACCAGTCAGTGGTTTCTATGCTGTCTATTTAACACCATGAAAAATAACCAACCTAGCCATGTGCACAGAAGAAAAGGGAGGATTTATGCCCATCATTGAAATCCATTAGACTAAAGGAAAAGGCAACAGAGAAAGGATTCGGTGTTATATCAAAAGAGATCTGCAAAAGGAATCAAAATACCAAAGTACCAGCAAAGATCAAAGAGGATCAATTTCATAACTCTGAGGGTAGAAAAATTGGTTAGAGAAGCTTCATTAAAACCATGTGAGAAATGGCATGTTTCAGTAGAAACTCACTTTACAGAGATTTATGATGAAGGAAAAAAAATCCAGATATCTTCCTATCTGAATGTGGTCTCCCAGCCTTCTCTAGTCCATCAGGTAGTACTTGTAGACAATAATAGAGTACTTTTCATACAAGAACAGAGTAGCTGCCCATAATCTTCCTTTCTTTTTAACTTGAAGCTACACACTTTGGAGAAGCTTACTGTCAATGCAGTTTTCATACCTGTTTGTTTCCACTGTTATTCAAAGGTTGCATAAGGAGTGACAGAATATTCTTCTCTTTCTACTTATAAAGCACATAATTTTTTTCCTGAACTGTCACTTTAAACTGCAAAAAGCATCCTACTCAGTGGTCTTCAAAGCTTATTCTTCATAATCTCAAATAAGGACATATGTCAATTATCATAGTTTACACCAAATCAAATCCATTATGGCTCTTACATTTTAGAATTTAGCACTTATTCTAGCTTACTCAAATCCTCTGAGTTTTTACTGTCATCATCTCTCCTACATGGATGACCACTATATGCTCCTCACAGTGATTCTTATAATGCAATAACTTCCATCTTCTACACCTGTGTGCCTTTAAGAGAACAATTTATGCTTCACATTCTTAATCCTGCGCAAAACCACCACTTATCCTCAGCACTTATCCTTATTATGAGATCTCTTACTGTTACAAATTGGCTTGTCCTCTTTTCAAACTCTCTCAGCCTCACTATGTTTTACACTGAGCAGAAAGGTGTACAGCAGGAGGGCCAATAGAATTGCCAGGTCTCTGGGCAAGGTGGGGGTGGGGGTGATTCTGTGCTCCCAGAAGGGGCGTGTCCTTGGGTGGGGCTGGGGTAACTTTCCCTGGCCAGCCCTTTAGTACTGCCCAGAGCATACTTCCTATGGCTCCAGGGATGATTTAAAGAGCCTGGGGTCTGGACACTGTCACAGTAGTGGTGGTGGCCAGGAGCCCTTGCTCCTTTTGAATCACTGGGCCCTGGGGCAATTGTTCCCTTTACTCTTCCGCCTCGCCCCCCATTGTTGTGTCTAGTGTACAGTGTATTGAACGGAACTGTAAAAGCTGTACACTTTATATGTATCCAGTATTATTCTGTATAAAACACTGATTATTATATAGTGCACAACAATGCATTGTGCTTTAGGTATTTTTGTTTTAAATCCAGGGGCCATGATTCAAAGATGAAATAAAAAACTAAAATGGATGGAGAAGACTGATTTTTTTTATGTTAACTTCCAAATAGAAATGACCCTTAACTACCATAGTAAAATCAGGATGCAGATCCAAATGTTATACTCCTGAAATTTCAGGTATGATCCCAGACTTTGGTTCAGCTGACTACAGAGATGTTGGCCAGTCCAAAAACTAGATCCTGGTTCACATTCCATGATTAATAAATCTGGTGGAGTAAGTGTGTGTTTGTGATTTTCCCAACCCCAAGAAATGGGGCTTATAAGAAATGGAAATATTTCACAAAGGTTTTATAAATGTAAACACAAAATATACTCTATTTGATTATTGTATTTTATTCACTCTTCAAACATTAAAAAACATTTATTTGATTAATCCAATAAATTTGAACAATAAATATAACTTAGAAAATCACAACATTTCTCTCAAATTTTCTGGCAAAAAAGGAAGACTTAAGTTTCAAGGCTACAAACCTACATTAAGCACACAAACTGTTACACCCATGTTAAAGGGACTGCTCATGTACTTAAAATTAAGCATATTCAGATTGGAAGTAAAGCATATATTTTTAAAAAACAGTTAAGGTAGTTAATCACTTAGTAAATGTTGTGATGCATTCTCCATCCCTGCCAATTTTTAAGTCAAGATTTTTTTCAGAAAAAAAAAAGATATGATCTAGTACAAACTAGAATTATTTAGGGAAGTTCTAAGGACTATGTATTTTACACATGGTCAGACTCAGTGATCACAGTGAATTCACAAATGTTTGCAGGATCAGGAACTATAATTTGTAAATTTCATTATCTTCACTAATGACTATGCCAAATGGTGCACAAAGATTGTATGCCATAAAGAAATGAGAATACACATGAGACCACCACATCCACTGCTAACCAGTGTCCTAGTCAGGGTTTGAACCTTGACCTCCAGAGTTGAAATATTAATGTAACCTAACCTTTTACCCCAGCTATATACCTCTTCCCTCATTATTTTGATTTGCATGAAAGATATTTGGCTAAATAAGCATATGCAGGAACTAAGGGTGTAGGGGGAGTCCCTGCTATTGGTCCCATGCACTTGGGGTTCTGCTTCCAGGTCTGCACGCCAGGTTCCTGGCTGCCGGCCTGCACACTAGAGGCTCTCTTGCTGGGATCCTGGTTTGAACCCCATACACTGGGGCCTCTGTTGCCCAGTGTGCCTGCTGCTGGCCTCACATGGTGGGCCTTTGCTCCCAGCCTCATCTGGGAGTAAAGTGGACGGGGCAAGAAGGCTTGCCCTTCCCCCCACTTTTAAAAATGCTCCCACACCACTGTAAATAAGCATTCTCCTCTTGAACTCACTGTGACATATTAAAGTTCTATATTGCCTGCTGGATTGACTGAATCAAAATTTTAGTCAAAATCTGTCTTGATCAGGTTCAGATTACTTTTACTTCAATGGTCATTTACAATTTTAAAAGCATAATTGTGACAGTTCTATGTTAAGGTCTGAAACATGCCTCTGACTTCCTGTGAAAAAATGAGTCTGCTTCATTTAACCATGGAGCCAAGCGATGTACCATCTAACATTTATAGGAATTTTGTTTTTTAACAGTGCTTTGAACTTCAGACTTTTTCTTTGTTTCCTTTTGAACTGTCCTCCCGCTTCTTTCCTTTAAGTTCTGGAGTGCTTTGTAGCCCTGAAGACTCTTGAAAACCTTTTTCTCAAAACACTTAAGAATTCCCAGAGCCCTTTCACATTCCAAGTTTTTTTAAGTGGATAATGATTTCACCTTTTGATTAAATTTGTTAAATAATTTCCTCAGATATTCACATTTAGAGCACATCATGTCAGTTCACTGCCATTGTCCATTCATTAGATACCCTCAGCAGCATGTCAATCAACAAGAGCCTGATATTATTATAGGACAAAAATAACCTCACATACAAGCAGAGACCACAATATGTGCAAATTAAGCAAAGGGAAACCACCTAATACATTTGAAATTAACACCGCAATAATTTTTTTTCTTTTTGCAGTTCTCTTTTCTTCCTCTTTGGCCCACTTCTTTCCCCATATGTGTCTTCCACACCACAGAAAGGATCCCATATTCTAATGATACTTTTCTAGAATTCATTTAAATTGAAAATAGAAACTAGATTTCTTCCCCTTAAGCAAGCCAAAAAAGCATTTACTCATTGTTAGGAAAATACTGCAATGAACATGCTGGCTCACAACTGGCTATTGATCTTTAAATGTAACAACATAAATATGTCTAGTATATGTGCACCTGTAGTTTGTAACAGCCCTAACAAAGAACTCTTGTTATTCAAAATGTTTAGGTTTTACAGGGACCCATCAGGGACTAGAACTTGTAGAGCATAGTGCCAGGTGCCATGTTGGGCTTGCTTCTGATTTCATGGCACACAACCAGACAGACATCGAGAGAGGACATCTATTTTCAATTTAAATCAATTCTGGAAAAGTATCATTAGAATATGGGATCCTTTCTGTTGTGTGGAAGACACATATGGGGAAAGAAGTGGACCAAAGAGGAAGAAAAGAGAATAGCAAACCACTCACAGCTCCACATGGCACTGGGGTTAGTTATGATAACAACTGGGGATCAGATTCACACAATGGGAAAAAATAATGACTAGTCCATATCTCAAATGTACAATTGAAATACGAAATCTTAACAAAACCCAAAGGCATTTAGTCATGATGATGGGCTTCTCAGTGGTTGAACAACGGCATCTTGAAGATAGTATGGCTAGTTGTGAATACAGGTTGAACCTCTCTAGTCCAGCCCTCTCTGTCCCGGCAACATCCGTAGTCCAGCATGTTAGCTGGATGTCCACTTATCATGGGTGTGGATGTCCACTTATCATGTGTTTCCCTTGGTCCCGTAAAGTTTGTTTACAGCCACCAGTCCTGGCTCTCAATGTTCGGTGCTGTTATTTAGCTCTAATTTACCCGTAAATATCTTAGCAATCTTGGTAATGCTTCTAGACAATATTGACCTCCTGTGGTTCAACAAATTCTTTGGTTCAACACCAGTCAGGTCCTGAGGGTGCTGAATGAGAGAGGTTCAACCTTGTAAAAGACTCTGTATCCTTCATGGGATGGCAAAAATGGGAGCTGTCCTAGAATAAAAATACCAGGCTTTGGTCCTATATGATCAATCATTGCACTGTTTATCAGGGTTTTTAAATTTAAAACTTTATTATTTTTTTCATTAGCAACAATTAACACAAGTACCTGAGAGGTAGCTGTGTTAGTCTGAATCTGCAAAAGCGGCGAGGAGTCCTGTGGCACCTTATAGACTAACCGAAGAGTTGGAGCATAAGCTTTCGTGGGCAAAGACCCACTTCGTCAGATGCATCTGACGAAGTGGGTCTTTGCCCACGAAAGCTTATGCTCCAACACTTTGGTTAGTCTATAAGGTGCCACAGAACTCCTTGCCAAATTAACACAAGATGAGCATTTTGATAAAATAATAACACTTGAATGAACTGTAAGGAATATGCTGACTGACTAGAGTAGATCAGGAGACAAAATACAGTAGACTTCCAATAATCCAGTACCTATGGGACCTAGGTGGTGCTGAATTATCGGATATACCGGACTATCAGGAGGTACTATAAGATGGTTATACATACATATATATATATATATATATATATATATACACACACAGTATATGCTGTATATAAAGTGTTTTTAACCCTTTTTATTATAGCACAAGAACTGTCCAGCGTCACACAATGCCAATGGCAGACTGACTCGGTCCCGTCCGGTTTCGCTCAGTTCAGCTGCTGCCGCTGCTGTCTTGTGACTCGTTTTTTGCCGAAGCGCACTCACTAGGCTCTTGCCATTTTGATGCCGGACTATCAGGAGTGCCGTACAATTGGATGTCGGACTATTGGAGTTTTACTGTTTAATGTGCCATAGAATTAAGAAATTATCAAATAACTCTCCCCTATTATTCCCAAGATACTGTGTGACTGTGTCTACATTGGTGCGATCTTGCGCAAAAGTGGCCGCTTTTGCGCCAAAACTTGCTGCCTGTCTACACTGGCCACGAGTTCTTGCGCAAGAACACTAATGTTCTAATGTATGAAATCAATGCTTCTTGCGCAAGAACTATGATGCTCCCACTCAGGAATAAGCCCTCTTGCGCAACTGTTCTTGTGCAAGAGGCCAGTGTAGACAGGCAACATGAATTTCTTGCACAAGAAAGCTCTGTGGCCATCAGAGCTTTCTTGCGCAAGAGAGCGTCTACACTGGCACAGATGCTCTTGCGCAAAGGCACATGCCAGTGTAGATGCTCTCTTCTGGAAGAGTTTTTGCACAAGAACTTTTCCGCAAAAGAGCTCTTGTGCAAGATCATGCCAATGTAGACGTAGCCACACGTAGGTATGCTCAGTACTTGATGGAGGAAGACAGGTTCACCAAATGCAGCTCACTAAAATTTCCAATAGCCAATAGAGACCAGTTCTGTTTCCAGCTTTAAAGTTGGTAGCAAAACTCTCACTGTTTTAAATATGATCAGAACTGGGTTCTGATTATATATTTAATTTGACAATTTAAGGGTTTTTTCTTTTAAAGTTTTAATTATTTCTAGAGCTGATTGCGTTGCTGTTAACAAACAACTTGTCCTATGAATACTGCTCAATTTTCTGTCACAAATAGTGTGCAATCAGGTTACGATCTTTACAAATTCAAGACATGCTTCCACAATCACTAGATTCATGTGCCCACACAGAGCCACACTGACAGTGACCATGGGTCAAAGGGTCTGCCTATACTGATGCCACTACAGCTCCGGGTTTTGATATGTTATTCAAAACTATTAAATGGATAGATATGAACAAGTGTGTTGAAAGTTCTGGATTCTCCATGATACTTTCATTACAATCAGTTTCTGTGTACTCAGTATTTGAAATTCTGTTTAGATTGGGTGACTAGATACTCATGTCACAGGTTTTTTTTGTTTTGTTTTGTTTTTCTTTACTGAATGCCTCCTCTTGATAAATCAGAGTACTGGAAAAAATCACTGAAAAATGTTTATATAAAACGTTTTCCCTTTCCCCTCTTTTACACAATTAAAAAGCATTGTATTTATCTACAATTTCAGACACCAGATTTAAATAATTGTGTTCACTCTTTCCTGACAGAGGGAGAGACACATAAACCATAGTCATAAACTGTTAGAAGCGCTTATCACATTCACATAAATAAAATGGCTTTGTCTGTGTAGTGAAGCCATTTATCGTTGCCTCTGTTACTTGGTTAATTATTTTAGTGGCAGGACTCTCACTTGGGGGTCTTGAGAGCACTGCTATATATTCCCCCATCCCATATGCAATGCTCTGTTTCCTACAGCTGCCACATGCCTGCTTAGAATCCACTTTATGTCACACTTTCACCAATCATTCAATTGCCACACTTGTTAATCACATGGACATGCTCAGTGTTGATTAGAGTTGCCAATTTTGGTTAGACATATTTCTGGAGATTTAATCACGTGACATAAACTTAAAGTAAAGATTCATGTTTGATTCCTAGAGACTCCAGACCAATCCTTGAGTGCAGGCCACCCTCATGTTGATTTCACAGGGCTTCATCACCTCTTCTATTTTCTTAACTGCCAGGCTGCCACCTTGGAGAACAGGAGAAAAAACTACTAAGGGTAATCATCACATAGATGCTACAACACAATACTACAAAGATCTGGGGAGATGTGTTGAATTTACCAGCCTTCCATTTAGTCCCTATTCACCTCAACTAGTGCAAGTCGCAATTTCATGTTTTACACTATTTTCTCAGCTCTAACTATTTTTAAGTTTTCACTTTATATAAATACAAATATGTACATGTTTTTTTGCTGTCCTGTCCAGTTTTCATCGCTCCTCCATCCGGCTACAGTACCTCATGGCTTCATTCATTTCTTGTGCCCATAATAGTTTCCTGAAGTTTTTCTTAGAGAAATGTATTTAAGCACCATGGGTTTTTATTCCCACATGTACATATCTTATACTCCAACACTGCTGATGTTTCCACTTCTTTGATATTTGCATTTTCTGAATCAAAGTTATGTTCAGTGCCTAAGATTTATCACAGACTTTTTAAAAATCTGTAGTAACCATGGCAAATATGATGAACTTTGGAATCAACACAATTGTATCAGCTTTGAAAATCTGGCTTCTAAGGGTTTTTTCTTTATTTACAATGAATAATGAGAGGCAGAAGGGAAGAGAGATGGACAGCTGCAGCTTAGAGGTCCAGGTTTACAGCTAGTGTATAGGTATATCTCCATGTATTCCAAAGGACAGTCCCTTGCAATCTAGTATGAATGTGAATCTCAGAATCTACTGCTCTGGTCTTTGTGACTCCACTTTGCTATTGCTATGCTTCTGATTTCTTTTAGTGAACCACAAAGGCTGGGATTTTGCCTTACAGTTCTCAGTGAAGCTTATGTCAGCCTCTTTCACCCCAGCTCTTCCTCACATGCCAACACTGACTCACATGCAAAAGCCACAAAATGCCAAAAGTCATGGACTGTTTTTCGAAAACATGAGAGTTGTGGAATCACCAAGAACTTGAAAAAGCTCAACCTTCTTTGTTAGGTCTTTCTCCTTTTGTTGGGTCTGTCAAGTACCTTTCACATTCCACAACTATAGTACAGGAGATTTAGCTGTCAATTGGCACGCGGGTTAAGGCTAAAGGAAATGTATCTACAATAAAGCCACATCTAGAGAACCATGAAGAATGAGGGTACAGGGACAAATAAAAATAATATCTTAATTTTCACTGGCAGGGTTACCAAACTGCTTTCATTGGGCACAGCCTATTTATTGGTTTATGTTAAACTGGTAACAATACCAGTACCAAAAAAAATCACCATACAAAGAATGGAAGGGGACAAGGACAAGCATCTTTGAGGAGACTGGAACCACTTATCCACTCAGCTACATTGTTTTAGGCCATCATAACTGCAGTGGAGTTGGAATAACACATCATAAATGAGAGGAGAATCAGCCCCATTGAATTTAAGGAAAGCCTTTGGACACATCTCTATGAATCAGATAGAGGCTTTTAGATAGGCGCAACAAAAATATTTGTTATATCGGACAAATCATGTGACCCTATCTAGAGACCTTCAAAAGTACCTGTGATGTGGCACCATCATCTAGTGCACTGGCCTACTGGGAAGTGCTTGTGTTGCCTGTGGCCGGGGGCTGCAGGGAGCTGACCACCACAGGCACAGCCAAGGCACGCTCACACTGAGGGCAAGTGGTAGCAAGCTGCCGCACGACCCTGGGTGCCCCTGGGAAGTGGCACAGCAGGTTACCCTGGGCTTGGGACCAGCTTACAATGACAGTGGAGGAGACAGCAGCTGCCCTGCACCAGAGAATCTAGTGCAATGCATTTAAAAAAAATCTCTATGGCAATATAAGTTGCATAGTAACACCACAGTGCTAGATAAAGTTTGTATGGAGGCTATGAAAAGGTAAAATCATCTACTAGCAAGTAGCTATTTGTTTTCTCTTTTTTAAGATTATTTTTCTACAGATAGAATTTATTAAATGAGTCTAAAGGATCTCAGACATTCCTTCTGTATCTATATTCTTTTTTTTCCCCCCAAATAGCACCTCTCTATGCCTGTCTACTCTTTAAATCAAGGACCATGCTGTGCAAAATAGAACTGTCTATTACTGTACTCATAAAGGTGAGACTCCATAGCATTAGCATTTTGAGCTGTATTTATGGAAAGAAAATGATAGTGACTAACTCTTTTCAGTGGCTTTTCGATCTTTCAGCAAGAAAATTAACTGGGACTAACTTTCTTTTGCCATGCTGGCCCTTGTAAATGCCACAAATCTTTTTAGCAATTGAAAATATAATGATAGTAAAAACTTTCCTTTACAAATTGCCCGGCTATTCCTTTGGGAAAATATTTATCAGAGTAAACTGCTAAAAATGTTACGGGACAGGGTTTATTTTAAAAAGATCCACCCTTCAACTATGTCATCTCTTAGAACCTGTCATCACAGCCACCTATGTTCACTGAAAGTAAGTGGCTGCGTAAAAGTCAAAAATAAAAAATAACAGTGTGGATTTTATTACTTCCTAAGATACGCTTTCAAAAGAGCTGAGTGACTATGTATGGTTTGTTGTCTTTTTGCAGGGCAAATACTCACAAAGTGCAGATGCTTTCTAGCACCCAGCATTGGATCATGTGCTGGGTAGAACTCCCTGGAAGCATGGCGGAAATGTTAACTTAAGTTGTGTAGACCTTGCTAACAAAACTTTCATGGCAATAATGCCAGGCAGATGTTGTAGATGGAGCATCATGACTAGTCTATATCCCACAATGTACTGGCAAGTGTAACCTGCTGATGGCGAGCTCTTCATTGTTACATGTACTAAACCCCCCTTCTGCCACACACACACACACACACACACACACATACACAACACAGCTTGCATATATATGTAAACAGTGTCTTGCATAAATCTAACCTAATTTGTGGGCATGCAATTAGTTATTCAAAAAGACAAGAGCTAAACACTGATGATTCATAAGTGAAGCCATTTGTTCTGGAGAGGTCAGGGCAATTCTCATCACACACTGATCTGGGTTGCTCAGAGGCAGCTCGTTAGATGCTTTTGTGCAGCTCTCAGATGCAATGAAATCTCATCAAAAACATCCAAATTCACTGTTTCATCTCCAGCTGAAAAAGGAGAAGTTCACATAGATCACACCCACATCCAAATGCGACACACTGAATTTCTGGGTAAGGTGATCTTCTATAGTGACCTAAGATTTTCCCACTACAGTGTCCCAAAGTGGAGACTGCTTTTTAACAAGCGCATATCTAAAGAGTTGTCTCTAAAAATTGGCTCCATGCTGGCAAACCTGCCCTGCTCACAACTACATAACTTGTACCACGTTGGAAGGACAAACCCTTTGCCATAAGTATTTTTGCAACTAAGCAAATGCCTGACCTCACTATCTCCTGGAGCAATTCCACATCTGCAAACTGAACTGGGACCGCAAACCTCAGCAATCTTTAGCCTCCTGATTCAAACCCAGAGTCTGGTCATCCGAGTTTTTACAGTTCAGATGTACCCATGTAATTAAAGTGCAGGTGCAAAAATGAGGGTTAAAATGTTTGTTCATAAAAAGCAGCCCATCAAGCTTCTGTATGTTCACCACCCCTCAATTTTGGCAAGTGCCAGGACTCAAATTGGACGAATTCTGCCCGGGTACATAATCCACACCACTCTCCCTGTAACTGCTAACATCTGATTTCCTTGGTTCATAGCTAAGGGATTTCAGGTTCAGATAGAGATGTGGTATTAGACTCATGCCTTGTGGGTTCAATAGTAAAGGGCATCAGCAAGCTGGAGCCTGACATTTGTCATTTTCAGCAAAATGCAAAAATTTGAAATGTTTACCACTATGTGCAGTGAATTAAAATGCAAATCCCTTAAATACAGTATTGAAGTTGCACAACAAATCTGCTGTACACCATGCTGAAAGTTTACCCCAATGTATAAAAATTAGTTAATAATGGTCTTTCTCTCTGCCTAGTCACTTTATTTTTTAAGGACTTTATTGTTATTCTAAGGTACTCCTGTTTTTGCTAGGGATGTCAATTATTTCTAATTAATTGTTGGAACTGGGGCTCAAATTATTAGGAATAGTAGATCTTCACTGTGCTTATCTATTTGCTAGACTACTGATAAAACAGCATGTATACAGCTGAATTCTTAAGTTGCTACTTCAGCTGAGATGAAGTGAAATTCTTTTGATAGTCACTATCCACTAATATCTCAGCAGTTAATCACAACCTGTCATAATTATGGGATGGGACATCTGTGCTTTCTGCTGTGCTTGCTATCAAATATGTCAGTCAGCCATTGCACAGAAATTAGATACACTGGCCCATTGTTCTGTAGCATCACATTTTCTCATGGTAGGAGTAACGAAAACCAATGTCTTGTAGGCCAGCCTACAGACTGTGGAACGTGACATAAAATCATCATTGATCCATTACAATTAGGCAGAATGGCAAGCCTACAGCCGGTCAGAATTAATGTTGGATGCTATAAAGAAACTTTCCTATAGCAAGCCATTTTACAGCAGTGGCACATTATCTTTCCTATTATGAGGACCTAGTTATCATATACAAGCATATTAATGTGTCACTTGCAATTTACATCATGTCCTAGGAAAACACTGTTTTCCATTTATTTTCAATGAAGTTCATTCTGAAAAGTGACTATGTAAAAATGGCTCCTTACTCAGATTTGTTTCTCTATATTTCAGTCAAATCTGCTAACTTCAGCACCTACATGTCTTGTTTTGTTTTGTTTTTTGTTTGTTTGGGGTTTTTTTATTTTTATTTTTGTTTGTTTCTTTTACTTCTGTCAGTAGGACCAATAGAGCTGAAAGAGCGAGCTGGATTCTATTCCCTCTTGCCATCATGAAATAATCAAATTTGATTGCTAAGACTGAAACTATTACAGCTGCCCAACCCCTACAAAGGTAAATGGGTTTACTGAGGGAAGACCCTTTGTTACTAGTGAAGATGCAAAAGACGGAAAGAATCAAGTGCAACTCTCAGATCACACGCTGAGTTTGCACAGATGACATTTAGCAAAAACATCTTACTTGAAAACTGAGCACATATAATATAAAAATCATTGAGACAGAGTCATGTTATTTTCTGAGTCATTTTTCATTGTGAAACTGCATCACCAAGCAAGATAATACAAAAAAAATCACCACCAAAAATTGCTGCTGTCATTCAGAAAACATTTTTAGAGGTTCCTTTTCTGTGTGCCTTGAAGGAATGTGGGATTATTTTGCAGGTTCTGAACCAAAAGACAAAGCAAGAAAATTGGAACATACATATGAATGAAATGAAACATATTATTCTGTCAATACAGGTGCATTCTGTGACAGGAGTTGAATTAAGGAATAAAGATTTCAAATTCCAATAATGGAACAAGTAACCCACTTTGGAGGTAATATGTTCTATTTTCATAACTTTGTATGCAGAGGTGGGTTGCGGTTTTGTAGGGATCTGGAGCAGAGCAAATGGGAGTTCCACCCCATCTCTTCTTCCCTATCCCCCCTGGCAGGAACACCAGGTGAACAAAGCAGGGCAAGCTCCCACATCCTGACCCCACTGTCCAGCAGGAGCACTGAGAAGGTGAAATGGGTAAGATGTGGGCGGTGACCATTTTTCTGAGGCTTCCCAATTGGCCAGGACACCTAGGCATGGGCCTAAAGGTCTAAAAGCTCTTCATATGTAAACAATCTGGCAGACATGTCAAATCAACTCTTACATTTTGCTGCCATGTTTCAATGAAATGTGGTCTCTTTTTAAATTCCCATTAAAATAAATGTCTTTTCAAACACATCTTAGCAGTTTAAACTGCAATAATTGTCATAAATTAGAGAGAAAAATTATGAACTTATCCAAACACTAAATTAGGTACCTGGAGGCAATAATAAACGAGAACAGATTTTGAAAGTTCTGAATGTTAATCCCACCTTTGACTGGATATTCTAGAATGAACTAGATGCTCTGTGCATTTGGAGGGAAGAACTCTGAGCTGCCTTTTTTCAGAAATCTTATATGACAGTCCCAGTGCCTCTGTTAGCAATAGTAATATTGAGATTTCTATGACAGTTAGTTAATTAAACATGCAGTGCAAAAATTTGCAGACTGTACATTTGCTTTTGTGCTGTTACAAGGACTATCTGCAGGCTGGAAATTAGCATACATTTGTCCATTTATAGTCCTCAGCAGCCATTTGTACAATACATTGACTACACGCAAACGCACATGTTGGCTGAGTAACTACAGGCCACCCTTTTTTATAATTTTGACCCAAAAGCCATAATATTACTCTAAATAACAGAAGTGCTGTTATAGCAATGTTTCTCCCAGGGTACTAGAGGAACAAGATGGGTAAACTAATATCTTTTACTGGACCAACTTCTGTTGGTGAAGAAGACTAGCTTTTGAGTTTACCCCTTGAGAATTTGCTTCAAATAACCTCTGACTATACAGCCATTTTTGTCACCTAACCCACCACATGGGAATCCATATAGGGCATCATTAAACCATTACAACCCATACTCAATGGGGACAACATCCTGAAGGAAATCTTTCCTGAATCCCCTCTTCTGACCTTCAAACAACCCCCCAGCCTCACCAAGCTCATTATCCAATGTTGGTTCCCCACAGACCAAGATATACCAACTCAAAGCAGCACCAGACCTTGCCAGAACAGATGTAAAACCTGCAGACATATCTCCACTACTACAAATATCAAAATACCCACAACACACCTTTCAGGATCCAAGGATCCTATGCATGGCTATCACAATTTGTGGTGTACCTTATCAGGGCACTAAATGCTGCAACAACAACTTGGGCAGGGGTGCTGAAAGCAGAAACTATGTATGGGGTTGTTATTATTACTTCCAGAACTCCAACTTGGATGAAATCAGACTTTAACTACACTCTCAGATGAACTTGCACAGAAATATGATAGAACCATAACACGCAGGGGTGAACAATTTCCACAAAGACTGCATCTGCACTGCAGAGCTATTTCGGGATACGTCTGATATCCTGCAATAGCTATTCTGCATCTTAAGAGAAAGCCCGTTATAGAGAAATATAATGGGCTCTCTAGTCTGATGTCTCTGTAAACCTCATTGCACGACGATGAAGGGACATTTCAAAATAGTGCTTTATTTTGAAATTACCTCAAAACAAGCTACGCAATTTGCGTAACGCAAATCATGTAGCTTATTTTGAGGTCAGGGTGCTCAAAGTGTAGATGCACCTGAAGTGATCACTTCATATCCGACCTCAGTCCTCATCTTCAAAGGAAATCTGAACACCACCATCAAAAGATGAGCCTGAAAGCTAACATTTGTAACATTGCTAGTCACTAAAAAAGAACTTAATAAAAAGATACCAGACTTATAACTTATTTCAACAGCCTGTAAACCACTAACTTCGAAGGTGATCAGATTTCCCAATTTTAGAGAGACAGTTCTAATATATAGAACAAAGCCTTTAATAAGTACTTATTATCCCTCATCTGTTGTCCTGTTTTTTCACCTTGCTGTCTGGTCACCCTATTAACCTTCAGTTGTTCTATGAGTCCAGAAGTGTTGGTTGGCCACTTCCCTTTGAATAGTCTCTTATAATGTGTTAACTACTCATGAGAAATGATCTGTTCCACCTTGTATTTTTCAATGACACTTTGAGTGTCTTTCCCTGACCTGAAGAAGTGCTCTGTGGAACCTCAAATGTATGTCTCTCAATAACAAAAATTGATCAGATGAAAATATTACCTCACTCAACACTCCCTAACAGAGACTTTTCAGCTGACATGAGAAAGGTTTACGCTGTATATATTTTGAAGTGGAAGGTCAGGATTGTGGAGTCTGGGCTTCCTTAGCTATGTAGACAGCCCCACAGCCCCAGTATGGAGCTGGTATGCCCAGTCACAGTAATATATACCAGCAAAGCTTAGTATCACTACGCTGTACTCACTACTGGGCCAACATAAAAGTCAGACACTTAGAGACATTATTTCAGAAGGCACTGATGTCGTCTTATTAGATTACAAGGTAGATTGAAAGAAGTTATGTTATCTACTTCTGTGGGCGGATAAAATTGTAGCCACATACAGTGCCAAAGGCATTACTAACTTTGAGACCAGTTCATCTTAAGGCCATGGCAGAGTAAGGATTGAGTTATAATTACATAAATATTTTAGAATAGTGTTGCAAGCATAACTTAGCTATATTTTGCCTATACAAACATGCAGCTATAGGCTATATTTTAGCTATACATTTAATGGCAGAATTGCAACCCTCCACCGTTAACTAGATTTACTACAAGTCTTTAAACATGAACATCGTAATTGTCACACAGAAAATAAAGCTTAAAATGCAAATTATATTATGGGGCAACTATGTTTTGCCTAAATTAATTTCATTTGCTAGTTAAATAATGAACAAACATCTAATATTCTAAGTAGAATTTAAAATGAAACCCAAAAGAAATGGCTGTTGAGGACGCACTGCGACATGGCTCATATCCTGCAACTCCTTCTATGCCTCTTGACTCAGGCCACTTCAATTCTCCAAGCTAATTAATTTGTACTGAAGAAGCATCACCCTTTCTGCATTAAATTCTATATGAAAATGTGTTGTCTGTTAGCCAAAAAGTATGGTTTTCATTAAACTTGTTTTAACTTCCTTCCCCCCTCCATTAACTCAGGTTTGACAGACACTATAAATATCTGCAGCATGAAGAACTCTTTCGTACACTATGTCTCAAAACACTTATTAAACACCAAGCAGAATAGATGCTGCAATGTCAAACACAAGAAAGAAATAAAGAAAAGCTTGTGGTGTTATGAAAAAGTGTAAAAGGCTCCAAAATACGGTACTGTAGTAATGAATTGCCTGGTGGTGGATGGGGTTAAGTTAAGAAGCAAAATCACTTAAAAACTGTAAGATTTAGAACAATGCTGCAGCCCACATTGCAGAGGTGAAAATAGCTTTTTTTAAAGGATTAGTATCAAGTACAAAGTAAAAAAAATGTAGTTCTTTTTTGTAAGATAAGGCAAATGCTTTTTGAGCCACAATCTAACATATATAATAAGAGAACTTGCCTGTACAACACAGTAAGTTCCTGCAGAATCAATTTAGTCACAATATTAGCACTGTTTGTACCAATGCACGCTGAGAGTCAGTATCAGTGAAAACAATTTAGAGATTAGTTTAGAGGACAATCTTGCACTTTACTACAAATAGATGGACTAAATGACCCAGTATGTCCTTTTCCACCCTATGAACTAAGACTCTATGAGCTTTATCTGTAGTTCAGCCTTCCTTCTACATTAACTTCTTATCACTCCATCTTATATAATAGTATGAAAAGTTTTGGAAAAGGAGCAAAACTGAGCTTTAAAAGATTTCAAGAAATGAGTAAAATCTTGTCCCTATGGCAAAAATTCCATTGTCTTCAGTAAAGTAAGGACTTCACCCCTTATGCTACATTTAAGGACCCAAGAACTCAGAGGTTTATCTGAACCCAAGTGCAATAAAAGTCAAGCAAGGAAATTATTTTCTTTAAAAATGAACCAAATCTAAGGAGTTTGGGGTAACAGACATTTTTTAAAATCAGTTTGTTCATCCCTGTGGTACATGTAACTCGCTTGTTGTCATTTATTTTCTGAGTCCTTCATCTCTAAATGGAGCAGAGTCTGCCCGTTGCAAAAGCAGCTGCTGTTCTGTGCTCAGATGCAACCGGCTCTTGAGGATACGCTGTGTGCCCTCTCCCAAAGGCTTTACTTTCATTCTTTCTTGTTTGGCTGCTCTCTTGTACAAAACCAAGATAATGATGACAGAAAGTATATGGTTGCTCTTTGAGAAAAATGTAAGGTCCTAACTGAGACACATGTAGGCAACTGTAAAAGCTTTTCAGTGTGAGTCTGTTTTCCTAGTGGCTCTAATGCAAGTTACATCTGCCTTCCTCTCCCTCAGAACTTGGTATCTGAAGTCAAAACAGAGAACCTTACTGTAAATTATGAACCTTGCTAAGTGCATGAAGAATCAAAGGTGACCTCACAATGCAGTAGATATAAGGCAGTACTCCCTGAATTGCCAAGACTGAGGAAACTACAGTAGCTTTACTGTAGTATAAAATTTGGGATGATGGCTATTGAAATTACTTAAGATACGATCATCATATAAAGCTGGTATATTCACTCATGCATATTTTCCTCCCTTCTCTCCTGCCACTCTTTAAATTTGCTCCCTGATAGCTTGACACTCAATAGAAAAGAACACGTACAATAGATAAAACAGTACAATAATACAAAACTGCAAAACCAGAAAAGAGAAATAATCCTATAAAGTTATAGTTATCAGTGGGGCTAAACTCACTAATGTAATCATAGAATCATAAAGTTGGAAGAGACCTCAGGAGGTCATAGAGTCCAGCCCCCTGGCCAAGGCAGGACCAATCCCAACTAAATCAACCCAACCAGGGCTTTGTCAAGCCAAGACTTAAAAACCTTTAGAGATGGAGATTCCACCCCCTCCCTAGGTAACTCATTCCAGTACTTCACCACCCTCCTAGTGAAAAAGTTTTTCCTAATATCCAACCTAGACCTCTCCCACTGTAACTTGAGACCATTGCTCCTCATTCTGCCATCCATCACTACTGTGAACAGCTTTTCTCCATCCTCTTTGGAACCTCCCTTCAGGAAGTTGAAGGCTGCTATCAAATCCCCCCTCACTCTTCTCTTCTGCAGACTAAACAAACCCAGATACCTCAGTCTCTACGCATAGGTCATGCGCTCCAGCCCCCTAATCATTTTGGTCGCCCCCCCACTGGATCCTCTCCAATGCATCCACATCCTTTCTATAGTAGGAGCCCCAGAACTAGACACAATACTCCAGATGTGGCCACACTAGAGCCAAATAAAGGGGAATAATCTCTTCTCTAGATCTGCTGGTAATGCTCCTCCTAATGCACCCTAATATGCCATTAGCCTTCTTGGCTACAAGAGCACACTGTTGACTCATATCCAGCTTCTCATCCACGGTAATCCCCAGTTCCTTTTCTGCAGAACTGGTACTTAGCCATTCGGTCCCCAGCCTGCAACAATGCTTCATCCCAAGTGCAGGACTCTACACTTGTCCTTGTTAAACCTCATCAGATTTCCTTTGGCCCAATCCTCTAATCTATCTAGATCACTCTGGACCCTATTCCTGCTTCCAGTGTATCTACCTCTTCCCTTAGCTTAGTGTCATCTGCAAACTTGCTGAGGGTACAATCCATCTCCTCATCCAGGTCATTAATAAAGATGTTCTGGGCTAGCCAAGCAGCAGCGAGCCCTGCTCGCCAGCTGCGTTGAAGCACATGCTGTGCATGCGCTGACTGTGCTGCGTGGCCCCGCCGGGCTAAAATCTACTCGCCATGGGCAAGTAGATTGACTAATTTGTCGAGCTCTGAAGATGTTGAACAATATATATCTTCACTGGCTACAAATATACTCAAGGGTTAAGTCTAAAAATGTATTATTGCTATTTAAAGATGTCCATTTATTACTGGCTACGTAACTTGACTAAGCGATCTATCCCATGAAGTTGTCTAAGGATCTATTATTGCAATAGTACTCAACCATCATTTTTTGTAGAAAGCCACTAAAAGGAATTCCCTGACCTGACTTTGTGCTGTCATTATAGATGGGACTAAGTCACAAAGTTTGACTTTGACTGCCCCAGAAAGTCTGCTAGGCTTTGGATTCAATGTTGTATTTCATACAGAAATAGGTACAAGCCATGCCACACACTTCTGAACCCAGAACTTCACTTGCCCTCAATAGGAAAATGTTTCCCTTAGCAGCCTTAGGCAACTCAGCTTTTCCCCACTGAAAATGATACTACAAACACCTACTAAGGGTGATGTAAAGATTCATTTCTTAACATCTGTATAGAGCATCAGAGAGGAAAAGCATGCTCTAAATCTGTGGTTCTCAACTGGTAGTCCATGGACCAATGGTGGTCCATTGTGACATTTTCGGTGGTCCACAGGAACATTGTCCAAAGTCACACGGCGTGAGCAGGTGCTGCCGTTAGGCTGTTTTACGCCGTTTTCACAAGTACTTGGTGCATCATTCATAGCATTACCTAGGACGCAACTGCGTTGTGTTGCCAGTAACTTCCATCTGAGGCTCTGAGCGTCAGTGGAGCTGCCACCGTCCTGCTGAGTGGTTGCAGTGTCATTCATCCTGTGCTACATGTGCTGGAGGTGGTCCACAAAAATTTTTTGATTGGCCTGGTGGTCCGTGGACTGAAATGAGTTGAGAACCACTGCTCTAAATGCTAAGTAGAAAATGTAAATCATGACACACTGGACCATGTAGGATTCATTCAGAGAGACTAAAACCTTCCCCCCTACACATCTATATGCTTCCCCTTGTGATCTCAATCATTGCTAATGCTCGCTGGCATGCACTACCACCTGCTGCAAAATTAAGAAAGATGACCCTCTTTTCTTTTCCATTACTATGGCCACCACCTTCTTCCTACAGCAACCCTCCTTCACTTCAAAGGGGTTGTGTCAGAGTAACACAAGTGGAACTCTAGCCATTGTCACTCATGTGTCTGTACAACACAAGGTCCCAGGCTGACCATGGTTCAGATCACTGAAATGTTTGTTTAGCTCCCCTTCCAAGTAATGATAAGCCATGTCCCCTATTGGGATGGGCAGCAGAGAGCTCCGTATTGGGAGAATCATTCCACTTATTGTTCATACTGTGTACAACTGGAAGGGAATAGAATTAGTTTTCACAATCAAAATGATGGGTCGAATAGCCTGTCTTTTTCTGTATTCTTTACCAAGCAAAGAACTGAGGTGTTTCTTTAGTGGATGATTGGAAATATACAATAACATTTTTGCAGGGTTATGTTTTGTTACATTCTTTACTGAGCATAGGAAACTATATTTAGATCTTCCAATAATACAACATACTGTGCACTTTCATCAGAAGGCCATCTCTGATACAAGGTGTCTATACCTTGGCTTTCAATTCCATTAAAGTTTATAATAAACAATCCTGTGTAACATCCTCCTCACTGTGTGAAGAAAATTACTAGCCTCCAAAGAACAGTTTTTCAGAGATGGTGTGGATACTTAAACTGGCTGTGCTGAGCAGAATGTCTAATAAGTTTGGAGTTCTTGACCATTTCAAGGGTACTCACAAGCTACAGTAGCACTGTTTTCCATTTTCACTACAGTAATTGACACAAGAAGAGATTCATGTTGTGCCACTTGCTGTTCACAGCCTTTGTCAGCAAAATAAACTATCAGGATTGCAGGGCCTCATTTATCATGGGATTCTCTGTAATGTGATGTGCTACTAAGCCTTTCCGATCGTCTATAGTTTGACAGGAATAAGTCTTGCTAACTTAGAAATCAAAACTATATGGAGGAAAGAAATTATATTGGCAGCAAATAGATTTCACACTGTTAAGTATCTCATATACAAATGCATTGTTAGCCACTGCTACAGAGCCCTCACTGGTGAAATGTGGGGGAAGTAGAAGAAATGTAGCTCACCCAACTAACAATTTTCTCTTTTAATAGTTCCCTTACAGATAGACCCTTTTCAAAAATTTAAAAGGCATTCTGTTCTCAGTGCACCTCATTTCTAACTGCATTTTTGATGTTTAACATGCTCATTCTTTATATGCTATGAAACTAAGGTGAAGATGTACTCCATCAATGTTATGAAGATCAGTAATTAAATTTAATAGAAGTCAGGTATATTTAGATACAGTTAAAACTAATCAATATTTGATATATAAAGCTATTACTCAATTATATGAATGCAAGAAAATATTTTTGCCAAAGCTTATATGTGTTTCTTGCTAAAAAATACCCAAATAGATTTTGTAGGTGACAGGGAGGGGGGAATAGGCAGACTATCAACCACATTTTCACATTCAGCCCAAAATAAATTTAGACGTGGCCTTAGAATAATGTTACAAATATAGCACACCACAATGCAGAGAAGTTCATGCATTGTAATTTGGCATTCACTAAAATAAAAGCTATGTGATAAAGTCTGAGTGCCCAACTCTTTGTGTGTTTTTCAGAATAAGGGCACGTCTACACTACAAACTTAAGTCAACCTATATGAGACTAGCTTAGAACCACTGGTGTAATTACTGTGGTGGTTCATGCCCATGCTACCTTCTTTCCGTCAGTGGTGCACATCCTCTCCAGGAGTGCTTCTGGAGAATTTAAAAGGGGTGGTTTGGGGTGCAATGAGCCCATGCTTTCAGCTCTGCATGCAGCTCCCCACCAAAAGCCTGGCTGTCCCTCTGTGTCTTCCAGCTCCCCACTTCCCACCAGGACACTGAGGGTATGTCTAGACTACATGCCTCTGCTGACAGAGGCATGTAAAATAG
>JANRFK010006693.1:25061985-25084688 GCA_030068395.1 Apalone spinifera
CATGGCTGTGCCGCTGATCTGGAGGTATAAGTTGTTCTCAAACTGGAAATAATTCTGGGTGAGAACAAAGTTACATAGGTCTGCTATCAGGCTGCCAGTGGTGTCCTCTGGGATAGTGTTTCTAATTGCTTGTAATCCGTCTTCATGTGGGATGTTGGTGTATAGAGCTTCTACATCCATGGTGGCAAGGATGGTGTTATTGGGGAGGTTATCGATGTTTTGTAGTTTCCTTAGGAAGTCAGTAGTGTCTCGGAGATAGCTGGGGGTGTTGGTTGTGTAGGGTTTGAGAAGAGAATCTACGTAGCTGGATAAACCAGTAGTGAGTGTGCCAATACCAGAGATGATGGGACGTCCGAGGTGTCCAGATTTATGGATCTTGGGAAGCAGAACAATCCTGGTCAGGTGTCAGAAGGTGTTTCTGTGTGGAGTAGCTGCAGGGAGGCTTTTGAGGAGACAGTGTAGTTTCTTTCGGTATTCCGAAGTGGGATCAGAGGAGAGAGGTTTGTAAAACGTGGTGTTGGAGAGTTGTCTGGTTGCCTCCTGGTTATGGTCGGCCTTATCCATAATGACCACAGCACCCCCTTTGTCAGCTGGTTTGATTATAATGTCCAGGTTGTTTTTGAGACTCTGGATGGCACGGTGTTCAGCGTGGCTGCGATTGTTTGTCGCTTGTTGTCATGTGCGAATGATGTCAGTCTGTGTATTGTTGCGGAAGCTTTGTATATAGAAATCCAGATTGTAATTCCATATCTTGCGCAAAGGCACATGCCAGTGTAGATGCTCTCTTCTGGAAGAGTTTTTGCGCAAGAACTCTTCCACAAAAGAGCTCTTGCGCAAGATCATGTCAATATAGATGTAGCCTGGGTCTTGTCATCACATCACTTTGATAATACAATTATAGCATAGCTTCCCTCTGTTACAGAATGTTGTTTGCAAAAGGAGACAGGTAAAGTGCTATATGAAATAAATGTATGTTCAGACTGATTTTCAATGAGCTTTCAACCTGGCCTCCATCTCTGCATATGTAATTTTGTACACACATATCATCCCAGACATGGGGCTGTAGAACAGAGAGCTTGAGAGGGAGTCCTAATATAGTTAGGAAGACCCACAACACCTGTGCCAGCACTGCTTCTGTTGCCTCCATCTGCTTCTGTAGCCAGACACATCTCATGACCATGGATGCCTCTACCCAGATCCTGGTGTGGTTTTGCAGGGACTGTGGCTTGCAATTCCCACTTACTGAAATCCAGGCTGGGGAGACCATCCAATGTGAAACATGCCTGCTGGTGGATCTCTCAGGAAGCAGGTGGGAGAGCTACAGAAGGAGGTGGCTAGGCCGAGGAGCATCTCAGTTCATGAGGAAATCCTTGCAAGTATTCATATAGAGACAGCTGAGGCTGAGGAAGCTACCCCATTACAAAAACTTCCTGGCGCAGGAGGAGATAGCTGTCTCAGGGGAGACACTGGCAGCTAGTCACTTCTGGCAGCAGGCAGTGCTCCACTCCTGCTCACAATCCTCCCACCCTGGTTCTGGATAACACTTATGCTGTTCTGGATATAGGAGATAAGGAATCACCTAAAGTAGAAGAGGAGAAGCCTTCTACTCCCAAGGCTGGGAGGTCTGCAGCCACCACTGTGAGGAGAAAATGTAATGGTGGTTGAAGACTCTCTTCTGAGAGGGACAGAGGCCCTGCCTGTCGCCCTGGCACGTCATCTTGGCAGGTATGCTACCTGACAGGGGCCCATATCTGAGAGGTTACAGAGGAATTGTCAAGGATTATCCAGCCCTCTGACTACTGTCCTATGCTACTCATCCATGTGGGCACTAATGATACTGCAAGATGTGACTTTGAGCAGATCAAGTGTGACTACAGGGCTTTGGGAGTACGGGTGAAGGAGTATAGAGTGCAGGTGTTATTCTCTTCAATCCTTTCTGTCAAATGTAGGGGCCTAGGCAGTCAAAGGTAGTGGCCCAAGCAGTGACAGGTGCATCCTGGAAGTGAATGCCTGGCTGCGAAGATGGTGTCACCAGGAGGGCTTTGGCTTCCTTGACCATGGGATGCTGTTTCAAGAAGATTTATATTTAGACTCCAAGCAAAGACCTGGTATCATGCCCAAAGACAGGGGCTGGGGGGGTAGGGGGAGGAAGGAGAAGGGGACACTTGCCTTGGGGCCCAGAGATTCAAAGGATCCTGGGACTCTGGCTGCTGCTGCAATGGCAGGGGTGGTGCCAGAGTTCTGGGCCACTTTGAATCGCCATCAAAAGCCAGAGCATTGCTGTGCCATTCTGCATGGCTCTAAGAGTTTGCGGGGGGGAGGACAGTGCCACAGCCCGAGGGTAGTAAGGGTTGGCTACCCCGACCCAGCCCTTTTACCTTAGACTGCATCCCTTCCCTAAGGCCCACAGTGGCTGTTGGCCCCACTGCACAGGAAGCAAACTTTTTTTTTAATTGCCATACAATTAAAAAAAAAGTGTGAACAACTGGAACAGCCATATACAGGGCTCAACAAATGATTCAATCTACTCACCTGTGGCAAGTAGATTTCAAGCTGGCGGGGCTGCACAGCGCGCGCTTCCGCGTGGCTGGTGAGCAGGGCTCACCGCCACTTGGCGAGCCCTGGCCATATGAATAAGACAAACAACGGGACAGATTTTGACCTTCAGTGGAAATCCAAAGAAATTTTCTACTTCAGTGAAACTGAGAACTGAATCTGTCCCATTGTGTCTATAGTTATGAAAATTTTGCTACTTCCAGATCTGGGACTCAGCACAGAGGAAAACAAAATGGGTCTTGTAATGCTTACAGGAGTTTTCTTTGAAGAATGTTCAATATTTTGCACAACTCAATGAGTTCTAGGGACAGACCTTGCAAAGAATGATGCACAATCTTATTAAAATCAGTGGGATTATACACTTTGAGAAAGCATGTGCATAGGAGTAAATGTTTGCAGGCTCTGGCTCGTAATAGTGAAGGATATGTATCCAGGAACCAAAATCAGCACAACAAGATAATAAATTCACTGTGGATGGCTAGACTCCAATTTGGATGAATATACTTTATAAATAGTGGATTATCTGTTTTCAAAGGGACGCTGTCTATTTGGTACTTCTGGTTCCAATAATACTATAACTATTTAATTAAGACAATATGCCTGGACTTTACTAAGAATGCAGCACAATTAATAATTGTGAGTTGCTTAAGCAAATTGAATATTGGTTTTGTTACTAGCATCATTTCACTAATGTTAGACTTCAGTGAAAACAGTTTTGTGACTTGATTTCTTAGATATTTGTTCCCTCTGAGTTTCTGACTGGGAAATTTATATTTATTGTAGCCCATAGGGAGGGCCTAATGCTGTGCAATGCTCAGTCTCTTAAAAAATTAAGTCCTGAGTCCCCCTCCTGGTCCTGGATAGGCAAAGGAAGAATACATGCTGCTCAGATCTGATTGAAAGAAATACAAAATTGAGTTTCATCATCATACTGATTACATTATAGAGTGATGTGTGTATACATAGTGTATGATTAATGAATTATGTGAGTAAAGAGGAACAATTATAGATTATTGGAACAATACCAGGTATACTAATTATGTTCTTCTTAAAAACAGCCATTCTTCTATAAAGGAATTTCACTAACCAATTACAGCATCTGCAAAATTGGAATTAATCTACAGATTGAATACTGTTACCCAGGGCTTGAACAAAGACATTAACTGATTGGTGCATTACAAAGCCCATTTCTCCCACCTTTATTATCTGCATTTCCACATCAAAAGCTCTATATGGCACACATCCAGCCCACTTAATTAGCCTCATTAAAACGGCCCCAATAATTGGCAGGCACTTCTTCTGCAGTTATATATCTTTCCACTCCAATTCATCTGATGAACTTTCGTGGACAAAACTAACTTCATGATTCTATATATTTTGATTAGTCTCTAAGGGCACAGCTAGCCAACAGCATTATTTTGGAATAACTGACATTATTTCGAAATAACAAAATGTGTGTCTACATGGCATGCCGTTATTTCGAAATAATGTTGGAGGACTTCTTGCTCCAACTCCTGTAAACCACATTTCACGAGGATTAAGGGAAGTCAAAGAAAGAGTGTCCTTCCGACAGTGCCAAAAGCCAAATTAAGCTATTTTAACTTCAGCTATGCGATTGACATAGCTGAAGTTGTGTAGCTTATTTAGACTTCTGCCCTGCTGTGTTGCTGTGCCCCAAGATGCCATAGGACTTCTCGTTATTTTTGCCTATATTCTTCCTACACTATTCAAAATGTTACCACAAAATCCAGACCTGGACTGTTTATTTCAATCTTTTTACACCTATTTAAACAATGGTTGATCAGAAAATTGCATTTCAGTGTAATACCATTGTTGTAAATAAGGAAATCGGTGGAAGAAGTCTAGCATTAGTGAGAGCAGAAAGTGACTGGTCTTCCACATTCTTAACAGAGAGAGGTTAAATGGAGTCATGGAGTTACGGAAAAGGCCTACAGCAAAGGCCCACATTCAAAAGTTCCATACTTTCACCTTTCCTTTACCTTTGACAATGCCCAATTTGCCCCTAAGAATCTCATTTTCGTTGTCTTAGGCCTGAGATCAAAATCAAATTGACACTAAGCTTAATTCCAAGCCTGGCAAATTTCTCATCTGCAGCAGACACTTGAGATATAAAATGCTACAGATTTTTGATCAATATCCAAGACAGTCTTGCAAAGCCTCAGAACCTTGGGTCATGAGCTCATTACTCTTTGCAATCCTCTTTCCCACCTTTTCAAAATGCAAGTTCCCTCCAGGGATCAATCTTGCAAAGTCTCTGACTTTCCTCAGATACAGATGGTACAAAAGAGAAGATTTGCTCTTGTCAGCTGCTGCTGCTTTACTTTAAGCATCATCCTAGTCATAGGGATGGTAAACATATAAATGATCCCTATGGGCTGTTGAAAAAGGATGAGAGAAATGCAAAGAATGCTCATGGGATTTCATTTCTGCTTTTCATCAAAATTCCATTTTATCAAAATATTCTGACCATGTTAATAATCCCCAATGTCCAGCTAGTTTACAAGTACAAATATGGAGGGAGATTTAAGTCTCTGATTGGGAATGCAAGGATTCTCTCGAACATTTTCTGATAAACTGTAGATAACTGAGCATTATGCAGTTTGCTGGGGGTTGGGTAAGATTTTCTCTCTATTTTTAGAACGTGAATAGCCCTAGGGTACTTTTCATAAAAGTGGGTGTTTGCCCATGTGTCCTGGATAAATTATTGTGCAGTGTGCTGAGCACCACCTGGTACTACTCTCCTGAATTAGAGTGGTGCTGTACAGATAGCTCATGATTTCTCCAAGCTCAAAGATGCCATATTAATGTTAGAAAATTGAACTTGATTTGTGTACAGAAGCCTCCATCCCACACCAAAGGGACTTGAGTCCCATGCCCCACACATGCTGGGAGGGCACCCTATGACTCCTTTTGGCTGCAAACATGGAGTCAGTAGAAGTGCGATGAGGTGGACACATCCCACCTCCCTCCCTACATGCAGCAGCTGATGGATAAGTCAGAGTGTTCATACAGTTCCATGCCACATTATCTTTCCAGAAGAGGCTTGTCTGCATTGAGGAATTCTCTAAGGGTACATCTACACTGCACGCTTATTTCAAAATAAGCTATTCTGGAATAACTATTCAGAATAGCTTATTTTGAAATAGCATGTCTACACTGCACGGAAGCCTCAACATTAGTCCAAGGCAGGCTTCCCTAATGTAGATATGTTATCTCAATTTAGAACCCCCGAAGCCACGTGGGAGGAATAATTTAATATGGCCTGGGTGAGGGGCTTTTCAAAGTAGCAGTAGTGGAGTGTCTACACATGACTTATTTTGAAATGGAATCTATGAATTGCATGGATAGCTAAGACCAGATTGTGTTCACCTAGTATGAGCTGTATAAACACCAGTCATAGAACTGCCCCAGAATTCCTAGAACATGGCTTTTAGAAGAATTATCCAATCTTGATTTAAACATTGCCAGTGATGGAGACTCCACCATGGCCATTGGTAAATTGTTCCAATGGCCAATCAACTATCTAAACTCTGTCAGTAGTTTGTCAGGGCAGGATTGGAATGTGTGCAAAGTCATCAGTCTGTGTGTGGCTTAGTGCCACTGCAACTAGCAATCAGAGTATTTAAAATGGCTTTTGCTGGACTGTGCAGGAGAATCATTCAAAACATTCTAGTTGGGAAATGCCATGCTGATTCAACTGAAATCTTACCTGCTTTAATGGCATTTCATCTGGAAACAAAATGGAGAAAAGTTTCAAAAATAAATGGACTGTCTTGACATTTTCAGAGTGAAAAGTTCTGATTTTTTTTTCCTGTGATGTACTGAGGACTGTTCTAGAGAGATCTGCATAATCAAAAGTTGTGGAATGCATCACTGGTTTCTTTTGTTGGGAGGGAGAATCGCTCAAGAATCACAGGAAACTCCACAAAAAGCATTTTCTGGTCCCTACATAGATATTTCCATGTAGAGATAAGATCTGACCAATTATAAGTCCTTGGGATATAACAAACCCCACCAGAAATGTATCTGCACTTGTTATTGGCCAAACAGATTCCACAAACCATCATGTTTTTATATATGCTATGCTGTTTATGCACCCTTGATTTGCAACTGTTGTTAAGGTCATATAGCATCTTCTTACCTTTGCTAGCTCCTTATTGGCTTGATAATATATGTATCATAATTCAGTGATATAGGATGAAAATAGTCTGACATTCCATTTATAGGTACTGGCCCTTTTAAATAATGAGGTAGGCTTTGATTACTGTTGCAAGGTCAGACTGAGATATAATGGAAGTGGATGTGATCAGTGCTCTGACGTAACGCAAAGGGAAAATCTGTACATGTACATTGAAACACCTTTGTGCAAGGCCATGAAAAGGAGAGGAGAAGTCAGGGTCTTGGTGGTTTGCTGCTTCTTTTTTGGTGACTATAAACAAACATTTGTTCCAGTGAATAAAACTGTTCCTCTGCAGCTTTAATCCACACCAAATTGTAAAAGAAATCACTAGATACAGTGGAGAATTCATAAGGCACCTAAAGTTGCAGTCAGGGGTGACACAGGTGCTCATTAGTTTGGTTGGTATCCTGGTATGTCACAAAAGAATATGCTAAATTAAAAGAAAGGCCTCTTCTGTCAACCGATGTACCACTGCTATGAGTGTTTTGGGGGCTTTTGATCATGAATCCAAAACACATTCCCCAATACACCTAATGAGACAAACCTCTTTGCCAGCCTCAGTTTAGGATGTGTCAACACCATACTTTAGAATCTTACAACTTCATATACAGTGTTGCCACATTTTATCAGAATGATACATTTTGCCACTCAGAAAATTATGAATTTTCAAATGATACATTAGAAGACATGCTTTATACAAAGATTATCACAACAGTATGCAAGATGTGATTACAGGGGTACATTCGCTAACATCTTTGCCTTAGTGCAGCTATATTCAGTTCTAAGATTTCATCGCTATGTATGTGTCAAAGACTCAGACTTAATAGGTTGAAGCAAATCCTTATCTGAGGTAATGTGCTGCTGGTGCCGAATTTTCAACACATTAGCTGATTCACTTCTGTCAGGTTTTGCTTTCAGATTTGTTCTCTTCTTTCTTTCCAATAATATGAGGAAAGTTTGCTATATAAAAGTTTGATGGTGCCAGACTCCTTTTACAGCTGATGAAATTATGTGTGTAAATTAAAGGTAAAATTAAGCTCCTAAATTTACAACCAAAAATGTTCCTCCAGTAGATTGTAAACTGTAATAAAAGCCTATACTTTAAAATTCAATTAGTAACCGCTTATTAGTATTCTGGTTACTGAACTAACAACTTTCCTCAGTTATATGCATCCCCAATTCATTTTAAATGTCCTGCCAACTTCATAAGCACTAGCTATTTTGAGTCCTGAACCACTGAAATCAGAGAGAGCCTTTCCATTGATTTGCTCAATGAAATTTAGATTGGGCCTATGGTGAATGGATAACATCCATTTAGCCTTTCAAGGAAATCTGGTCTCCTAATTAAATGTATGATGGGTGAGTAATCAATCCTTAACAATATACATTATTAAATATCTGAAAGTTATTTCATTGCTTGAAAGCAGGAATTAACTTGGTTTCTATTTAAATCAATGCTTTTTCAATTACACAAAAAAAGTTCCAGTTCTTATAAACTTCAAAGCATAATCACAGATATTAGTAGTTAGATTCTATTGAAATTAAAATCACTCCAAACAAGGACCAGAGGTGCCATATTTAGGCACTGCACAAATGATGCAGTGATGTGTACATTTATATTGATAATCAAAATGGTCTGCATGCTCCGCATTTGCAAAAATTAAAGATGAGGCACAATGGTTGCCCTCCATCAGGCGTGGAATAGTACACGTGGCAAGGAATTGAACATCCTATCTCTGTTCCTTCACATCCTTCCTAGAGACTCTTATCTTCAAGAACACCTTCTCATCAGCATTATAGCTGTGAGTCCTGATGTCTTGTCCTCTGTCTTGTCTATCTGAGGCTACGTTTACACTATGAGTTTTCCTTGACAAAATATGCTAATGAGGGACTCATTTGCATGAATCAATCTCATTTGCATGTTTTCTGCTGATCTTTTTTTGCGCTAGGGGTTTTTGTGCAAGAACAAGCAGTGTGGATGTTTTCTTTGTGGAAAAAACCCTTTTTCCACAAGATATACCGATCTTGTGGAAAAAGGTTTTTTTGCACAAAAAGAAAACATCCACATTGCTGAATGCACTTGTGGCATTAGGCAAGTGTTTCTTAATAGCAATATTTTATTCAGGAAAAAATTATGCTTCTTTACATGATTATTAGCTTCAAGGATCTGAACTTCAGCCTTGGCATCTGAATACAAGACATAGCTAGCCACCAATATTAAGCAGGTATATATCCCAACCTTCTGCAGCTAAAATACTGCTCACAGGAAGCACTCCTACCAAGAAACTTAGTAAAGAAGTTCTCCTTAGGAAAATGTGGTGCTTCTTTACCTAAATGACTAAAAACCCAGCACTATTTTATTCTTTTCAAATCCTTTCTATCATTGCAAAGGGAATACTACAATGATGTGACACACTCATTGAAGCCAAGCCTTTGGGACTCCTGGGGCTGAATTTTAGGGCATGAGACAGAGACTGACGAGCAGTTTAATGAAGCCTACTGTACAGAATATGAAGTCAAAACCCTGAGTATCTCAATTCTTCCAGTGAAGAAAAATATCTAGCCACTTGCTCGCAATTCACCCACCTGAGACCTTGAGTCAGTTGCTCCAGATGAACTGGGAATGACACCCTCAGGCTATTTCCAATAGTTTAAGGGAACTCATCCAAAGTCTACATGTGCAGTTGGTAAAAACCTGAGACACAGAGCAAGTCAGAAATGTGTCTCTTTGTGGTAAAGTCCTGAGTGTGCTCACCTGTTATGGACTTGGTGCCTTCATGGAAGGAGCACGGTACCTTTGCCAGTACATTTGGTCTCAGAGAAGGATCAAAAGACCTGTCATGGAACAGGGACAGCATAATTGAGCCTTGAGGGGAAAACAAAAAACAAAAAAAAACCCCACCACCAATGGGGCCAACAGGCTGGCAAAGCCTAACTCTGACTAACACCAGCTCTCCTTGAGTGCTTGGTAAAACTTGAAAGAATAAATGCCAGTTTCTCCCACCATGGATAGATGCTGGCTGTGACAGACACTGCTGAGTTCCTGCTTGCCACCAAGAGCAGTCAGCAGAAGCTGCCTAATGGCTGGGACTGTGCTACTCCATACAAGTTCACATGGGAAGCACAAGGAATTGGAAGGGAGTAGCAGGTAGGGCACCCTGCAGCCTCTGAAGTAGAACTCCCATGTGGTACAGAAGCTGCTTGGCCCTGCCTCCTTTCCTCAAGGATCCTTGGTGGGGTGAAGATGCCACTTGAGTGGAGCACACATCAAGGCATCCCATGCAGTAGTTGCTAGGGAGACAGCTGGCACACCCATACCATGGCAGCTGCTCGAATGAGCAGCATCTGGTTCACTTCCAGTTTCAGACTGATCTAAAACAGTGTTTCTCAACCAGTGGTACGAGTATCCTTAGGAGTACTCGAGAGAAGTCTGGGGGTTATGTCAACACAACAATCTTGGAGAAAACTGAATTTGTGTTTTAAATTTTACAGTGCTTTATTATTTTTGTACTTTTTACACCCAAAAATTTCATCACCCACCCAGCTACAATTAAGTGGTTTAAACAAATGTGTTGCAATGGCACACAATTTTTTTTCTATCTGAAAACTGTAGGTACTGGGGGTACTTTTTTTTAAAAGGGGGTACTTATTTTTAAAGGGGTACTTTATAAAAAAAAATGGTTGAGAAACACTGATCTAAAATATATAACCAGCAGGGCTGTCCTTAGCATTTTGTAGTGACACTGGGAAAGCCAGGGGTAGAATCCAAATAACTGATCACTTAGGGTATGTCTACACTACAGCATTATTTTGAAATCTTATTTTGAAATAGTTAATTTGAAAGAAGTTATTTCAAAATAAAGCATCTAAACACAAAATGCATTTTGAAATAGTGTTTTGCTATTTTGAAATAGCACGTCCATACTGATGGATGCTGAATCGCAATTCAGGCTGGCCGGACCCAGGTCCGGCAGGGCATCAGCTCAAAAATTACTATCTGAGGCCTGTGCTTAAAGGGACCCCCCTCGACAGCCAGTTCTCAGCTTTTCCTGCTTGCTTGCCTGCCTACCTCGATGAGGGACAGCTAAGCATTTTGTCTCTGTGTGCTCTGGTTGCCCTCACTTGGGACACCACAGCACTCTGCAACATGGAGCCAGAGCTGCCCCTGGGAACTCTAGTACTTCTCATGGACACACTGCTGCGAGACTGGCTGCACTTTCTGCAGGCTGCCATCCGGGAGGTCCATCGGGGTGCTGTCAGTATCCAGGAGTTCCTGCGGGAGCGCTTCCACCCTGAGGAGCACTAAGAGCCTCCCTGGTCTGCCCCACTGGGGGCTTGTGCCTCATTCCTCCCTCACATCCTTTCACTTACCCCTCCCTAATCCCCCTTCCTGCTGTCAAATAAAATACATGTATTTTCATGAACACAAATTCTCTTTATTTAACAAAACTGGGTGGGAGGGGGAGAAATGAAACTCTGGTGAGACTGGGGAAAGGAGACGGGAGAGGGGAGGGGGAAACCTGGGAGGAGGGAGCTGGAAGGGGGAAACAAGGGGAAGAAGAGGGACGGGAAGCTCAGGGCTGGGAGTCTCGCCGGACCAACTTGATTATCATGCAAACCTGCTCATGGGTGCAGATGTGGCCTTTGGTGGCCAGGCTGGCAGGTATCCTGCCATAGATGGCCGCCTTCCTCCGTCTAGTGCGGAGATCATGGACATTGGGGGCATTTCCCCCAAACCTGAATAAGGTCCATGATCTCCACCCTGGACCATGAAGGCGCCCGCCTTCTCTGGGCCCTGGCAGGCTCCTGGGAGCTGGCAGACTGCTACTGGGGAGCAGTGGAGGGCTGGCTGCCAGTGGCTCGCTGGCTCATGTTTTGGGGCTACTGGGTCAGGGGCAGTAACCCTTTAAGGGCTCCGGGGATGGGGGAGGGAGAAGAGTGTTCTTGGTTGAGGCTGGAGTGGCCACCAGGCACCTGGGGAAGGCTGGAGGCCCCCATTTCGATATAAGTGTCTACACAGCACTTATTTTGAAATAGCTACTTCGAATGTGGCGTTATTCCTCATGGAATGAGGTTTACCAAATTTGAAATAAGTGCTCCGCTATTTCGAATTAATTTCAAAATAGCGGTTTGGCTGTGTAGACGCTAGTAAAGTTATTTTTAATAATGGCTGTTATTTCAAAATAACTTTGCTGTGTAGACATACCCTAATAGTCTACTGCTAACTAGCAAATAGTTGTATAATGCACAGGAAAAGCGACCATCAAGATTTCTTACAGCGGATGGTGTACAACAGGGCTAGCTTACTCTAGCAGCTCAACTAGTACAGATCTGAGCTAAATCTGAAGAGGATCAAACCCTGCTGATGATGTTTGTGCAAAGAGGTCTATGTGAGTTGCATAGTAAGACAACCTCTTCAGAAGAGGCCCTGTTACTGAAAAATAATTTTAATCTGTAAATTCTGATATTTTAAAAAAATCATCACTGGAATGACAATTTGAAGGTGGAAAGGCATGCCTAAATCTTTCCCCTTGATTCTTATTTCATTTCTGGTAAGATTGAGGATGTATGGAGCATGTCTGCCACTAGCTTTTGCTTTTGTTTAATTTTCCCTGTTTTGATGATTTTTGCACAGGGACTGTCCTCTTCTGTGGTTGAAAAGGGCACATTTTGGATTCACTGGCATATGATCACATTTTAGTACATCATTCTAAATAAATAGTACTATTATATATCTATTAAGATAGATTACTCAGAAAGTTTAACTATGAAGCAACTAATTCCACCTGTAAATCATCATGATAGTGTACATGGACTTAACCAACATACAAAATCTAGGTTTCTAGATTTGTGCATGCCTTTCCCTAGTCACCTTTAGAAAGATGCTGGAGGGCTAGACGTGTTGGGCTGTTTGGGGGCTTTTGGTGTTGTCATGTTCCCACGACCCCAAGTGCTCTTTTTCCCCACACAACTCAGCTTCAGTGAGAAAATAACAATTTCTTCCTAGCCTAAATGAAAATTGCACTTGCTAGAAGAAGTCATAAGGCTTGACAAATGTGAATTTGCTCTATATGAATAACAAAAAATGAATGTTTGGATTTGAATAACTGTAAGAAGGTATCTAATTTGGCATTAGAAAAAGAGTGAAGTAATGTCCCTTTCAATAAACATATAAAATCTATTTTTAACAACATAATCATTTGAAAACAATGGGGCAATTAATGTTTGACTATTCTCTAACCTGTGCATATTGTAGCTGACCCTATGTGCAATTTTCACTTCACTATCTGCAACCTCCAAATGAACATGTTCTTATGTTCATGAGCACAATTCATTTACAGAGAAATAGAAAATAGTCCCTAAAATCAATAGCCTATTACAGCACCACTATGATAGGTAATTTCAGCTCCCTTTAATCTATTGAAATATGAGACTATGTGCTTGGAAATTCCTATGGGCTTCAACCTGCTCCTACTGAAATCTATAATAAACTCTTATCCATCGCAAAAGGAGCATGATAAAATCCCAGGTGACTGATCCAATGAGGAATTGATTGTACTAAATTTTCCTTCACTATAAATTTAGTTTAGAATGCTTAATTTGAGTTTAGGATCCTAGATATGGACAGGATGACCACAGGTCCCATTTTGACCAGGACAGTTCCTTCTTTAAGTCCTATCCCAGATGTCCCAATAAAAGGAGACATTTGTCCCATTTGCTCTTGCTGAGCTGATTAGTTAGCAACAGCAAACAGGACAAATGCCCACTTTTGTCAAAAAAGAGGGGTATGATGCAGAGGAACTTATGGGGGAGAGAAGAACTGAGATGCTAGCCTCCCTCAGGAGGGAGGGGAGAAGGGAAGCATTCTAGCATAGGTGGGGAGGAGAAGCAGGGTTCCAGTGACTAGGTTCATTCCAGTCTCCTAATGAAGCTCCCAGAAGGTTGCAGGGATGGGCAACAGCTTCAACGTGGGAGGGTGGGGCCCCTCTGACAACCAGTTGGGTGTGTCATCCTAAGTATGGAGGACATGCATTTAACATACAGAGGCTTAGATAGTTAGAAATCAGAGAATATAGATAAAAATGTAAAACTCAAAAAAGGAGACAATATAAAATCCAGGCAGATAACATTTTAATAATTGTAGGATGACTTATAATCATCACAAACACTATTGGAGGAAAGTGTCCAGTTAAACTTCAAACATTATTTCTATTTTATCTTAGTGCACCAGATGACAGAGAGAGGATTATGCACATTCATGTAATCTCATAATTTAATCCAAATCAGATTTTTTTTCATAACTTAATCTGTTGATCCATTTGAATGTTTTACATACCTGTAGCCAGACATGAACCCCATCTTGTTTCCCTCTCCCCCCCCCCACAGAGAGCAAGAGAAAGGCAGTCAGCCTTTGATGCCCTGGGAACGCAGGTGTGCTGCCTGTCCCTGACTCTACCATAAACAGAAACCAGACAGTAAATGGGCTAGCTGACCACCAGGGGCCTCCTGTTGCCCTGATGGCTAGTACCAGTAATTGACACGCCCCAGGAGAGGAATCTTTGCCCATCATGTACTAGAAGTGCCCATTGTCTGCATCTTCTCAGGTGTGAATTATGCTTTGCACCCTTCCTGGGAAACTTGGCATTCAAAGCCATTTTCCTAATTGGCCACTTGAGACCAGAAAGAAGCCTACGTGACCCAAAGGGGTATAAAGATGGGTTTAGTAGCCCACCCCATTTGAGCTCCAATCATCTATACCTGCTGGCAGGTATTGATTGACTCCCGAGGTCTGTGGGACGCCCAACCTCGCCCTACTTTTTCCCGAGGGATTGAGAGAAAGACGCTGGCCACACACCAAGCCTCGAATGCAGGGGTGAGAATATACCTGCTAGGTGTCTATTTTGCATGCATTTAATAAGAGCTCAGAGAACCAAAAGGGTTTCATGGTACCTGTAAGTGACTTTTGGTTTAAGTGTAATTTCTGTCCTGTCCTTTTGTAGTGGCTGTGTTATCTGTAACACAACAGTAGCATTTAACAGCTAAGTTTACCCTGTAACAATAAAATAGTAACTGTTTAAGCTGTGACCTGACTCCTTCAGTTGCTGTAACAGAACCAAGCACAATTTTAAAAAGAACTTCAGCCGGTCATAAGGGACAGATATAGGAAGAGCTTGGGTGTTTGGATCGTGTCACTCCCAGGTGACAGATCCGTTGGGGCATCTCTCAGTCTTCCCTAGACTGCCTGCTGCAAAGGGATCCTTTATCCTAGCAGCTGAAATCTGAGATGTAATAAGCTCTTCCTATAAACTCGGGGCGTCTGTCAGCCTGTGGGCTGCCCTCTGCGACGGGACCCCGGTCCTAGCAGTAAAGTCATGGACGTTAAACTCTTTTTGGGGCGCCCGTCAACCTCCTCCAGGTTGCCCGCTGCTAAGGGACCCCAGTCCTAGCAGTTGAAGTCTCAGATGTGTAATACACACACACCACTCACTGCCCTGACCATCGGCAGACAATACCTATTTAGTAGATTCAGTGCCAACAAGAGTCTTTGAATCGGCTTTCTTGAAGACCATTCTGGCCCATGAAAGCTCATCACCTAATAAACCATCTTGTTAGTCTTTAAGTGCTACATAGTCCTGTATTTTGTTTTATTCAATATGAACATTCTTTAAGTCAAGACTTGAGGCCATAAGGGGCATCTCTATGCTAAGAAATTATTTATTTCAAAATACTTTCTAACTCCCAAAATAACTTTCAAACTAGTGTGTCCACACTAGAGGGCAGCATCAAAATAGTGCAGAATTATTTTGAAATAACGTGTCCACACTGATTGGAGCCTGCATTGGATTTAAAGGCCCCAGAAGCACTCCGGGGAGGACACCAGGATGGCAGACACTTCCTGTGGCTGCTTGCTGAGGCACATGCTTACAGGGGCTCCTCTCTACAGCCATGTTTCACACGCCACTCCTCCACTGCCTACCTCCTTGCGGGACACCAAACTCACACTGTGTGCTCTGGCTGTCCTCGTGGATGCCACAGCAATGACTACATGAGCTGGAGCTGCTGCAAAGCAGTGCCAGGCTCAGAGACCTTGTGCTGTGCCTCATGGTGTAGTTTATGCCCACATGCTGCTTCAGGACAACAATGACCAGCCTGGACCAGGGGACCCCTTCACAAAGGCCCTAGCACTCCGGCTGCAACAAACAATCCTCCATCCATTGCTCTCCATCCACTGCTGGAAGGAGATCTGACTGGTGGGACCACATCGTCCTGCAGTGATGGGATGACCAGCAGTGGCTCTAGAACTTCCACATGTGAAAGGCCACCTTCTTGGAGCTCTGTGAATGTCTCACCCCTGCCCTCAGCTGACAGGACACCTGGCTAAGACTCATCATCCCCCTGCAGAAGCACATCACCATCACACTCTGGAAGCTTGCCTCCTCTCCCTAGACCTCAATGAGAGCTATGATCTCCACATCAGACCAGGAAGGGGCCCTCCTCTTCTGCTGTTCCAAAGTGGCATTATACCTCATGAAATGAGGGATTATTATTCTGGAATGAGAAGCCTGTTATTTCAAAATAATGGGCTTGCTGTGTGGACGCTCATCTTGTTATTTCAAAATAACATGAGTTATTTTGAAAGAATGCTGTAGTGTAGACGTGCTCTTAAATTCATTGAAGCCAGGATTTTAAAGTCTACCAAGTTTAACTTGGCCCTTCATCTTTCTGTGGAAAATACAGTTTAATGCAGTTTGTTGTGTGGGGTTTTCAAAATGTAACTAAAATCAGAGTTCCTTTCTTCCCTGCAATGACATTAAAGATCAGGTGACACTTTTCATAAAAAGAAGAAAGGAAGAAAACATTAGGTCAACATATTTCCTCTCCAAGTAGTGTGTTGTGCACCAACCTGCCCCCTCCCCCCCCCCAAAAAATGCATTTTATTGTTTAGTCAAATGTTTTTCAACAATTAGAAAAAATACCTTATTGGTTTTGTGAAAGTGGCCATTTTGCAACCAAAATGTGAACCAGCACCACAGTGAGGTGCAATTCATTCCACAGTAAGCTATACCTAAACTCTATAGCAGTCTTTGGAGACTAGAAATTCTGAGGTACCGTTATTTTGTTTTTTAAATGCAGCTTGAAAGTACATTAAAAATGAAAATGAAGTAGAAATCAAAATACTAGCTTTACTGTTTGCATATTAAATTCAATTTATTTTACCTTGTCCAACATTATCAGCATTCAGTGTGTACAGATTTTGTAGGGACAGTGCATAGTTGCACTGTACAAGTTGTAGGGAAGAAACTGATGGTATTGGTATTTGGGTAAGGTACTGCTGGTACACTAGCACCTGAAGAGGATATTCGCGATTGTGAAAAGTGCAATGTTTCTACTAAAATGATCAGCAGTGAAATAGTTAATATTGACCAATATTATACTATTGTTAAGGTTCCAGATGAATAGCCTATTGAGATTAATGGAGGGGTTCACACATCTGTGCTATTGTTTTAGGCCTTCTACAGACTCTGACAAGTGTCAGTTTATCCTTGGTTTATATTTTCAAGGTTATCTTTGCAGCAGCCATATGGGCAGGAGAGATCTTCATAAAAAAAAAAGTAAGAAAAAAAGCTGAGATTCTTGAACAATTCTGCAGCAAGACATGGATTTTGACAGAATACACGAGGCTGTGGTGGTTGCTAACAAGATGTTAATTAGGTGGTAGACACACTGGGGGGAAAAAAAAGACAACAAATGTCCTTGCAAAGGAGGATTTTTCCTCCTGAGTATAAAATTGACCCCTACTATGAACAAAGTCTGAGTAAATGGCTTTCTGTGGAGAACTACACTGGAATTGTTGGGAAGTGAAAACAACCCTAAGCCTGAATGTGAGAAAGAGACAGCAGGGTGAAACTAAAATCTGCTCAAAGTGGCAGTCTCCACTGAGTAGAGTCAGAACTATTCCTTGACTGCTGCAGAGACAGCATAATTGAAGTATGTTTTTACCACCCCTAAATAAAGATATGTGAAGATTTGCTATTAAAAGGTACTTCATCTACCAAAAGCCAAATTTGCAATTCCACTTACTTCAGTGTATTTGTATTATGATGCCAGGAGTGAATTTGACCTATTTAAAGCACAAGTCTATTTATGAAACCCTTCTTTGATGCCTCTCAAATAGTATCAGGATAGGGTCTACTGAGAACATTCTCTAAGATCGGATTTCAATTTCCTCTCCCAAGCAAAACTACCACTGGCTTCAGGATGACTTTTGTCTCTAGCATGGTGGCAGATTTAGCTTTATCTGAGGAAGCACAGTCCATATGCGTCAGGCACTGATATATTTTAGTTGTGTTTATCAGGAGACCGAAAATGTTTTACAAACTGATTATGGTGATATTATTTATGCATTCATTTTTAAAGGTCACTTCACTAAACTAATGCCTTTCTATCAAACTGCCGTTGCCAGTACTTGGCTCATCATTGTTAAACTTGTTTTCCTCCTGGGAGGCAAAAACCTCATTCATAAACATTAATACATACAAGCCTGACAGCCAGTGCTGTTAGTACTTCAATGCGTATTAATAGTTATGTACTACAATCGACAGCAAGCTTTTTTCTCTTGTCCGATTATCTAAAAATACAGCTCCACCAAAGATGCACAAATTTGCCAGAGGGCTAAAATATCTACTTTATGGATGAAGAATGCTTATTCCATTGACTGTTCCTGTTCGGTTCAAGGTTTATAACCTGGTTCATTAATCTTGTAGTAAAGTTTGCAAAGTAGTTCAGTTCATTTTACTTAAATATGAGCTGCAAGGCGAAGAATGCTGGGATATTTTTCCCCCTATTAACTGTAAATGTGTTTGGATGCTAAGTAACTCAGCATGCCTTGCAAACTTGCCTTTCTGCTGTGGACATCTGGTACAAAATATCAGACTTTGTTTACGATGCACTTCTTCCTCTAAAGACTAATCCTTTGTGGATCCTTTGCAAAAATAATTATGACTTACATTTTTAGAACATTATTCATCCTGAAGGATCCCAGAGCATTTACAAAGCACTGCAAAAGTGCAACTCTAACCTTGATTTTTATGTATTAAAAAAAAAAAAAAAAAACCCCACATATTGGTAGCAATGCAAATTTTGCATGAAAAACAGTGGAATAATACTGTTACCTTTGCATTACTTCATCTATTGCTGAAACATGCTTGTAGGAATGACTGCAAACTAAGAGCACATAAAAACACTTAATGATTATTGAGGAGAGGATATGAAGAATCTCTTATCTAGACAAACTACAAGGAGAACTTTTGGAAGTTATGAACTAGCCACACTAAAATGGTCCAGGATACTCAGGTTACCACATCCCTAAAGCTTTAAAAACAAAACAAACCAATCTATGGGATCTTCAATTCAATTTGCAGGAGCTTGGTTTTAGGACTCATCCAAACAACAGCACCAACAGCTCAGTGCTCCCTAAGACATTAACTAGTTACTGCCTAGGGAAGAAAACTGCCACCTGCTGAGTCACCAACACTACTGCTTGCAGAAACTATGTGATTTTTGCAGATCTCCTGTCCACATATTAACCAAATTTGACCCTGCTTAACATTTCAACATAAAATAGCTGGCTGCCTAGTAAAAAACAAATATAATAGTGAAATAGCAAGGGTGTTACAAGTCATGTCCACGGTGCTTTCATAGAACTAAATGGAGAGGCCTGCCTTGCCCCGCTAGCATGTTTCACTTTATCTAGCCAGAGATATCAGCCCCTTGCATTATAACCATAGAAAATGAAAAGTTGAGAGCACATATTCCATGGCCTAGTAGTTGCCTGTATAGAAAAATGAACATACTGGTGGCATTTCCTGTTTCTTCATCCATTACTAATCTTGTAGCATAGCACTACAATAAAGACAAGTACCATCTATGCTTTAATGTAGTTTTTAAGCTTCAACTGTTATAGGGAGGTCCAACATGCCCCACACCAGCATGCATACAATTATATTGGTATAAATGTGCTTATACTGGTATAGCCATTCCTATACAGAAAGGGGAATAAACGATCCTGCTATAACAGCATCACTGTGTCCACATTAGGGGTTGTGCTGATACAATTATATCAGTAAAAATGAGTTATACTCCTTACTGAAATAGGTACAGATTACAAAACTGTGTAGATCATACTTTCCTTTGAAATGTAGTGTATACATTCTCAGACTAAGAGTAGTAATTTTGTTTCTTCAAATAAGTTTGGCCTATTTTTACAGACGCCCAGGTAAATACCACGTAAAATTCCTTGTAGTAAAAAGTTCTACTTCATTTTAAAAGAGAACATTTGCATTCTACTGGTCAATAACATGTATACAAAGATGTACATTTTTACTTATCCACGTTAGGGCAGCATTAACTGATAATGCACTGCAATAATTTTCAATACACGCTATATTCTGAGGCACTCATAAAATTATAATGGATCCACAACTTTCATTGCAGGTTATTATGCATGTTGTCAATGCTTAACAGCTGTGCAAAACTCTGCAAAAGTGCTACAGAATGAACCTCTCTAATCCAGGACTCTCTGGTCTAGCAACATCTATAGTCCAACATGATTTCAGTTAGCTAGATGTCCACTTATCATGGGTCTGGCCGAGTTTCCTGTAGTACCATCAAATCTGTTTACAGCCACCAGTCCTGGCTCAGTGTTCTGTTCTGTTCTGTTATTTAGCTCTAATTTACTTCAAATGTCTAACATCCCAATAAGCAGAGCAAATATTTTTAATGCTACTAGACAATATTGACCACCCACGGTCCAGAAAATTCTCTGGTTCAGTACTGGTCAGGTCCTGAGGGTGCCGGACTAGAGAGGTTCAATGTATACATCAAATGGACAACAAAAGAATCACCAGAATGGTCCTCACTTCTCGAGTCTAAGAATTCTGAAGGTATTTGTAAAGGGATTGGTGGAGGGGATTGGTGGTTGATACACTTTTTTTAGTGCCATTCACATTTTTTAAATGGAATTAAATGCAAAAAAACAAAACAAAAAAACCCCACACACCACTAAGATTTGATTTAAAATTTACAAAATTCCAAACTTCAACCTTACATGGAATTTCCTCATTCTTCATTGTCGGTTCTTTAACAGTAGTTTCTAAAACTGTATTTTAATATTTAAATAGCAGGCTAAGCTAGCCAAACCAATAGCCATATCATTGATTTTCCACAGCCTCCTGAATGACAGATTGGCAATTTCAGTGCCCTATTTAGGCATGGCCTCTTCTCCCCACATATCTAGGCTCTTGCCTAATCCTATCACTTCATCCTAAATGCCATCTCTACAATTTTCTTTACTTCCCAACTCTATCATTAACATACATTCCCTTGCCTTTGGGGCCTCTACTCTACTGAAACTTTGGCTGCACAGCTCATCTTGCCCTAATCCACATCATACAAAATGCTGCTGTTAAATTACCTTCTGTTCCTGCTGTTCTGATTGTCACTGCCCCTCCTGATCTTTTCCCTCTTGCTATGGGAGTTTACTTTTCCTATTCTCACCTTCACGGCTCTGCTAGGTCTTCCCTGCATATATTTCTCTTCAGATGGAATTCTTCTTCCTCTGCCTATGTTTGTCTCATGCCCCCTTCTGAGTACCCTTTGGTATTTGTTCCCTCCTCATTTTCATGCCTTCTTCCATGCAGCTTCCTCCCCTGTGCATCAAACAGCTTCTCTCATCATTCAAATCACTGCACGTACACTTCTTGTGTGAGGCCATCAGTTTTAATTTGCAGGATACCATTAGTGTCTTTCTTACTTGGTTGCTGCTATTTGGGGGCAGGTAAAAGCATTCATAGTGCATTTGTACACCTGATGAATGTTATTTCTCTCTTGGTGCCTGCTGGCAAAATCTGTATTAATGACCTTTCTAGTATTTTAAACACAATTTTATAGCACGAAAAAGCTTTTTAACCAAGAACTGTGCTTATACTACTTCACATTTATCTAAAAACTCTTCACTGAATGCACTTTACTAGCCACACATATACACCACCACCATGAATATAGTCTATTGTATTGAAAGAGAGAGAGATACTGGGGGTAGGGAGGGAGACTGGGATAGAGGTGAACAAATCCCCTTTACAAAAAAGAGAGCCATGGGAATACTGATGTGTTTGAACAGTGCCCAGAAAAATGGGACAGAGGTTGCTAGCTCTAGGCATTCTTGTAATATAAACAATGGTCACATAAAAAAATAGATAAAACAGCTTCTGAGCATGATAGTCTGTCAGGAAAATGAATGAATGAGTAAATACTAATGGAACTTAAGTGAGGTTCCAGACAACATAGTTCAAAGCTAATATCTGTACACAAACTGTCCCTTTTATAATTTGTTTGCTACACTAAGTAAAAACATTTCTGCTGTTATGGGCTCTGTACTTTCCCTCTCTTGCTCAGATCTCTGCTGGTCTGGAGGAAAGCGTGTTACGTGGTTTAAAGTGCACTTTTCCTCTCTTGGTATTGATTATGCACATAGTTTTAATAAAACATCTGAACTGGTACATCAAGATAAACATACAACAGCAGTTAAACCTCCAATTAAATTACAAAGCCAACACACCAAACAATTCTAAAGAGCTACCACAAGATGGAGATAGTCTACAACAAAAAAATAGAAATTGCATTTTCAGCTATGTCTAGACTGCAGGCTTCTCTCTGAAGCAGCTTTTCCAGAAGAGATCTTCCTGAAAAACTTCTTTTGAAAGAGTGTGTCCACATAGCAAAAGTGCATTGAAAAAGCAATCTGCTTTGTCGAAAGATAGTGTCCACATTGATTGGACGCTATCTCGCATTTAAGTGGTGATTACTATGGACGGAGAGGCCACCAGGGCACCTGTGCTTTTTCCTGAAGGCCTCTTCTTTCTAAAGCAGTGTTTCCCAATTGGTGCTC
>JANRFK010006693.1:25112165-25130390 GCA_030068395.1 Apalone spinifera
ACGTCTAATTTGCATCCCTTTTTCGGAAAAGGGATGCAGTCTAGACGTAGCCGAGACGTTTTATAATCAGGCTAAAGACAAGAGAATGTGGAACGTTGTACTTGCAAAGACAGTGACAAGTGTTTGAAAATATGGCAGGTTCAGTCCCATGTTCCTTTCACATTCAAGACTCATTCATCATCATTTATATTATTGTCAAGGCACAGAGCCCAAGCCTTGGACAAGATCACTGTTGTGCTAAGCACTATACAAAAATCCAAGGACTTTGGGTAGGCAGAATCAGGCTCTTGAATAGCAGTGTCAAAACTAAAGCGACAAAGAGTCCTGTAGCACCTTATAGACTAACAGATGTATTGGAGCATAACAGTGTCAAAACAGACCTTAGAAAAATGTGTGCAATGAATAGGAATACATTTGTTATCTATTCTAAATTGCACTTTGATTAGGCGTAAATGACCTGAGATGGATATGAGTTGCAAAATCCGGACCTTGTCCCATATCTGAACTTGCCTCAAAGTTCACAGATGTTTGTTCTGGAGGTTAAGTTCAGGCTCATTTCTAATTATGTAATCATAATATAATATTATGTATTATGTAAATATGACTAATTTTTACTTAGACTTCTGTAAATCCAGCACCTTTGGGACCTATGTGGTGCCGGATTATCGGATATGCCGGAGTATTGGGAGGTACTCTGGCAAGGGGCTGTGACAGGTCTGCCAGGACCCACACTGCGTCCAGGGGATGGGCGGGGAACAGCATGGCAAGGGGCGAACCCTCCGCCGTTTTGCAGGAAGGCGGGGGAAACCCCGCCCCGCCACTGAGAATTTTCAGGAGGGGAGCGGGCTCCCCACCCCCCAGACTGCAGTAGTTATCGCCGAGCAAAGGGGTGAGGGGCAGCACTGCGGGACTAACCCGGCAGCACCCCAGCTGCTCTGCTCCGCAGCTTCCCCAAGTCCGCCGCTCGTCAGTTTCAGTTAAAAAAGATTAAGGGTAGGAAAAAAGATTATCTCCACTGTACAGTTAGTAAACTGAGATGAGACAGATAAGTGACTTGCCCAAATTTACAAAGCCTTTGGCACCGCTAGGAATTTAGTCTATTTTATGTCCTGAGTCGTTCTTCCTCTCTACTCTGCACTGATTAGGCCTCAACTGAAGTATTGTGTCCAGTTCTGGGCACCACATTTCAAGAAAGATGTGGAGAAATTGGAGAAGATCCAGAGAAGAGCACAAGAATAATTAAAGGTCTAGGGAACATGACCTATGAAGGAAGACTGAAAGAACTGGGGTTGTTTAGTTTGGAAAGGAGAAGTTTTCAGGTATCTAAAAGGGTGTTACAAGGAGGAGGGAGAAAAATTGTTCTCCTTAGTCTCTGAGGATAGGACAAGAAGCAATGGGCTTAAACTGCAGCAAGGGAGGTTTAGGTTGGACGTTAGGAAAAACTTTCTGTCAGTGTAGTTAAACTGCCTAGGGAGGTTGTGGAATCTCCATCTCTGAAGATATTTAAGAGCAGGTTAGATAGACATCTATCAGGGATGGTCTAGAAAATGGTACTCGGTCCTACCATAAGTGCAGGGGTCTGGACTCAATGACCTCACAAGGTCCCTTCCAGTTCTAGTGTTCCATGATTCTATGAAAATAATAAACCACGTTTCATGATGGGTCATCTTATTCTTTCTAGCTATAATGCCAGTGCCTGTTTGAACTTGTCAGATTATTCTGATTAATTTTGTATTCAATAGGAATGCAGCATAAATGGGAAAGACAGAACAATTAATAGTCACAATCCAAATTAGTTTAAAAGGGCACAAGCCCATGTTCCTTACAGCCCAATTCTCTCCTAATCCAAAATAACCTATAGGAGATGAAACTGCACGTTTCATTACTGAGTTTCCTTGGAATTTTTCAACTGGGGAAACCTGGATTGTTCCTACCAGGAGAAGCTATGATTCCACATGTATTTTGGGGCCAGGGAGCTGGAATAAGTGACCTCACTGGGAATAGGATATTGGGGCAAAGGCATGGGGACTCTACATGGATGTCCATGGAGATCTACCAGTTCTGGGGGTGCATCCTTTGTATGACAGATAAGGCAATTTCCTGAAATGTCTTTGGAAAATCTTACTCAATTAAGATCTTACTAAATGTGTATTGTGCATGTAAAGTTAATATGGTATTTTGGGAAGATATGGTCAAGATAAATCCTGAGAAGTACTATGAGCTTCAGAGTACTGTTGTCAACACGTGGCAGACAAGAATAAACTTTTGGGACAGAAAAAGTTAAGAGGTTTCCTAAGAAGCCTCTAAAAGGAGGTTTATGCAAACGTTCCCACTCCAGTTTGAAGCATCTTGTTGAGAAGAGACTCTGTATCTACTGATCACCTGTTACAGGAGGACAAGATCAATCCCAAACTGTATAAAGGAGAGGGGTAGCCATGTTGGTCTGTAACTATAAAAACGAGTAGTCCAGTAGCACCTTAGAGACTTTCGTGGGCAAAACCTCAAGATCATCTCATCAGAAGAAGTGGGTTTTGTGTGATTTATGGATGCACTCATTCTGAGCTAAGAGCTGTTATGAATTACAACCACAGAAAAAATCTCTTGGTAAGGTTTGAAGAACTATATGAATGTCACCTTCTAGAGCCCTTGTTAGGCATTTTTTTCTGGTGTGTTTTTTGGCATTCAAGTAGATGCTTTTCCTGTTTCTAATGTTTTCTCTGTAATGCTTTCACCTTAAGAATAAACATGCTTGTTTAAAAAGGGCTTTTGTGATCACTTCTAACTGTGAGTAAATATACTGTTTATAACCTCTGAAGACAGGGGCAGTGAGTTGTATGGGCCCATGCTTGATGAATATTCTGGGCCCAGAGACCTGGCTCCACCAATGTTTGAGGATGGGACTCTACCCTGGCCACACCTTGTGGCCCCTTTTGCCATCTCTGCATGCCTCTCCCAACTCATCTCTGCCTGCCCTGGAGAGCAGACAGCTGGTCCCTGCAATTCTATGCTATGCTCACTCACTAGCCACTGCCAGCTACAAATCTTAGGCAGGAAGGAAGCACGTGACATCCTCCCCCTGGGCAGGTGACTCCAAGTCAACACCAAGGCAATGGGGAATCATAACTTGGCTGGATCTCAAGCAGTAGCTGGAAGGGGTTGGGTAAGAGTCACACAGAGGGAGGGGGAGAAGAGAGGGGTTCTGGTGAGTATCGTGCTGGGGGAGAAGATGGAGGGTTCCTTCCCCAGAGTTCACTGCTGTTGGCGGGAAGGGAGCTGGGGGGTAGGTCCTCCTCTCTGGCATCCAGCCTCAAGGCAGCCTGCCTGCTGCACCCCAAACTCCTCATCCCCCTGCCTAACCCCTGGTCCTGCACCCCCTCCCACATCCAAACTGCACTCTGAACCCCCTCCTGCACCCAAACCCCCTCACAGAGCCTTAGGCATGTGGGAGGGGGCAGGACTAGGACCTGTTCTGGGAACCAGTGTTCTCTCTGAGCTCAACACTTGAGCAGCTGCCCAGGAGAGATCCAAATGCTGCCCAGCTAAACAGCAGAACACCCACAATTGGCAGCATGTGTTTCTACTGGTGGTACCTTGGTACATATAATAAAATTTATTTTGCACATGGATGGAAAAAATTAGAGGGAACGGTGCAGGGCACCACCAAAAGTTATACAAACCTGTCACCACTTTTGGAGAAGAAAATAAGCAGGCCTATTTAGGCAGTTGGGCTTGCTGGAGAACTTACTCTTTAATCAGGAAGCTGTACCTTCAGGAAAAATAGATATCCCTTCTCTTAGGGTACGTCCACACTTGCTCCCTAGTTCGAACTAGGGATGCAAATGTAGCCGACCGAAATTACTAATGAAGCAGGGATTTAAATATCCCGTGCTTCATTAGCATAATTTCACCCACACGCTATTCCGCTTGCCAGCTGATTCGAACCAGGAAGTGCACTCTTCAAAAAATGAGGAGTGGAGCAGCCCCCATCCATAGCAAGCCCTGCCCAAGCAGCACACTGTGGGATAGTACACTCCATCCCGGCCAGCCCAGCCCCAGCTTGCCCCGATTTAAGCAGTTAACCCAGGGATGGGCAATAATTTTTGATGGGGGGGAACTCCAAGAATTTGGAAAGTGGTTGAGGGCCACACTTTTCCATGATATTAATGGAGGAGGTGCAGGGTCTGGGATAGAGGTTGGGTGCGGAAGGGAGCTTGGGGTAAGGGAGGGAGTGTGGGTGAAGGAAGCTGTTGTGACCTGGGGCACTGGACTGAGGTGCAGGGGGCTGGATTGTGACCTAGAGCAGGAAATTGGGGTACAGGAGGGGTGCAGGGATTTGGGTTGGGAGCTAGGGCAGGAGGGGAATGATCTGGGGCCGAGGATTGGGGTGCTGGATTTGGGAGGGGATATGGGTATGTGGAGTAGGGCACAGGAATGGGGGGGAAGAGAGGGACTGAGGTGCCAGAGGTAGGTTCTGCCAGGAGACTTACTAGCCAGCAGCCTTTCTTGAATCAGCCTCCCTACCTGCCCCACCCCAGCACAGGCTGCAGCCATGTGCTCTGGAACCCCTTGTGCTTTGGCTTCCTGTTATTGAAACAGGAAGCTCCCATTGGCCGGTTTCTCGCTAGAAACCAACCAATGAGATTGTGCTGGGGGTGGGAGCAGCTCTTAAAGCTTTGCCCCTCCCCTCTAGACTCTCAGTTTTTAAAGAAAAACCCCCTGAAGCTGCATTTTTGAGCAGCGTGCGGTGGGACGAGGCAAGCAGGGAGCCTGCCTGGGGCTTCCCACAACATCTGTGGGCCGCATTTTGCCCAGGCCTGGGTTAACTCGTTAAACAAAATGTTTAACCGGTTAACTGATTAAATGGGATTTTACATCCCTAATACATACTAGTTATTAAATAAAAATATCAATATTTAAATATAACTCCTACCACACTGTTAAACAAAGGATCGACATCACATGAGTTATCTAATGTGCTTTTTAAAAGTCTGCTCATTTCAAGAGTGCCTAGTTGAGAGTTGAGCTCTTCAAAAAAAATCTGCCCCAGCTATGGATGCTGTAGTCTCTTGATAATCTGATCCCTTTTTGCCCCTAGAAGACAACAGACTTCAGTGGTTATTAATTAGGGATTCTCAATCCTTTCCTACTAACTTCCAGTGAATTTATGAACAATGTTATGTTTGTTTATATTCTCTAATCCAGAAATTCTTAAACTTTTTCAATGTCTACTGATTTTTAATAGAGTTCCTCATGGTCCATATTCCCTTTCATTAAAGCTAATGAACCATCTCCCCTCCCCCAAGTGACCAAACATCTCCTTAGTGTTGCTGGCTGTAGAACAATTACAGTGATATTTATGTAAAAAAGCAATAAGAGGAGACTTTCTAATATTTTTAGCTATCTCTTGGTGCGGATTTGTGGCTAAAAATAGGAGGATCCAGCACAGACTACTAGCAAGGGATGCAGTTTAAAAACCTCCATTCTAACCTAATCAAAATCTAATCTCTTTGCAGTCTAGCCTTGCCATATAAAAATAGTAGTATTGACATGCAAGGTTTTATAAGAACACCTCTAATTGTAGAAAAGTAACTGGAAAATTCAGTTTCTGAAGTGGAGCAGTGACACTAAGCTAGCAAGGCTCATTTAGGAATGAAGTGGAAATCGTAACTGGAAACTTGAAAGAGGTCATTAAGTGACACCCTGTTTCAGGTAACTTGTAAATGATATGTTAGAAGAAAATAACACTCTGTGACACAAAAGCAGATGGGGCAATGTTACCTTCCTTTATCCTAAGATAAACTAGATCTGGTGGAATAATCCAGAACCAGGTTTGACTGACAAGGTATTTTCTTTTTTTGCGCTGTTAAAGACAATGTCCTATGCACAATATAGTAAATCACCAATAAACATCTAGGGATTAATCTGATTTACTATATTTGTTCTTTTACAGGAATGTTGACATGCAATTAGGTACAGATTCAGCAAAGCAGCTAAACACAAGCTTATGTCTATCCCTGTTCAGTAAATATTTGCTGAATAGGGATGGTTTGCTGAATCAGGCCCTTTGGATATAGGAAAAGTATCTAAAATTCCATGCTTGTATCTTAAAAATGGCTAGGTGACTCTACAGTTACTAATCTCTGCTATAACTCTTTTTATGTTGCATTCATAGTTTATTGTGTTCTACCTTTAAAGGATAGTAGCAGGCTGGGGTATCCCTGACAGCTGGAGGAAGCCAACAAAACCCCACTGATTTCCAGAGATGCTGCCAAACTCCCTGCTTCTTCTCTTGTATGTCAAAACATTGCTTCCCTAATGGATGAATTCTGGAAACTCTACAATAGGAAGTTTATAGATGTTTTCTTTTTCCCTGCAGGTTTTACTCCTGAAAGAGAGATCTGGACCTACATTAAGACTTGCTGATCAAAAAGTCACCCATTGCTCTATATTGAATTAAGGCATACTGCACTAAAACTCTCATAAATAATAGTAAACAATATTTGATCACTAAGAAAAGCTTAGTTGATGGGTTATTGGTTTTTAACCAAAGGGAATTATTTTAATTATTGCCACATACCTTGGATAACTAATATTATGGAATATTAATTTACCTGCATCTTGGCTTGCTCAATAAACTCAAAACATTCTGGGAAATACGATGTGATGTCGGTCTCTGGGAGATCCAGTATAGAAATGTTCTTGTATATAAAGTCATTGGGGAAGGCATTTTCAACTCCATATGCCACATTTAGGACATGAGTAACCTAAGCCAAAAAAAAAGATAATTTATGAAGACAACAAGCTAAATGGACAAGGACAAAAGAAAGCACTATCCATTCAGCAGATATATACTGGAACATCAAACAGTAGCACTCAATTGTATTCAGACACTGTGTTCTAACTTGACTATCTTTTGAAATCCACTTAAGATTTTATCAAATGTTAAGATGTATAAAGCGGCATTTCAGTTTTCTTCAGTCCATCTTAACAAAAGAAGGAGTAAGCATTAGGGCTATGATAATGTTTCAAGTAGATAGCTTCTGAAAATTAATCTTGAGATGTTGTGGCAGGAAAAGTATCCAGCTTAGGCTACCTTAGGTCATTAAGGCGCCAAAAATCCTTTGCTAACTGCTTATAAGAATCTCCTCCCCTGTCTCCGAAGTAGAGAAGTTAGCAAGCGAGTAATTAGCTAATCATGTAGTTGATAGAATTTCTATCAACTACATGATTAGTTGATAAGGGAGGAAGCCTCAGTCGCGGCTCTCACTGGGTCCAGGAGCCACCCCTGCTGCGGCTCTGCAGTTTAAATGTAGTAGAAGCCAGGCTTCCTACCCGCCCGGCTCTTACTACATTTAAGCTGCAGAGCCACAGCTGAAGTAGCTCCCAGACCCAGCGCAAGCCAGGACTAGGCCGGGATTGCTCAGTCCTGGCTTGCATTGGGGTCCAGTGGCCTCCATTCATGGGGGAGGTCCCAGATCCCTGCTGGGGACACACATTCACCCGTAGTCAGGGCTGCTGTTGCAAAACAGCCCCAGTCTGCAGCAGCCCAGGCTAGCCACAAAAACAGGCTCTCTGGCAGCAGTCCCTGTCTGCGGGGGATCCCAGCTTAGCAGAGGCAGCAGCAGTCTCCACTTACCCTGCCCCCACACTTAAAGGCAAGGGGCAGGCGGCACCGCGGAAATAGTGATGGAGGAAAACCAGCTTTTAAGCCAGCTCCCGCCAGCCCTGGCTCCTCTTCCCTTCCCCCTTGCTGACTCTGATACAGAGGCATCAAGGGAGGTGGAATGCAAGTAGTCGACTCAACTAACTGATAAGCCTAGACTTATCGCTTGTCAACTACTCCTTTACATCCCTACTCTGAAGCGTAGCCACTTCTAAACTATTTAATAATGCATAGCCTCGCTGTAACAGATAATGAAAGATTATGAAGAATTCCATATCCAATAAATTACTAAGGTAAATTTTAGACTGATAAAATCTGATTAACCAAAATGATTTTGGCAAAACTGCCACCTTGTAGAAAGGAGCCATGGCATCTTAAATGATTATAAATAGGAGAAAACATCTCAGTTGAGGATAGGAATGTAAGCGAGTAGTCAACTAACCAATAAGCCTAAACTTATTAGTTAGCTGAGTCGACTTCTTGACTATTTGCATTCCCCCCACCCCACCCCCTTCCTGTCTCTGTTACAGAGGCAGCAAGTAGGGGAGAGCAGGAGCTGATGCTGGGGGGAGTAGACTTAACGCCTTCATCTTAAAGCCTATCAGAGGCAGCAGTGGAGGGGGGGAGGAGGAGGAAGGGAGCGCAAGCTGGCTGCTGCAAAGAAGCTGCAGGGGGTCCTGAGGTGCGATGAGAACACCATTTAATACACATATTATCTGTCCTATAAGAAAGCAAGCTTTAAACTACAGCTAATCTTGAAATACAGATATTCCATGTTTCTTGTGAAACCTATGGACACCCTCATCACATTGTATATGTTCCATGCACATTTTCAAGAAGCAACCTCATTAAACTACAAATGAAACATAGCTCCTTTTTTAAAGGGGAAAGTCAGTAAAATAACATTATCTAGTGCAGTGCTTTTTTTGTGATGGTAAGCACCAGTACGGCGTACTGTCACCTTTTTTTGGGATCATTTGCCACTTTTCTCTGGCACAGCCCCCAGCTGGCCCTGGGAGCACTCACACTGCACTGGACACCGCTCAGGACATACGACTGCATTTCGGCCCCAACCTAACCTCCAAGGCTTTTTTTTTTGTTGGGGGGGGGGGATAAAACCATCTGGCAACCCTTGTACCAGCACTTTTTTTTTTAAACAAAGAAAGCACTGATCTAGTGATTAAAAAACATTCAGTAGCAAATGCTAAATATGAGATAGTACATAGTCCTTGATCTGAGTTACCCCATATTTTTTCAATGTCTCCGGATCCTGAGCAGCATCTTGTGATCCTGTAAAAAAGAAAGAACTCTATCACATTATTTGCCTAGAGCTGCCAAAATATGCACAAAGCAAAAACCCTACCTAATTTTAAAAGAAGTTAGCTTTTGCCTTTCCCTGGGGACAATGCATTGTTTTAATAATGCAATAACAATATGTTCTATATTGTGAATGAAATTTAAAAAACGAATGGTCCTGCAGCACCTTAGGGACTAACAAAAAAATGTAGATAGTATCATGAGCTTAAGTGGGAACCCACAACACTTCAGAGCTCAGGGTGCCCGGTTAGATCTCAGGACCTTGCAGGAGCAGGCATTAAGGATGCAAATTGAAATTCACATACACACTCACCTAGCAGCAACCAAGGCTTAATAACGCCAACTTGCAGATCCAAGCTAAGGTCCTGCACATAACCGCAACCGTACCCATCACTTGGATCTGCTTCTTCCACCACCTGCACTCGGGCATCTTTCCATGTCTCTATAAGTCTCTTCCCAGTTAAAGTTGTTACCCTTGTGCATTGCTTCCTCAGATTATTCCTGGAGAAGCCTCTGATTTCCTGAGTGAGTGAGTGCATTACATGAGCAGGGAACTTGCAGCCACTAACGCGGGCAAACCCAGCAGCCTCTAATTCTTGCAGTGAAGCCAAACTCCTCCCCAGCCTATAGCAGAACCTGCTGCGGAGGAACGCGCAGGCTCCTTGCCTCTTGCAGGTAGCAGGTAAAAGAGAAGGCTACCAAGCCTTACTTTTCCAAGACGGCTGTGCAAGACAGTTTTTGATTGGTCAACCAAAAGCGTTCTCCGATTGGTTTACAATCTCTTCCTGTTAGCTGCAGCACTCAAGGCACCCAATGAAAAATATCTCTGTGCAGTCACTATGTTTTGATCTGATCAGTTTTGTTGCTTGTCCGCATTCTAGTTTTGTCTGGTTAGGTACAGGATCCAGCTCTTGGATTGTGTCCCCAGCTACAGTAGAAGTGCTGTTGGTCAAAGAACTGGATAAGCCCTGAAACTGGATTGTGTTTTATAATAGTTATTTAAAATATTTGCAGAGGAAGTCAGGACTTGTCAATATTCCAGGGCATCCAGCCTGGAGATTGAACTCTGCTATGTACTTGTGTTAAAGAAATGTGGGCAACAGAGATGGCTGGGTGATTCCCTCCTCCCCCTGAAAAACGTTGACAAACGGGGAGGAAATCACTGTGATGACAATTTTTTCTACAAAGTTATTCAGGTTTTTGCTGCAGAACTTTTTCTCCCACGTTTTGGGAACAGAAACATGTTTTTTTTTTAAAGGGTTCAACATCCTAAAGCCAAACTCTTTTAGCCAGTCAAGCAACATATTTGGTTTTACTGAAAACTTCAGTCTGATTAACTGAAATTTGTCAAGTTTGAGTTGCTGGATCTTGTTTTGTTTTACAAATAAACCAGTTTCTTCAAAACTAGGCATTTCCTGTGGAAATTTCCTTTTTGAGAAAAGTCCCTTTTTTCCAAATGAACATTTTTGACCAGATATGTGAACTTGCCCACCAGTGTGTGTTGCAGTTGTCTAGTAAGGACAATACTGTCACTTAAATATGATCTATCTGCCTTTAGAATACCATTTTGTTTAATTTGTGGATGTAAATGGTTGTCTGGAGATACATTTTTGCTTTTATGCCTAATTTCCAGTTTGTATGCAATAAATTGACTAAGGTGTATGTCCATTTAATTTGTATAATTTAGGGGGGGAAGTTCTTAAGGATATTTGTGGTCAAGGCTGGTGCGAAAGCACTAGTATAACCTAGTGTCTGAACAATAATAAATAGACTCTGCACTCCAACTATAGTAATTGAAAAACCTTATGGATGCAGGAAGGAATCCCCTAAGCACCTAAATGGAATAGTTTTTAATATTATTTTATATCCCAGTATTTCCTTCCATAATCTTACGGATCCAGCACTAAAAATTTGAGTAGGGTCAGACTCTCACCTGCTTGCAACAGAAACATAATCATAGAGAAAGATAGAAACAGGAAGGGTGAGGACATTTTTATCTCTAACCTTCCCTCACTTGTGCTCATACATGCACAATACATACACACTTTCAGGCATTCTGTAGGGAACATTTGTGGAGCTGTTCTCCCCTGGGACAAGATTGCACACCATTGTTTTAGCATTGATTTTGGTTGGGCCAAGATGACATTTCAAATCCCAAACTGATTGAGGAAATAAGGCCCTTTGAAAGTAGTGGAAAGCCTTGCAGGTAGAGCTGGGCATAGTCCGGTTCTAAGTACCTCCATCCCCAAAAGCTGTTCTGAGGAAGTGGCTGGGCTGGAGTTGCATTGGTGTTTTGGCTCCTGGTCCCAGCTTCTGGTGTGGGTACCTTTAAAGGGGAAGAAAAAAACTCTGGGTGGGTGACTGGGCCAGAAGTGTCCCTAAGAAAAATCACTCTATTTATCCACCCATGTGATCTACGACATCTGACCTGTATGAGTGTAAGGCTTACTTGAGTGAGTAAAAATGCAAGATTGGGCCCTAAATTTTTTAAGCCTCCATCATTCTGACAGGTCTAATCAAAAACAAAACAAAAATCCTGCAAGTGTTTGATTCAGAATCTCCATTTGAAGTAAAAGTGTTTGGGGTTTTTCTAAATCAGATCATTCCTAGTTTACTAACTGAAGGCATATCTACTGTGAGGAATGTGTACAATTGCTGTAGCTACCTTAGCCACCAGAGGTCAGCATTATACGTGAAAAGGGATGAATGTGCTGCAAATTGTGTGTATGTGAATAATATATTTGTCATGCTCTGGTATCTGCATCATGTGCACTGGAGTCATACAAAATGTGGTGGTCCCTATGGTAACTGTTTCTGCATTGCATGCATTTGAGAACAAAAGTCCATAAATAATCCAATAATCCATGCCCAGGTTTTGCAAACAGATGGCCTAATCCTTTGAGGTGCAGAGCAGTTTCAGCAAGCTGATAAATTCCGTCAGCTCCCACTGAAGTCAGTGGGTGTTGCAATCACCTTGCAAGATTAGTCTGCTGTTGTGGAAAGGAGAAAAATAGATTTTAAAACCCCCACAAAATCTTGAAACCTTGGCAGATCCACAAAATTGATAATGGACTTGTGTGAACCTGCAAAGAGAAATACATATCAACCATGAGCATTGTTAGCAATTGTGTAATTCATATTTGTTTCATTGTCACATGGGTTACTCAGTTTCACTATTACATTTTTATTGATGGATTTTTCTCTGTGTGTGTGTGTTTATAGTGACATTATCTTGATTCTATCTATCTGGATTAGTAGATCAGTGAAGCAGAAAATGCAGTTTACAGAATAGTATAGAGAAATTGAACATTCTAATGGTAAGGTAAAATGCAGGGCAATTCAGAATATAAAAAATTAGGAGGCATTCATTCCTTTTTAATTTTCTTTGTATTGCTGAACTGTGGCTTGCCCAATGTACTGTTTCACCCAACACAAACAGTTAAGACTGTTTTAAAACATAAAAACAATCAAAATATATTAAAACATCTTAATTTACCTCAAATTCAATGTACATTTTGCAATAGTAAATGATCTTGTAGTTTGTCTAAAACTAAACTAATTTCTTTCACTGCAGAAATGCTATTTGATATTTTTAACCTCATGAATGTTTCTGACTCATGCAGTCTAAAGATTAATGTCTGTGTTTGAATATTTTTACATAATGGTAGGTTTTTATGTTCCTAGGTATATGCTATGCTTCCCTGTGCATGATGGCACATAGTATTTTAAAGAGCCATAGTATTTTAAAGAATGTGTAAGATTTTGTAGCAGCTGAAATTTCTGAGAATTTTTATAAATTGTATTAAATTTATATAATCCTTATCATAGTCATCATCTGCTATCCTAATGGCAATGTTTCTAGCCCATCATTTACTGGCCAAAGTATGAAAGATATGGGAGCAAGTTGTTTTTAAAGCCCATTGTGATCCAAAACTTTCAAAGAAATTATTGTCCCTTCAAGCCATCTCTCTAGAAGGAAATCAGTCTACAATTTTTAATGCCCTATAGCCAGCCCCTGCTCTTGGTGGCAGATGAAGATAGAAACTGTTAGGAAAAAAAGTTTCAGAAGTCAGATTTAGAAGGAATACTCAAATTTAGTAATATGGACTACACCTTTGGTGAGCCATCATGGGTCTGTCTGACTTAGTGCTGAAAAACACTGGTTGGCCTTCAGCTTTCTTTTCCTGAGAGCAAAAACAGTTCATTGGCATTAGTAATGTAGATTTTGGAATATTTGATCATTGCTATCTAAGTGGAAAATCACAAGGAGGAAACAGTCTCCTTCACTGTTAGTAAGTTCACAGAATGAAAAAGAACTGTACAAACAGAGAGGCATGTTAGATATTAGTCTCTATTAAAAAAAAGTTCAAAAGCAAATAAAACTTCTCTAAAGTACCATATGTTCTTATTATCACATTGGTATTTTCCTTCTTCAGCCCTTTTCATGTGGTTTTTATCTCCTGCTGTGGTACATGTCTTTATTTAAGACCAGATTGTACTGCCTTTATTCATTATGAATAGTATCCCATCAGTATGAGCAAAGGGGCAGAATCTGACCCTTTGATAGTAAATTCTTCTAGGCAGAGCCTCTACACATGATTCTTACTTATGCTGGTGTAAATCAGAAGTAACTCCACTGAAGCTAATAGAGCTATATTGATTTAAAACTACCATAAGAGAAATCATCATCAGACCTTCCAAGTAGTAGACCTGGAGAAACCAGCTATGCAGTGTGAAGAATCAATATTTTGGATGACTAAAGTTTTCTGTTCATGTTCTATCAGAATTAAAGAGCTCATTCTCATCTCACTTATGACAGTGTAACTCCACTGAAGACATGAGGAGAATCAAACTACCTCCTAAATTAACCTAACTTATTGGTTATCTATTTGAAATCTTAGTTTTTGTGATAGGATGATTGAAACTACATTCACTGAGGATGGCTCATTTCCCATGGAAAATCCTTGAATGCATTTTTAGAGAAATGGAAGGAGTGGATTAAGACTAAATAGGTCCTATCACTGGTATGGTAGGGTATGGTATGCTTAATCTTGAGAAAAGAAGACTCTGACAAGGGACCTAATAAGCATCTTCAATTATGTTAAGTGATAACATAAGGGATAGCAGTCAGGTTCTTCATATCCACAGAAGGTAGGAAAAGAAGTAATCTGCTTACTCTGCAGCAAAAGGAGATTTAGGTTAGACAGTGGAAAGTTCTAACTGTAAGGATAGGTAGGCACTGGAATATACTTTGAAGGGAGCTTGTGGAATCCCAGACATTGGAAGTTTCTGAGAACAGGTTACACCAACTCCTGTCAGGTATCATCTGGTTTTGGGGTTGTTGTTTTTTTTTTTTTTTTTTTGTCCTGCCTCAGCATGAAGGGCTGGATTTGATGACTTCCTGAGGTCCCTTCCAATCCTATGTTCTATGATTCTATGTGTTTATATTTATATATACACACACACACCGCCCTCTCATTCCAACTTCCTCTCCAATTTTGATTATTAATTTAAAGCCTGAACCAAAGCCCATCAAAGTCAATGAAAAGCCTCCTATCAACTTCAATGTGCTTTAGATCAGGGCCCTTACTGAATGCTGACAATTTGTCCAGTGCTGTACAGTCCACCCATAAGACAGAGCCCTGCCCAGAAGAAATTATAATCTAATTATTTTGGTCTTCTTTCTCCGCTTTCCACAGTACACCAGTTTAATTCTAAACACTACAGTGACATTGTCTCTGTGTTGTGCTAGACACATTTCACAGCAAGTAAATGGGCATCAGTACATCCTCTTGGAACTGGGGAGCAGTTCCTGTATCCATATCTCTGTGATTCAATTCCTGTTACAAAAGTTCAGAGGAAACCAGCTTCATGCCATCTTCAGCATAATTCTTTGGTTCATACATTTGGTTGTTATTGGACTAAACAGTCCTTGTATTAAATTCCTGCTGGAAACTCCTCCTTCTTTTGTATCTCCTCATGAAATGTCCCAGTCCCTTCACCAGTCTTTCCTATAAGTCTGATGACTTGAATGGTGATATCCCTAGTTTGTAAATGAAAGCTTTCTTCCTTGATCTTCTGGAAGAGGAAAGACTTATTGAATTCAATCAAATCTAGGTGCTTCACTCACTTAAGCACTTTTTAAAATCCTGTTAGGTGCCTGTCTGCATCCTGAGGTACCTAGAATACCTTTGCAAATCTTGCCCTAAATTCTTCTGCCCTTTTTCAATTATATGTTAGCTGTAGTATTTAAGTTCATGCATGTAATAAAGCTAAAATTTAGCAGCAAAGCCTGGTAGCAGTATATGGAAGCCATTTATATATAATACCTATAACCATAATATGACATGCTCAATTTTTATGATGACACTACAGCATTTCTCCATTTTCCAGATAAGTGAATAACACAAATGGAAGAAGTTGTAATTTCCATAGGATCATTTTCAATGTTAAGTACAGAAATATGTTTTCCTCTACTGGTCTACCTGCATGCTCCAGTGGAATACATTCTGCAAAACTCGCATTAGTCAATAGTATTTATGAGGCAATTAGCCTTTGACTGTGAAGATAATGGATTGGCAAAGGCTGAGCCATGGTTGGATTTTTTGTTTTAAATCTTCGGGAATTTCTGGGGGGAGCAGGACAAAGTTATTTGCAGACAGGGCATCCCCCAGACATTTTTTACATTGTCACTTTCACTCAGGTTTGGCCCAGCTTCTCCTGTGATTTGATGGAGGGGCTGCTGGGCCAAATTTCAGGAATCAGCTTTGCAACCTAGAACACAGTGCTAGCACTGCTTCCTTCATTTGAAGGATCCAGAGCAAATTATTTCCCCCCACTCTAAAGGTACGTCTACACAGCAGCGTTATTTTGGAATAACTGATGTTATTCTGAAATAACATAGTGCATGTCTACACTAAAAGCCATTATTTCAAAATAATGTCAAGCTGGAGGACTTCTTACTCTGGCTCATGTTAACCCTCATTTTACGAGGAGTAAGGGAAGTCGAAGGAAGAGTGTTCTTCCTTCATCTTCCTGCTGTGTAGACAGCTCCAAAAGCCAAATTAACCTATTGTGACTTAAACTACACAATTGATGTAGCTGAAGTTGCGTAGCTTAATTCGACGTTAGCCCTTCTGTGTGTCTATACATAAGGCTATGTCTACATTGCAACACTATTTCGGGATACTGGAGGTATCCCCAAATAGCTATTCCACATCTTTCGAGTGCGACCATTATTTCGAAATATAACGGGCTTGATATTCTGACATCCCTGTAAACCTCATTCCATGAGGAGTACAAAATGTTTCAGAATAGCGATTTATTTAGAAATAAGTGCTGTGTGGACAGCGCCAAATTTCAAAATAAGCTATTTCAAAATTGACTCGAAATAAGCTGTGCAATTTGCTATGAGTGCAGTGTAGATGCACCCTAAGTAATTCACTCCTCTGCTAATGGGCATACATTATACATGCACCGTGTGTAACGTGCGCATAGCTGCGGGTGCCGCTGTATGCAGAAACATTTCAAGTGCAATTGGAAGTATTAGGAAAACAAGATTTCCAGAAAGCTAATAAAGTTGTCAAAGCACATGGGACATTTCAAGAAAATCAGGTGATATGACAGATGGTGATCAGAACACCTACATACACCAAAAGAACAGTGATTCGTGTACCATGACATAAATGTGAAGTCCTTGCTCTCACAAATCAGTGATTTCAATGGGAGTTTTGCTTTGGACCTGAGACAGGATTTTAGAATTTGGTCTTTTATTTTTACTAATATGTTAAAAGTTTATGCATCATAGTAAATCCTTATAAAGTTCTGTGAAATGAGGAGACACAGCCTTTCACAGATATAGTTCTGGGTTCAGTTTATGACATGGGACAAAGACGAAGTAAAATATTTTTAGCCTGACACCAGTATTTTTGTGAAAAGTATACACAAGTAAATTGGTACCAGATTTCTATATCAGACTATCTATATGTTATGAATGGAAAAGCTAAGATCTTCAAAGTCAGATTAGTTATGGTATATAATCCTATCCTCGCTATACAGCAAAGGTCAGCAATCTTTTCAACCCAAAGAGCCAAACTACATCAAAATTCAGAGCAAGTTGTCAACAAAGAGACATAAGAATGCCCATTTGCAGGACTAAAAAAATACAACGTAATATTATTGATACTTGACATGCTGATTAATAATGGCATAAATGAAACATTGTACTCACAAACTTTATTTAATGGGACTTCTGCTGCTTCATCTTTTCACACATTTCTTTGACATTTCATCATAACTGGTCAAATCCAGCTTCATGCACACATTCTGCAATTAGAATTTCTGTCAATCTTATGGCATGGAGCTGGGAATGTGGGGGTGCATGATTCTGGGATGGAGTGTTTAGGGAAGCCTGAACGGCCCTGCCTTGACAATGATGTCTGCCTCAACTACAGTGCAGACCCCCTGAAAAGCAAACCCCAGGCCTGGTTCAAGTCTGGGGTGCCCAAAGCACGCAGGCAAGGCTTGGGTTCATAGGGGAGCTGTGAGAGTCAGGAATTGTTTTGCATAACAATGCATATTAAGCTTGGTACAGCGAGACCACGTCAAAAACACACAGGACAAGCAGCCTGGTACTTTTGTTCTGTTAAGCAAAAATTACAGAGGACAGCCATGAAACTGTTAACTACGTATATAGTTTTAGCAATATCCTACATGGCAGCATATACTCCAAATATGAGCATAATAGGTGCCTTATACAATACGTAATTACCAATACGTAATCGATTAGTTGAGATTATTAGAATAACCAAGTCAAGTATCAATGTAGGTGTAGAACACATAATTGGTGGAAAGGATGGGGTAAGGGCAGGGTGGACTAGCCCAGCAGGACACCGGGAATTTCCTGGTGGGCCGTCCTCCGAAGGGCTGGCCAAAGGGCCGGCTGGCGGCTGCTGGAGGAGGACGGGGATTGTGACGGGGCGCTACAGCCCTGCACTTTAAATTCCCCGGTGCCATGCACCGGCCATCTGGTGGGGCCAGGGAGCGCATGTGCGGCATGCTCAAACACCACACAACAGGTGAGAGGGGAGACACTTGGGCGTGGCGTGACATCATGGCCTGGGACTTTAAAAGCGCTCGGCCCAGAGTTGCACCGCGCGGCCCAGCTCGAGGCCCGGAAGCAGCTGGGGCCCGATCACAGACTCCAGCACCGCAAACTGGAAGGCAGAGGGAGGGGAGGGGAGGGG
>JANRFK010006693.1:25148426-25162227 GCA_030068395.1 Apalone spinifera
AGCATTTCGGCGTTACAGACTCTCAGACACTGGGCTACTATATATATGATGTGTGTGTATAATGACCAGCATGCTCTCTCTGCTGTTTCAGCTTAATACTGTAACAGTAAAAAATATAACAAATAAGGTTATAGTAAAAGAGAAAACCTTGTATTCAAAGAAAATGACTTCAAGAAACTTATTAAATCTTCCTTATTTACACTTCTGTGCTTGCTGTTGTAAGGTATGCTGGCAAAACCCTTCTAGTGTAGACAGTTATATTGGCAATAATCTTTTGACAGTATAGCTTATGCTGGTTTTGTGAGTGAAATACGTTGTGTAGATAAAGATAAAAGCACTGTTTTGCTACTGTAACTGTGTGTTAAGGCACTTGCCCATACCTATGTGGTCTTATAAAATAAATTAACCCTAAGTTTACACATCTATACAGGAAAAAGTGTTAAGGGTTGATCTGGCTTTAATCATCAGCAATGTCTCACTGGTACTCTGGTTGACACTGTCAGGGATATGGTGTTTGTCTTTCAAGCCTCTGAAATTGCATCTGCTCCAGATGATATATGGTAAAAGTGCTTAACTTTAGGGATCTAAAAGGTTAACCTGTTAACCAGTAAGCATCACCCTGAATGGAGAAGCTTAACAATTCCGGTTAACTGTTAGGGGCAATAATAGCTCCCCACCCTGTCTCTGGTAGGTCTGGCCACGCACTCCCTTGCCCTAGAGTCTGCAGAGAAACCTTCCCCCTCGGAGAGTTGGGCCAGCAGCAGCCCTTGCTGGCCCTGCTCACAGGGAGGCTTCGCTGCCCACTGTGTGTGTAACTGCTAAGATTTTTAGCAGTTACACAGTTGCATTTTAAAATGCATTTTACATTCCTACTGTTCATTGTGTTCCAAATTCCCAATGTTGTTGCACCTTTAGGGAGGGGAGGGCTCCAGTCATGCCTGCAGTAATCCTATGTTCAAACATTACGTGGTTTAGGAGGTGTATATAGGTAGTCCAACTTTACGTTGTGTATTCCACTGCAAAACTGGTAGCGTGTCAAATGGAAATCTGTGTGGGAGTTCATGATGCTGCTTGTTTTTCTACCTAAGTTGGCTTTTGTTTTTTGTTTTTAAACTGTATTCATCGCTGTGGTAACTGAATGGCAACATAATGTTAAAGAGGGAGGCCTTCCTCACAGAGCTAAGGGGTCTGGCTTCCATAGGATTTGATCTAGACTTTGCCGTGAATCTTGGGCCAAAATGTGCATGCCCTGAGCTCTTTGTAACTGTGGACCTCTTCCCGAGGATGAAACTGTCTGAAACAAAGCACAGAGTTGCTGAAATTTTAGGGAGCTCTGTAGGAGGAAAGAATCTTAGTGTTTTTAGTTTTAAAAGTCCATTTAAATATTCGAGGCAAATTGGGAACTCAGATTACTAGAAGTTACTAGTCTATATGTGGTATTGCGGTTAAAGGAAATGGTTAAGATGGTTTTTTATAAGAGGAAGTGATAGTAGATCAAGTGATAAAACCAACTGAGAAATTGCTGTAATTCTTTAGAGAACAAGTACGCTTAAAAGATTAAGAAGTTTCTTGCTTATTTTAGTTTTAAATATAAGCTCCAAAGTAATTTTGAAATTCTTAGGAATGGTTAAAGTCTGAGTTTGTATTTCATCTTCGCAAGTAAACAGAAGATCTCAGTTTTTGTCATTGAACCTTTTTTTCCTCTCCCTAAAGTTGTTGATTTCTCTTCAGTTCCTGGCTGCAGAAACTTCCTGCCATTACATTGTTGTTTTTTTTTAAATAGCAGTTTGGAATTCATTGGATTTAACAACTTGAACTGATGATAAAAACAACTAGTAGTCTTGTGGCACCTTGGAGACTAACATCTATATGAACATGAGCTTTTGTTGTAAGAACCTATTAGTTTTACCCATGTAAGCTCATGATCCTATAGATTTGTTATTCCCCAAGATGCCACAAGACTACTTGTTAGTCTGTAACTTTAAAAATAACATGGTTGCCCCTCTGAGACTTTTTGAGCTGATGAAGTTTATCTTCAATATCACAAACTTTAGTAAATGAATAAAGGCACAGGTTTTTAGATGTGAACGCACATGCTATGTATTGCAAAACTTGATTATCATTCATCTTTCATGTTAATGTTCCTGTTTTTTGAATACTGAGAGTGAACAGATGAATTGATGACTTACCTGGAAATCTTAATGCTCTTAAATGAGGTTGCACAGAAGTAGGGGTTGTGAGATCTACTTCTCATTTCTTCTTCCCCTTCTCTGCTGCCAAGACATTGCCTGCTACTCTGCTCCCCCAATCTCGTGGCACTGAAAGGATCTAGCTTCCTCTGTTGATAGTTTTCTCCAGCAGTATCATTCAACTAATGTGATTTCCATTGGTTTCCTACTGTCAGATTTAGGGATTAAAAAAAACCTGTTTAATTGGCTAGCTGGTTAAACATTGTTTAACTGATTAAAAGGGTGGACGCTGCTGGGCTGGGGCACCCCAACCCTCCCCCAGCAAGCAGAGACTGCTCTGACATCCAGGCTGGAGCAGCCCCTGTACACAGTGGACCCCCTATGGGGTTGGATTAGCCCCCTGCTGCACCTTTATAGTCATATCCAGATTAGCAACAGTGATTTGGAGATGAGAATAAAATCAAGTAAGGAAAAGTACTCGGAGAAATGTAAAATGGTTCTGCCCTTCCCCTGCCCCATCTCCCCCCGCTGGTGAGAGCATAGGTCAGGGTGGACAATCATTTTTGTAAGAGGGCCACTTCACCAATGTTGGTAGTGGTTGCGGTTCAGAAGGGCGGGGCCTCTGACAGAAGGGGCGGTTCCTCTAGGTACCATGTGTAGTGGGAGGAGACTTCTTGTTCTCCCCTGTGGTGGGGAGAGCACTGGAGGTCTCTTTTTTTTCCCTTCCCCCTCTCACCCTGCTGATGTTTCTCTCTGGAGCTGCGTGTCCCTGGCAGGGGGAGGAAACTTCACGTGCTCCCCTGTCCGTGAACCGCAATTGGTGGGGGGAGCATGAAAAGTCTATCGCCCTGGTCCAGCCGGGGTGTGCAACGCCTAGAGGGAACTACCAGCCATTCTGAACAGTTAAGTCATTGCATTTAGCTGTCTTTCTGTTCACAGGCTTACATTAATGTTGCAAAATATACGGTATTGGCTAGCTTAGCCACACATGCTCTTTTTAGACCAAAGGAAAAAAAAGATAGGAAAGAAAAGAAATGAGGTAGGGAAGAAGAGGGACACATGTTGGGGTGTATCTGGCTGACTCCCATTCCAGATATGATTGGGATTGAGCTGGTAATGGTGATATCATCTGGATTCCTTTCTCTCGCCTTGTCTGGTGAGGGCAGAAAAGTTTTGGGTTTCAAAGTAGGTATGTGAAAGGTTAATCAGTGGAGGTTGGAGAAGCTCCTTGCCTGCTTGCAAGCAGAAGGTTGCTTCAGTCCTGTGGGGGGCTTGCCATGGACAGGGGCTGTTCTTGTTGTCTGGAGCAGCCTCTGTCCATAGCGGGCCTGGGTGGCTCACATCTGTCCATGGCGGGCCCAGGTGTCCCGTGGGCAGGGGCTGCTCCAGTGTTCCGAGCAGCCTCTGTATGTGGTGGGCCCAGGTGTCCGGGGGGCAGGGGCTGCTCCATTCTTCTTGATCCCAGAGTGAGCTGTATGCAGATGTAGGGATATCCCATGTAGTGCTTATTGTGCAATCACAGCTCAAAGCCTTGTGTAGCAAATGACAGCCTCCATTTTGCAATCTCAAAATCAAGCTTGTTAAAGATTTGCTTTTTAATTATATGAGCAGATATAATACCACTTGTCAAACTTCTAACACTTACTCATAAGTCAAGTGAGTGCTTTTTTACCTGTGCCATAATTACAGGTACAAAATCTTTCCGAAGAGGGACAGTGAATGAGGTTCTCAATTCTGTTCCAGTCCCTTTATATTCTATGTAAGGGCAGAGTTCCTGAAGTCCCCAGATCTGGCTGTGGCAGGGTTTCAGTCAGTATAGGTACTACAGAAGACAGTTGTAAGACTGCCTTCAGAAGATTCCCTTGCCAACCCTTGGGGCAGGGGCTGAGAGCAGGAATGGCATGTCTGGTGCAGGGCCAGATTGATTTGAGTATTCTGCATGAGCAGAAATATGTTAGAAATATCAAGGAGAATTTAGAAATCCTGCTGTTTCAAAACTGGATTGCCTGTTCATTTCCACAGCTTGTTCATTGTTCAGTCTACCAGGTGATGCTGCAAAAGTGCCTAATTTAAGTCACTGTAAAGATGCATTTATTTTAAAAGAATATTCAGAGGATAGTCAGGTGCAGCTGAAGAGGCAAGTGCTTCTCTTGTGATTTACACACTAAATTCAAAATCACTCTGAAAGAGCAGGTCCGTGTTCTGGTAATAAAAGAGAGTTTTTAACAACCTTTTAAATGCTTTTTTGGGCTGGTCAGAAGTCACTTAAATTAACATGTTGCAATTTTCTGGCAATTAAAGCCCACCATTCTTCTCACTACCTCTCTCACTGCCCTCATGTTTAATAAGTAAAATCAACTTTTTCTGTTTAATCAGTTCTGATATCTACTAACATTACAACTTTTCAGACTGACTGTATAAAATGAATTAGGCTTCAGTTTTGTGCTGTATTAGATTCTTTTTTCTGTAGGCATTTCTGACACAAATACCATTTATGTCAGGAGCTTTGCCTAGGAAACAAATGCTCTGCCTTGCTTTAGTCCTAGAATACATTAGGTTGAACTTCAGTTGCTGCCTAAGAAATGACAGATGTTGGATTTAGTATTCAGGAAATAGTTTTTGAACACTTGAACCTGCACTACAAGTGTGTCTGAGACTATTAAACCATAGTTAAAATGAGTCACATGGATAACACCTATTATCACTGCATGGGTCTAACTGACTTAATGAAGTCCAGAAGGGTAGCAGACTTGATCTTATTACAGAATGGTGGAGTTTGGTCTATGCTGAAATTTTTAAACTAGATAATGGGAAAAACTGTAATAGAGTTCTGTAACCTAGTTGTATTTGTAGAGGGATGGAAAATCCTGGTGAAAAGTTAACTGTAATCCCACAGCAGGGGTTTGCTTCAGCCAGACTTGGCCCACTGCACCATAGGCTGTTCCGGCCATGCTGGGCCAAACCCACTGCGCCATGGAAAGGAGGGGCCTGGCCGGAGCAGCTCTATGCCAGTTAACTGTTTACCCCAGTAAGCATGCTGGTAAGGTGCATGGTTAACCAGTTAACTCTTCATATCCCTAATTGTAAGTTAGTTGTACCTTTTCATTGTAAGCACGTGTTGCTGTAGGAGAAAGTTTGTCAAAGCTCGTAAAGGTTAAAACATTCAGAACTTTAGGATAAGAAATAATTTGTCTGTGTACTATGGACTATTTTCACAGCATCATATTTAGTTCTTGTATGAAGGCCTCATTCATACTAGCTTTTCAGTAGACAAGCCTGTTGATTAATAAACTGTAGACCGTCACACAGTATGGAAAGTTTAACCAAATGAGTCAGCTGTGGCAGCCTTCACCAGAGTTGTTAAGGCAATCACTTAATCTTAGTCTATTCATTTATAGTGGATAGGGTTTATTTATATATTCAGCATCCATTATAGCTTTTCAGTGGAATAACTGTAGTTGTCTGCCCTTCTTCCCAACAAGGATTTTGACTTTTATTAAAATTATACATTGATAACTGATATTAGCTTTAAATAAATGGCAATTGAAGGTTAAGTACCTGACACAAACCTAGTGAAATTTAGAAGTGACGATGTAACTCTATCTCTGAATTTCCTTTTTTGCCTAACGCTTAAATTAGTCACTTTGACACCACTCTTGCATAAAATACAGCTTACTGTCCCTAGAGAAGTTTTAGAGTAAAACCTTTTTTGAACATTGTAAGTCCCACACAGAACGCTTGCTCATTATTTTCTTGTGTGACACTAGAATTCACCATATACTTGAATGCAGTGTCTCAGGAGTTTCTACATCTTATTCAGGTAATTTGTAAAAGCATTATCTAGGTTAGTTGTAAATTTTGGGGAATGTCATAAAAATCGAATGCAAATTACTAACCTTAATTTTGGAAAGCCATACTGTACTACCTTTGCAGAACCATACATCTTAATGTAATTATTCTGTGTTGGATCATTTCATGTTTTCCTGTACTTTTCCGTATGTTCTTAATAATTTCCTATTTTCAGCCTTCCTTTTTTCATGTATTCTTGAGAAAGTACTCCTTTGGTCATGTCTCAAATTAATAGTTTTGATGATTTCCCAGACTGGTTTTCACTGCAGTCACAAACTGCAGTTCTCAGTGTGATGAGTCGTCTTTTCTGCTCTTTGCTCTTTCTTTCAATGGAGCTTTTGACATTCTGAGCAGCTGTATCTTCCTGGATAGTGTCCATAGATATTTAGTAATCTGTTCGCTAGCTGTTACAGACTAATAACTTTTTTTTGAAGCTTCAGAGGGGTAGTCGAATTAGTCTGTAACTGGAAAAACTTAAACAACAAATAGTCTTGCAGCTCTTTAGAGATGAACAAAGCAAGATGGTATTGTGGGCTTTTGTGGGCACAACCCGCTTCATCAGATGAATGGAGTTATTAAAGGTCCAGTTTGTGAATAAATGGGGGGTGGGGAGGGGTGGAGAAAAGGAAGAAGGGAAAAAAATGGGGAAGACTATTGACTATTAGACTTTTGACACTATTGACTATTTCCCCCCCCCCTTTTTTTCTTTTTCCTTTTGCCCCCATCCCCTATTGATTTAGAAACTGGATCTTTAATAAGTCCCTTCATCTGAAGAAGTGGGTGATGCCCAGGGAAGCTCATGATACCATCTACAACTTTTTCTGAAGATAGTTCCTTATCTATACCAGCACCTCTCCATGAAGTTACAGGGCCCAAGTCTTGTTTTATCACCTTGTTTCCTCTTTCTTACCATATTTATTTAATCTGTCATTTATCCCAGTTACCGAATTTCCAAAGCCTAGGCTGTCCTAAAATGTTAAATCTAGATTTATTGGTATATTTGTATTCCTTTGGTTTGGGATGTTACATTGCTTCTGTGAAGAAGGCTGCTTTCCATGTTTAATTGCCATTTATAGGACAAAAATATTTTTTCCTCACTTGTAGTAACTAAATTTCTAAAGCATTTTTTTTCTATGCATAGCCATATATTCTTAACTTGGTTTCAGTGGGATCAGCCTTTGTTCTGTGACGTTAGACCTGGACACTTGGACTGACTAGATTTATTTAAACTATCAAATTGGCAGTCAAGAAATAAGATTTTTCGGGCTGTGTTTTGGATTGTGAGAATCCTTAAGTATACAGCAACTAGCACGGGAAGAATACTAAGAGCTAGATCCACAAAAGGGCTTGAGTGCTAAAGTCCAGTATTTTGGTGGCACTAAGATCCTGAAAACCACTACTGAGCTGCCCTCAGCTCCGTGGGTGCCAAAAGTAATTATGCACCTAAATTTCTATTAAAGTTATCTGGGTGCTTATACAGCATACATCACTCATGTCTATACGCCTGTGGTATCCTCAAACAAGGCATTCCCCATGCCTCTCATCTGCAGGTCCTGATCTGGTACATGTGATAGTAATACTCCTAAACCCCACAAAACAGGAGAAAGGTGTGTTGGTCATGTCGCTAGGCTACTTTTTAGCCTAGTGGCTAAAGCAGTCGCACAGGTTGTGTTCCTCTCTGCCTAATGTGGAGAAGGAAGCTGTCCTATTGAAGCCATTCCACTGTATGAATAATTATCATATGTATTGGAGGAGGCAAAGTGGATCCTGAGTAACCCCCTTTCCATCTGAATGCCCTAATCACTGGACTTAGTCATCACACTCCCTGATCCAATTAATATTTACACAAAGCAGAGCAGCTTCAGCACACACTGAGATCTGCCCCAGGATATCCAATAGCTCTGTGGGTAGAGTGTCTTCCCAAGAGGGGTGAGACACAAGTTCCAATATGTTCTCTCTGTCGGGCAGAAGGAGGAATTAAACTTGGGTGTTTCATGACGGTTGAGTGCTCTAGTAGTTACCATGGGGATAAAAGTTACAAAGGAGGCACCATGAGCATCTTCCTCTGGCATTTCTTGCTTAAAATATCTTTGATGCCCGCCTCTCTATTTAAAATATTTGAGGCGGCTTACAAAATTTTTAAAAACACAATAAAAATATATATAAAAATTAAATACGAGACCCCACAGGGACATAAAATCTGCTAAAAATATCTTGAGGAGGAACACGCACACTGACTCAGTCTTAGCAGGTTGGCCAGTAGCCTGGCTCATTCCTGGCTTGTGCTGGGTCTGGGACCTACCCCTACTGCAGCTCTGCATTTAAAGTGTATTAGCGGGTAGGTGGCCGGCTAGCACCAGCAGCTCAGAACACTCCTCCCCCTAGACAAGGATGGCTCTTACTACATTTCAAAGTTGGAGGACTTAAGCAGTCCCCCTCTGGTCCCATGCTCCCTGTGCGCTTTGCTTTTGAAATCTACAAGAGCACGCCAGGGGCTCTTTTACATTTCAAAAGCAAGGAGCACATGTCCAGTAGGGGACTGCTTGAGTCCCTCACTTGCCCTGCGCTATGGAGGTGCTTCTGCTTTTGAAATGTAGCGAGAGCCCTGCTCTCGCTACATTTCAAAGGTGGACGCGCTGCCAGTTCCCTGCTGTGCCTCTAATTGAGGCAGCAAGGGTGGGGAAGTGACTAGTTGACTAGTCGCTTACATCCAGAGCTGGCCCAAGCTACGGGCTGACTGGGCTACTGCCCGGGGCGCCCCATTGTAGGGGGTACCGCGCGGGGCTGCTGGACCGGGTGGGGGCGGGGCCGCGCATGCGTGGGGCGCCCAGGGCCCAGGGCTCACACATGGCTCAGGCCGGCCCTGCTTACATCCATAATCTGCAGGCGGTCCAGGCATGCCCTGCAGGTAGGGCTGCTCTGGCTGAGATTCCACTGGTTAATATTTTTATCCAGTTAATCAAATAAATGGGATTTTACATGCTTACTCCAAATCAGCTCCCCTCCCGCCGAGATGCTTCCCTCTGACCCAGACTTGAGCTCCTAACTGCCATACCCCTTTCCTTGACATTTCTTATTGACTAGCTTAGGTGGCTTCCTGCTCAGCATGCTGGCTTTTGTGGATCCCTTTCACAGACACCTGTCTCTTCCCAATATGGTATTGTCAGCCTAGTGGTCTGATTTAGCACTGAGGATTCCACCGGGTGACAAGATTCCTAAAGCTAGGTGTTGGAACGCTAAATGATGCAGCATGTAAGTTTCTGTGGCTCTAGCCCTAAATGTCTGGGCAATCAATTTTGAATGCTGTGTTTTTAAAATGTTCAGTTTTACGGTATGCAGGGTTTTAAGTGTAACAACCCAAACCCCTTGTGTTCTGTGGGTTGTTTTGGTTTTTTGTCGTTGTTGTTGTTTTAAATAATGGGTAGTGGAGCTCTTCTGTAATTCTCCCAACAATTACTAGCTCAAAGGTTAAATCAACATGTGGTTAAGCTACTGGTTTTGCACAGGCGACACATCCTCAGTACAGAGTGATATTGTTCTTTACTTTCACTTTCTAAACATTTCTATCATTTTTATGGCATTTTTATAGATTTTTAAACATGGGACTTTAGTTTCCGTTTCTCTTGCATAAGTGATTTCTCTAGTGCTAGAGTAGTTAAAGTTCTTAAACTTTCTTTTATGGTAAAGGCAATGTCAGTGAATGGCAAGTATTCTGCTGTCACTACACATACAATTATATATTTATTGTTTATTATTGAATGCAAATTACTCCTTGCACTATTAAGATTTCTTTATATAGATGGGAGAATTATTTAACTCTTCATAAAAAGATAATTTTAGTTTTTGGGGGCTCAGTGTAGTTATGTTCAATAATAATATTTTTCTTTAAAATTTCGTTCAGAAAGAAAAGTAAGCATGTTTTTTGGTGGTTTAATGTAGGAGCGAGAACATGCTGTGCTGCTAAGCATGACCCTTTAGTTCAGGAACATTCATAGATGCGTAGGTTCTGTTGGAGAACAGAAGTAAAATGAACACAAGTATATACTGATGTAATTTCCAATTGCCTTCTGGCCAGCTGGAATTTGCACCATCATTCTGTTTTGGGGACATTTTCCTTCTACGTCTACGTCATTTGGAGCATGGGAATGCTGGGCGGACGAGTAAGGGGATAGTAGGGCAAATAAAGTATTTCTAATAGAAACAGCACAATATAAATTTGCTGTATCTTTGTATTAATATACTCACTTATGCATATCTCCTTGTTCACAATTATGCATTTCTCAGATTGCATTAGAATATTTCAAAACTCAACATTTTAACTAGAAGAGTTACCCAGCTTTGCTTGGGTCTTTAAGTCAGTTAATTTTGGGGTCTTTTTGGAAAATAAAATGAAAATGTGCATGCTTCATTTAAGTTATTGCTCTGGGGTGGGCTTGAGGATAAGAGGTTCAGTATGCAGGCTGTCCTGGGGAGAGAGGGCTACTCTGGCTTTGCAGCAACTTGGGATCAGGGGAGAAGAGCCTCTCCATGGTCACTGGAGGTGGAGTGGGCACAGCTGGGGGAGGAGTGCATTCCAGCCAGAGTGAGGAATGCAGCAAACTGTGCACTTTTCCCTCGCTCCCTAATGAAGGGAAACAGCCAGCAATGTGGTCATATGATTCGGGGTGGGACTCTTAAATATCTCAAATGGTGGAGATTCCACAGTCTCCCTAAGTAATTTATTCCACTGCTTAGCCACCCTTACACATTTTTTTGTAATATCCAATCTAAGCCCATTGCTTCTTGTCCTATCATCAGAGGTTAGGAGAATATTTTTTTTTCTCCCTCCCCCTTGTAACACGCTTTCAGATACTTGAAAGTTGCTTCAATGGGGTGCTGGTGTAATGCCGACAAGTGGAACTGAACGTGGTACCTCTGGAGCTTAGTGCATCAGCCTCTACAACTTGAGGAAAAAGCTCACTCTCAGCTAAGGATGCAGAGCACACTCATTCTTTCTTTTTGTAAGTGGTCTGTGCCACTACATGGGACAGTGAACCACACCCAGTGGTGTATGGGGTACATACTTTCCCTAGCTGAGGAAGTGCGTCCTGAACTTCAGAGAGATCCTAGTTGAAATCCCAGATGAACCCCCGCTTATAACGCTGATAAGCAGAACCAAATCTGGAACCTCTAGAGTCGTGGTCACCAACAGGTCGATCGCGAGGCCTCGACCAGTCGATCGTGAGTCCTGTCCGCCCCGCCCCCATTTCCCTCCCACCTCTGAGAAGCCCCACTACCTACCTCAAGTGAAAATGGAGGTAGTGTCGGCTTCCCGGGGATGAACAAAAGTCCCGCAGCTTAGTGCCACTTCCAGCAATTCTGGAAGTGTGCTAGCTGCTCTGCCGGGTGTACTGCGGGAGGGAGCATTGGCCCCCTGCACCGCACAGGAGGGGTGATTCAGCCCCGGGGGAGGCGCACGCACGGGGCTTCCCTGCACCGGGATGGGGGGTTAGCACTGGGGCAAGCATGCACGGGGCTTCCCTGCACAGGGTTGGGGGATTGGACCTGGTGCAGGCATGCGCGTGCGGGGCTTCCCTGCGCGAGAGTGGGGGGTCGGCCCCGGGGCAGGTGTGTGCTAGTTTCCTTCGGTGGGGGGGGAATCCTGGGAGGAGGCAGATGCAGGGGACATTCTGCCCCCACTGGCACCCCACTCCCCAGATACAGAATGCTGTCCCCTGTCCCCAGCCACAGAACGCTGTCTCCACTCTCCTGTCCCCAGCTACAGAACTCTGTCCCCACTGGCACCCTGTCTCCAGCTGCAGAAACCTGTCCTCTGCCCTCCCAGCACCCTGTTCCCTCTCCTCTGCCCCCAGCCACAGAACTCTGTCCCCACAAAATGTATAATTATAAATTTCATTTTAGATTTAAATAGCATGAATAAAAAACAGACCATTTATTTCATAACTATAAACATGTGATTTTAATTTTATATATCGCATAATTTAAAAATAAACTGTTTATCAGAGTGTGTAAGTAAGGGCTGGGGATAGCAAGTGATGGACAGGAGGAGAATAGAGAGGGTGGGGCTTCAAGGAAGGGGCGGGGCGGTAGATCTTCGCCTATTCTGAGATTGTAAAAAGGTTGGAGACCACTGCTCTAGAGTTTAGTGCACAAGCCTCTACTGTTTAAGCTAAAAGCCGGCTGGTTCCCAGCTAAGGCTGTAGAGCAATGCTTCTCGCACATGAACCCTGGGCTCGGGATTCCCCGTCCCTGCAGTGGGGGGCCCACATTGGTGCTTCAGTCCTTCCCCCTACACCTCACATGGTTGGAGTACCAGCATGGGCTTCGCTCTGTAGAAGGGGAGGGGAGACCTGAGCCTCATGGACCAGATCTGCCTTGGGGTGGGGTGAGAGGCGAGGGGGGAGCATCTCTACACGCTGTCACTCCCTTCATCCCTGGTTGAGAGAACAACAGCACAGGAAGCTGCTTGCCTAGAAGTTTTCCCCTCTGCTTCCATTGGCCAGAATCACGGCCAGTGGGAGTAGCAGAGGGGCCGTGATTCGGAGTGGCAGGGTGGACAGAGCCAGGTAAGTGCCTCCAATCCTCTCCCCCTAACACCAGCACTCCCAGCCCACTCCTGCATTCTCCCTTGCACCTCTGTTTGTACCACAACTCCTGCCCAGACTCCCCACCCCCAGCTCACTCCTGTACCTAACTTCTTGGCTAGATCCTCACCCTGCTGCTCTTGCATTCAACTTCCCAATCAGACCCACAGCCTGCTTCTGTACCCTTCTTCCCACTCAGACCTTGCACCCCCACCTGCACCCACCAAGGCCCCCCACCTCCAGCCCACTTCTGCACCCAACCTCCTGGCTAGACCCCCAGCTGCTCCCGCACCTCATCTGCCGCCCAGACTCTGCACCCCATTCCTGTTTCGCTCCCTGGCAGCTTCCTCCCTCAGACTGAACCTCTCATTTTTGACCCCACCCCTGAGCCTAGGGGGACCCACAAAATCTACTAGCCCTGGGATCCCAGAAGAGTTGATCTGTCTCAGTCAGGGGCTACATCAGTGAGGGTGGGGGGTTTTGGTTATTTTTGGTTTGAGGGTTTTCCCCCCCCCCCCTTCTCACTTTTGTGTGGCCCATGACTGATTTTTTTTTTCTTCTGTGCATCAGTGGCTCCCAATCGAGGAAAAGGTTCCCCACCCTTGCCCCAAATAAAGGCAACGTTGAAAACTTTTGTTTTGGACAAAAATTAATATTTTACTTTATTTAAAATGAAGTTTAGCAAAGTGCTTAGTCTGGTTAATGATTTTGATTAATATTTCCTTTTTACTGGTTATATATACCTCCCTATATTATAACTGCCCATATATGTTTTTATGCTCTAGTAGCCTAATATGACTAATTTTGTATTTAAGGTGTTTACAGATTAGGGATGTTAAATTGCGATTATTTAGCTAATCGCGTAGTCAATGAAATTTCCATCAGCTACTTGATGAGTTGATGAGGAAGAGCTCGTTACCCCCGCCGTGGCTCTGGAGTTTAAATGTAATAGGAACTGAGCACGTGCCTGGCTCCTACCACATTTAAACTGGAGAGCCGCAGCGAGGTTAGCTCTTGGGGGAGGCGTGAGCCAGGACTAAGCAGTCCCAGCTTGTGCTGGCCCTGGGAGCTAACCCTGCTGCATCTCTGCAGTTTAAATATACAGTAAAACTCCATTGGTCCGGTATCTGATGGTCCGGCACTCCTGATAGTCCGGCACCATCAGGAACCCGGAAGTGC
>JANRFK010006693.1:25162327-25232062 GCA_030068395.1 Apalone spinifera
CTGACTTGGGGATGCCTGGGGCAGAGCAGCTGGGGTGCTGCCGGGTTGGTCCAGCAACTGACCAGCAACGGCTGAATCGGGGATGCCTGGGGCAGAGCCGGAAAATTGGAAGGGGGGGCTATGAGGGGTCTGGAGTGGCATTCCCCCTGTACCACCCTAGCCCCCCCTTCCGATAGTCCGGCATATCTGATAATCAGGCATCCCCTGGGTCCTAAAGGTGCCGGATTATCGGAAGTTTACTGTAGTAAGAGGCTGCTTATCGGGTAGTCAACCACTCCCTTTACATGCCTAATAGAGACAAGTGAATGCATTTTGTCATTATGGGTGGTTGGCTGATCCATGGAAAGATGAATGGATGGGTCATGGGCCAAAAAATTTGAGAACCGTTGCCAAAGAGCACACTCATTCTTCCTCTCTGTAAATGGTCTAAGTGCTGCTATATGGAACAGTGAACCTCACCTGGTAGATGTGTGAATTACACTGGTAACTGAAAAATTTCAGTTAGCTAAGTAGTAGGGAATTCGGGTGTTGAAGGGGCTTTGGGCAGGGGGTTGGGATGCTTGAGGGGTTTTGGGATGCTGAATCTGAGGGTATATTCCCACAAGGAGGAATTTTGGGATGCCAATTCGCATCATGGATTCCCGCAAGCAGGGACATGTCCCTGTTGCTCCTGGTGGGGGTGCAGCTCGGTGGCTCAGTGTACTGCCTTCGCTCACAGGCACAACTCCTGCAGCTCCCATTGGCCACGCTTCCCAAGAAGTTTTGATGGTTCCTATTTATTCACCAAATTAAATTCCATTTGACGATTTATGCTTATGATGGCACTTGATCAGACTGACATCAAGCTAAAATTATCTGCATTTGTTTCCATAAGCACACATTACCTAGGAATGAATACATAGCAACTGGAATCCTATGGTTCTTTGGTATGGTTTTTAACTCTGTTCCAAGAGTGGCTTGTGATATTGCATCATGGGGAAAAAATCTTCATCTTGAGGCGAGGACACTAACTGTGGCAGGCCATATCCTAGTATATGTTGCTGAGGCAAAAATGCTCTGCAGCTTGATAGGAATCTAGTATTTATATTATTGAGACTGTATTTCTAAAATAGCAATTCCATGTATTGTTAGCCTGGATGTTTGTGGTGCATCATCTTCCCCTGCATAGCTATGGTACATCTCTCAAGTAGCATAAAAGAGAGTTTGAAAATGACTTTCAGAAGATTCCTTGAGCATAGTATTCCAGCTCTGAAGCAGCTGGAAGCTCATACCTTCTGAAAGCTATATTCCAGGAATGTTGCTTTAGTAGTAATATTTTTTTTAGATCTTGATTTGATGTTTTTGTTTTTTAAAAGTGCTGTAAAATCATCATTATATTCTGTGGCTATAGATTAGAAATAAAAATCCCTAATTACATTAATACACTTAGTTAAGAATGGAGCATTTGCATTTAGCCAGGTATCAAGCCTGAAAACATCTAAGATACCAAATGTTAAAAAAAAAAGTGCTTTTGGTTTAATAGCAAAATATTTATTTTTATTGGACTCTACTTGCAGCACTATATTCCACACAGTCAAATAGGTGATTGAAAAAAATTACATCCACTGTTTGACTGCTATCTAAAAATATTAGTCTTCCTCTAAAATTGATGTTCATTTTTTTAACTTCTTTACTCCTGCTTCTCAAGTTATTTTTATCCATCTCATAATTTCTGTTCTCCTGCTTTTAGTTTCCCTTTTCTGAGTTCTTATGGGGAGAAGGGAAAGCTGTGTGGTGGTGTGGTTATCTTTAGGCAGAGTAAACCTTACTCCTACTGAAATCTTAGTGTTGGTTCTTTAGTTCACCTACTAAGGTGAATGCCAGAGACCAAAGTTAAGCAAATTATCTTCAGATTGGGCATACGCTGCACTATAATGTTCCTGGTAGCTGCAGTGGGGGAAAGATACTCTTAATATGCACTTGTATTATCCAACAAACAATACCCACCATTTACTTCGACTTTTTTTTTCCTGTGTGCTGCTTTCATCATGTCTGTCTTGTCTCTTTTTACGACCTCACCCAGATCCCAGTATACTGTTTCTTCTTCTGCTGGCTACTCAATAGTACCATCAAGGCACACTGGCATAGATTTGCTCAGTTTCATTCTTTTTTTCCCCTGGGATAGTGGAGTGAATGTTTTGAGCATGTGCTGGTAGGAGCAGTTCTTTGACTATTCTGGGAGTCTGATGAGCCATCTGGGAAGGGTACACATCAGGGATGTAAAATTTCGATAGTTGATGCAACTATAGTCAATGACCCCATGCTCCATGCAGATTTTCAAAGCAGCAATGCCTCATGGAGCCTGGGGTCAGCAGAAGAGTCCCCAACTGACCTCCAGGCTCCATGCGGCGCTGCCACTTTGAAATGCTGCGGGCAACCTGCACCAGCTGAGGATCTTCTCCTCTCCACCCTGCCCCTTGCTGATGGAGGCAGCAAGAGGGCAGGGGAAGTGACTAGTCGACTAGTCCACATCCCTAGTAAACATATGAAGTTGCATGTGGTACCATACAAAAGGATGAAACAAGTGTTTGGTGCAGTAGTGGCTAGCTTGGTAACCAAGCATGGTCCATTGCTCCATCTGCCAGCAGTGGGCTAGGAACTGTGCAAAGGCTTGCTTTCACCCAGTGAAAGAGTGGCGGTGGCTGTTTCCTGTGAAAGCTTCAGTTTTATAAATATATGAATCCAAAACACTACAATATTGGTTCCTTTTATATATCTTCTGGGTATATTGATAAACAAAACTTGAATTAATTGGGTGTCTGTATCTATGTATTCATCTTGCAGATCTTATCAATGAGAGTTCTGGTCACCTAATCAGATGGGTTAATATATGTACGCCTAAGTTCGGATAAGGAATGGGTGCTCTAATCTTGAGGACGTTTGTTTTATGATAATTTGGGAAAAACAGAAGTTTTGTGTTCTCAGGCTGCTTTCCTTGCAGGTTGAGGTCGTCTCTCTGTAGTTCTTCAAATAGAACTGTTTTCAGAATGAAAGCTCAATGACTTGAACCTCTCATATTAGGAGGGAAAAAGGACCTTTTTCTCACTATAAGAATAAGAAATAGTTTATGTAAAAGTAATAGGAATAAGCAATAGTATATGTAAAAAGTCAACTCGATGCTAGTGGATAGTATTTAAAGTGGCATACGATAGCATCAATTTTAATGTATTGTGGAAGCCCATTTAAAGATTCCATATCTTTTGCCTCCATTCATGTGATCTAAATTAGAGATGTAAGCGATGAATCGGCTAACCGATAAGCAAGAACTTATCTGCCCCCTCCCCCCACCCCACCTCGCTGTGGTTATTCAATATTAAGGGACTGAGCAGCCAGTATGCAAAGATGCTGGCTCAGTCCTTGCTCCCGCGGGTCTCTGATCAGTCTGCATAACTTCCCCCGCTGCCGCCCTGCATTGTAAGGGTCAGGGGAAGTTATGCAGACTGATCAGAGACCTTTGCATGCTGGTTATCAAGTCTCTTACAGTGTAGAGTAGCAGCAGGGGAAATTATGCTGGGGCCTGGTGCAAGCCAGACTGAGCTCTGGAACTGCCTACCCTTATTGACAAATCAAGTAGTCAATAAAAAAAATTGACTACTTGATTAGGAAAGTAACCACATTTTAACATCCTTAATCTAAAATGTGGCTACTCTCCAAAACTCACTTGCTAAATCTGTGTAGTCTAACATAATAGTACGTACCTGTTTTACAATGTAGGCTTTGTATCTCTATTTTCTTTCCAGAAACTAGTTTCCTGTTCTTCCTGATTGAAACCAGGTCTGTGGGAATACCTTACTAGTGAGGGCTTTGAAGCAAGAATCTGTACAATATAGAATAGGTTAATTTAAAGATAGTTTTACATCTTACATTACTGTTTGCTGCAACTGTGCTGAGAATATTAGGATATTTACCATGATGCCTCATTCAGGAGATTCACAACAGGGAGGCTGATGCACCTGGGAAGTCCTAGTTAAGAACAATCTGTACATGTGAACAGGAAAAGGAGCTCTCCCTATCAGCTTCCTGAAAGTCTTGATTCTGTGAGTAAGGAGACAATAGTAAAGAAGCTAGTTGGTACACAGTTCCCCCAATTTGTATGTAAGCCACAGTGTGAGTAGAGTTTAACTATTTCTAACTTCACTGATATATCGAGATTGTCTAGGCTGAACTGTTATCTCGTATTGATTTCTTCTTAGCCAATATCTCTGGCCAGTGCTACTCTTGATGTCCACCCAAAATAAGCTGGCCTAGAAATCTTCCCTGATACTTCCCCTTTCCTTCCGGTAGACTTCTGAAAAAGTGCTTCTGGTACAGACACTAGCTGGGCTCTCAGCTAGCTAAGTGTTTGGTGCACAAGCTGGCTATGTCAGTTGCCTAAGGAGTAGTCAGACCAGCTAATCAGCCACCATATCAGCTGCTGAGGTTCTTAGGTGGAGAAGGCCACCTTCAGTCAGACCCTTGGGATATTGGAAGAGATAGGGCAGCTGCTCCTTTTAAATGGCTGGTCCCCCCTTTGTCAATAGCCATGAAAAAAGGTAGAGAATAAAATACTTTGTTACTCATTGAAGTGTTCAGAAAGTAAGTTGTGTAGCTGAAATGCTCTCTAAGCGGCTATGTTCTACCCTATTCTGTACATCACAGATTGTGTGTCTTATCCTCACTAGAGCAACCTAAGTACCTCCTTACAGAAAGTGAAGGGAAGCTTCTAGAAAGAAGATGTGGACAACTTTTGAAATTGCAGCCCTTCAAAAAATTAATTATTGTCTTCAAGGGAATCCCTCAGATTTGAAAAGGTTGTTTTTGGTTTTTTTGTTTTTTTTAAGTAGCTAGCCACAGATTTAATATGGAAAATTCTTTAAAAAAAAAAAAAAAAAAAAAAAGCGCGCTTCCAAAAAATCCTTACAATTCATCTTCTGATGATGAATCAACCTATAAACACTTGCCATAGCAGGATTATGAAATGGTATTTATCCTCCTTTACTTCAAGGATCCAAAAACTATTTTAAAGACTAAATGTATGATCCAAAGCCCATGAATCTAAGTGGGAGTTCCAATGACTTTAATAGACTTTGGATCAGGCCCTAAATTATGCAATTAAGATGCAATTTATGCATAGTGAGAAATTCTGAGGTTGCCTTTAGATTATAGCATTGAGTAAAAGGACTACAATTTTTTTTATTGAATCTATCAAATTTAAAATTGGCGTTAGTATTGTCTAGTTTAATATCTCTCTCTCTCTCTCTCTCTCTCTCTCTCTCTCTGTCTCTATAAAAAAAAGTTTTTCTTGCCAGGCGACAGAATGACGTCATCACTCTCTCACACCAGGAAAGCCACTGGAGAGAGGGGGGCTGGCGAGTGAAGCAAGCAAAGGATGCAGCTCCCTAGTCCATTTTAATATCTATTTTAACATCTCATTCATTTACTGAAGAAAAGGGTCTTAATCTCTGGCCCTCTCTTCAAGAGAGGAAAGAATATGAATATGAAATGATTATAGGTAGAACTCATAAATTAAATTTAGATTATTTTACATGGAGATGCCGATGAATCCATGACAACCTCTATTATTTTGAGTCTTAACGTTGAAAGCTTGAGGTTTTTTACTTTCATGATTCTTACCTACAGTAATACGATAAATTTCATTTTTGAAAATGATAAAAACTTTTAAGCTAAAGGATGTGTACAGTATGGACTGTTTCTCTTTTATGGTTAAATAAATTTCAACTTGTTGTATTGTTTGCATTTGAGACCAAGTAAAAATTAATGTTCTTAATTTAAAATATGGACATTCAATGTTTTTGTTTTCAAGTACTGTAGAGAATTAGAGGTGACAGTTCAAGAAAGATTAATATTTTATTTTGTTCTCAGTAAGAGAACTGGTAGATGTAGTGTTCATATGTAGATATATTGGCATCATTTGTGGGTTTCCAGCAAGTCTCTTTGTAATATGAGCAGAGTTTTTGATGTATACTGTAAACTTTTAATTTTGGGCTACTGTTTCTTTTTCAGGTATGTAAAATTTTACAGACTGTCTTTCTCCTGTTCTTTGTAGTTACATGTGCGGTTTCTTGATAACCCCACCCTCTTCCCAAAGTTGTTTTGGAAAGAATATGAGGGGAACTGACATGATGCAACATGTATTGCACTCAGAACATTGTTGTACAGTAGTTCAGTTGTAATAACTAAATGTAATAGCTTGCGTGTATTTAGAATGGCAGCTAGTAGAAAGTGTTAAATATAGGAATAACTCAATTTGTTGAATTGATTTAAAAGCAATGATGCCAGAGTTTGAGAATATTTTGTTTATGTGTAATTTTTTTCTCTCTTTGTTACAATGCTTTCCCAGCAAGGACAAGTTTGGAAGGTTTGCAAAGCTTTTCACCTTCCCTCTGCCCGCTTGCCCGCTTTCAGATCAGTTTCATACTCCATGACTTCTGTCTCTATATTCCACAACACCCATAGAAATCAATATAGAAAAGTTAAAATGAGCTATCATTTTAGATCACTATCTTGTGTAGAAGCGCACAGCATGTGATTTAGTTTGCATGACACAGACATGGGGAATATGAAAAATCCCCAGGGGGAATATGAAACTGTATATATTTGAATGGAAATACAGCTTGAGCACAATATTTTGTCTTGTGGATAACACCCTTTTAATTACACTTCTCACACACTTAAACCGTACAGTATTTCTTAATGATCTGTATCCAGTTTTTGTCACTGAAGTTTATAAATAGTAAATTTCTAAAGAAACAGACACTTAGGTTTGCAGGGATCATTGTCACAGGTGGTAGATTAGTTGATTGCCCAGAGAACTCTACTGCTCATGTTCCACATCAGTTATTTCAGTTAACATTTTTGCTCATGAGCCACGTATTATGTCATATTTTGTTATAATTATCTGAAGTGCTGTTTTTAAAATACAACTGACAGCAGTACTGTACTTTTGCTTAATCAGGAGAACAACTAAAATTTAACAATCAGAATAGATTTAACATGGTCCTCACTTTTTGAAAATAGTCCTTTACTGTAGATGAAGATAATATTGGAAGCTTAATTAAAGGAAGAAGAACTGTCTTGCAGAATACAATGAAAAAATAAATACAGATTGTTTCCCATTTTTCTTCACATAAGATACACTAATAATTTAATAGCACTCTCCTCTGCGGATGATGATATGATTGCATTTTCCAACAGTTATTAGTTTCAGTTCAATACAACCCTACCTCAAACCATGAATAGTAGTAAAATCTCTTTTTTCTTTTAGGATTAAGCTTTTCCCCTCACTGCTGTTCTGCACTAACTGCTTTGAAACTTCCATGCATTTTTTTTCAGTAGAAGAGCATCTCTGTACTGTCTCCCATTGCATATTCCAGCTGTGACAATCCTTGCACTTTGCCTACTCATTTTATCACCTGCTCACTAAAAAAAATATGTCTTCCTAGTTTCTTATTGCAGACTTGATAGAATTACTTAATTTTAGCAAGGTGAATGAATGTATTTTTAGTTCACTTTCTTTTTTTTTCTTTTTTTTTTTGTAGGCATGTGGAGACCCAAAAGCAAAACCATCATATCTTATCGACAAAAACCTGGAATCTGCTGTCAAATTCATTGTGAGAAAGTTCCCAGCTGTAGAAACACGCAACAACAATGTAAGTACTGAAATTACTATGTTATATATGCAGCTTGCTTAAAAAATCCTTTGGAGTTTTTGATGCATAACTCCATTTTGTTGGGGTTTTACATGTTCTTCTAAAGAACTTGTTCCTGATGACTGTTAAGATATAGATTACCAGTCTGGGTGGATTGCTGATCCAATGTGTGTGACAATACCATTATTTTGTCTAGACAGGAAATGACAAGAATATATTACCTATATTTCAATGCCTATTTTTTTATTACCATAGAGTTTCTCCTCCCCACTTTGACTAGTCTTTCTCCTATTTAATTAAGGTATTTTCAATCTTAGATGGTGTAGGCAGGGCATTAAGCTTGCTTCCTGGCTTATTATGGCTGTGGAAACTGCTGAGTGCCCAGACTGTTGTAGAAGGTAGTTTCAGAACTTCAGATAGGTTGGAATTTTCCAACATAAGTGGGACAAAGAAGGGATTGTGGAGTTATGACAACTTAGTTGCTCCCTATAGATACTCATGATAATAGACTACATATGGGGAGCTTCTGTGTGAATTAAAGATCCTTCAACATACAGTAGAATCCCTTTTTGAGTGCAATAGCTTTCTTTCAAGGGAAGGGGTCTTCCCCATGACATTTACATACAGCGAGTTTGCTGGTGCAAGGATGTATATTTTAGATTATTGTACCAGCATTGCTGACTTTAGCCTGTAACCTTTTAGAGAGACTTGCATATGACTGCTGTGATTTCTGTTAGGAGCAGAAAGATTTCCACACAGTGGTTGCTCTGTTACTGTTTAGAATTGAAAAGTCAAGGGGAAGATTTCCTTATGTGCTTATTTTTCTTTTCAAAAGTGGAAAGGGAGGTAGGTAATGGTTTGCATGTTCAATGCATGCAACTATTTGCATGATTGCTTGAGAACTCCTATTTTCAACACAATTATTTAGGCTCATTTTGAGCAGTCTCGTATTTCTGCAGTTTCAAGTTTGGCAACATTAAGTTACTTTTAGTATTTATTTTATTATTTGTGTTAATGGTTGCGTCTAGTGATCCCAAGTAGTATCTCCGGCAAAGTCAACAAAAACGTATATAAGTGCATTTTCTTCTAAAATAAAGAAACTTTTATTTAAGCACAGCAATGCGTTCCTTGGTATTCTTTAATGCTTACATTTACTATTCTTAATCTTGCTTATCTTCATGTATTGAATTTTTACCTTTCAGTAACATACATGAAAACATCTATCTAAGACTTGAGTAAAAAGTAAAAATAACTACACTTTTCTCAAACCAGGTCCAGCGAAACCTCTGTAATTCTCAGCTTTTTATTAAAAATAAAATGGCACATTGTTAAATATTGAGCACAATAAATTAATTTCAGTTAAAGCATTCTTGCAAATATCATGTATAGATTGTCATATCTAGGTATATTTAGATTAGATTTTACATAGTATTACACACTTAATAAATTAGTTATCTGAAGCTCAAATATACTGATTAGAAGTGGTTGAAATATTTACTTTCAGAAGCACAATTTTTGTAAAAAAGATGAGATTTTTTTACTTATTTTGTGGCAATGTCTAATGATTTAAGGCTGAAGCCATAATATCATCCTGGCTGCATATGGAGAAAATAAATTCTGTGTCCTTCTTGTTATCTATGAAAAAAATTACAGTATACCCTTATCTTTTCATAATCTGTATTTCTGGAAGTTAGGGATATTTCACTGTTGGTCCAGCACAAAGTTGCACTTTTACTCCCCTTCAGAAGTTCTGCTTGTATGATCAGAACACCAGGCATTTACCTACCTAAAATTAATTTTGAAGGGTCAAAAGGGAGTTTTTAGTGTCAGAGTGATACAGAATCTTTAGAGGTGTACAAAGGAGGTTTTTACCACAAAGACTGGAGGAGGCCATAATCGGGATTCCATGGTGGATGCAATGCATTCTTTATTTTGAAGGAACTGGTTTTTTGGGGTTTGTTTACAACAAAACCTCTTCATAATTTAAGAATGTCTGACCTCAACGAGAAGCTGGAGGAGGCCAGATTTCCTTCCTTCCTTTCTCTTCCTGTCTCATCACCCATCCCACCCAAAAGCCAAGTGACATTCATCAGTGCGCTCTGCTGCTGTAAGTTCTCTCCTAAGGAAGCAGATGCTCAAAGACCTGCAAGGGACAAGGAGTTCACTGGCATAGAAACATCATTAAGCAAAACACTATTGAGCATTACCAGAGGGACAACAGTTAAGTGATCATAATAGACAAAGAGTTTCTGACAGCTTTTCATAGAGACTTGGATTTTTCTAGTTTCAAGCACAGCAGTTACCGCTGCTCCGTGCAATGCATCCTGACCTTTGAGTTTGATACAGCTATTGTCTGTCATCAGATGAAGTTGCTAGTTGAGCAAGTTTGTGTAGTTAGAAAATCATCAGTTCATGCTAGTGGTTTTATTTACACCAGGGCTACTCAACTTTGGAAGTCTCGGGGGTCACAGTGATACTCATAGCACATGCTGAGGGCCGCAACTTAAGTGTGGTTGCATCTACATGCAAATAGCTTCTTTCATACAATGCCCGGTACTCCTGGAACTTCCTTCCTGGGGGCTAGAAACACCGACCCCCCATATCCCTCTGTTCCAGCTAGCCCATCTGCTTACATCTTTCAGTGTGCACTCTGCCGGGGAGACGCCTCGCCGTTGTACAGTGTGTTCCCAGTGGAGGCCATGTTTAAAGGACCCCATTCAGGGGCCATGTATTGAGCCCCATGTTAACCCAAACTGCACCACGGGCTGCAAACCAACAGGCTGCGGGCCACATGTGGTTTACACAATCTGAAACTTTATCCAGCTTAAGGGTCAGGATGCATTGCACTGAGTAGTGATAACTGCTGTGCGTGAAACTGGAAAAATCCAAGCCTTTATGAAAAAGCTGAGCTTGGATCCCCGCCCCTTGGACAAGGGCTGCTTTGCAGCAGTCTCCCCTACCCCTTTTGCTCCTCGCTGCTGCCTCTGATAGCGGCAACAGCATGAGGGAGGTGGGGTGGTACCATGGAACTGGTGTTTGCGGGAATTGGCTTTTAAGCCAGCTGCTTCCAGCACCAACTCCTGCTCCCCTCTCCACACCCTTTGCCTCTGATATAGAGGCTGCAAGAAGGGGGGAGAGGGGGAAATGGGAGTAGTAGAGAAGATTAACCAATAAAACCTAGCCTTATCAGTTGATAGTCTACTCAACTATTTGTTCACATCCCTAGATCACTTAACTGTTGTTCCTCTAGTAATGCTCAATGTTTTACTTAGCCCATTCTGGCCTTAAATCTATTAATATAAAAATGTTATCGCAATCATCTAGTCTGCCCTCCTGTGCATTGCAGGTCACAGATCCATCCCCACCCATTCCTTTCATTCAGATTAAAGACAAAATGAGAAATTGAAGAACCCACAAGTTTCATTAACAAATCCAACATGAATCTTAAAGCGGAGTTTGATTCACTTTGTAAAATGTATTCTTCAAACATAAAAGGCACCCTTAATTCAAAATAAATAACAAATAATTCTCAATAAAATTTAAAGACTTAAGTCTCAATCCAGTAACTAAGGCAGGCCTATCACTTTTTTGAATGTCCTTAGATATTAATCAGTTACTGATTTTTTTTTTCTTTCTTTCAGTACCTATCCTAATGCATGTGAAGTTTTAAGCACATCAGCTGAAATATACTATAAAAACAAGCAATTGACGCTGAGCTGGATGGATAGCTGTATGGGGTTTTAAAACTCATGACTGTGTCCATATCTTGATGCAGTAAATTGTGATGCAGCCTGTTTTTATAAAAAAAGCTTTAGATACAGAATTTTAGATCTTCCCTTTGAAAGGCTTGAAATACAGGAACCAACTCAAAATTCTGTTCCATTATGGAAACTTGGCCATTAAACCCCTTCTTTTAGTCCTGTCTGGTGAAGATTTTTTTGAACTTCCAAAAAGTGCTCTGACAGTTTGTTAGGTGAAGTTAGTACTTTCTCATTAAGATTTAAATTATATTTTGAGTATCTGTATATAAGACGCTTAGGAGATGGCACCTAAGAAATACTCAGGTTTGGTTAATTTCTTACAAAATGAGAAAAAGATAATCTTTTTCTTTTTTTCATTTGCCTCTCTGGCATCTTCAGCTACGTGGGCACAATATTCTATGCCTTTTTCATTTCAGACATTGAATTAGGAGCAGTAAGTGGAAACACACTTTTCCCTGGCATTTATGTTCAGCCAGTCACCTTACTTTAGTGTCACTGCTTCTTTTAATTCATCCTTTAGTTGGTGCACTTTCTTCACTTGCAGCATCAAGTGGATCCGTGAATTAAAATCTTTTTATATTAGTAGAACCAAGGTAAAGTGGTGCAATCATTTATTGATAAATTCTTCCCTGTGTGCTATTTGGAGGCAAGGATAAAGTAAGTAGGTTGCAACTCAGTTTGTCTGCCTTTAAGTTGTTTTTAATGGCATAGTGTCTTAAATTACCTTTGCTATTTTTTTGGTGTCCAAGGTGAATAAGTAAGGTTTCTGAAGAGCTGCTGGAAGGTTGGGGCAATTAAATTGTCATAACAAAATTTTGATAAAGTTAACATGTCTGTATTCTGCTCTTATAGCTCACTAAAGAGAATTGCATTTGATCAAAATGTCCTGAATACAAGATTAATTTTTTGCAGCTACTTAGATGATTGTGAATCCTTATTTTTTAGTTTGACAGTGTTCAACTTCTTTATTCAGTAACTGATTTCCTACCACTTTCTTCAGCCTTTGCCATGCTGAATTAAATAATTCATATGCTGTCAGGCATAACTAAATGTTAATCACCCATTTCAGTATGGGTTAGTTATTTTAGATTTCCGACAGTTAGAATGAGAAACAATTGCCTAATTACTTCCAGTACTGAGAAGGTCAAAATCTAAAATGTGGCAACTAATTTTCTGCAGAACCAAATTACCATATGCCCTGCCTATCTCCCAGAATAATTCAAGATTATAGCAAACCAAACACCCCTTTAATATTTAATTTCACATGCTGCCTCCTTAAGAATCCAGTGGCATTTGTTTCTGTTAGCTGTGCTTTTTTTCAGTGACAGATATCACCACCCATTCTCTCATTTTCTATAATGTTTTATTGTTTACTACATTTGTATACTAATCTTGATGTTCTCATAATTTTGCTTTCTATTTTTAAGAATAGTTTGATATCAGTATGCCAAAGAAATTTGAGCCTGATGTACCTAGTATGAAAAGTATTTTGCCTGCATAATCATGTAAATAACAGTGGGTGGTACAGAAATTAAAATGCTATCCTTATAAACTCTGTATGCTGGGATTTTTCTGAGGTTTCACATTCACAAAAAGAAAGTGTGGAAAATGACGAGAAACAATAAGCAACTTAAACTTCCACATCCTCAGTTGCCCAAGTGAGGATGTTTAAGAAAAGATTTTATTCCAGTACATCTGAATTTTTTTTTTTATCTCTCCACTAAGGAACATTTTTCAAGATTATTGTTGAGAATAGCAAGTCAGAGGCCAGATAGGATACACCTGTATGCTCCCTTTCATGACCTTCGTTATAAAGGTCACAGAAGGGGTTGGTGGAAGATATGTAGAAGCTGAGCAGGCAAATAACTTCATTTTTTACAAGTTGACCTCTACATGGTGATAGACATGAGTCAAAATCCTTGCAGAGACTTGGGCAACATTTGGAAGCTATTGTTTGCTGAAAAAATCAGTGTTTACGGGCATACCTTTAAAAAGGACACATCAATTTAAAAATTGTTCTTCCACTGAACATTTTTCTCTTTTCTTACATATAGCAGACTTTAATGAGAATTTTTTTTTTTTTTACTTCCCCACTTTGTTCATTTGATAGCACTTTTCAGTAGTCTGATAGTTTTGCTTTTATGGTTGGATTCTTTTATATAGCAACAGATAAAAGAAATATTAAAAATAAGGAAGGCAAAGGGAGTCTGAGGTATGGGTAACAAAAGTGTATTCTTCACTTATTTTTTAAATATTTAGAGCTTCTAGTTGATGTCTCTTTTAAGACTGGCAGTAATGATATACTGCAAACTTTATCAGTAGATGGTTGCACTTGCATATATGTCTAGCCTTGCATATATGTCACTAGTTTTCTAGTGGAAATATAGGCAAGATGTTCTGGTGGGGACAAGCTTCAAATACTGCCCAGTTAGTGATGTGTGAGAGAGAACCTAAATCAGGAATTACACTACCTCTCGAAAGCCATGCAAGAGTGACAGTTATAAAGATGTAGGACTGGGAAACTCAACTTGTTCTGATCAAATGCAACAAGCACATTTATTCGCTTGAGTCTTTAGATGTGAGATCCATAACTAGCCATTATAATTTAACATCATGTATTGGAGTAATACTATTGGGTGCCACAGTAGTCTCTTTATAAACAAATCTCTTATTTCAACGTGTCTTGTTTATCAAGCTGCCAGTGATGACTACAATGCCATTTTCTGGTTGAATAAAATTCAGTATTTCTGATTTCCTGTAATCTTGACTGAATTTATAAAAATATTTTTAAAAAATGATTGAAGTAAATTCAGGTGGGACGCTAGCTGCATTGAAGTCAATAGCAAAATTCCACCATAGTGTGCTAGGCTTTTTGGGGGCAGATATAAAAAATAAGTTCAGCACTCCACAAATGAAGCTGCTGAGGTGGCTTTTCAATTAGCCTATATATTTTTACTGCAACTCCAACCACCACTTGCCAAAAAGAAGTATAACAGTTTATGGTTTTGTGTTTACCTGACTACTTTACTTCCTTAGTGCTGGTTGAAGACCTGCCACCAAAGGGATGTCATTGAGAAATGAACCTACTCAAGCTTCCTTTTAGCCTCCTTTTGACAACTGCTCCCCAAGTCCCTGTGGAGTAAAGATGGGAGCTGAATGATCCTTGTATCTACCTCCAAGGATATACCTTTAATTCTGCATCCAATTGTGGGTAATGGATAAAATCTCCATGCTGTTCTGCTAAACTCCATAGGAGAGATCATTATAATTAGTGACATCTTTCACGTTTTCTCAAATTGAGAAAACCAAAGGGATCCCAAAGTTGGTAGCAGTACTCAGTGAAAAGCAGTTTCCTATTGACTGTATCAGAGAATCATTTATAGAAAAAGTGTCTCCTTATTTCAATATGCATTGATACTTGAGCCAGTAATTAATGAAGTGAATAGCTTAGTAAATTGTTAGACAACTTTTTATTAATTGATGCATTAGAAATGCCAACGGTAGAAATACCAGTATAATTTTCAAAGACTCCTATGGCTTTGAATAGCTGTGAGCATATGTCTTTGCAGATATCTTGCAAGACTGGAAAATTAAGTTAATAACTGCCCCACTCCTTTGGGTGGCGTTCTTGGCACACACCTATCCTTCTAGAAGACAACATTTCACAGCTTACTTCTTCTGTTCCTCTGCCTTTACCCTATTTACCCAACACAGTAGAGAGGGCAGGGCTTACCAGAACCACAGAGAGAAGTCATTCAAGGACAAGCAAGAAGAAATTTTCAGCCTGAATGGCATAGGGTCACTTGCCATCCTGATGTGGGTGTGTATGTTAATTGGGACTGAGGTGGGCACTGGGCACAGCAGAATGAGGGAGGTGCGTGTGTGCATGCTAAAAATGTTGTTTTTCTTTTTTTCAACATGGTAGTTTCTAGATGTGTTAGGCTTTAAATGTAATAATGTTTAGAGCCATTACCATTTAAATTTATTCAGTAATTTAAAACTGTTAGATGTAGCGTTCCTGAAACTTGTTAAAAATATTGATTTAAATAAGTAAACATGATTTCAACATGCTTACTACCTCTATAATTGCACTATAGTAGTGTTGGTGCTAATAATGGATAATGACCCCATGTCTTGACCAGGCCCATTTTTGATAATAGATATGAAAGATGTCACACTTCCTTTATCATCACCACTGATTTTTCTTCTAATGGTAGTCCTCAATGACCAAATTGCTTGGGCAGCTAGGACTGTGGCGCTCAATCTTTGCAGACTTCTGCATCTCTTTCAAGAGTCTGGATTGTCTTGTGTATCCCTCAAGTTTCAGCTCTCTTAAAAACTACTTGCTTACAAAATCAAACAATACAGAAGTGTCCCCTTATACTTATTGAAAAATTGCTTATGCCCTCATTTTTATCATATAATTATAAATCAGTTGGAATATAATATTGTACTTACATTTCAGAGTATAGTACAGTATATGGAACAGTATAAACAAGTCATTGGATGAAATTTTGTCCTGACTTTGCTAATACTTTTTATGTATCCTGTTGTAAAACTAGGCAAATATCTAGATGAGTTGATGTGCATACAAAGAACCCCAGTAATGTGTATATCTGGTTGAAAACCAGGGAGCTAGGTGATTTTTTTTTTTAAATTCCGCTTCATGACCTACTGTTTGAATAACAATGGTCAGCCTGAGAGAGGTCAAGACCCTAGCATGAAACTTCCAGAGATCTAACTTAATTGAAGACTTTATCACACTGTACTAACTGTTTCTATGTTCATAGAACTGCTTCAATAGTCAATGCAGTTATGTTAACTGAACTTCTTGAATTACGTATAAGCACATCTTTTAATAAGCTCACCTTTCTTTGTGCAAAACACTTACCAGAATAACATGTCTCACTTCAGCCAATCATTTGCTTTTTCAGATTTAGTACTGAGATGATCTGAAGGCAACACAATATTTTAAAGGAAAATTTTGAAATGAGTGACTTTTTTTTTCTTGTACCTCTGGCTCCCAAGGCGGGCACCTTATCCACTGTGTCACTGGAGGAGCCCCCCACCATCCCTACATTCTGGGCCCCCCTTATCCATCCTGCGTCGGATAGTTCCGATACTGTGTCATTTTTTAGAAGTGAGTTATGGGTCAGAGGTGCAGAACATAACTAACCTCGCTGCCTCACATACAGTACTGGCAAATTCCAAGAAGGTTTTTTGGTTGTTTTTGTTGTTTTTAAGAAAAAATTGCCTGCTCATGAAGAAACAGTACAATAATCTGTACTCACCCATAACATAGAGGTTAGGCCAGGCTGCTCTTTAGGGAAGAAGCAGTTTCCAGTTTTAAACATCAAAAGGCTTAACGTTAAGTTTACCAAAAACCTTGCTTCTCTTTCCCCATTTTCTGTGAAGTCTTGTGCATCTCACAACCAGGGTGGATTGATTTAAATCTAGTTTCCCAATGATACTACTTCAAATATTTCTTCAAACAATGGTACAAATCTGATCACCAAAACATGTTAATTTACACGTCAGTATAGCATTTTACAACATCTAAGATAGTATACTTGGTGTCATATTTTAGATAACTTGATTTTTTTATTAATTTAGGAAAAAGTGCATCATACTTATTATCTGTATCAAGCTGCAACTGCAGTGCATTAGAAATGGTAAGAACTAAATCATACATAAAAACACAATAGCACTTATATTTTACTAAACTAAATTTTAAATGTTACATAAATGTTTCACAGTTGTAGCAGTCTCCCGAGTAGCCAGCTGTCCTTAAACAATTTTTCTTTTAAATGTTCAAATTTTATTAACGCTAACAGACAAGTCCTCAGAACACTAAATGTACAGTGTCCTTAAAACTTCTAAAACTACCTCTCATCTTCCCATTCCTACTGTCATTTTGATGAAAATCTGATTCTGAGTTACCAAAAAAAGTGAAAATTGGCTGTGGCTTAGAGCAGTGCTTCCCAACCTTTTTTATACCACGGAACGGCAAACTCATTCTCAAACGTTTGGCAGACCAGCAACATTTTATTTGCATATTCATTATACAAATGATGACTATGCAAATGAAATGCTACCCTGACCCTCCCCTCTTCCCCCCCGAATATTATGTTGTTCAGTCCTGGCCATTAGATCAGCCCCTTGCTGGGCAGCCTTGGCCTCAGTCTCCAGAGCAGATCTTGGCCACCCTCCACCCCTTGCCATGTGGCTCCGACAGGTCCTGCCCCCTGCCAGAGCAGGCCCGGCTACATGGGTGCGACAGACCCCGGCCGCCAGAGCAGGCCCTGGCTACCCACCACTTGGCTTCAGCCACCTCCTCCTTGTGCCAGAGCTGCTCTCCACTCAGCCCCGCCAGCCGGGCGGCATAGCGGCCGCCAGAGCTGGAACTGAGGCTATGGTGAGGCTGCCTCAGTAGGGACAGCCTCACCGTGGCCTGGCTCCAGCCGCAGCACACCTGGCTGCCAGCTGCCCTACTCAGCCAGTGGGCAGGAAGGGAATCGCTTATGGGGAACCGCAGTGGGCAGGGCTTGGCAATGTGCTGCAGCAGGTTGGGAACTGCTGCCTTAGATTGCGCTTAATTTTGGAGTAAGCACCATTGAAAACAAGTGTAGGATGGGGTTCCTTTGGGAGAGCTGAGTTATACTGAGGTACAATAAGGAATAGTTTTATGGCATCACTATAATGGTCTGTGATCCTGATGTTCTAAAATAAGGGGCATGTATTATGTAATATTAAATTAAAAAATGGCACTCAGTGACAATCGGCAACTCTAGATTTCTCTTACTGCAGCTTTCTGTACTGTATACTTGGGTGATAGATTCTAAACCTAGTTAAACAATCCATAAGGATTAGCTAAGCTATTTGTTTTTCTAGTAACAGCAAACAGCTTGAGAATTTACTTGTTAAATCACACTTATATTAAAAGGAATGGAGAGATTTTAAAAAATGATGCGTTGTATAGTTGATCTGCGTTTTTCTTCAGACATATCCACATCTTCATACACATAATTTTCTCCCAATAAACACTTTTCCTTGTGATGATTCATTCTTGTAGCTAGTCCTGCATCATCATCTTGCACCATTTACACTTGAAACATTTCCCTTTTTTTTACCCAGGGAAAGAATTTCCTCAAAATATTCCCAAAAAGGGCCTCTCTTACACTAAAACCATGATGGGTTTTCTGTGGCAAAAGTGTAGGGGAATATAGGAAGCTGTGTGTGTACTGAATAATGTCTTCCCTTTTTCTTTCCAGTCCGCTCCACTGTTTGTTTCTATGCTGCTGCCATCCTCTCCTATACATTATCTCTGTCTTTAGACAATGACTTCACTTGGACAGTGTCCTAACAATGTTTACCGTACTTGACTAAGGGTCATCACCACATAAACACAGAACAAAACCAATCCTGTCCAGCCTGTGTCCATGCATGTGTCAATCTACTGAGAAACAGAAATGGAAGACCCAGAACTTTCAAGAAGCAAGAGCTGGTTGTTAGTCTGGACAGATGAATGCCATTAATTCATTTTTATGAGACTGTAAGTGTAGGTGTAGCATATTTGTGGTAAGATTTCATTATTAGCTGAGACATTTAGTATTTTATTGGTTATTTAAAAAAAGAATACATCTCATTTAAGTAATAATCCAATTTTTAATTGATTTTTATCCACTCTGCTCACAGCAGAGAAACTCTCTGACTGATTGTTGTAGATTTTTGGCACAAAGGTCTTGGTGCTGTGTTACATAAATTGCTTCTAGATCAAGAATGGTGATGGGATAAAATTCCTTTTCCAGCATCAGGGCCTGTTTGGGGGCATAACATTTCTTCCTCAGACATATAAGTGAATAGTTTCTGTCCCTTACATTTTGACACACTTGTATTGATTGTAATGCCAAATTCATATTGAATTGGAATGACATTCCCAAGTCCATTGTTGTAGCACTTCTCTCTGAGGGAATTTGCTGCACATTAAAGCAACATGATTTTTAATCGTACAACCACTCATGATTTGGAATGCTTGTCTTCTGCAGCAGGGCTGTCCCTAGAGGGCATGGGGTCTGGGGCAACCTCTCGCCCTGCCACAGGCTCTGCCCCTGCTACTGCCCCACTCCACCCCTTCTCCCAATCCCTGCCTTTGCTCTGCTTCTTCCTTCTCCGTTGCACCCCTTTCTCCAAACCCCTCCCCACGTGATATGAGCTGGGGGTTACTGAGGGCCCTGGTGTAGGGCATCAGCAAGGATCTCCCTTTCTCCCGCACACTTACTGCAGGAGACAGAGCTATCTGGCAGACTGCTCTGCCGCCCTCTCCCAGCCTGAGGTGCTCTGCTTCCCAATGCCATGGTGGAGCAGAGCACAAGGGGCTGGGAGATGAGCGGAGCAGGCTGTTGGTTAGCTCTAGTTCCCACTACTGGGGAAAGTGCATGGGGGCTTCAGCCCTGCTGCTGGCCCTGCACAAGCCCGTGCCACCTCCCCCCAGTAATAACTTGGGCTTGGCAGCTAACATAGGAGTCCATCCCCTCCAATGAACAGTTGACAGTTGCTACAAGGCCTCCCAAAGCTCAGGCCCTGGAGCAGCCACCCCAAGCCATCCTAGGGATGGGAAAGCTCTGCTCTGCAATAGTAAGAAGATCCATCTGTCTTGGATAGCTGCACTAATCAATTTCTGTATTGATTCCAGCTATCTGGATTGCACATCGCTGTTGGAAGTGGGGTGTGCTTATAATCTTCTTTATCTCGTTTCAGTTTAATAGCAAAGTGTTTGCTATATCTGAAACTTATTTCAGTGGTGTTTGTGAATACATTTCTTACTGTCCTTACATGTTACACTAAATCAAAGTTTTATATTTCTTCTATTTAATTCTTTGCTCAGTTAGCAGTGTTATGTTCCCATCCGTCTTAACTTCACTTGCAGTTGTGTTTAGCACCTGATTTACACATAGTCTGTTTGGTTATGCAGGGGTATTTAAAGAGATTTCATCAACTTCTGAAATCTAGTCAGTTTTTAAAAAAAAGTTACCTACATCTAGTTTCAATTTTGTTGCTATCCTTGTGTTGGAGTCCTCCTCTGCTAATTTTTGTGGCTTTATTTTTACCTTTTTCCTTTCTCTCATCTGTTGTATGGTAGGTCAGCACAAATAGGGGAGAGAAGTATGAAGGAAGAAAGATAGTTTTGACAATATATTGAATTTGGGTTTTAAAAATCAGTTCCTGATTTAATATGTACTGCATCAAAATGCCTATTTATTTCATAGTTCAGCATTAGCAGGACAAGGTGAGGGTGATCTTTTATTGGACTGACTTCTGTTGGAGAGAGAGGGAGAGGGAGAATAAATTATCATTTATCAATAAGTCCTGCTTGCCTGGGTGGCGAGATAGATGCAAGAATTTTCTAACGGGACTGTGATTCCGTTGCATGACTGTTACAGTGATTCAAGAATTCATATTTGTCACTGGCTTGGTGAAATCTATTTATGGAACGTACTGTTTTTAACAGTCTGTTCTGGGATAGGCACTTAGTCAGTCATGAGCCATCCAGACGCTGTGGCCCAATAAAAGATATTACCTCTCTTTCTCTCCGATATCCTGGGACTTACATGGCTATGATTACATTGCATAGTCCAACACTGTAATGTATCGGGAGACACCTGTCTAAAACATTGACATATCACTTTACCCTATCTAATTTCACAGTTCCTAAACAGGTTTGGTTAAATAGATGCTTTAGTTGAAGAACTTGGGAGCCATGTGGGATTCCACTGCAGATGTCTTCTGCATATTTCCTATATGTCCTTTACTTTGTTAAATGTCCTTTTTTATATTTGATTTAGGTGAGAGTCTTAAGAAAGCTCTTGGATAAAGGTTAAAGGTATCTTGAATTGTGGTGTCTTAATCCTGCTGTCAAAGTTTTGAGGTGACTGCACCTTTATTTCCTCTGCGGCTTTCGCAAGGGTTGCCCTCTTTCGGTCTCAAGCATCAAGACATTGCCTGATGAGCAAAGTCCCATGACACTCTCCCTCAAGTTTGGAGGGTTAGTTTGCACTGTGCAGTTCCCAAGAGGTCTGACCTAGCTTAGCACCTGCAGTTTCACTGTTCCTCCAAGGACAAGGATAGTGTCTTACCAATAGCTTTGAAAAAACAGCATATTTATTTAAGGACCAAAGCATTACAAGGAAATCCTATAATAAAACAAGGTCAAAACATATTAAACTTTCCATCAGTGGGCACCTGTTTTCCATGTTGGGGATCAGGTAAGCATCAAAGACATTCAAACCTTTCAGTGGGGTATGTATTCTTGGTTAAATGTCATGTCAGTTTTCAGCTGATAAACCCACTCAGTCAATTTAGACATTTCAGTACATCCTGGTATATGCACAGATCCACAGCACCTGGCAGTGCTTCAGTAGAGTTTTACACTAGTCCCAGAATTTGCAGTAATTGCCTCCCACTGATTGTAGTTCAATAAACTTGCCCCATGGAGTTGCAATTCAGTCTGACTCACAGTGCAAATAAAGTTGATATAATAGTCTTAAATATATGCTTGTGTTGGTCATATGTCACACCTACATGGGAAGGATTGCTGATAGTAGATGGCTGCTTACTCTATCAGAAAGTGAGCCAGCAAGTTCCAGTAGTTAAGAGCTAAAGCTAGACCAATTGAAACTAGAAAAAGGTACACACTTTTACTATGAGGGTAATTAAACATTGGGGCAACTTACTCAAGATGTGGTGGATTCTTTGTCACCTGCAGTATTGAATCAAGGCTAGTATTTCTAAGTGATACCATCCTGGTGCTTTGACGTTATCACCCCGTTTTTATATCCCTTCACTGGCTTTCCCTTCTCTTTCACATCAAACATAAGCTGCTTTTATTTATTTTCAAGGCCCTTTATGGACAACTTTATCAGTCATTTCTGATTCGCTATCAGAATATTGACTCCTGCCTCAAATTGGATCAACCTCCATTGTTAAATCTTCAGACAAGTACTTAAATGCTACGTCCCATGCTTGACGCTCGCTGCAAACAACCACCAAATTACCTTATTGTCGTCTTTGAAGTTCCTCCTTAAAACTCTCCTTTGCCATGATACCAATACAAAACTGGAAAATGGTTCAGTTGTTGGTCTGTTTAATCTGTCATGCTGACCAGTGTTGTCTCATTGGTTCCTTGTATTCTCTCATCTTTCTGTATCAGTCTTTTTTTTTTTTTTTTTCTTATACTTAGATTGTAAGTTCTTTGGGGGCAGGACCAGTCTCTTCTGTGTTTGTGCAGCACCAAGCGCATTGGGGACCTGGTTCATGACTAGAGTTTCTAGGTGTAGCTGAAATGCAGATGATAAATAGAAGTTATGGCCTTCATGCAGAAATTACTGTTTGAGGTTCTGTAGTCTGTTGTTCAGAAGGTCAAAATAAATAATCATAATGGTCCCTTCTAGATTTCAAATCTATTAATTTGAGAATTAGGAGTAGTCCAACTGATCTAATGCCCTAACAGTATTTTGGAGAGGAAGAATTGAATTGTGTGTCTTTGTTTAGTCACTTGCTTGAAGTGGAGGAAAAAGAGAGGTCAGGAAAAAAAATTTTATGATTAGTTAGTCATAAGAAAACTTTCAGCATATGAAGATTAATCACACAGTCACAAAAAGAAGTTCCATGATTATGGAACTTTGTTCTACACTAGGAACACAAATACTCCATCAGACTTCTAACTGAATAGTCAAAAAGTAACTGGATACTAAAAAATGAGGGATGTGTTCCAAAAACTGTCAGCTTTGGCCTGATTTTGATGGCATTGAAATTAAAGTGCCAGCGTCTGTTAAGTACTTCAAAACTCTTCCTCCATCTAATTGTAGTGCAAGTGAAGACTTTGAGTAACAGATGCAGGTGACTGGTTTTTCTTAATCTTTTGTGTTAACTTTCATACTAAAACCTTGCATTTTTCTTCTTAGTTTTGAACCCTAGTATAGTCTATTGTTTTACATGCTCTCAGTTCTTCAAAAATAGTTTATTTCCTTTGCTTATATATTTTAAACCTTTTAAAAATATTTTGAAATATGATATGTTCTGTAGTATTTCAATCGAAATCTTTATGATTATCTGTAAGTGAAATTGATCTTTCTAAAGTATTGAACTTACTCTGCTTCTGCTCTCCAAACTGAAAGCAAAAATGCTCCAAGCTTCCTACATGAAGAGTATAGGTTTGTACAGATCAAATATCTTTGAAAAATACTGACACTGACACTGAGGATTGCACTATGAAATCAGCAGTGGAAAAACATTGCTGCATGGGTGTGGAAAGAACTACACCCACATTCCTGAGCACTGAAAACCCAAGTAAAAGATGAAGACTCTGCATATCTGTGCTTTTTTTAGCTGTTTTCAAAGCTCAGTTTTGGAAATTAAGCTGAACATTATCACATTGTATTTTACGTGATTTAGCATACATATTTCTTATCTTGTGCTTTTTAATATTTTGCTTTAAGTATAGCCTAAAGCATCCTGAAGGGTTCCATGAAGCATGAGTCATCTTTATTTGCTGCTGAAACAAAAACCAACTCTGGGATAAAAACGCTTCCATGAAAATATAGAGCTGTTCAGAAGAAGGATTTATATAGGTTGAATGTAACAGACATCTGCTTCTCTTGTAATGCCAAAAAGCACAATGGGATTTCCAATAGCTAGTTGGTCTCATCACTTGCACCTCCAGCTTTACTTTCTCTTTCCTTTTCACAGTTTTGGGATATGGCTTCAGTAGAATTGGGGGGAAAGTAATAACAGCTGACTCATCAGTACCACTTGCAGAAACACCTACATATACATTAGTAGCATCAAACCATTTGAAGTCTGCTTATTTTGAGATCTGATGTAACTGCAGCAAAAGGTGTCATGTTGCTCTCCCTCTCTCTGTATATAAATAACATTTTTGTGTCATTTTTCACTAAACATAATTTTCTTCTCTGGCTAGTTTTGAAAATGTGTGGATTAAAATTATGCTGGTTTGGATTCATGATTGATGTTTTAATTATATGAAGTTCATTCTACTTGTAAGTTAAATTTTAGGTTGAAAAGTATTTAGTTTGATATCAAATACATATTCTAATTTATTTTAACTGTTTATTTTGATAATGCAGTGCAATCCATTATATGAAGCTTAATATCCTTTAAAGAACTAATTTAATGCTTATTTTTTTAGAGTTGGTCAGAATGAGCGGTCAAATCCTTTTTGTTTAGAATAATTTGTTGGAAGAGACCTCAGGAGGTCATGTAGTCCACCGTCCCACTCAAAGCAGGACCAGTCCCAACTAAATCATTCCAGCCAGGGCTTTTGTCAAGCCTGGCCTTAAAAACCTCTAAGGATGGAGTTTCCACCCCCTCCCCCCCCCAGGTAACCCATTCCAGTGCTTCACCACCCTCCTAGTGAAATGGTTTTTCCTAATATCTAATCTAGATGCCTCCTTCCCCACTGCAACGTGAGACCACTGCTTCTTGCTCTGTCATCTACCACTGCTGAGAATATCCTGACTCCATCCTCCCTAGAACCCCACTTCAGGAAGTTGAAGGCTGCTAACAAATCCCCCCCCCCCCCCCCCCATTCTTCTCTTCAATAGACTAAGCTTAGTTCCCTCAGCCTCTCCTCATAAACCAGGGCTACTCACCTTTGGAAGCTCCAGGAGCCACAATGATACAGCACATGCTGAGGGCTGCAGCTTAAGTGTGGTTGCATATATATGCAAATAGCTTCTTTCACACGGACACGCATGAATACAAAGATCAAGGCAAGACTACACAATATGCAGGCCCCATTTAAGTCCGTTCTGCTGATATTAATAAAATGCAATATTTACCCGATTTCTACTCATATGACAGCACTTTTAACGAGCAATGACAGTCTAGGAATTTAACTACTAAAACGCATATCAACAGAAGACTATTGACTACTTTTTTGTTTTGACTCCCACTCGCAGGACACGTATTGAGCCCCACATAAACCCAAACTGCACTGTGGGCTGCAAACAAACTGGCTACAGGCAGTATGAGGCCTGTGGGCCGTGTGTTGAGTAGCCCTGTCATAGGCCATGTGCCCCAGCCCTCTAATCATTTCCATTGCCCTGTGCTGGTGTCTCTTTCGCCAATTGTCACTTCTGTGGTGGCGGGCCCAAAACTGGATACAACACTCCAGATGTGGCCTTACCAGTGCCCATTAGAGCGGGATAATCTTGTCCCTCGATCTGTTGGCAATGCACCTATGAATGCAGCCCAAAATACTGCAGGTTTTTGAGGGTTTTTTTGTTCTTTTCGTTAATATGTTTAGATCTCTTAATGTCTGTCACTCTTCTACCCCCTCCATACACCAGAGGAGGGGAGGATGCAGTTGGTGGTGCAATGTGTAGTGAATACTTATTTCTGAATTTCAACTTCCCTAGATGAAGTGACTTCTCAAGCATATGCATTCAGATATGTATTCTGTGATAATTAAAGTGACAACGGAAACCACAACTAATCTTTATGCGCCATTTTTATTCATTTGTACACTTTTTAAGAAACGACGAGGACTGTGGCACTTCAAAGACTAACATTTATTTGAGCATAAGCTTTTTTGAGCTGCAACCCACTATGATGAATTAGAATTGTAGTATCATAAAAGTTAAATAATTGGACCCTGCAATCTGTGAGAGGCTGTAATATGAGTGAACAAGCATCCGTTAAGTAATTTGACAAGTTTTCTGTTATACTTGTAAACTGCATTTTCTTAACTATTGTGAACTAATTTGGGCAAGTCTTAAAACCAGTGAAAAACAATCTGAGAAAATTGTCATTGTCTCAAAAAAATTAATGTTAATTACATTTATGCCTTTATATTCACATTTGCCTCTTCCATTTATCTGTCTAATGCTAGTGTTTTGCTGCTTTTTCATTTCTTCGTTGCTTTTGTTGCTTTCGTTTTAATGTATTGTGTTTTATATAGAACTGGTCAAAGAACCGTTACTGTATTTTATGTTTGTATCTACATTTTATTTTGCATGCTTAACGTGGCTTTGCCTGGATATTCTTTTTGGTAAGTTCAGAATTTAAAAGCAAATTGTTTTTTCTGTAGTAAAACTTGTAAATTCTGCCACCTTTTCTCCCACCTCAAGTAATCTGTCATTATTTTTGTCATACTGATTTGTGCTCATGTACTATTGTGTCTCTGCTAATTACACATATGATAACACTTCTTTCTTAATATTTCCCAGTTTTGTCTCTAGCTACACTAAACAACGACTTAAGTACTAATGCGTTCTAATTTCTAGCTTTAATCTTAAAACTAATGATAGCCAGCGGCTATTAAAGTGGTCCTCCCTTTAGTGTTTTGTTTACTATCTATCTACATAAAAACCCAAATGAATGCAAAAAAGCATCAGTCTTAGCAAAACATAGATTTTTCTTGCTTAGCAAGCTTAGTGGTTCATCTGCGTCTCACAGGTATTTTATTGCTGTCATTTTTTCTAGCTTTTCTTAGTGATTAGGTGAGAACAGCATACATGCATTTGTGTTTCTTTTACAGCAACAGCTTGCTCAGCTGCAGAAGGAAAAATCAGAGATTCTGAAGAATCTGGCTTTGTATTACTTCACATTTGTTGATGTTATGGAATTTAAGGTACGGCATGTCAAATATAAGTCAGATAACTATTGCAATTGATTTTTCAGTAGTTCGTATCATCGCTAAGGCTCCGATAAGTCTATTTTTGCAGCAGTGAATAGTAGTATGTGATGAAATAGCTGCTTTTCTAGTTTTGTGTTTTACGGTATCAAAATGTGCTCTATTTTTTGGCAGTATACATTGACATGAATGTTTGAGCTCTCAACTAAAATAAAGGGTTTTTCTTTTGTAAGGACCATGTTTGTGAGCTGCTGAATACTATTGATGTTTGCCAAGTCTTCTTCGACATTGTAAGTTTCTGATTTTTTAAAAAAATATGTAAAGTAAGCTTTCAAATACTATTAGAAACTAAAAATGTTAACTGCTTATAGGAAAAGAAAAATATTTTTGCATTCACTCAGTCACTGCAACATCCTTTGTTTTTTTCATACATTTACAAGTATAACTTTTTAGAATTTTAATGTCACACTTTTGTTAGGTGTTTATCACATAGTTTTAATGACAGTAGCCTTGTGTGTGACCTAGTCAGGCTAATTTTATTTTAAATCATGACTCTTTATTATGCCCATAACGTAACTCTAGCTTGCTTTTTAACAAGATTACTTTTGAACAATGGCTATAGCATTGTCAGCCACTAATGATACACAGCTGCAAATCTTTTGTCTCCCTGATTCTGCAAGTTCATTGTCTGCTGTGGAGAAATCTTAGTTAATTATTGGCATCAGAAAGCTTGGAGCTGCTTGATCCTCAGAAAACAGAAGTGCTTCTGTTGCATATGGTGTTTGCTTTTTCTCTTCCCTTTGAATATACCAGTGTAGCTACACTAGTGACTAAAATTCAAGTGTAGAAAAAGCTAAAAAAAATCCGCATCTGTTTCCCTTTCATCTTTTCCCTTTGGCTTTTGTGAAGGGAAGTCCTGTTCCATTAGTCAGTCAGAATTCTCTAAGGGTGTCAACCAGTCACGAGAACAAGGGTGATCCAGTCAGTAAAATGTACTCGGACTTTAAGAGAGCCTTTGACAAGCTTCCTCGCTAAAAGCTCTTAAGCAGAGTAAGCAATCATGGAAATAAGCTGGAAGGTCCTCTCGTGGATTAGAAACTTTAAAAGATAGGAAACAAAGGGTAGGAATACACATGATCAGTTCTCACAGCGGTGAGAAGTCAATAGCAAGTTCCCTCAAAACTGTGACCTGTTCCATTCAACATATTTGTGAATAATAAGGAAAAGAGGGTAAATGGTGAGAGGGCAACATTTGCAGAAGATACAAAATTACTCAAGGCAATTAAATCCAAGGTTGACTTGAGAGATTCTTCTCTTCCCGAACTGGATGATTGGGGAACAAAATGAGCTATTTTGCACTGATCAACAATGAATATTAATGCACATTGGGGGAAAAAAAAAAGAATCACAACTATAAACACAATTTGGTACCATTCAATAAAGAGATCTTGGAGTCATCATGATATTTTCTGTAAATGTCTATTCAATGTGTAGTAGAGGTAAAAAAAGAGCTAACAATATTAGGAAATCATTAGAATACAGAATACGACAGAAAATAGTGTTACCATATCAGTCTGTGGTATACCCACCCACACCTTGAATACTGCATGCTGTTCTGGTTGCCACATCTCAAATAAGATATAATTGGATAAGATAGAGAAGACCTGCAAAAATGATTAGGGGTATAGACAGATTAAAAGGAGTGAGACTGAGACCATTCAGCTTGGAAAAGACATTTGGGTTAGAGGAGGGCATTTTCGAGGTCTTATAAAATCAAGAAGGTTATAGAGAAAGTAAATAGGGAAGTATTTACCATTTGTGTGACACAAGAACTAGAGGACATCTGATAAAATTAATAGGCAGCAGTTTTATTAAAACAAACAAGGAAGAAATTCTTCTCACAATGCACAATCAGCCTGTGGAACTCTTTGCCTGGGCATGTTGTGAATGCCAGAAGTAGAACTGTGTTCAAAAACAAATTAGATAAGTAAATGGAGGATAGGTCCATTGATGGCTGTGAAATCAGGGACACAGCCCCATACTCTCCATGTACCTAACCTACCAACTATCAGAAGCTGGGACTGGACAGCATGGGATGGATGGCTTGAAATAGCCATATTCTGTTCATTCCCTCTGAAGCATCTGGCAGTGATTACTGTCAGAAAGCAGGATGTGACCATTGGCTGTTATGTTGTCATTTCACTAGTTCCTGGGTGGCCAACCAGTTAAGAAACTGAGCCAAAATAGCTGTGGATAGAGAGCCACATATTATATATTCATTTTTATATATTTATATATCTATCTATATCATAGATAGATATAGTACACAAAATATAATGATAAACATAACACTACAACAGAACCGAAAGGTCCTGTAAAATACCCAACAGAGTTATCTAGTCCGCTGATTTTGGCTACTAATAACCAGTTAATGATTTACTGATTGGCTCACACTTAGCACTAGGGTACAGATTTAAATGTATACAAAAGGCATATGAAAATTAGTAATAGATGACAAATATTAACAGACCATTTACGAAAAACCAATAAAAAAGTCTCTGGTCACTTAAAAAATTCACCGCCAGTCCATAGATCTTCAGAGAACTTGACAAGAAACAAACATCAAATTTTAAAAAACACCCTTTGAAAATACAATAATATTCTCACGCTAAAAATAAGCATCCCCACCATGTATTTTAAATTTAACACTACTGCCCTATTATGTCTTGTGAGTTTTTTTTTTAAATTAAACCAAACTGAGAAGTAAATTAGCACAATTTGAAGTGCCTGTTTCACTCCAACTTGTTGATCTCTGGTATGGTTTCCTCATTTTTCTTTTTTTTACTTATGACAATTATGGCTTTTTTATAGTTCTAAAAATTCAGGTCTGTCCTAGTCTGCAAATATGACAGGTTCAAAAACAATAAGGAGAGACTCATATCTCAGAATAATTGCTTTAGCCTGGCAAACAGTAGCTTCTGAATTTTCTTTGAAGAAACACAGTGTAAACCAGGTACATGCTGATTCTTTTTTTGCCCTGGAATTTACATATGACTTCAGTGTTGGCTGCCTTATTCTGCATCCATGAAGACTTTGAGTTTAAGGTGCTTCAGCCCCCCCGCTCTGATCCAATGCACCACCCCTCCCCTAGAGCCAGGCACCCTCCGCCCCACAGCTCTAACCCAATGCACCCACCCATCCCCAGGCCACCACCAGCCTCCCCACTCTAACCCAATGCTACTCCCCTCCCCCAGAGCCAGGCACCTCCAGCCCTCCGCCTCTAACCCTATTGGGTCTCACCGGAGCCACCACAGCCCTGCGCTTCTCCTTGCAGGCGCTGGGGCATGTCCAGAGCGGCCGTGAGCAGTCTGTGTGCGCGGTCCAAATGAGCCGTAACCCTAAGAGCCTCATTTCTTTGAGCAAAGAGCCGCGGGTTGGCCAGCCCTGCACTAGTTCAATAGTCATTAGTCCTGTAGGATGACGGTAGAAGCCCAATTTTTGTCCTTTGCAAGCCATCTTTTAAAATGCAATGGCTTTTATAAAATGTAAGGCAAAATACATTCATGTTTCAATTGCTTTCTAATTTCAGAGCAAAATTGTATGCCAGTTTTTTTATTTATGTAGCATTCACTAACACCCTGATGATACCAAGATGTGCTTATCTTCAAGCATTGAGTTGTCCCACTGATTTAAGTGCTTGTATTAAGCTTGGGCAGAAGTGTTCATGAAAAATTATGACCTACAATTCTGGCATTAAAAACCCATTAGAATTAATTGCTAATAATGCTTGAATACGATTTAGGTTTTTTCACCAAGGTGTGTTTATATTTTAGTATTTTTGCTACTAAAGGTCTTGAGAATGGAAGAAAAACTGTAACTATTTGTACTTCATCTCTAGACTGTAAACTTTGATTTAACGAAGAACTACCTAGATTTGATGATAACCTACACAACACTAATGATATTGCTGTCTCGAATTGAGGAAAGGAAGGCAATCATTGGATTGTACAATTATGCTCATGAAATGACACATGGAGCAAGGTAATGCATTGTATTTTAAAAAAAATTTACATGATTTTGTCTATGGCTAGGTACATTCTATTTGTTGTGCTTTTTAGTGATAGAGAATATCCACGTCTTGGCCAGATGATTGTGGATTATGAGAATCCTTTAAAGAAGATGATGGAGGAATTTGTGCCTCACAGCAAAGTAAGTTTGAATACTTTTCACAGGTTCATGGTCATTGCTGTTTGAAAGAAGCATGTATGTGAAACAAATTTACAGTTGATAAAAGTACTATTTAAAAAACATTTATAGAGAATTAAATTATTGACTTAGCAAGAGATGAACAGAAGAGAGATAATTTATAAATCTTGCCAAATCACTCCTCTGCCCTAAAAACAAAAAACAAAAAAACAAAAACCCTAACCCAAAACTTCTTGACTGTATGACAGGTACATAACTTACTGTTCATTTGTAGTATGGTAGCCTAGAGGCCCCATCAGGTTCAGTACCCCAATGTGTAGTAAGACTCATACTTGAAGATTTCCCATCTTGTCTAAAATTAATTATAAAAAGTGGACACTACTCTACGGGAGAGAAGTAAATGGCTGGCAGGACAAGAGTAACTGCCTGCATAGATGAACTAATGAACAACCCGATGAGTCCAACTTCATTTTTGTTTACTCATGGATTACATATAAAATACAAATCCAGTGCCCTTTATCTTTTCATTTTTCATTTTGTTTTAATGTCATCTACCCTAATTCCTTGTATTTTAAAGCAGTTTTCTCGTTTTCCCTTAATAAACAACCAGTATCTCATTTCTTCTGTGTGAATTGAAACAGACTTTAGTTCAGGCTTTAATGTAGTGCTTAGCCTTACAAATACTTTACTAAAAAGTTGTGATTATTGCTAGTATGGATGTAAAGTACCAAATTATTAGTGATTAGTTAGTTTTGATGCAAGGGTACATCAAGGCTTGAATGTCAGTGTTGATCATTTGCTTTTCAAGCTGCTGAAAATAGCAACTATTTGGCTGGTTGCTATTAGAACAGAATACTATGCTAATGAAGTGGAATAGTGTATAATGGCTGTAGAAAAAGACACACTATGAAGTACATATCTTGGATTTTTGCTAAAATTAAAAACAAACAAACCCCAAAGCATAGCACAGTTCTTCTAACTAAACCTTTTTTTATCTTCCTAGTCCCTTTCAGATGCTCTAATTTCACTCCAGATGGTCTATCCCAGAAGAAATTTGTCAGCTGACCAGTGGAGGAATGCACAACTATTGAGCCTAATCAGTGCCCCAAGTACAATGCTTAATCCTGCACAGTCGGACACAGTATGACATTTTACCTTGAGTAATAGAGTAGTATTAAATAAATTGTTCTGTGAAATAATTTTATTGTATATATTTTTGTATATTGGATTATATATTATTGGATTTAACTATTTAATTTGCTGACAAGAATTCAGCTTTTCTGAACCATTTTTGTACCAATAATCAGGTTGGTAATACTTGAGTAATTACAATTGCAGTGTCCAATGGAATTAATTACCTATAGAATTGTAAGTCTTCCTTTGATTTAGCATTTATCTCCATTTCCTGTTCTTGATGATCATCCTTAAATGAAAATATTGTGGATTTTATTGAGTGGAAGGGTAGAACATGGAATTCTATGTAGTATTAAGGGTGTTGATGGGAAAACAAACAACGTCAGACTCTCTAGATTTTTTTTTTTCAGTGCTTAGTGACTTTGGATGCCTTCATTTTTGGCTGAACATTTTGCACTTTGTGAGAATCGCCCCCCTCCCCTCCCATAAGAGTGCCAAGTTGGGCACTCAAAAATATTCACCCAAAGTCACTAATCGCTTTAGAAAATCTTAACTTATTAATTAGCTACCCTTATAAAAGGTTGTGCATTGCTTTGTTTAATTTTCTTTATTGTTGTTTAAGCATCAGCTAAATTAAAAGCAATCTAGTAAACAAAAGGAGTTTTCTTTGATTTTGATATTAGGATAAAATCTCCTGATGTGCTTTGTGAGGAGGGAAAAAAAAATAAATTGTTGCTTTTATGTTAAAAAACAACAGCCCTATATTCTATTAAATGTGTTTATTAGAATTATTTTTACTATGTATCATTTATGTACTGGAAATCATTCTTTCATACAGATGCCATGTGAATACCTCTCTCTGGATGCAATGGAAAAATGGATTATTTGTAAGTACATCTTTAAGAGATTGTGTGTTCCATTTTTATTTCTGCATAGCGCCCATTTACTTTTCAGAAGGCTGTACTAACGCAATTGTGTTCTATAGAAGGTGCTATGACTAGAGGATGGAGATTGTCATGTGTACAGTGTCATGCTTTGTATGGAGTTTAGAGCATATATTCTGAATTTTTTTGTTTTTTTTTTAGATTCTGCGTGTACATTTGTTTTTGAGTTATTTTTATTAGTGATAACTTAAGCAGTGCCATTAATTAATTCAGACCAATGATCATTTTGATTCATGCTGTGCTGGAAAATAAAGTGTGTATACTGCCATATTGTCTAGAGTGGTTCACAATTGTGAGTACCAATCTAAGGTCAGACAGACAGAAAACGGGGCAGACACGCCAAGCTGGTGGTATATTCTACACTTAGATTTCACCAAGCCAGTAACAAATGTGAACTCCTTGAGCACTATATTGGTCTTACCCCATAAAGTCATAAACAGTCTCCTTGAATTTTCCAGATCATCTTGTCATTCAGACAAACTGGACTTAGTGATAATGGTCTCACAAGCTAAAGATCACATCACATTAGGTTACTTCCAGTCCTAAAGGGTTGATCACTTACCCCAGATCAGTTGGGTACACTGGATCTCACACCAGAGACAATGCTGGCAGCCAATTCTCTAGTAAAAGAAATGAGTTATTGATAGTTTAAAGCAGGCAAAATACAGTAACAGGAGAGTCAAAGTTTATAAATCCAAAATGATAGCAAAGATGTAGTAATCTGGTAGGTTCCCAAAAGTGTTAGGTTTACCCAGAAAGACTCTGGAGATCTATGTAGTCTTGTCCAGATACTCCACTCTGTTAGAATCTAAACAGTCCAGAAATGAAGACTCATTCCTGTGAATCATGTGGTTTTTGTCACTCCCTGGCTCCTTGCGTTGAAATTAGCATTTCCTGTTAAAGTCATTTAAGTCCTTCATTGACGTTTCTAAAGCTTTCTTTGAAGAGTAGTTTTAGTAACAGGGTTATATATGAATGGAAATGTTAGTAATAGCAAACAAACCTTTCTTAGTTTGCACATGGAGTACATTTTCGTCTAAACACTCACTTTTGATCTAGTGTTAATTAATTACATGGATATACAATCAGCAAGTTATAGTGAAGACAATACAGATTGAACCCCTCTAATCCAGCATTCTCTGGTCCGGCAACATCCATGGTCTGGCATAATTTTACTTAGCCAGATGTTCACTTATCATATGTTCGACCAGGTTTCCCACAGTCTCATAAAGTTTGTTTACAGCCACCTGTAACTGTTCTGTGCTGTTATTTAGTTCTAATTTATCCCTACATTTCTGTTAACATCCCAGTAAACAACTAAAGTGTTGGATGTACTGCTAGACAATACTGACCTCCCATGGTCCAGCAAATGTTCTGGTTCTGCCCTAGGGATGTAAGAAACTAGTCGACTAGTGATGCGATTGGTCATTCCCCCAATGCCTCTATCAGAGAGAGGCAGCAAAGGAGGGGGAGCAGGAGCTGGTGCTGGGGGCAACTTAAAAGCCAGTTCCCCCCAGCACCGTCTCTGTGAGGGGCAGGAGAGGTAGAGGCACAGCGGGAAACGGCGCAAGTGGAGACTGAAGCAATCTCCTCTTGCACTGGTTCTGCTGCCATTGTGAGGTGCCACACGGACAGCAGGGGACTCGCTCACTGGTGCCGCGCTCCCCGCCTTCCCGAGCCGGCTGGGGCTCTTGTACGTTTTAAAGGCTGAGATGCCGCAGGTGACGCCCTTATCTATTAATCAGATAGTCAATGGAAATCACATTGACTATTTGATTAGTTAATTAATCTAAATTTAACGTTCTGCACCAATCAAGTCCTGGGGTGCCAGATTAAAGAGGTTCAACCTGTATTAATTATTGTTTGGGCAGCTGATCACAGTAGTCCATTCATTAGTTCAGGTTTTCATGTTGTCTTGGTATTTCTGCTCTGTGGTACCTTACATCTATCTTGAATTTTCTTTTGAAGTTGGGTTTATTTTGTGCCATGGAATCCTGAACAGTGATGCCACAGCTTTGAACCTTTGGAAACTTGCCCTTCAGAGCAGTTCGTGCCTGTCTCTATTTCGAGATGAAGTTTTCCATATACACAAAGCTGCAGAAGACTTGTTTGTGAACATAAGAGGGTATGGTATTTTCATTAATATATTAGTTCAGAAAACTGTTTTAATTGCTTATAATGGAGTTACAAATTGTTGTTCTACCCTGTACTGTGCTAGTAGGAGAAATATATAACAGCTTTAATTAGTGGTTTTAGAATGTGGAAATGCTGATTTAGGAGGTTAAATTCTCATGGCTGTTTTATTATTGCCATTGTGGTAAAGAAGAACGTTTTTATGATGGAGCTTGAAAGTTTTCATGACAGTTTTGCAAAGGTGAGATCTGTAGTTGGAAGGTCTTATAATAAAAACATTTTCCTTTTTGTTTCAGAATGTATTTTTCTCATTGTTTGGAATGTCATGTATATCTTAAGATTGTGTGCGTAGTATGAAAAATACAATCAAATGTAGAGATTTTATATTTGATTTATGATTCTATTTGAGTTTGTCCCATAAGTTTTTGCAAAATGTACTTTTCTTCAGAGATAATTGGAGATGGAAAAAACATACAAAACCCCACTGTGTTTTATCTCCTAAGTTGGACGTCTGTTTGTGGGCTGCTTTTAGTCCTTGTACGTATATCTCTAGTGGTCTGGATCAAAGCTGTATCCTGTATTCTAGGGATTTAGTTTGAATTTACCATTGCTTAAAAAGTTGGTTAGAAAACTATGCATCTACCTGTTAGATGAAAGCTTTGCATGCATATTTTCGGTATAAGCTATGCACCTCAGGAACATGAATATCACTTCCTTCAGTGTTGTAATTTACACTAGGGATGTTAAGTTTAGATTAACTAATCAAATACTCGATATGGGTGCCTCCACCTTTGAACTGTAGCAGGAGCCCTGCTGCGCTCTTGCTATAGTTCAAAAGCAGAAGCCCCAGAGGGAGTGTAAGGCCAGCAGCGGACTGGCCAAATGCTCCCTGCGGTGCCTAAGCCTTTGAAATGTACTAGAGCCCCAGTGATGCTTCTGTACATTTTAAAAGGAAGCCGTGCAGGGAGTGTGGGATCTGCGGGGGACCACTGGCCCTGTGGTGCCTGAGCCTTTGAAATGTCCAAGAGCCCCGGTAGGATCATTTCTAAAGAAGTCCTGCCAGGAGCGCTGGGACAGCAAGGACTCCCTGCTGGCCCCACACTTCTTGTGTCACCTCTGCCTTTGAAATGTACAAGAGCCCTACTGGGCTCTCTGATAGAAGCAGCAAAAGGAAGGGAAATGACTAGTCACTTGCATCCCTAATTTATACAAACCTAGGTGCTAGTACAGACAGTGCTATGTCAGTGGGAAAGCTTCTCCCACTCATCTAGCTACTGCTGTTTGCAGAACGCAACAGAAAAGCTTTCTCTTGTTCGCTTCGGCCACGTCTTTACTAGGGATGGTAGATGTCATGTATTTTAGTAATCTTGTAGCCTCAACAATTTTTAGCCACTGTATCAGAGGCAGCAGTATGGTATGGCAGGTGGGGCCTGTCCGTGAGGGGATCTGGTTTAAAAATTAGCTCCCCATGCAGACCAGCTCCCACTTGTGCGCCCTCTCCTCCTCCTTTTCCCCCTCCCCCACGCTGCTGCTTCTGATTAAAAAGTGTGGGGGGGGGACAGGTGGCTCCATGGTAACTGATACACATGGGGAGCCAGATTCCTGTGTGTACTGGCTCCCGCCTGTCCCCCTTCAGAGGTAGCAGCATGGGGTTGGGGAGGGCACGCAACTCCATGAGATCCAGTACTCGTGTGGAGCTAGCACACCATCTCCCACTTCCCCCTCACACTTCTCCTTGTAGGAAGTGTGGGGGTGAAGAAGGTTGCATGTAGCAGTTTAGATTAACCGATAACTAGGCTTATTGTTTAATAATTTAAATGGCTATATGCTAACATCCCTATTCTTTCCTACCGGGAAAATCGGCACTGCAACAGTCGATCCTCTAGAGTTTGATTTAGCGGGCCTAGTGAAGACCCACTAAGTAGAAAACTGAGGGCCTATACACCCCTGACTATGCTGCTATGTTTGTTTGCTCCTGTCAACTTCCTACTGTGGAAATGGTGTTGAAGGTCAAATTAAGGTATGTTGACTCCAGCAGTGCAATTAATGTAGCTGGCACTGTGTATCTTAATTCTACCTTCTAGGTAAGTATAGACAAGAGCGTCTGCTTTAGAATTGGTGCCTCTGCATTGTTGTAAGCTGTGTAGTATAGTCATAATCTTAGTTTTTCTGACTATTGTCCCCTTATTTTCATATCAATTCAGAAATGATTTGGCTGCTGATCTAACTGAATACTTTGCGTTTTCAAAAGGTGTCAGAGTCATGATCACTGTGCTTTATCCATCTGGGAGGGATTTGGGGTGAGGATAATATTAGTTATTTAAAAGTTGCAGTTATCTGCAGTAATTTTTGCACTGTCAGCCACTGAAATTCAGCATTTCACAGTGAGGAAGAGTGCATTTCAATACATTTTTAATGATGTTTACAGGTCTGGTATCTCAGATAATCAAGGCTAAAAAGGATAAATATACAATATATAAAAAACTCAGGAAACTGATCAAGGATGGCTTTCTGTTAATGTCCAGTGGCTTGTCTCATAAATCAGGGCAAGGTAATCTTTATCCACAACAAATTCCCTTTGGTGTGGAACTACAGAGAGTATAGGGCCCTAGCTCTTACTCTGGCTTAATGCTTGTTGACATTTCACTGGTTTTTATTTGCAGCTACAACAAACGTATTAATGACATAAGAGAGTGCAAAGAAGCTGCTGTATCACACGCGTAAGTATCTTATATAAAATCACACATACTATGGATTTTCAAATTTGAGTACTGCTTACTTTTGTAAAAAAGTCTAAAACAAAAAAAAGTTAACCATTTTTTTTCTCCTGACTACATTTTAATGGAACTTTATACTTAGCTAATGACAATTTGCTGTTGAACTGTTTGTTGTTGTTGGCGATTTCTTTTTCCTGCTTGAGAAAGGAATCTTCTTATCTTCTGTTGTTTAAAATAACCCCTTTGAATTTGAATCAAATCCTTAATTGACATTTTTGCCCCTAAAGTTTGTCTAAATTCAGATTAATTATTGGAGTCCTATTAAGTGTGCTCTAAATATCGCTTTATATTCTTTATTTCATTTAGCTTTTTCAAGCAGAAAACTATTGTAAATAAAACATGGACTATGATGTTTTAATATTTCAATAGTTGTAGCTGAGTAAACACTTAACACTGACACAGGACCACCACAGTTGTTAAGATCATGTCATGACACTTGTTCAGAGATGAGCTTTTCTAAGTTCTTAAAAACTGATCTATTTAGTTGGATTTCTTAGAAATGTAATGTATCTCAAGAAGTGCAAGCTAAGGTCTGTGACCGAAATTTGCAGTCATTTGAGCCAGTAGTTTTGGGGAGAGAAATCCTGGGAAATCCTAACTCTTAAAAAAAAAAAAAAATTACCAGCACCAGAGGTCAAATTATTGATGTGATGGGGGTCAAAATAGTCTCAATCTATAGTGTTTTACCCAGGATAGCACATAGCCATCCACTTTCTAAATGGGGAACCCAAATACAAAACAGTACTTAAGGAAATGTATTGGAGAATATGAGTAGTGGGGGTGTTATGCATATGAGGAGATGGATTGATGTGGATGGAAAAAAGATTGGATTTTCAAGGGAGAGACAGGTGTACAGCACTCCTCTGTCCCCTTCCCTCCCCCCCCCCCCCCCCCCCCCCCCCCCCCCGGCTTGGCCACGGCACCCAACCTTCCTGAACCCTTCAGCTATATCATTGCACCCTTACTATGCTGTACTCCACAGCTCTGCTAGTGCATCTCTACCTTTTGCATGTGCTACGTTGACCAGTGTACCTCAACCATTTCTGCCCCCTGGCTGTAGTAGTGCACCACCAGCTGTGCCCATGCACCACAACTCAGTCTGCCCTCCCTCACTCAGCCAGTGCACAAATAACCTTCTGGCATCTCACTGATCCTGCACCTGACCTTCTCTGCTCTCGATAGCTTGGCCTGAGGAAAATGGGAATATTTAAGTACATTTTCATAGATGCACAGAAAGCCAGGATTCAGGAGGAAAGTGGTATTGGTTGCAGAAAGTGTGTTTTAGAATGGAAGTGAAGGCAGTTGTGTAGCGCGCGCGCGCGCGCGCACACACACACACACACACACACACACACACAAAATAGGTGAAGTTGATAGTAATGAATAGTGATGTTGGATATCAATTAATTGAATAATGAGGTAACCGCATCGAAACTTGGCAGTTACATGATTATTCAGTAGTCCCCGGGGGCAGGGCTGGCAGCCAGTGCGCTCCTGGCTCCACTCCTAGGGAGCCCTTTGCCACCCTGTGCTGCCGCCTATATCACCCGGCATAAAAACAGGCTCCCGCCTACTGCCCTGCGCTGCTGCCTCTGAATCTAGGCCTGCCAAGGACACAGGCTGCTCTGGGACCGCAGCCCTTGTCAGCTGGGAGTCCGAGTACCCTGCGGACAGAGGCTGAGCTGGCATCCCACAGAGCCTTAGCTCTGCACCCACAAATATGCATCTTGCACATTTCAGGACTCCCTACTGTTAATCTGAGTAGAGATTCCCCAAACACTTTAATTAGAGCACACTAATTTAGAGAAAAGAATGAAAAGTTTAACAACTAGAGAGAGATTTTAATTGATGAATAGTAAAGGAAGATAAGTCAGAATTCATTATAAAAGGTAAACACCCAGGCTATTTTCTAAACTGCACCAAGCTAAATGAGATTTGAAAGCAAAAAGATTTCTCATACCCAAAACTTTCAGCAGTCCATACTAACTGGAAAGCCTTTGAGTTAGAACTACTCCTCCAGTTCTGTGACAGTTCTTTGTCTTTCAGTCTTGCTGCTATAAGTAGAGATGGAGAAGTCTTGCTGCTATGAGTAGAGATGGTCATTGTCTCTTATTTTATACCCTCATCTTCTCTCAGAGGAATACCTCATGAAACCCTACAAGTGGGACAGTCCTCCAAATGACCAGAACGAAGCCGGCAGGGTGGGGGTTGTCTCGTTGATAAAAGTTGTCACTGAGGGTCCAGACACAGATGCTCAGAAGCAGCCTGAGGACCCAGACAGGTGGGATGTGGGGGGGCCGGAGGGACAAATTTCTGCCATTCATTAGGTCATAGCTCAGAAAAGCAAAAACAGAGGCTAATTGAGTGAAGCATCGCTCCTGAGTGATACTTGAGCCTGCCACTTCTAGGTGTGCTTGGACCTTCTCTGCTTCCTAGTCTGCAGCTAAAATCTACCTCAGAATAACACCGCTGGTTATCCAAAAATTCAGTGTTGCCCATCTCCATTCAGATAAATGGGAGCATATCATACTTAAAACATGTACTACACTTATACTTCTGTACTCTGGGTATTCCTAATTTGGGGACACCCATGGTGGAGAGGAGGGTGCGCACTGCTGTTCCATCTCCTCCCAAGCTGGGGAATCATGCAGTGTGGTGGGGGTGGTGCCCGGAAGCAACGAGGAGTATAGAGCCATGTGCGCCCCTGGAAGTGGGGTGGCAGGAAAGCCCCCCACATCCAGATCCTGCAGTGCCCTCCCTAGCCTGGCAAAATCTTTAATTCAGTATACCCTGTTTTCCAGGATTGCTAGAATAAAGAGCTTCAAGTGTAGTCACCATCTACACTTTTAAGGGCAAATTAGACTTCTAAAAACTCAGCTTTTTTTCATTTTAAAACCCAGCTGAAAATAATTTCCTGCTACTTATCTGTGAAGTGCAAAGTTTTATTGGTGCGTTTCCATTACAAAGAATTTGCAGCATAGCAAATATGCATGTAATTTAGGAAATTTAGCTCCGTTTTCTGATGGGCGTTGTTCTGTAATCAGCTGTTTAAGAGAAATACTGTATTCTGCACTTGGCAGATGACAAGCTTTTGTGTTTCTTTAAAATCATCTTTAATGATAATTTATAAATAATACATTATCAGGGAAAATGACAAGTATCTTATGCCCCAAATTTAGGTTTCTTTAACAAAAATAAATGTTCAAGTGACAATTTTTACATATTTGCCCCTGCATTTTTTGAGATGTATACAATATAGCATTGTTATGCTTGTACATGAGAATTGAAAGTAAATGTTTTGAAACTTAAGGTGAAATACAAGTTGTGAAGAGTAGACTGTTTTTAAACTTTTTAATTATTTAAAGAGTTAGTAATAAAGATGACTTTTTTTTTTTTACCAGACTCATGTTTTCAGTTATTAAAATTTTCTTTGAATTGTTGAAATATGAGCTGCAAATATTCAGACCAAGACACTTTTATTTTTAAATTAAATCTTGCCCAGATCAATTCATAGTAGCTAATATTAGATATTGATGACTAAAATGAATTTCATTCTTTGTTTTTTTTTAATACAGTGGATCAATGCACAGAGAAAGACGCAAGTTTTTACGGTCTGCACTGAAAGAGCTAGCTACTGTCCTGTCCGATCAGCCAGGCTTGTTAGGTCCCAAGGTAATTGCAGTAGTTACTTTTGATGTGTATGTAGCCTTTTACATTTTCTTTCTACCATCTTATAATCTAATTTTTAATGTGTCTTGGAAAAATGCTATTTTAAAAGGGTAAGAGCTATGCATTCAAGTTGCTGTATTTAGGAACCAATTGTCTGTTGTCGTACACAAAATAATTGCTATGTTTTTCTTTTCTAGGCACTTTTTGTATTTATGGCATTATCCTTTGCTCGTGACGAAATTATTTGGCTTCTTCGCCATGCAGATAACATGCCTAAGAAGAGCGCAGATGATTTCATAGATAAGTAGGTTAACAATATTTAGTGTGGTACTTTAAATTTTTATGCAGAATTAACAGGGACTATATATTTAAAAGTAAGACTTCTTTTATAGGAATTGTGAGTATATTCATGATTCAGAAAAGTGGAAAAATTCAACTTTTAATTTAAAACCCAAACCTGACATTTTCAGCCAAAAACTGACGTTTTTTAATGATAACTTAAAACTTTGTACAGTAAGTTGAACTTTTAATGCAAAAATTCATTCAAATCCTTACCTGATGTTCGAAACAGTTGGGATAGGAAAAACTTGACTATTCTTAGTTTGTGTAAACCAGCTACTCATACTTTTCCTTGAATCACTGTAACAGAAAATTATATAGATATAAATTAGTTTTAAGCTTACCTTGCATTGTGAAACTAATGAATACCCCAATCCTAGGGAGATGTTCAAGTGATTAATATTAAATCAGATAGCTCTGATGTTCTTGTACAAAATGTCATACATAAACAAGCAAGGTGGGAGCAAGACACTGGATAAAGAAATGATTCTGATGGACTTGGGGGGGAAGAGCTCCAGCTCTCTATTAGTCAATCCAGGAAACTTCTCAGTCTTCAAGTGGACTAGCTACACTGGGAATCTCTTCTTCCATGAGAATGAAGACTGAATGAAAAGTTTTTTGAAGGTCTATTCTCAGTAGGGCAAGCTAACCATGAATCTCTTCACAACAGTGAAGATTTAGCTTTCTGTGCTCTACATCTGGAGTAGGAAACCCTGTCATTCGAACAGTGATCTATTCTCCGTCCACTGGAGAGATTCAACTGATCTATCACATTCACTTGATTCCACAGGTTTTGAGAGAGAGACAATGAGACAAGATTTATCCTAACAACACCATGGGTAGCACCCATTAGCTGTTAACCCATTTTTCCTCCATCAAATTTTATACGCTGAGTCCATGGAATACTAGAAAAATTACATGTAGAGGCCTGATTTATGGGGGGGAAAAAAAGCTGTAACAGATGTCTTCAATGCTAATACCAAGAAACATACCCACCTGAAACTTATCACCTTACCTAGGAAAAATTACCCTGGTGGGTGGAAGCTTAATCCTGTGCGATCTATGTTAACTACATGGTCCTTCAGCCTTCAGGAGAGTCCATTGTGTGTCTAGCCCTTCACTGTCTAGGTCTGAGGGTGATGGAGAACCTGACATAAAGTCCTTGCTGGGTAATTCTTGTATGGAGATGAAATACAACATTGCATGGACTTATGCTCCTTTTCTCAAATCTTTGGTGTCCGTCTACTTGTTTTTAGGTAGCCATTCCTTGTGATCATTACAGTGGACAGGAATATGGGGAGTTTTCTAATGATCCCTTAAAAATATGATTGTTGGATAATCCCTAGCTTTATTTGCATGCTGGACAGTAGTTCTCTTAAAATCAAACATTTACCATAAACATACTTTGTGTTTATCTTATGTGCCATGACCTAGGTTTGTCTAGTTAAAATTCTAGACTAGGACCGTAAAATTCTAGTTATTTCGCTATCTGGCTTTTGCAAGTCAGTTTTTGTTCTGTTCAGGAGCTTCAAGTGTGAGGAGAGGCCTTTACGTCCTAGCAGAATGACCTTCTTATGTATTAAAAAGGTATACTAAGCACCCATACATCTTCCACCCTTTTGGATAGAATAGAAAATCTCCGTGGATTAATTCTACCAAGTAACTGCTTGGCATTCAGTTCACAGCTTCATTTGAAATTAAGTGAATGTTTAACACATTAACAGATATGGTTTTCAGATAATATTGGGAACCATAATCTAAAGCCAAGTCTATGCTAAAAAGTTAAGTCTACCCAACTCCATCGTTTGGGGCTGTGAAAAATCTACACCCTTCAGTGCTGGAGAAGATGATCTAACCTTCCAGGGTAGACAGCATTAGGCTGACAGAAGAATTTTTCCACTGACTTACCTACTGCTTATTGGGGAGGTGAATTAATTATGCATATGGTTGAACCGTCCCTGCTCCTCTTCCCCCCCCCCCCCCCCCCCCCCCCCCCGCACCTCCTCCCACCCCCCGCTATAGTGGATCTCTACACTGCAGTGCTACAGTGTTGCATCAGCAGTTATAGCATTTGTGATATAGAGATGCCCTAAGATAGTGCTGCTTCCTGGTTCTTTGTATAATATCATCCGTTGTGGGTACTGCTTGGAATAGCCTGTTTCCAGACTAGCACCCAGCAAATAAGGAAACATTGATCGCAAAGAGATTTGTTTTCATAGGGAGGATTTTTAACATGGAGTTCTTACCTTTGTAATTATTTGTCGTATTCTACAAATTAATCAATTTGATTAGTAGATGCTACAGAAATTTCAAATGGGATGCTAATGGTAGAGGAGAGCGTCTCTGGAGTTAGAACTAAAAGCATTCCTTTGGGGCCAGAGTTTCATGTTTTTACCCTTTTGTCCTATTGGTGGCTCCTTTCACAAACTCAAATCTACCAGGTGAAATGAATATTGTTCTTTATTCTCCCTTCTCATTGAAAGCTGCCACTAAAATTAAGAATATTTTTAAAAGCTTAAAGCTAATAAATCATTCTAAATTCTTTGCAAACAAGTGTTTCACACTAGTGGAAAGGGCTCTTTCAATAAGCGTAGGTTTCCGTATTTATAAACTTTTCCCTTTTTTGCTTCCCAAGGCACATAGCTGAACTGATCTTCTATATGGAAGAGCTCAGAGCTCATGTGCGAAAATATGGACCAGTGATGCAGAGGTATTACGTGCAGTATCTCTCAGGTTTTGATGCTGTGGTCTTAAATGAACTTGTGCAGGTGAGAGGCCATTTGTTCATTGTTTTTTGTAATCGTGGAGGTTTGCAAAAGAGCTTGTTTTTAGCATTGTCTCTGATGTGGTATCTAGAAATGCATCTCATTTGTTTAGAACTTGGCTGCATTTGTGATGCTAAAATAATACATACGGTAAAATAAAACGAAGCTCATGGTTCAGCTTTGTGCTATAAAGATTGAGCTTTGCTTAGCTCATTCATGTTAATAAAAAAAACCCTTCTAAAATTACCTGTTGTATTAACTGCAAAAAATCTCTATATTCAGCTAAAGGTACAAACTGAACTAGGTTAAGACTTTGCTTCTTCTTTCACCAGTTCACTGGCAAGAACTCCTATAGTTTCAGAGTTGTAAAACTGTGGAACCACTTCACCAGTCCATGGCCTATTCCTGCTTCACTCAGTGTGAAAAAAGAACTGTTAGGGTCTAGAAGATTATGTAGATGCTTTAGGTTTTTCAGCTGTATTTTCAGCATCTCTCAACAGTTCCCTTGACTATTCTCCTCAGGAGTAATATTCTTTTGTGCCTTATTGCTTCTGATCTCACTTCAAAATGTTTGATTGTATTTGTCCACATAGAGTTATAAAGCTTGATGCTTCTAGTGACACTCAGATGCTTCTGATTAGATTTTGAAAGTATTTTTTTCCTTTGTGATATTTCTTGTTTATAAGATCTCTGGGAAGCACCACAGTGCCCTCAATTGCTGCCTGAGTGTAGTTATGAGGTATAGTTTATCAACATAATGGAAATCCCTTGACCCTGTGCTACTTCACAAACATGCTGAATAGGAGGGCGAGATGGATGGTACTCCCTGGCCCCTTTATAAGCCTGCTGTTGGGATAGATGACTCTGTTGTTCAACATTAACTTCAGGATTGACTCCAGAAATGTGCCATCCATCCGCCAATAGGTAGCATAACCACATCAGAAACATTTCATGATCATCAGTATCAAAGACAGTTAACAGATCTAATAAAATCTCTGTTACCTCTTAGTTCTTGTCCTTTATCAGAAAGAAGCTGACAAATTATGCTGGTAGAATCTCTCTCTCCTACCACTAGATTGGACAATATCAGGAAAATGTGAGCACTGTAGATATTGTCAAAAGTTGCTTTACCACAAATCTTCTCTATATCACTTCCCCAGATGAGATGAGATGGTAATAATTAGTAAGACGTCTGTGTGGATATTTTTATTTGTTTTTTGGAATGAGGGTTGGGGCATAGTTTTTTGAGCTTGCCCTACTGTATTATCTTGAGGGTCATTTATAGCGGGGGAAAGGACTTCACACTTGTGGTAAACATGGAAGCACACTATGGGGTGGCAAGCTGCGGCAGCATGTCAGGGACCTCTCCCTCCCCCCCACACACCCCCGATCCTGCACCCCTGTAGCAGGAAGAACAGACTCTGCCAGCCAGTAGAATAGAGAGGGTTTATTGCTTCTCCTGGATACAGCACAGCATAGACGTGATGTGGTTACAGGAGTCAGGGCCAGGATGCCTCAGAACCCTTGGGTTAGGAGGTCCATCGCCCTCACATCACAGCACAAGGGAACCTTGGGTTACAGAGCAGACAGCACCCCCACTATGTCACAAAAGCGCATGCAGAGGGATTCAGCTCTTATGTCACTTGGTTTGTCTAAGAAGCCCTTGTCATAAAACTGTCTTCTGAAAGGACCCTGTATGCTCTTTGGACTCTAAACAAATCCAATATTGTAAAATATGGCTCCAGATCAACTAGAAAGAAATCCTGCACCAGGATTTCCAGCAACAGCGAAACTCCCATTAACTTCAGTGGATTCTGAGTGTCCTATCAGCCTTGTATTTTAGAGAGCAAGGAAAGACGTTTTGTCTTCTGTGTTGGGGAAATTTTAGGTGTGGAACTACAAATGTCTTGAAAAATTTCTGACAGCAAAGGAGCAAACAGCAAACAAACTCCACTGATTTCTGCCCATCACAGGGATGCTTAGAGCAACCTACAGTATATGGAACTCTTTACAATACCTCTGCCTACTAAGTTGCTCTTTGTTTTACATGAGACACAACCCCAGTACTGTAGAGATGGACATTGATGTCCATAAATACCTTTCCTAATTCACAGGCAAGGACACTTACCTACACTTTGCACGGTTCCATTTAGGGATGTTAAGTAGTGGTTAATAAGCTAATTGAGTAGTTGATGGAATTTCCATTGGCTACTTGATACTCGATAAGGAGGTTAGCTCCTGGGGGCGGCACGAGCCGGGACTGATACGAGCTCTGGGACAGCTGCAGCTCGGCCTTTTAAATGTAGTTAAGAGCCATGTGAGGGGGCTCTGGTTCTCATCCCTACTGGATGTGATAGTGCTCAGTGCCTGTTAGGTTGAAGTTTCTCCATATTTGATGATATAGAGCCTGGGCACATCATAAGCCAAGTAAAATATGTCTTCACTGGCTCATGAAAGGATACAAACAAAGAGCCTCAGTGCTTTGAAGCAGGTTCCTCAAGTTCTCCCATCTGCTCCAAAGAAGTTTGTTGAAGTATATGTGACTGGAGATGAGGTTCTTCACTGGTGTCATATCTCCTGCCTGTAAGGCACCTTTGTCTGCCTGGGACAGGCCACTAGGATGTGGAATGCAGAGATACCACAGGAAAACTCTGTTTATTTTATCAGAGTAGCAATATCTAAAATACCAGTGGCCATTGCTGCACAGCATGGATGGTCAAAATCGCAGATCAAGGAAGTTGATTATTAGGAGATTTGTTTGTCAGTGGGACAAGAAAATGCACACACAGATGCATCTGTGTATGTATATTTGGAAAGTGACTTTCACTCATCATTGCTAGGGGCGTGGGTTGGCAATACAACAGAAGTCAGAATCAGACATCGCTAGGTGATTCAAAAAGAGACAAGGTCCTGATTTTCCAGGTAGTACTAAGTATGCTAATACTGAGCATATTATGCAGGTTGGACCTCTCTGGTCCAGCACCCTCAGGATCTGACTGGTCCCAGATGAGGGAGTTTGCTAGACCAGGGAAGGTCAATTCCACTCTGCTGATGGAACTCTAGGCCAGTGGTCCCCAATCTTTCGGGGCAGCCGGGGGCAGGGCCACACTGTGTGCCCGGGGGTGGGGCCGTTCCCAGGGCTGGGATCACCCATGCGCCATGTGCTGGGGGCGAGGCCGGCCCAGATCATTCGGTGGGCACATATAAATGCCCCGGCGGGTGCCATGGCGCCCGCGGGTACCGTGTTGGGGACCACTGCTCTAGGCTCTCCATCAGCAGAGGGCTCCCCTGCCCCTCACCATAGGGCTACTGGCTCCCCGGCTGGCGAGGCTGCCGCTGCCACTACAGCCCTGGGACTTCTGGGGCTGCCAAGGTGGCTGCTGTCCCTGAAGCCCTGAGACTGCTGGAGCAACTGGGACTGCTGCAATCCCAGAACTGCACTGCTCTGGGGCTCCAGAGCCCCAGGGCTGCCGCTGCCCCCTCGACTCTGCTGCCTTGGGGGCTAGCCCAGCTGCTGAGCTCCTAGAGCTTTCTGGTCCACATATGTTGCCGGATGAGAGAACTTCAACCCATTTTTTCCAAAGCAATAAGCAAAGCAGACAAGTAAAGTAACTTGCAGGACTGGAATAGGAACATGAAAATTATTTTGTTTCCAATGAAGTTGGAAATTAGTATGATTAATACAATCTTAGTCAAATCATTTTCTTCACCTAGAATATGACAAAGGTATGGAATAGAAATCTATAATGTATTTGGAGTTTACTCTTGTGTGACCACTAGATGGAGCTCACATTTTGCTAATCTGTACTTCAGTCCATATGAGTCCATCAGGTATTTGGATTTGGTGAATATTGTAGATTTAAAATAATTAGGTTAAGTGTATAGTCTTGTAATTATTGAATTTGATAGTGAAAAGCAATAAAAATAAACCTTGACAGTTGTTTACATTTTTAAATTTGTTTATATTGTGTTTAAAACTAAGTGAATATTTGACGTTACTAATTTAGAATGATTAATTGCTTCTGGTGTTTAATCTTTTTCTTACTTATGTTTTGCACCTGTCATCAGATCATCTTTATCTATTATCTGGAAAAGATAAATTATATTTATTTTTATTTCTTCACATCAACATGCTCTGGAGTAATGGTGTAAATTACATTTTTTTTCTGAATTTGGCATCTGTGACCCCTGAGAGGAGATTTCCTGAGATTGCATGAATGACTAGACTGGAGAGTGTCTGGCCTTTACTTAGGAGGCTCACAATAACTGTGCATTTTTCAAACATAGCTTAAACCCATTTGCAGCTACAGTAGGGACTGTGATTTCCCCTTCCCCCCCGCCCCCAATCACTGGCCAAGGACAGTTTGGAAAAGTTCACTACTTCCAGCACTACTTGCACTAGTCTCCTAAGATATTTTGCTTTCTGGTTCTTCAAAGTTATCTTTTTTTTTAAAGTCTCACTCTGTCTCATGTGTATTTATGAAATTTGTGGATTTGATTATCCTTGCTGTTGTTTCTGTGAAGCCACTGATGTGTTTCCATTGTTGTAGAATCTTTCAGTGTGCCCTGAAGATGAATCAATCATCATGTCCTCCTTTGTAAACACAATGACTTCTCTGAGTGTGAAACAAGGTAAGTCTGTTCTGATAGAGAGCTCAAGCAAAGGTCAACTGAAGCTGGGTCTCCGTTACCTTGTTGCTCAGGCTTTCTAGTGTTTTAGGATCAGTTGTAGCAAGTAACTGGGGCAAACTCAAGATATTTTTATCTTAATCCCATTTTGTATGGTGGCTGCGTCTCTCCATTCTGCTTCCCCCTTCATCCTGTTTGTTTTCTGTTGTCCTGCATAATCCCATCTCTTTGATGCATTGGAGCACATTCAGCAGTGGGGAATTTACTGGAAGGGTTTCTGATCTTTAATTTTCAAAACGCAGCATTCAAGTAAATTTCACCTTGCTGTTGCTGGAGCACAGATGAAATGGGAAAGAATGGAATCTTAAACAGAAGTGAATATGGATGTAAAGAGTTAACCGGTTACTCAGTGAGCACATGCCTTAACCAGTTTAACCAGGTGGCAGGGGCACTCTAGCTGGGCGAGAGCAGCCCTTGTGCGGTATTTTACATCCCTAGAAGTGAAACCTTTATATCATGCAAAATGCCTTTTATTGCTATTGCATATATGTTATATCATGGTATTCCACTGATTTCAATGAACAGAATTTGGAATGCTGCAACACATCAAAGTGATTAAATGCAAGAAGAAGAAAAAATGGTGGGATAATAGCGCTCTGGAAGCATTAAAGATTATTGTCCTCTCTGTGTAAAATGCACAGCGGGCAGTATGTATGCCATCTTTATTATCTAGTGAGCATGTTAGGGTAGTGTCATGTTGTGGTATGTCAGATTTGAGTACAGTGAATAATACTTCTGGTAGGCACGTTGTTTACCTAAAGGATTCATTTAGTGCAATCTTCAGTTACCATTGTCGGTGCACATAATCTAGGGTTACAGTATTACTGCTTTTCTTCCATTGATGGGATCAGAGTCCATTTCCGGAGAGGCAACCTGACCTCTTAGGCTATGAAGAAGAGGGCTGCAAAGCAGTTATGTTGGCCTTATCATATATTTACCCGGCTTAGGATAAACACACAAGCTTTTGTAACTTTAGCTGGAAAAAACTTTTGTGTTTATTCTTGTTGTATTTCTACTTTTTCATTTAGAGTGAGTGTTATTAACTCCTAGAGAAGAATGCTTTATTCACTCAAAGGCAGTTTTCTTCCCCTGATTATATATGCTAGATTGGAATCATTTTTAAAAAATTATGAGAACAAATCTGAACTTAATCTCCTAAAGAAAGTGATCATTAAGAGCATTGAAATTAAAATTGTCCTTCAAAAATGAGTGCATTTTTTGTGTTCATATTTACTTTTTAAAGATTTTATTTTATATTTTATGTTTTTTTTTCTCATGCAGTTGAAGATGGGGAGGTATTTGACTTCAGAGGAATGAGATTAGATTGGTTTAGATTGCAGGTAAGTTTTAAATATAAGTAACTTTGCATGTATGTGCAAGGAGCATTTGTGGCTTCAAATTACCTATTATTGCCTGTTTGACTGAAAGGAGTGATAGAGTGCTACCAAAATAAAAACCATCTCCCGTGTTCTATTTTGTTTTCATTCTTTTTATATTTTCTGTGTATGCCCCTGTAAAAACCTAATAGAGTTAACATGGTTTCAAACTCAAGTATGAGAACCCAATACCATACACTGAAACCCTAACTCGCCATGCAGTAAACTGGTATCTGATTGAATCAAACAGATTTATAGACTTTTTTTACACTGCAGTGCAACATATTGCTGTCTGATAAAACTGTTACTGTGCATTGGACTCATGTTTAGACATGATCACCTTAAATTGACTTTATACAATGGTATAGATTGTAAAATCAATTTTTTAAAGATTGGATAGACAAATGTTATTTTATCATTATTTTGTCCTATAACTCCATAAAATACAGAGTGCTTTGCAAATGGAGTAAGCCACTTGCAGTCAGGAAATATCTACTCTAGCTTTGAATTTATTATAGATCAGAGAGAAAATTTGAGGGGGTTTTAACTAAGAATTAAAAAATAAAAGTTCAAGCCTCTAAATACTTTAGTCGCAGTGTAGTCTGGCCAGTTATATTGACAAGGTGCCAGTGTAAGCAACTATATTATAGTCCATCAGATTGGTCAGCAGATACTAGATATGCCATTTATACTATTGTCTTAGTGGCTTTCACATTAGTAAAATGTAAGAGAAGCTTAACGTGGTTTTGCCTGACAAGTGACTATAAATATGTCGTCATGTTCTGTGTTTGTTTCCATGGTTCCTTAGTTTAGAAATGCTGAAACTATTTTTCCTATAAACGTCAGCATGGGAAACTCAACTCTTGATCTGAAAGTTGCATTCTTTCGGTCTCTTGCATTCTTGTCAGTAATACAGATACTTAGCTTGAAGTTCTGATCTTGATTTACACTTGTACAGCTTTTGTCTTAAATGAATCTGCCTAAATGCAAGTAATGTCAGAAGTTAACCCTACCATTAGAACTTAGTTAACATATTTGGTGCATGAACCAAAATACAATATAGCTCTCTAAATAATTAAAACTTACATTTGTTTTTGGGGTAAGTAAAAGCCATTCTGAATACACAAGGGGAAATAAATCTGTTGAGTGATTGATATATGACACAGTCCCTCGCCAATATACAGCGCTACTTTTAACTGTCTTTTATCACACCCCTAATTGTAGTAGCCTCCAAAGCACTTTTACAAATGTAAACAGAAATGCAGGCTTTGCACAGGCAGAGTTTTCCTTCCCCTGAAAATGGCATCTGTTTAAGTCTCACATTGTAACTCCACAGAACCATTTAAACAACTAAGCAGAAAATACTGTGTATCGTAGAAATGTTAGACTATTAGATAGTTTTAATGGAATTTGGCATAGACATGGGTTTTTAACAAAATCAGTGTAGACTTTCAAATATTGAGAAGAATATTCCTAACCACCCTTGTTAAGGATTTTATTGCTAACACTGCTCTCAAAAGCATTGTTTGAGCAAAATTGCAGATTGTCAAGTGGCAGGCCGGTCATCTTTCTGAGAGAGTATTTTACAGATAGCATAAAAAGCCTGGTTTTCCTCAGCTGTGCAAAGAGGCTGTAAAGACAAGATTGGAAAAACAGTTTCCCTTTTCAAGGGACTGTTCTTCTTTATCACAAATAAGACACAAGCTCAAAGACATTTTTGGTTTGGACTCAGGATATTTTTTGGTTGCAGATGTAATATGATTGAAATTCTTAAATTACTTCCTCCCTCCACAAGTAACATCGGTAACAGTAGTAGAATATCACATTCTTATTGGTAATTGCATTTGGCTGCAGTACACTATTTACTTTAAAAAGAACTAATGTCTCTTAATTAGTAGCCTTAATAAATAGAAACTTTTTATAAAAACCCTTCTCTACTCAATCAGTAATAAAATCCAAATCTAAGATGTTAGGTTGTCAAATGAACTATCTTTTACCCTGTAGTACATTTAAATGGAAAGGTCCCATTTATTTTTAAAAATTCATGGGCGCTAATATAAGTTGTACTAACTTCTCAGAGGATTAGCCGTATTAGTCTTTAACTGAAAAAACTTAAATAGTTCTTCAGCATCTTAAACTAACAAAAATGTAGATAGTATGATACAGATGCAAAACTATTTGTTATTTTGTAATAACGTGACAGCCATTGATTGACAAATAGTTATTGCATTGTGCCCTTTTCTGTAAATGTATGAATTCCAAAGAGTCATGGTATAAATTCTGCTGTGTAACACGCCTTTTGCCAATATGAAAAAAGAAAATTATATTTTTTCCCAATGAAAGGTAAAATGGAAACCAGTAATTAAAAAAAGTTACTACACCTGCTCCTGAATTTCCTTTTAAACTTTTATTTAATAATTTTTGTACATTTTACTATGTGTGTCTTCTATTGTTGTGTGAAAATACACATAAGCATGACTTAGGATGCTTCATAAAAACTAAGCAAACTGAAAAATAAAGGAAGTAAGTGTTTCTTTCATCTTAGTTATGGTAATTTTATGTACTTTATAACAATAGCAAAACAATACAATTTAAGACTGCATTTATGGACTTAAAATGGAAAGCAGAAAAGAGTGATTAAAGAGATTCTCTTGGGTATAGTCACCCAGATATGGGTGGCTTTAGGAAAAATGTTCATCTTGAATTTCCCTTAAAATATCTAAGTTGGGATGTTAGCCCCCCTGAACTCCTGGAACCAAAGCCTGTTGAAGAAAGAAACCAGCTTTTTGTTTCCTCTTTTGCAGGTGAATATTTTCTTCATTCAGTTTACGCAGCTAGTTTGGTTCTTTGACTTGATTATTCATAGTTAACATATTGGGAATTAGTTAAATATGCAAGGAAGCTTCTTCCATTAGAATAAAAACTAGTTGACATGGTGAAATTTACTAGTTGTGAAATTTTGAAATACCTGACCAGAAACAAACAGTTGAATTCATTAATTACACATTGTGCTTTCATATATCACTTTTAAATATAAAACAGTTTTTGATAATTGTATTTGAATTTCCATTCAAATAGTTTGACACACATCACAAATGAAATATTAATTTAGTAAATAAAGCATCATTTACCATTTTCTAAAAAGATTAACATAAATAATTAAGAATTTGAATAAATGTAAATTAAACTATATATTTACACTATGTGCACTTTTATATAAGTATCTTCTTGATTAGCAAAAAGAGTAAACAAATGTTGTATAGAGACTATATTTAGTTACATGCCAAAATGTTGTAATGGTTATTATATAATAAGAATCAACCTTTCTTCAGGTAAGTAACTTACATAGAAAGTAAACATAATTAAAATAGGTAATTTTAAATAATTATTAAAATCAGTGATTTTAAATTCCTTTGATTTACATCGGTGCATCCTAATTCTGTTTGGGGAGCCACATCCCTAATTAGTGTGCATTGTGCACATCCTTCTCTGCCAGGATTTTCAAATTGGGGGGGACATGGCTGAAATGTGTACCTACATAAAACAATGGATGCATGTCACCTTTGACCCAGAAGAGACTCCTACATCAAGAGACCAGAGTCCTCTTTCAGACTACTTCAAATAGACTCCACACTGCAGGGTTCATCAGCAACAGGAAAACACTTAATCCAAGTTCATCAGCAACAGGAAAAAGCTTAATCCAAGTTAACACTGGACACATTGATGTAGGCCATCTCTGCATCTTGTCCATCAGCCCCTTTCATTACACCAGAGCCATTATCCTTACCAGCATTAGGGCCAACTAACATGACACGAGCCTCAGTACTGATGACCATGGCACCAACAATTTAATTGGAGCACTGGCACCCCAAGATAAAGGTGAAACCAGTACGCACGAACGTGCCAGCAAACAGTGTGGGCAACACCTCCTAAAAGAGAGATGGACTCATCTCTGCAGATGTGCTAAGGACTGTACCAGGAGGGGAACGATGCTGGGCAGTCTGTATGACCCTGGCAAAGACCACCATGTTGATTACAGACCCACATAATCTCTCATGGATGCTTCTGAATCCATTCTAGGGAATTTTATGCCACAGGACTGATGCACAGCACCAGAAACAGGCCTAGTGTGTAACCACATGGCAACACTATAAGAGTGCTGCTCTTTGTCATCATCACTGGACCATGTCTTCTCCTCAGATACCCTTCTTTTACCCTACAAAAGTGACCCTAGAGCTTGTATTGGAGATTCCTCTCACAAGACACCAACCTAACGGTTGTTCGAATGGCAATGGGCCATCCATCCACAACTGGGCCAGTATTCATTGAATAAGCCACATTAGCTAACTTGGTGACCATCTTCCCAAGTGTCCTATAGCAGATCTCTCTCCTGTAGATTCTGGAAGAGGAGGAGATCAGGGTCAGCGGTTGCATTGCAACCTAAAGTGTTGACACCAGAGCCATACATTGGCACCTTTGGGAGCTGAGTGTAGCAGAATAACAGCAGCACTTCCTGTCTCTATCAAAGGAATCATTCTTATCACTTGTTGAAACAGTTTAAACCAACCCTTGCTTTGTTGGTTGACTACTTTAGTGCTTTTCATGATCTCTTATTCTGTATCACAGGGACTCTAAACATTGAAATAGTCATAAAGGAGAAATCCTATAAACTCCTATAAATATGCTGACCATACCCCCTTCCCACTCCATAGGATGGTTCACTCTCCCCATTAATCAGAGAATACTGGAGCCAGTCACATGGCTCTGGCAAATATCAGCCACTATTTAACCCATGTTCAAACAGGTGGTGAAGTTATCTGGTGCCCCTGAAAACTAAGTAGTCTTACTCCAACCCAAATCTGGGCAGTTTGGTACTTGCAGCATCATCATGAGAAGTCAAAATTTGGCAAAAAGCATGCCCTGTGGACAAAGAATCCAAAAAGTTTAGACCTGTTTGAGTGTAAAAGTTAGTTACCTGCCTCACTGCAACTCTGAATGGCAAACTGTCAGAATGGTTTGCCAAATATAGCTGTCTTTGGGAGCCATTTTGCCCCATTCCATCAGGCTAGGTGTAATATCTTGATGCTGGATGTTGTCACCTCTCCCATTCACTTGTACACCCGTCCCACTTCTCATCTCTTTCCAATGCTTTGCAACCTTTTTTACAGCTCCTGTGCAGAGTAATACAGAAGGGGGTTGTACTCTTAGTAATTCCTTATTCCAAAGAAGAAAGGAAGTCTTCATTTTATCCTAAACCACGGGAGCCTGAACAGCTCTGTGTGCCTCCTCGTATTCCTGATAGTAATGTTTGTCTTCATCATTACACTCGTATCTGTCCATACTTGGATGACTGCCTCATGAAAGGCAAGTCAAAGCAGGAGGCAGCAATGAACCTTAAATGTGTGATGCTCTTCTACATCTGGCTGGACGTCTTCATAAGCTAGTAAAAATCCATTCACACAATTGTAGAGGATAGAGTTTACAGGAGCCTGGATCTCTAGTTGATCAACTAGAGATCAGGAAAAAAACAACATACCTGCCCATGGATAGGTTCCAGTCATTGCAAGCACTCCTAATCCAATTCACAATGGAACGAGCTACCATCAGTGTCTTATGTCCACCAGGAATTTACTGTGAGATGGCTAATGCATGTGAGTTGTCATGCTCTGGCCCCCCTTTTCTCACACATTTTTTGCTGTTAAGACAAAGTCCATCATGGACCAGTTGATCATGCAATAGTCTCACGCTGATCTCATTTCACTGGCTGTTTCCATGCACACACTGCTTCTGTACTTTTTAGCCCATACTCTGTTTGTTGTACAACTTGATACTATCTCACAATCTACATTCACCTCCCGCCCCAAAATCCTGAAATCATCTGACTTGCTAAGGGAAGAGGGAAGGAAGGAGAAGGATATCATCTTGTTGCAAACAGTATCTCAGCAGTGGTTTTACAGGAGCACTCTATGCTCTGCTTTGTCATTATTCCTTTGGTTCAGAAACTTTTCCCCAGTGTTGCTGTCATACTGTGCCTTCAAACAGGAAATTATGGCAAGACTTTAATATGGACATTTTCTTGTAAAGGGTTGTGGGTTCTAAATATAAAATAAAATTGGGTGGAGATGAAGACAGGGATTTACTCTAATCTTCGATATTTTTTAAAAGCCTGGGTCGTATATATAGTTGTACATTTTATATGATGTTGGGATGAAGAGTTTATTATAGATGTAAGAGTCTTTAATATTAAAGTACTGTCCTTATTCTGTTATGTCCTTACAGGCTTACACCAGTGTGTCTAAAGCTTCACTTAGCCTTGCAGACCACAGAGAGCTTGGAAAGATGATGAACACAATTATTTTCCACACAAAAATGGTAGATTCCTTGGTGGAGATGTTGGTGGAAACATCTGATCTTTCTATATTTTGGTATGTAATTAATCCGAGTCTAGAAGTTTGCTTTATAACGTTGGTTATTTTATGCCCCTTACATTTGCAGTTTTTAAACAGCATATTATCTAGGATGACACAGCAATGGGAGAGTGAATGATAGTTACTGGTTTTGTGTTTACAGTGACTTTGTCCAGCAGTGACTGGGTGTGGGTGTGGGTGTTTCTCATTGGAAAATATATATAGCAGAGATACGCCTGATTCATTCAGTATGTAATCCATGGTTATCCATCATTTGCCTGGCTGAACTGGAGTTGGCCCTTCAACATAGAAGTTGATAAGGCAATAACTTTGCTTTTTATTTACAGTATACAGTGCATGTATCATAAGGATCCTGGCTAATTAATACATTAAACTATATAAAACTCACTAATTAGTGTCAGCAAAAAATAAAAACACTCTCCCACCTCAGAGTAAGCTGTTTAAAGAGAATCCCTTGTACAGAACAGTATTATGGAAGTTGGAAAAGGCTTTTAATCAGCTTCAGATTGTAAAATATATTTCACCCTATAGTAATTGAGCATTAGAACTTGTTTGGGAGCCAAATAGAAGACTGTAAACACTTTGCAATCCTACCTTCACAGTGTCAACTTCAGAACACAATTTTACCCTTCAGGTCTACTGGGAGGAGGAGAACAAATCTGGTTTGTGGTGCACAAGAGTAGGGGAAAACAAGAAAGCTTTTAAGGCATGCTTTTTGTCCACTTTTTTGTAAAGAATAAATTGGATCAGGTGTCCAAAACTTGGACTTGAACTGGTGTTTGTATATGATTTAGAAATGCTTTTATTAGCAGAATAAAAATAATCCAAAAATACCTCTGTATCGGAGGCAGCAGCACAGGGTCACACCCATGTGGACAGAGGTTGCTCCATGGCAGCCTCCCTTCCCGTCTGTGGGAGCCAATAACACATGGGGAGCCAGCAGTCAATAGGATTAACCGATAAGACCAGCCCTAGTTGCCTTTGCTACAATGGCACCTTAACTTGCGGTAAGTATACCCTGAGTGTATCACTACCAGACAGGTTTTCCAATCCTTTAATCATTGTCATGGCTCATGTCTGAATCTTCTCCAGTATTTCATCATTCTTCTACATTGTGGACAGTGGAACTGGGCATAGTATTATCATAGAACTTACACCAATGCCAATTATGGAAGTAATATAACCTCTCTAGTTCAACCCAGTTTTACCCAGTTTATGTAGCTGAGGATCACAGTACACTTTTTAGTCTTTCTGGCCTTAGGACTACACTGGGAGCTCTTGTTGCGCTGATTATCTACTATGATGCCCATTATCAGAGGGGTAGCCGTATTAGTCTGAATCTGCATAAACAAAGATAAGTCCTGTGGCACCTTATAGACTAACAGATTTATTGGAGCATAAGCTTTTGTGGGCAAAAATCCACTTCGTGCATCTGACAAAGTGAGTTTTTTCCCATGAAAGCTTATGCTCCAATAAATCTGTTAATCTATAAGGTGCCACAGGACTTTTCTATGATACCCATGTCTTTTTCAGAGTCACTGTTTCCCAAGGTAACATTCCTCCCTGCTCTTCCCCCCCCCCCCCCCCATCCTGTAAACATGGCCTACATTATTTTTCCTGGACATATAACCTTCCATTTGGCAATATTAAAATACATGTTGTTTTTTTTGTACCCAGCATACTAAATGGCCCAGATTTCTCAGTATCTATGACATATAATTTTTATTATTTACCAGTCTCCAACCTTTATCATCTGCAAACTTCATCAGTTATGATTGCTATTTAATGATTTTCTCCATGATCGGGAAGATGGCACCGGGCCAAGAGCTTGAAACACCCCTGCTTGTTGATTTGCCATTTAAAGTTACACTTTGAGATCTCCCTGTTAACCAGGTTTTATTCTGTTTAACATGTGATGTTGATTTTTTGTTTCTGTTATTAATCCAAACGTTTTATCAAGTCAAATAATAGAAGTCTAAGTATATTATATCAACCCTATTTTATCAGTCAAATCTATAATCTCTTAAATTTAGCTTGAAAAATTTTGTTTTCCGTAAACTCATGTTGATTGGCACTTGTGCATGCTTGCTTCTCCTAAATTAAAAAATCCTCCTCCTTTAATTATTTGAGACTTGTTAGCTCTCTGTTTTGGTTGTGCTGTCAATGCTTTAATCTAGTTAGCATGGGTAACAGTAGCAGTATAAATGCCATGTCATGTATTGGAGACAGGCTAGCAACAAGAGGTAGGTACCCAAGGTCTGTGAAGGTTTTGGCTTCTAGAAGCCGAAACCACCATGTCTACAATTCTGTTATCACCAGAGCTAGCCAGGTAGCACCTTTCTCTTGCAATATGGACACAACTAGGGAATTCCCCATGTTGGATGCAACACTTTTTGAGGTCTAAAACTGTCATCTACAACTTAGAAATTTCCAGGACATTTTAGCTTGAGATGAATATTTCACTCATATTAAAGACCTCGATGATGCAGCTTTTATTCCTATACATTACACATAGGTACGTTAAGCATCCTATTCTGTTATTTTGCAGTTTATAGCAGGCATCAACTATTACCTAATCTTGTGCTACATTTGTTAGTGCAGAGTTATTCAAGATCCTTTGCTTCCAAGTTATCAGTGACTCAAACAGGTTGTGCCATTTTTGACCATGATATTCCCCTCTCCTTTTGCCCACATAGACCTTCCTAAATAGCTTATAACAATTGGTTATTAATATTCCAGTCTTGCAGTTTTTTCCACTAGGTTTCATTAGTAGTAATTAGATTGCCTTCATGCTCATAGATGGAAAAGCTCTTCTAGTTTATTACCAAAACTCCTAGCAAAGAGGTTTAGAATTTCTTCTTTTCATGTATCTTGCTTAATTTTGTCTTGACACCTTGATTTTGTGCTAAATGAATGCTTATTTATTCTTTTTAACCATTCCCTTTTAAGTTTAATGCCCTGAAGAACATATTAGACTGATATTATGCACTTTTGAATCAATTTATTAACAAGAACATTTTACTTGATGGAATATGCCTACATTAATGCAACAATAAAAACTAAACAAGAACCTCTGTGGTGGAAATAAAATAATTTTAGTCAATTCTACAAACTATAGGGAAAGTTGTATCAATTTTGATGGTTATATGTACTAGGGTTGATCACAATCAATGTGGCACTTTCAAATGGATTAAAAACTGGCTAGCTGATATCAAAATGAATGGCAACAGGGAATCATTGAACAGGTGTTCAGGAGTCTCTTCTTGGCCCTGGCACTATTTAATATTTTAACTCTGACTTGGGAGAAAACAAAATCAGTACAGATAGTTTTCAGATTATACATATCAGAGAGTGGTAGATGAAGAGCTCACTTATAGAGGGATCGAGGTTGCTTGGTAAATTGGAACTAAGCAAGTTTTTTTGGTTATATGGGGGGTTGTACATCTAGGACCACTCCACCCCACCCCTGACACACAAAAGCAGTTAGGAGCTTTAAAAATTAGTGTTTCATAGTGAGAAATACAAACTGAATACATAGCTGTTAAGCATTGCAATAACATTTCTGTTGACTAAATGTGTGCACGCACTCACTCTTACCTGTCAGAAGAACTGTGTTTTCTTAGAAATCTAACGGTAATCATTAGACATCTTAGAGGGGTAGCTGTGTTAGTCTCTAACTTTAAAAAAAAAAAAAAAAAACCTTAAAAAACAGCAGAACTGACCAGAAAAATATATAGATAGTAGCATGAGCTTTCGTAGGCACAGCCCACTTCAGATGACAAATATGGAGCAAGAGGCACAAAGGTTGAATTATAAAGCAGAAAAAGAGGGGAAGGGGAAAAACATTTAATCGACGGGGTTTTTTTTACCCTTCCTCCTCTCCCCTCTTTTTCTGCTTTATAATTTAACCTCTGTGCCTCTTGCTCCATACTTGTCATCTGAAAAAGTGGGTTTTGGGTTAGTCTCTTAAGGTGCTACAATGCTGCAGGACCATTTGTTGTTTAAGGGTTTTTTGTAACCTGTAAAGGTAATCTGAAGACAATGTTACGATGTTCACAGTATTGTTTGCCAAAATGTAACAGTTAGATTAGATTAATATTAAATTTTAACTTCTGTTTCTAAACAGTTTTTATAGTCGTGCTTTTGAGAAGATGTTTCAGCAGTGCTTGGAGCTGCCCTCTCAGTCGAGATATTCTATTGCATTCCCACTGCTTTGCACTCATTTCATGAGCTGCACCCATGAGCTGTGTCCAGAGGAGGTAATTTCTAAATACTACTTTGTATGTGTTCTTGTGTGATTTTAATTAACTGTGCTGCCTGCTTTAAAATATTTTCAGCTAATTACCAGTTAAACTACACCACGCTGGTGCATCACTGGACTGCTGCATCCTTTATACCCTTACCTTAATTTTTAGAAATTATTATTCAGACTGTGAATAAAGCAAAATAGAGCAACGTTGATCAAAGATTGGTTTATTAATAATTAGCAACTGTTAGTTCTTCACTCATAGATCTTAATCCACTTCACCAAGGTGTTATAAGTGTTGTTATTGCTATTTCAAAAAGAAACATGGGCCTAGTCTACACTGGGAGTTCAGCTCAAACATAGCCGCATTAGGTCAATTTTCTAAATGAGCCCACACCATCAACCCTGTTCGATTGATTTTAAGGGCCATTAAAGTCTATTTCTGTACTCCTGCTTTCACGAGGAGTTACGCTTAAATGTGCCCTTGCATGGTTGCCTTTGCATTAATACAGACGCAGCACTGTGAAAGTCAACATTCTTGGCCTCTGGGAGGTGTCCCACAGTGTCCTGCGATGACTGCTATGGCCAGGACTTTCAACTGTACTGCTTTCCAGGTGAACAGGAACAACCCTGGGAAAATTTGAATTTCATTTCCTGAGTGGCCAGCATGGTGAGCAGACCTTACCTGAGCAGAACACCTGACCATGAGTTCCCACCATCGCAGATAAGCACCAGTTTGGAGCATGCAGGAGATCCTGGACTTCATTGTTGTGTGAGGAGAGGGTTCTCTCGCACTACTTGCAGAAGGTTCTCTCGCAAACCAGCAAAAGAAACACAGACATCGATGCAAAGATCACAAAGGGCATGAAGGGGAGAGGCTACGTCAGGAATGTCCAGCAGTGCTAAGTGAAAATAAAGGAGCTGAGGCAGTCATACCACAATAAGAGGCAAATGGATGATCTGGATCTTCACTGCAAACATTCTATTTCTAAGAGCAGCTGCATATGATCCTTCGGGAGGACCTGACCGGCTTCCCTAGCAAGTCTGTGGATTCTTGCCCAGACGCTCCCTTAGGCAGCCTCGGGCAGCAATGTGGAAGACAGCGTGGAGGAGGAGGAGAGGAGAATGGTCAGCAGGTGAGCAGAGCAACTGATGTCACTGACAGCCAGGACCTGTTTATAAGCTTGGTGCCGATTCCTTCCTCCCTGGATATCTCAGTCAGGCACTGATCCTGGGGAGGGCACTTTTTGTGAGTTCATGTTTATCATCATGCTACAAATGGGTTAAGACAATTGGATGTTATCTTGGGGGAGGAGGGGCACTTGGCCTACATAGCAGGGTGAAGAGGTGTCCTCAGAACAGCTTAAGATGTCTGGAGATGAAGCGGGAATCCTCTCTGCGTATCTCCATAAAGCTCTCATAGAGGAATTCTTTCATCCTTCTCAGATTTCTGGGAAAGCCTGCCTTATTCTATCCTCCATAGTAGGACACCTTTCCAGGCTAAGTCAGCAGTGGTCTGGCATTATTGGAGCACAAAACATTGCAGCATAAGGTGCAGGTTTCTGGCTACGTTCAATCAGCATCTCTGTGTGCCTCAGAGAAGACTGATATCGTGCATGGCAACCTGGATGAATCAGAGGAAGCTTTTAGCTGACACCTCTGCACTAAACCTCCATTTGTTCATCCCCAATGAAGCATGGCTTGAGCCCCTGCCCTCCCACCATGCCTGGACCCCTTACCTCCTCCTGGCCACCAGCTCATGTGGGAAGTGAAGCTGCACTCTCCCAGCAAATGAGAGGTGCCGAACACACAGTCATTGTGTGAGCCCCTGTGGGTGGGAAGGGAGCCAAAAGGCAGGCTCATACTTATCTCCCATGGATGCATCACGAAGCAAAAGACTGTCCTCACAGTTATTATCACGCACCTCCTCCAAAGCTCCCGCCTTGGAGTCCTTTTCTGCCTTTGCTGTGTTCCCTAAATAAAAATGCATGATTTCTGAGCAATGGTCTATTGCTTGTGTTGAAGAGGGGAGGAGTTTACAGGCAAGCACACTGAATGCAGGGATACCTCACTGAGAGCAACGTACATGACTCTCCAAACTGGCCATTCATAAAACCGTGTTTCAAAGCCTGTCGGGTCTGCACTGCCTCTTGCTGTGCTTTTCTTATTGACCTGCTCAAGATCCGTGGCTAGGTGCTGTGCCTTGGCCCCCCACCCTGAGAGATACATTTCCCTCATACTCTCATAAATATGATGGAGTATGCTACAGGCTACAACCACAGTGGGAATGTTGCATTTGATGAAGTCTAATATTGCATTCGATGAAGTTTACCAGAATCACTGTCCTCTGTAGCAGAGGTTTATTAGTAGCTTTGGCTACTTGGATCACAACAGCCCCCACTGTAGATTCCCCACTCCCCTTTGATTCCCAGCTAACTGGCAGCTGTCTGGCACTGCAAGCTTCCACAGGGCAATTGCCACACGTTTGTCCATTGTCAGAGTGGGTCTCATTCTGGTATTCTTGCGCTTTAGGGTGAGTGAAAGCAATTCGCAAACTTCCATGAAAGTGGAAGTTTCCACGCATACGGAAGTTTTGCAGCCATGGCTGATCATCCCATATCTGCATCACAATGAGGTCCCACAAGTCTGTACTTGTCTCATGACACCAGCACCAGCATTCCACTGTGTCCAAAAACTCGAATGTCAACAGTATTTGCCAGTTGCTTGATTCAAGTGTTTTGCAGAAGAGTATGTTCATAGCCTCCCAAGATTCATCCTCATTCCAGCATACTCTGAACATACTCCAGCATTACGCACACCATGGTTAATATCATTATCCTACTGCTTTGCTCAACGGGATCTGCAGTGGGTTCCATGCTTATGCTGCTATGGCATCTGCACAGATAACCAAGGGAAAAAAGGGTATGAAATGACTGTTGTTCTCAGAGGGTGAGGAAGGAAACAAGTGCATTATGGGATGCTGATGACATACTCAGAACCACCTGCTGTACAGTTTTGGTGCTAGCGTGTACTAGGAGCATAACTCAGAATGCAAAGGGAGTGCAGGCACTGTGGGATAGCTACTCACGGTGATTCACTCTCAAAGTTGATGGTAACCACCCTACTGGGGACATGCTACTTCAGACTACATCGAATTGTTGCACACAGTTGGGACATGCACTTTTGACTTTACAAAATCAAAAGCACAGGAGTTAAATGACTTTCCTCAAGTTGCTGAGTGGGTTAATGGTATACTTTAGAGTAGTACACAGATCTCTCCACTACTAATTCAGTGCCCTATCAGCTTGTGCAAAATTCTCTTCAGTTTTGGCAAAAAAATTCAAAGTTACGGATTCATTTAACATTATTTTGTTGCTATTTGTGGAGACTGGAATGGGAAAGTGAGTAGGTTAATCTGTTCCCTGCATGTTATATCATTTTTATCTGGTTAGAGATGTTAATTGCAGTCATGTGTCCATTTCAGATGCAAAAACTGTTCTTGTAAATGATTTGTAAGCATTTAAAAACTTACGTCTATATAATGTAAAAGGAAATAACAAGCTGATATCTCTGTCTTACAATTATAACAATTTATCTGAAAAGTATTTATAAGGCACTGGCTCTGAACTATAGTATTGTGCAAGCATAAATTACGCTTTGATCTACGTTTAGATAGAATTATAAAGAAAAGCAAGTGAATAATGCTGCTTAAATAAACCGAACCTTTGTTAAAACAAGGATGATTCTCACAGAATTCTCTCTCATTTCATGGTATAATGAAATATATCCTTCAGTACACTCAATATAATGTAAATGACTTGGAAATTACGTGAGGGACGAATCTGCCCCTTTTTTGGTGTCAGGAGAAGGATTTCTTAGCACTGATCAGGTCTAATATGAAAACACCTGAATGTATTAAGAGGTTTATTGAAATGTGCAAACCATTCTTTCTTCTCTCCACTCAGCTTTAAACAGCTGCAAACTTTATTTACATTGGAAAGCCCACAAAAAAGTTTCCAGGAAAATTTCCATTCAAGACAAGAAATGTCTTTCAGAACAATTTATAGTAACGGTAAAGAGATTCAGTAGCTGTCTCTTCTACTCTGCAGTAGTTACTGTAATTTTAGCTATAGCCAGAAAATGTTGCTACAGGCTAACACACAGCTTGAATTTAGTACAGGAATTGTACAATTTTGTCACAATTACCAGTTTGAAAAATTAATCTATTATACTGTATAATGAATGGTACTGTGTTACAAAGTAAACATTACTAGTGAAAGAAGGTTTTTCATTGAAGCATAATAGTGTAGCTATGCTGAGCAAAAGTCAAAATTGCTGAATTCCTATAAGCAGTGTACAGCAGAACTGCATGGTGGATCTGTTCAGTGGCATGAGTGAAACTAAGTATACAACTACACAAGCAGAATCCCATGGCAATGAGTTTGAGAGCCTGGGTCTACAGACTTGAAGTTGTTCTACAGTACTAAAACCAGCTGTGTATCTGTTGTGGCGGGGGGCTCAAGGGAGAGGTGTGAACTGGATTCATTAGTCTAAAAGTTGTGAATATTTTAAGTGTTTTCAGATATGCAGTAAGTGTTTTTTTAATCTGTAGTTTAAAATGTGTGTTTGGGATGTATAAACACAGTAGATTAATCATTCTGCTTTAATGTGCAGCTGTTTCAAATACTGAGCCACTATGACATACTTCACTGAACTCCAAACTTACAAGGACTGTAAAAGTTCATTAGGCATAACAAATGCTGTGAGTGGTGGTGGTTCGTTCCTTACTTCTCTAACATCCCAACAGGTCACATGACCAAAAGTAACACACCCAGGCCCACAGTGCCTGAGTTCTGCTCCTCTTCTGGCTGGTACTGTTAATGTTACAAATATTATTTAGGGAGGCCTCTGAACAGCACTACCACATAGTTCAGTTTCATTATCTGCATATTACAAATGAGAAGCAGAGTGATTTTTCCCAAGGATACCTGGCCAGTCTGTGTCAATCAGAAGAGCTTCTGATGTCCTTGACTAGACTGTAGCAATCTGCAAAAAGTAGGAGGAGGGAGCATATGTGCTGCTTTAAGGTATGAAGAAGATGTAGGAGCATTTAAATTAAAACTTACTCTGCCCTTTGGGAATTTTGACCCCCAAAAAAACCCCTTTTATCAACACCGTTCCGCTGGCATTCAGAACACGGTTAGTCCATAGCTCTCTGGCTTTGACAGTTTTCAACAGCTATTGAGGAGTGGTATATGTAACTGAAAAAATATCGGTGGATCTCACATGTTTCCACATGCTTGAATTTTCAGAGTAACTTTAAGCAGTTAACAAATGATATCTCAGATAAGTTTTGGATCTGTCACTGCCTGTGTGGGAATTTCATCTGTTTTTAACAAATATTGGGGATTAAACACTTTGTTTAAATGCATTTTATAATGCTCCCTAGCCCACCAGCTGACCTACTCCATAGGTGTGTTGTTGCTGGTATTTGTAAAGATGTGAGACCTAGGCTGCTATAAGCTATGGCTATATTTTAAACAAATAGAGTATTTAATTGGGTGCCTTTGTAACCCACATGCGTAGTGTGGTTTACTGTCCCATGTAGTGGCACTTAGACTACTTACAGCAAGAGAAAAGAGCAAGGGAGCTCTACAGCCTGAGTTGAGTGCCAGCTGACTTTATAGCTCAAGATGTAGAGGCTCCTACACTAAGCTTCAGAGGTTCAAGGTTCAAATCCACCTGGTGATGGTTTCACCTTCTCTCCTGGCTTCAATAGCATTGATACTTTCTGTGATAAACTATCTCTCTGAATTATCAGAGTAAAGCGTCACATTTTTTTTTTCTTTCAGTGCATCTTATGTCAGCTACTCCTGATTTATTTTTCAGCTCTAACAGACCAGAGATGGGTTATTTCCCACCAGTCAGTCATTATTCTGGTGATTTGCACAGGACTCAAAATGCGTAAAATAAACAAAAACCTCTTTTCAGTCAGATATGAACAAAAAGTAGCAAAATGGAAGAGATGTGATAATCCCAGGAAGTCTATCAGTCTCTGTTTTTCCATGTCCTTTGAAAATGTGGAATTTCTTTAGATTGTTTTTATTGTAATGTTCAACCTCTGTCATATACTGACTCTCTGGTGTATACATGCATGCATAGGAGATGCTTACATGGGAGTCACTGCCCTCCAGTGGCTAGCCGATAAAGAAGATATGGGCCTCGTTATTACTACTGGTGCAGCTAGAGAATATCTCCCTTTGCTCAAGTGATGGAAGCTCCATTTTTGGAGCTAAAAGACCAAGAGTTTAGTCCTAATTCCGCTATCTACGGTATATAGATTGGTTGCAGGTGTATTGTAAGGTTGGCAGAAATTAGGAAACCTTATTTTTTTCTATTTTTTTCTTTTTTGATAGCGACATCATATTGGAGATCGCAGTCTTTCCTTGTGTAACATGTTCTTGGATGAAATGGCTAAGCAAGCTCGAAATCTTATCACAGATATTTGCACAGAACAGTGTACACTAAGTGATCAGGTGAGAATTATTTTTTGTTATAAATAGATTTTATTCATTTGAGAGTTCTGAGTAGCTTGTAGTTCAATTCCACATGTTCTGTAAATGTTGAATTTAAAATAAATATTAAACTATGATTGTTCTTAAATATTGAATTAGGTCACTATACTTAGTGTACTTATACTTACTATAAACCCATGCTTAGCACCACTAGTGAGGGTGCTAAGCATGGGTATATAGATTTCGTCCCTTGGCTATTTTGTGAGTCTAGCCCAGGTCAAACATAATATTTTATTAAACGGAAAGTATTTTTATTGACATTCTGATTCATTGGGTTTTTTCTCATTTTGTTTGACACAATCTGAATTTTTAATTTTTTTCCTCAGAAAACAAGGGTGAAAACGAGTTATTTGCCCACTATTCTCTTCTATTTATTTCTCAAGTGTTCTGCCACTCTAAGATCATATTCATAGCTGTACTCCTAATTAATCAGTTTTCCTTTTGGGCGTATCTTAAAAATGAATGAGGATGGGATGGAGAATTGTATACTCAACTAAACAACATATCAAGTGTGCACTTCTTTGTGATAAAAACTCCACCTGAACCATAACTTTATTTTTAATCTAATAGTGTCTACTTTTTTTTTTGCATCCTTTTTTAGTTGCTGCCAAAGCATTGTGCCAAAACAATCAGTCAAGCAGTGAACAAAAAGTCAAAAAAACAGACCGGAAAGAAAGGGGAACCAGAGAGGGAGAAACCAGGAGTAGAAAGCATGAGGAAAAACAGATTGGTGGTGACAAAGTGAGCACCTTCTCTTGCTATTTCTTCTTCTTCGTCCTATGTTGTCACCAATCCTTTTGTGTAAACATTGATATTTTTGTGTTGATTTACATGGTTAATTTTAGAACCATTAATAATGGAATTTTTGAATAGTCTCTTGAGTAAATTTATAGCCATGTATTTGTCTCTCTCTCCAACCCCATTAGCTGTGTGGATGAGATGGGGCTTACACTTACGGATCCTTTAATCTGCCCCTTCAACATTCTCTCTCTCCTGGGCAACAGTATTTCACCTAGCAGCTCTGCACTACTCTTAATTTTGGCTAGCCTGTAGGGCAGGAGAGTAATGTCAGTTGTATGTTGCCATCAAACTACCATTTAATGTCCTGATTTGCTGAAGATCTACATAAAGTGAGCTGAGACACCTAACAAGCACATTGGTCTCCTTCGATCCTTTGCATCCCCACCTGTCAGGGAAGCTTCTCTGAATAGCAGCTGAGATGAGGAGTGGAAAACGATTTCCCTTCCAGAATTTGAAATTTGAAAGATGAGACTGAGTTGGAAGATAAACACAAGGCTGCATCTACATTGGTGCTGTTTTGCGCCAAAGCTATGCAAATGAGGCTTAGCGTTA
>JANRFK010006693.1:25232162-25263449 GCA_030068395.1 Apalone spinifera
AATGAGGCTCGGCAATATTCTAACGCTAAGCCTCATTTGCATAGCTTTGGCACATAAGCACGCCAATGTAGACGTAGCCAAGGTGATTTGGGAGCTTATGAATAACAGGAGAGAAAAACAATGAGATAGGAACCACACAGCAGGAGAAGTGTATGCATGGTGAAAGGGACAAAAATGCCAGGATGAGGGGGAAGGAAGTAATAGTGCTTACCATTATAGTTTGAAGTGCTGACTATGGGTGAGCACTTCGTGAAGGAAAGCTTGCTGCTACAGTCGTAACACTGGGGCATGAGTGGAGGGGTGGAGAGAGAAGGCTTACTTTGAGGTTATGAACTTAGCTTTCATCTTAAGAGTTTTAACAACTTTTAGTGGTTATGACATTTAGTCTCGTGAAGAGATTTTTGAGTTACAAAATGTAAGTTAAGAAACCCCCCTAAAGAAATTGTTCATTTTGGTAAACTGTGCAAAATCGTTCTCATCTGCGTGGTTTAGAGCAACACGCAGCAGTAGCGTCCTGTGCCTGTACCTTTCCTTTGTCCTGAAATCTAATTTTAAAGTAACTAGGTATGAAAAGCTGCCTCATACAGTCACTACACTCTAACTTGTTTTCAAAGGGTGGAGCTAGTCGATCTTACTTAAATAAAAATGGTCAGCAACACTCCCCAATAATAATGTCAGCTTGTGTTTCTTTGAAATGTTTTTATAATTTCTTATGTAATTTGTGTGTCAATTTTTTTAAAGCTTAGACAAACTGCACACTGCACTTTCCGAGCTCTGCTTCTCAATCAATTACGTACCAAACATGATTGTCTGGGAACATACATTTACCCCAAGGGAGTACTTAACATCTCACCTGGAAATCCGCTTTACCAAGTAAGAGATTGCAAAATTGGTTTTTACTTAGTCAAAGAAAAGAAATAATTTTTATTCTCACATTATAAATACTGTGTATCTATTTCACAAGACTACCCCTAAAGTGAGCTATAACTCTCTAAAATAGTAAATTCTAATAACTGAGATTCCAAATCAATTAGGCATACAAATGCAGGCATACAAAATGTTGGCAATTTAAAGAAAATTTTTAAATAAATGTCCTCTGCTTACCTCCTAGATTCTGAGATCCTACTTCCATATCCTTTATAGGAGCCCATGAGTACTTATCCGAATAGTACAGAGATTATCTTCATGCTGCCACATCCCTGCAATGCTGAACCTTGTTTTCAGTGTTTGATTTTTTTCCAGTGTTTGGAGGGGGGACTTAGAAATATGAACTCAAGACCTGGCAAGGAATCCAGGAGGAAACTTTCCAACATCTTTTTTATATTATAATTATTATTATTATTTTAAAAGTGCTGTGGGCTGGTGTAGTGGATGCTTGATGCACTAATAGGTAGGTTCTTGGCTTGGGTTTTTTCTTCAGGAAATGGGTGTAGCAAAAGGTACATTTCAAATTCTGGTGAGAATTTCTCATTGTAAAAGCTATCCCTATTGATCAAGCAGGTTGTCAGCTTTGGTAAATTAACTGTATGTTGTGTATTTGACATAAGGTTTTAGGGGGTTTCTAGAGATCAGGACATGGCCTGAGGATATTCTTGTCTAGAATGTTCTCTTGATGCACTGAGAAGAGCTGATGGCATAAAAAGGGTAAAAACTGTTGACTTTTCATGAAGTCTTGGGTTTCAGACCCTAAACCGTGATAGTGCTCTGTGTAATTTTATTTTATTGCCTTGTGGGTGGGTAGCAAATCCACAAAAATGATCACTGGTGGTTTTGAGCATGCCAGCTAGAAATAGGATTTGCTATTAGAAGACTGCAGTGTTTTAATTTTTTCTCTTTCTGATTTTTAGTGGTATTTCTTGTAGAGGCCTTCAGAGTATCTTAATTTAAAGGATTGATTTCGTATCCTATATAAACATGTTAGGATTTACTACTTTAAGGTCGCATATATCTTTTTGTGTTTGAACTTTTGCTTATATTGCTATGGTAGCTTTATTCTGTCATGTAATACTTGCTCTGTAGTTTTATACAGTAAATAGAGCTCTCTGACTCTATTTACTGTATAAAAGCCTAGTCCTTTGAGGTCCTGAGCATACTTGATGGGTTATGCCCATTAAAGTCAGTGGGAATGGAGAACACTCAGCATCTTTCTGGATCAAGGTGTAAGTGGGAAGCTGTGCTCTAGAAGGTGAAGTATGGGAGTATGAATCAATCTGATACGCAGTTCATGCTTAATATCATTGGGTGATTATGGGAATTTGGGCAAATCAAGTTTTACCACAGTCTGTTAGGGATCCCTGTCTCTTAGGGATCATGATTAAAGTTAAGATTCTGGCACGAGTTTATTTTTAGTGAAAATCATGGTCAGGTTGCAGGCAATAAACCAAAATTCACAAACGCCTGCGAATTTACAGTCAGCAGTTATAGTGAACCTACACCCTCTGCTCCCCTCTTCCTCTCCCCCGTGCTTCTGCACCAGACCTGCCCCAGAAGAAGTCAGAGGTCTGGAAAATCTCAGAATCCAAAACAGAGTTATGCCCTTAATAGTGATTACTTGGCTTATATAAAGAACTCTAAGTTCCATGAATAGAAAGCACTATTTAAGTGTCATGTATTTTTCAGTGCTTTTAGTAGGAAATAAAAACGAATTGTGGCTAAATTCGTATAAACAAGAAATGCATATGCAGAGTCCACTGACAGATGTTTAGAACTGAAATAGTGAATGCTAACACAGTTGAAGGGGGCATGGTAGGCTGACACTTCCTTATGTAGAAGTGGTATCTTTTAATCCATTTTTAAAACTGAATATCAGGAAATTTCTTAACAGCGAGATGTAGTAATAGTTTTCCAAGAGAAGTGGTAAAAGACCTATCAAATGAAATCATGAAAATTAGGTTTGGCAAACTAATTATAGATATGCTGTAGTCTTGAAAACAATCCTACACTTGCGCAGAATGGATTTGATTATTTAATAGGACTACATTTCTAACATAATACAGTAAAATTCCAATAGTCTGGCATCCAATTGTATGGTACTCCCGATAGTCCAGCATCAAAATGACAAGAGCCTAGTGAGTGAGCTTTGGCAAAAATTGAGTCACAGGACAGCAGCGGCAGCAGCTGAAACGAGCGAAACTGGACGGGACCAAGTCAGTCTGCCGCTGGCATTGTGAGATGGTGGACAGTACTTGTGCTACTATAAAAAGGGTTAAAAACACTTTATTGTGTGTGTGTGTGCGTGTGTGTGTGTGTACGTACACAGGTCTCGACAGATCCGCTTATTTATTCACCCATGGCAAGTAGATTTCAGTCGGTCGCCCCGTTCACTGGCGGTTCGCGCATGCGCAGTGCGGGGCTGGTGAATTGTTTTTGCCATAGTTTGTCAAGCCGCGTGTGTGTGTGTGTGTGTGTGTGTGTGTGTGTAAAATAAAATAAACCATATATAGTACCTCCTGATAGTCCGGCATATCTGATAATCCGGCACTATCTAGGTCCCAAAGGTTCCAGATTATTGGAAGTCTACTGTACATTGTTTTGATTCAGGAAATTAAATGCTAGGTTGCCTTTTTTTTTTTGTAGTGCATGTACATTACATCACAAACTAATCTGAGGTGCCAGCATGAGTTAATTCTTTTACTTTGAATTTTGTTATTACTGAAATTTCCTTTTGTGCTTATTTTAATGACAAAATTAATTGTATACCCTTTTATATACAATTTATCTCCATATTTTTTCCTCCCTCCCCCTTCCCCTTTCCCTCTCTCTCTCACTATATATGTATAGGGAGAAGGGAAGGGGGAGAGAAGAAAAAATATGGACCTAAATTGTAACAAAGTACAAAGAGTTTGTCTTGAAGGACATTCCTAAACTTAAGTATGTGTTTATATGATACATAATTAGTTTCTCTCATGCAAATGTATTTTAGAAGCTTTTTAAAGTGTTTTCTTGACCAATCAGATTTGTTCTGGACCTATGGTTCCCTAAGTGTCGTCATAGTAGGTTTGACTACACAATCCTTTATACAGGCAGGAAGAATTAACTATTTCTTAATTTCATTAAAATAAAAAGGTAACACTTTTTTCTTTTAAAAAGGTCAATCGTTGGAATGACTATGTATAATCAAGCAACACAAGAGATTGCAAAACCTTCAGAGCTGTTAACGAGTGTCAGAGCCTACATGACAGTACTCCAATCAATAGAAAATTATGTGCAGATTGACATCACAAGAGTATTTAACAATGTTCTTCTTCAGCAAACCCAGCATTTGGATAGTCACGGGGAGCCAACTATTACCAGTTTATACACAAATTGGTAGGAACTTAACATCTATTGTGAGCTCTCTTTTTTTACGTTTAAATACATTTAAAATCTAATTAAACTGGATAGCTTGCATCAGGATATTGGAATTGTTTATGGTCTGAACACTTGCAAATTTGAAACAAGATAGATTTACTCTTTCTCCAACCATAGCTGTTAAAAAGCAGTCTAAAACTCACTGAACATGAAATTCTTCTGGTTGCAGAGGGCAAGACAAGGTCTATGCATAGGTAAGCCATTGAAGTGGGACTTACGTGGTGTGTAAGCCTTGTGTGACGTCCTTCTGCATAAAGAATGAATTTTATTCTTAAAGAACAATGCAATTTTTTTAATGTTAAGAGTAGCATGGCATCATTCTCATTGAACTATCATTTTACATCATTTTTTTTCTTATCCTAAGGTATTTAGAAACCTTGCTAAGGCAAGTCAGCAATGGGCATATAGCATATTTCCCAGCAATGAAGGCATTTGTGAACTTACCCACAGAAAATGAGTTGACATTTAATGCTGAAGAATACTCTGACATATCAGGTAAGCTTTTTGTGACATGGCTCTAAATACTCCTTGTGTTTTTTTCATGTGCTCAAGACTAAGTTTTAGAGAGATTGTGGAATACCAATATGGTTTTTAAATAAATCCTCCATTGTATAGAAGAATTTTATCGTTTCCATGTTTTCTCTCCTTGCTGTTTTTGTATTGTTACCCAGGGAGAAAAGAATCTAATTTTTTTCTATTCTTACTGAAACCGTTACTGGCTATATACATGTGATTTGTTGTTAGTAAATGCAGGAGGTGAACTTATTCTCCTGTGTTGTTATAACTTAAGCTTTATTCTGTATCCAGTTTTGAGATTGCTCTGAAAGAATGGTATTGCTCAATGTATTATGTCATTAAATCACTGCAAAATAAATGTTGGCTTAAAGAAAATTGTTTTTTTCTTCCTTAGAAATGAGGGCCCTCTCAGAACTACTAGGACCATATGGCATGAAGTTCCTAAGTGAAAGTCTTATGTGGCACATTTCCTCACAGGTTGCTGAACTTAAGGTAATTATATTTTGATATTTTTCCCTATGCACATTTTATTTATAGTGCCCAAGAGTGATGCTTTGCATGTTACTTGCTGAGTATTACCATACCACACCACAACTAAAAACAGATGACTATTTTTTCTCATTCATATCAGTCATCTGTGAATGCACAGTACACTTGAACACATCTCTGTATCATAGTCTCTCAATAGTTGGACTATGTCCAAAACACATTTTTAAAAACCTTTTCCTTTAAATTAACATTAAGAGCCTGCTACTATATTAGCTTATCTTGCTCACTTTGCACTTAATTTCAAGTACGCTTTATTTTCTGTTTTGTTGTTTTCAGCTCTCTCATTTTTTGACAAAAGTATCCGTTCCTGTTTGAATATTTCCCTTTGAAATAGACCCTGAGCTTTGTTCAGGTTGCTGAAATACCTTCTAAAATGCAAGCTGTATTCAAGGATTTGAATAGTCTGAGTGCTCTGGGACTGCATTATTGCAGTGCTTTCCAACTGACTGCTAAGACTAGTAGTACAGTGTACAACTTTGAGAGCCTGTTCTAAAAAGTTACAGCTACTATTACCTTTTTATTATACAGAGCAGAGCCTAGCCAGGGTGCATGGAAGTAGTTGCACCCCTAGAAACTCTACAGTGGCAGAACCTGTCCTGTGGGTCTGGACCAGCTCCTGACTCTGGGCACTGTGATCTGGCACACAGACTGCTATGCCAAACCTGAGTAGCACTGCAACCCTGTATGCCTTCTTATTGCCCAGAGCATGAAGCCAGGTCCAACCCCATCGGTCAGAAGCTACTATTGCCAAAGCAAATGCATAGTGGGCTTGCTCTCCAGCCTTTCCTCCCTCTTCTGGTCCTTCCTTTCACAACTGATGTTAGCATTGCAGTGCCCAAGCAGAGGTGCTGCTGTGGGTGGTTGGTACTCCTCCCCCCCTGCAAAGTGAAGAGAAGAAAGAGGACTGCACCCACTAAAGTGCATGGTGCGGCTGCTGCCGATAGAAAGGCAATAAATCTACTGTGGTTCTCTTCAAAAGTTGAATGGAAATTAACACTGTAAATGGGTATGCATGGAAAGTTTCTTGCATATGCAATCAAATTCACGTACATTAACACTGATAGTGAAAAAGTACATTTAATGTGTATGTATAGTAACTATTTCTAGGTGAAGATTCTTAAATATCTAATACTATGCTAATATTTTTGCCAGCTAGCAGCCTGTTTGTCAGTAGACCGTGGACTATAATAGTTATGCTGTTCATGTGATTAACCCCTGCAATATTGTAATTTATAGAATTATTAGCAATTAAGTAGCCATATGTAGTCCTTTTACAGTTGTGTAATTTTTTATTGCATGTAGTGGTGGGTTTCCATGTACTTGGAACATACTGCATGATAGATGTTGGCTTACTGTTTTTAAAAACAAATAGCTTAAACTTTCTGAGAATTTGATTTCCAATCAGATTTGTTCTGGAAAAAAATCCTTTTAGAATAGCATAATTCTTTTAAAGCGTGCGTTCTCTCTGTCTGTCTCTCTCCTCTGTTTTTCTTCATTATTGTGAATGTTGGTGATATTGAATTGCCAGAGAGTATGATATCCTTATAAAATATGATGTTAAACTGAAAGTTTGCCACCTTTGCCATTTCCCTAAATAGTGTGCATCAACCCTGATCAGAAGGGACCTACATGAAATTAGGAGTGGGTACTTAATTCCTAATGCCCATTCAATCCTTGATCTTTACACTAAGGCTTTCCAGGGGCAAGCAGTTCTTTCCAGGGTTTTTGTAGGAATGACACAGCATTCTCATTATATGAGCCAGTCGTCTCTTGAATCATGAACAGTAACAATTTTTGGATACTGTCCAAGTGGGTAACATCCTGTTAACAATTTCTCAAAACTCTCCTGGCCATGCATAGTAAAATACGTTCATATAGCCACCAAAGCAGTTTTTAAAATGGTTGAATTCGGATGGTTTTGAGAGGTTTTCTGAGACTACTAAGGATAGGGTTTCTCAGAGCACATAATATTTTTTCCTCAGCTTTCATAATAGTATCCTGTTTGGTGGCAAAATTAAAGAATAAATGCTTATCTCACTAACCAAAGTGCAGCTTTGATGGAGCTAGGAGTATTGGAGATGTCTGGAGACATCTCAGCTAGAAGCAGCTAGGGTGATGCTCAGTGTGTTTCCTTTGCTCCCCTCATTCCACTTGCCTTTAGCAACACTGCTAATAATGGAAAGCTTAATAATGCATATACTATTTCTTTACTTCTTTCCTTCCTCTTCTTTCTCTTCTCTTCATGTTGCAGTGCTTGGGTAGGAGGCTGAGGTATCCCATGCTGGCTCAGGGCATTGGAGTCATTGCTGTTGCACATTGCCCATCTTACTGCCCATTAGTAAGTTCCTATCTGGAAGAGGTGAAGTGGCTACTGCTTGTTGCCTAGCTAAGAAGCCATTTTGGGCACCATCTCAGACTCTCCCTTCACAACCTTGAACTGGTGTATTAGATCCCTCGAAATGCCTGGTGTAGCTGATAGCTATTCTGAGTAAATCTGTTAAAATGCAATTATCTGGCTAATCGTATAGTTGATACAATTAATCCGATAGCAGTGTCCCCTATCTGATAGAGGGAGCAAGGAGGGGAGCAAGCGAATAGTCGAGTCACTACTCAACTATTCGATAAGCATTTGCTTATCAGATAGTCGACTAGTGGCTAACATCCCTAATTCTGAGGCTGTTCCAATCTTCGAATCCGGAGAGTCCCTTCCTCTGTGCTCCTGTTTTCTTTTTCTGTCTTTCTTGTGCGTTGCAACTTTGGTAGTACTTTCAGGGACAAAAAGCACTAGACTTTTAAGAGTTAAAGTGGTGTCTAGAAAGAAGTGGGCATAATCTTTCCTCCACTTAATTGTGTGCAGAGCTACATGAAGATTGACTCCTCCATAAGAAACTCAATTAACATGTAAGATAGTAGTTACGTCTCTGAAGATAAACAGCCGAACGAATCATCATTCATTCACTGCAGCTTCCATTTTTATAAGAGTAAAATAACCTCTTCTTGCTTGTGGTTAGAGCATTTGAGGTAACAGATGCCTCACTAGGTGGTACAAAAATGTCTTGTTGGATGCCACAAGTTCAACTTTATAGCTGTGGTTATGCCGCTTCATAGTCTTTCAAATCCCATATAATTTATACATTTGGAGAATAATTATTACACTTGCATACTTGCTACAAAGATCTCTAGCTCACATGTGTTTATTTAAGGATCAAAGATAAACCCTTGCATTTATATATTGTTTCAGCCAAATTCTGTTTGACATTCAAAAGAATTCTGGCTTTCTTTTCAAGTTGACTTACTGCTTGAGAATAAATTGCATGGATTTAAATAATCTCGTATTTCCTTTTCTTTAATACTCTGTTGTGATGGGAGTCAAAGAAAATAATCTTGGGAAAGCTGCGCTGATATTTAATGTTTGAATAATTTATGAGGGCCATATTTATATTTTTAAAAAAGCCCTCTTGTTTCACATTAAAATGTGACGCTATCAACATTTCTGAGAAACCCTGCTTTCCAGTTAAGGAAGCTTCCTAAATTGACTACAATCCGAAAGTCACAAAAGTAAACATCTAGTGGAAAGAACAAGGGAGTGGGTCACTGTAATAAAAAAGCTATTGAGAATGTGAATGATTAGAATATTATTGGAGTGAAATAAAATTAGTACAGCATCTTTATAAAAGGTATATTGGTGAAATTTTATTCTAAATTCATTAAACTCATTCTGTGATATAATTTCAGAAGAATGTGCAAATTGCATTCCTGTTAGCAGCTTTTCCTCTCTTGGTCATTCATAACTCTTTGGTGTACACAGGATTTACCAGACTAATCCTATAGTTCCTTCAGAAGAAAGATAGAGGGAACATCTGGATTCCATGAGCTTGATTTCCTGCTTGCCAGATTGAAATGTCCTAAAGCATGCACCTATCTTTTTAACATACTGAGATCTATAGCTGACCTGAGGTCTTGCTTCTCTTTAGAAACTTGTGGTGGAAAATGTTGAAGTGCTAACACAAATGAGGACCAGTTTTGACAAACCAGACCAGATGGCAGCACTCTTTAAAAGATTATCATGTGGGTAACTAGTAATTTTGGTGTTTTTTAAAATGTTTTTGATTCCTGCACTTGTCTGCATAAATGAACTAGCATTGTGAAAATGATCCTCTGTATGTGAATGTTAAAATGTACATTTCATTCACTAGAGTTTAGTCATAATGTATGTGAACTGATTAAATTTTAAATTTTATCCAGCTTGATTTGTAAACAAAAAGAGATTTCAGTGCAAGTTAGTGCATAAGCATTTGGAGGCCATCATACAGAGAGGATAAAATGGATTTTGTCATCCAGCTGTCACATTTATTATCCGTAACTATAATTCTTCATAGTATATGCATCTAGAAGTACATGAATGCAGAGCAGAACTTGAAAAGAGTTTTGATTCTGTTGTGGTATGTTGCTGCATCCTTTAGAAAGTGAGGGGGTTTGAAGGTAAGTATTAAACTGAGACATTTTAGACTGTGCAGAGAAGAGTCTTTGCATCCAGACATCAACATCTGTGTGTAAACAAGCTCACTGTTGTGAAGTAGTCAGCAGCAGTACATATATTTATTGGCAAATACGAATATCAGCTACATACGAAAAACAGTTGTTAGGTATATTTTAGTTCTTATGATTTATGAATGTCTCGTACTTTCAACTTGGTCGTGTATTTTCCTACTGATGTTCATTTGGGGTAAAACATTTGCAAAGCCTTATTTTCTAAATCTTGGGATATATTCAAGTTCAGGGTTATTTTCTTGGGCTGCCCTTTGTACATATTTCTTTGTGATGATCCCATCCCCATTTTGGCACCAGGCATAGCTTTCACCGCATAAGTGCAGCTCTTGACAGAGCTAAATAACTATATCATGCCATGTTGACTTCTGTGTTGCTGCTGGTGGTAGCACTGTCTTTGGAGCTGGGTGCCCAGCCAGCAGCCTCCACTCTTCAGCCACCCAGCTCTGAAAGCAGCACTTCTGCCTGCAGCTGTGCAGTAAGGGTGGCATGCTATGGTATTGCCACCAGTGTTCCCTGTAAGGACTTAGGTGGCCACTCATAAAAGGGTCAAACACCGCCTCGCTGATTAGTAAAGTGCCCACAGCAGGCTGCATGTGTTTCTACTAGCAGTGCACATCACCACATACCTTGGTGTACATAACAAAATTTATTTTGCACGTGGATGGAAAAATTAGAGGAATTGCTATCCTTATTTCTATGCTGCTTCTGATGGCTGCTCAGCCTTCAAAGCTGGGCACCCAGGCACTAGCCCACTGATCTCCAGCTGCCCAGATCTTGAAAGCAAGGCCCCTCCCTCACCGCCCCCCCTACAAATAGTTGTGTGACCCCCTCCTCCTTGATCAGGATCCTCAGTTTGAGAAATGCTGTCTAGTTCACTGTTTTTCTTTCAGCTGTTGATAGTGTTCTGAAGAGGATGACCATAATTGGCGTAATCTTATCTTTTCGCTCATTGGCACAGGAAGCACTTAGAGATGTAAGAAATATTTATTCTGCATTTTGTTAAATTAAAAGATGAGTTAATATTGTATTTAAATATCTCCATATTCAGATCTCTTGGGTTTTATAAAATTAAACTTAAAATAAGATGTTTTGTGCATGAAGTGGGTATGTACAGAAACATACTGAACCCAAGGTTCCCAGTTCTGCAATATGAATTGGTTGCATACCATTCAAAACCTGCCAATGTTAGGACAGTTTTGACAGTGTCAGCATCTGTTTTTCATCTTCAGTAATGTGTAAAAGTGCTTTTTCCATTTTGTCAATGCTAGGCTCAATTTTGAATGTATTATGCTTCATCTGATATGCATAAAATAACTCATAAAAAAGTAATAAATTAGTGCCTAAGATTATTGAAAGAATTTTCTAGTTGCATATTTGTTTGTCTGTTAGGTTTTATCCTACCACATTCCTTTCCTCGTAAGTTCAATTGAAGACTTTAAGGATCACATTCCAAGGGAGACGGACATGAAGGTAATGTTTTGGGTTGAAAGTGCATCAGTCATTTTTATGGCTTACTAAAAACATTAATACTTCATGTTAAAAATACAGAAACAAAGAACATTCTGTGAATTTAGGCTACTGTGTATCTGTAACCTCTTAGTGTTCTAAAAAAAGTTATGCAATAATAGATAATTGTGATCTAGGAAACAATAATTAAGACCACTTTTTAATAACCAGGGACACACGACTTATGGAACTGTTTAAGAAAGGGTTGAAAAGCAAAGTCTCGTCCTGGGTTTCAAATTGGTAAAGCAGCAGAAAAGGACAATTCTTCTTTAATTAATGATTTATTGATGCAGCTTGTTAATGACACTAAGTTCTTTTGGCTAGTAGAAGGTGGAAACTCCTTTTGGATTTAAGCATATTAGGGGATTGAAACAAAAGAGCAAATAAATACATTATGAAAGCAGTCTGAATTTGGAGTTGACAGCAACCAGTGACGTGGTCAACAGTTTGAAGATTGCTTCCACAAATGAGGGAAATATCAGAGCCAAGAAGAATGTTTGATCAATTCTAATGGATAAAAAAATACAAAGCCTATTGTGATATTTGGCAAATGATAAAGCATCATTTGAAGAACTACATTTAGCTTTGCTTCCTCATTGGAAAAATGTATCAGAAATTGAAAAGGCCCAGAGAAGGGTTAAAAAGAAGTCTTATATTTAATTGGATTCTGTGTTATGAGCTCAGTGCAAACACTAGAATTATTTAGCCAAGAAAAGGGGAGAGTTAAACAGAAGGTTAATAAAGAGTGAGTTTATTAAGGGTTTAGTGAAATCAGTTAAATCCCTGCTTTTAATGCTCATGTACAGGGACAAGGGGATAATTCTGGTACAATAACTAGATGTAAAAAGGAGCTGGATAACTTTGACTGAACATATTCATATTATTTTCTATAACAAGCATAATTAACTCTCATATTTCAAGTCATGAGCAGGGTCAGCATCCCTCTAACTTAACACATTGCACAAATGATGGCTGCTTATAGCTTCTGCTAATTTTTGATGGGGGGCCACTCTAAGAATTTGGAAAGTGGTCGAGGGCAGCACTCTTCCATGATATTAATGGAGGAGATGCAGGGTCTGAAATGGAGGTTGGGTGCAGAAGGGAGATTTGGAGAAAAGACTGGGGTGCAGGAGGGAGACGGGATGAAGCAGGTGGTTGTGGCCTAGGGCAGGGAACTGGAATGCGGGGGGTTTGGGATGTGACCTAAGCTAGGAGGGGATTGTAATCTGGGGCAAGAGATTGGGGTGCCAGATCTGGGAGGGGGTATGGGTGCGGTGTAAGGTGGGGGACTGAGGATTTGGGTATGTTGAGTGGGGGGGGATGGTTGAGGCAGGAAAGGACTGGGGTGCCAGAAGCAGGCTGTGGCCAAGAGACTTACTTGCCAGCTGCCAATCTAGCCTGCCTGCAGAGCTTAACATGTTTTCCAGCCAGCCTGCCTGCTTGCCTGGCATGTGCTTCATGAATAACTGAGCCCAGGAGGGAGGGGCGTGATTCTTCTTAGCTACCTGTTATCCTAACAATCAACTCCTATTGGCTGGTTTCTGCCAGAAACTGGTCAATGGGAATGTGCTGGGGGCTCCTAAAACTTCCCCCGTCCCCTCCAGTTTTAAAACAGAAATGGAGCCCTGAAGCTGCATTTCTGTACAGTGTATGGGGATTCAGGGCAAGCAGGGGAGCCTGCCTGGAGCTCCCTGCTGCCTCTCCCAGGTCGGATCCAGTGGCTTGGCTGGTCAGATCCAGCCCATGGGCCATATGTTGTCCAGGCCTGTACTAGAGGCTATTTTTAGAGATCAAATACCAGATGCAAAGTATATATGGACTGCTCTGGTATAAGAGAGACATGTACTTTGAGTTATTGCACATCTTTTCTACTGTAGGGCATGTGTGTTTTTGCTCCAGATCACATTTGAAAGAGTTTTTTTTTCCTTAGAAGTACCTATTGGGGCTGCATGAGAGCCCGTGGCTGCTTCACGCACAATCATAAAGGACAGTGCTGTTCCAACTCCCTCAATTCCTTTCTGCTTCCTGTGATGGTTGTAGAAGGTCCTGATCTTGTGCAAGCCTCATCTTTAACGTCTTGTAGATAATTTGTTGTAGAATAGATTGGGTAGTTTAGCTTATCCTCATGTTTTTCTTTTAAAAGAAAAATAAGATTGTTTGACACAGTGATACCTGATGTCAATACCACAGTTATGCTTCATTCTCTGGGCCTCAAGTGCTATCACTCCTGTGGCATATTGGCAGTAGAAAAGGTTCAGAAAAGGGCAATGAAAATGATTAGGAGTTTGGAACAGGTCCCATATGAAGAGAGATTAAAAAGACTGGGACTTTTCATTTTAGAAAAGAGATTAAGGGGGGATATGATGGAGGTCTATAAAATCATGACTTGTGGAAAAAAGTGAATAAGGAAAAGTTATTTACTTGTTCCCATAACATAAGAACTAGAGGACACCAAATGAAATTAATAGGCAGCAGGTTTAAAACAAACAGACGGAAGTTTTTCTTCACGCAGCACACAGTCAACCTTGCCAGAAGATGTTGTGAAGACCAGGACTTTAACAGGGTTCAAAAAAGAACTAGATAAATTCATGGAGGTTAGGTCCATCTATGGCTATTAACTAGGATGGATAGAAATGGTGTCCCTAGCCTTTGTTTGTCAGAGGCTGGAAATGGATGTCAGGGATCATTTGATGATTCCTTGTTCTGTTCACTCCCTCTGGGGCATCTGTCATTGGTCACTGTCGGCAGACAGGATACTGGGCCAGATGGACCTTTGGTCTGACCCAGTATGGCTGTTCTTACGTGGCCAACCAATTCTGACCTTAAGTCATTGGAGAAGGCTCACATTAATGACAGATGCAGGATTGAAAAGGGACGGGGCAGCCAAACTTAAGTATCTGCTATTGGAATTGGCACTCTATCTTCCATTGGAACCTTCTTGCTCATTCTGAGTATGGGGGTCAACCTTGCTTCTTCAGCCTTGGCTGTATTGAGAGATGGATCAGTTTCACTAATGCCTAGAAGTACTGCAAATCTTCTAAGGACTCTGTACTGAACACCTTAAGACTGGAGGGAAAGACCTTCAAGCTCTACCAAGGACTAGGAGCTGCACTCAAAAGAAAGGCACTTCCCAGAGAGAGCCTCAGAATGAGAGGTTTGTTTACTCCAAAGCCTAGTTTAGGCCTTGTGAGATGACTCCCGATGTGCCACGATCATTGTTGTCACCTCAGATTTCTACACCACAAAATCAGAATGCTTTCCTGGTGCCTTCTATTCCTGAGACATTTGTAGCCCTCAGAATCTCTTGGTACCAGCTTCCGTGCAATTCAAGATGCTCACTTGGCATTAGCACCAAAGGTCGTACCACATGGGATCATCAGATCTGACAATAAGCATACCAGTTACAATGGTACCATCTGAGGAAAGCTGCAGATGATCTCATGGGTATCTCCTTCTCCAGAATTTGTTCCAGCCTCTCCAGTACTGATGGAAAACAGATCATCCATGATCTCAGGAATCAAATTTTTCTTCAGATGTCTTCATTTTCACCAGGGCATGATGAAATGCATACTAGAATACTCAAGGACCTGGGTGAAGAGATAGCTATGCCTTTAGCTATTATCTTTGAAAAGTCATGGTGGGTGGTAGAAATTTCAGAAGACTAGAAAAGGGCAAATATAGTGTCTATCCTTAAAAAACCAAATAAGGACAACCCAGGGAATTGCAGACCAGTCAGCTTAACTTCTGTACCGGAAAAGAAACGGAGCAAATAATTAAGGAATTCATTGCAAAAATCTAGACCATAACATAATAAGTAACAACATGGATTTGTCAAGAACAGATCATGTCAAACCAACCTGACAGAACAAGGCCTTGTAGAGAAGGGAGAAGTGGTAGATATGGTATATCTCATTAACAAACTAGGAAAATACAACCTAGATGGAACTACTATAAGGTGGGAATATAACTGGTTAGATAACCATTCTCAGAGAGTAGTTATCAATGAATCAGTCATGCTGGAAGGGTATAACAAGGGACGTTCCACAGGGATCAATTCGGGGCAGGTTCTGTTCAGTATTATTCTTCTCTTAATAGGACAAGAAGCAATAGGCTTAACTAGCAGCAAGGAAGTTAAGGTTGGACATTAAGAAAAACCTCCTAATTGCCAGAGTGATTAATTTCTGGAATAAATTGCCTAGAAAAGTAGTGCAATCTCCATCTTTGGAGATTTTTAAGAGTAGGTTAGACAAATAACTGTCAGGGATAGTCTAGATGGCGCTTGGTCCTGCCATGAGTGCAGGGGACTGGATTTGTTGACCTCTTGAGGATCCTTCCAATTCTTTTATTCTGTGATTCTGAAGTGCATTTGTTTGAGAAGTCTGTGTGCAGTGCCTACCCTTCTTCTCACCCCACCTTCACAGCCCCCCGCTTTCAGCCTCAATTCCAGCAGGGTGCATACTACATGGATCCTTACGCTGTCACATTTGGACAAATGATCCTTCAACCGCTGTCAAATAGACTTCAGGTTCATCTCCAGTTGGGACTTTTGTGAATCACCAGTAGTGCCATGAATGTGGACACGGTACTTGAGCTGAGGCCTCCCTGGTGTCAAATAGAACAGGACAATTACCTTCTATATCTTACTTACCGCCCCAGAATATTAGCCTTTTTTATAACCATCACGTAGTTGGCTCATTCAGTTTGTGATAATGCCCAGATCCTTTTCACATTGTGTAGCCATACATTTGATTTTTCTTTAAATGAAGTATTTTGCACTTATTTTTATTGTTTCATTTAGCTAATTTAAGATAAATTATCCAATTTGTCAAAGTTGTTGAAATTCTAATCATGCCCTCCAAAAGCTTGCAACTCCTACCAACTTAGGGTCATCTGCACATTTTCTAAGCATACACACTACTCCATTAGCCGAGTCATTCATGAAAATATTGAAATAATTCTGAAACCAAGATCAACCCTGTAGAACCTCACTCAATGCTCCTTCCCGGTTGGACAGCAGATCATTGATAACTGCTCTACATTTGGTATTTCTACCAGTTGTGAAGCCACTTTATAGTGATTTTTGTCTAGATTGCATTTTGCTAGTTTATTTAGGAGAGTGTCATGTGGAACTGTATCCAAAGCCTCACTAAAAATCAAACTTTTTTCCCTCCCATCCCTCAATCCAGCAAGCCAATAACCCAGTGGAAGAAGTAAATTAGGTTGATTTGATGTGATCTGTTTTTGAGAAATCAAAGTTGGCCATTCCTTATTAATCTAGGTGCTTACAAATAATGTACTCTATTAACTGTATGATCAGCCATAGACATTTTTATCCCTCCCATCCCTCAATTCAGCAGTCCAATAACCCAGTGAAAGAAGGAAATAACTCACTAGAAGAATAAACTGGAATCCATGTTGTGTGTCCCATTCGTATAGGAATGAGAGAATGCAAGGGAGTGTATGATTTATAGGTGTTCTGTGTAGTAGGAAACTTCTCATGCAGTACCCTGTGTCTGTTAGCTGAAGAAGCAGGAAATATTGTTTATCTAACCAAATTAGGATCAGTTGAGGTTAAAGATAAACACTAATGTGGTCATTGAGAACCTTTACAGCTTAAGTGGATTTAAGATTTGTTAAGGAGCACTATAAAAGGTGGCCACTTTATAGGGTAACTTTGCCAAAGACATGTACACTAGCTTGTAATGAGTATTTGTGCCATTTTTTTTGCTTTCAAACTGTACAAATCTGGTAAAACATAAGTAAATCCTATGATGTCAAGCCTTACAGGACTAGATGTATGTTGAAAAAAGCGGCTTAAAACAAAAATATCAAAGGGTATGTAAACCCGTAAACAAACAAAAACACAAAAAAAGGAAGGCAAGAAAAAATATGATTTTTATGGCAAGATTCAAGAAGTCATTCAATCGACAGAAAATATCTGTCAGAAAATTGAGATCCACCTTTCTTGTGAAGCCAATAAAAGGAACGTAAACTACTAATAGCATGTAACATGATTAAAGGTTAAAAATGAGGAAGGCTGGAAGGGACTAAGAACAACAAATATTAAGACATAAAACAATACAAAATGCATTAAACAGATATTAAAAGCAGGAAACTCCTGAGGAAAAAAGTTTGACCTACTCAACTGCCAGAATAGACAGGCAATTAAAAAGATAAAGGAAGTTGCAATGAAGCTAAATGATTTCTTTGTATCTGGCTTCACAATGCATATTCGGTGCTTTCATTTTAAGAAATAAAGATGAGACACTTCCAGATGTTGAAATATCAAGAGTTGGTGCTTGAACAGGTAGATAACGAAGAAGGAACAAATTAGTAAGAACATGATTGTTTAGTTGCAGGAATTCTGAAAGAACTTGAAAATGAAGTGGCTTAGCTTCTAACAAAAATATGCAATCTCTCCTGGGACACTGGATACTTTCATACTGGATCAGACCAGAAGCACATCTGGTCCAGTGACCTGTAACTAGAACCAGATGTTTCAGAGTATGATGCCAAGAACTCTGTTTTGGGCACTTACGGAGTAGCCAGCCCAGAGGGGAACATTTCATCCCACTTTGGCTATTGTTTGAAATTTCAAATGTGAAGTTTAACTTTGAATATTCTCAATAAGCATAGAGAAGTGTAATGCTTACTAAGATCCTGGTCTCCATGATTAAAAATTTGCCATTGTACCAAAGGTGTAGAGGGTAGTAAAATCTACTTTCAAAAGAATATTAAAGACTGAGAGAAAGAGAATGAACAGGAAAAAGGCAGCTGTTTCAGAACATGATGTAAAAGAATATGGAAGCTAAGTGTTTACCTGCCAAGCTGTCCTACAGGGGGGTCTGACAGAAACAAAATTTGTGAACTATTGGTTGAAATATTAAATATATTGTAAGGGTGTCAAGAGGAGGGTAATTGACTAATTGCATACTTGATACAAATTGTATTAAGTACACAATTAGCTAATAAGGAGCCTCGCTGCGACTCTGCAGTTTAAATGTAATAGGAGCTGGGTATGCAGGCAGCTTAGCTTCTTCTACATTTAAATGGCAGAGCTGCAGCAGGACTAGGTCTGGGACATGGTGCAAGCTGGGACTTACGCGCAAGCCTACCCTGGGTGGCTCTTACTACATTTAAAAGGCAGAGCCACAGCAGGGGTGGGTCAGAGGCAGCAGGGGGAGGAAGTGAGTAGTCAAGCAGTGACTAGACTACCCAGTAAGCCTAAGTTTATCAAGTAGTCGCTTACTTCCCTAATATATTGGATGTACAACGTTTCTATGCCTAAGATTTTTCAGAAGTAACTAGTGAATTTGGGGTGCCCAATTTGAGACACATTGAGGACCCAATTTTCAGACAATTATGAATACCCATCCTGTGAAAATGGGAACCCCTTGAGATGTTTTAAGTTGAGCATCCAAAATCCCTTGTTACGGAGAAAATCTTCACCCAAGTTAACATCATTATAGAACCATTTAACTTCTTCCTCACACTGCATGAACATATGGTCTTAATTGGCTATATTTATGTTAAAATAGTTTGAAAACATTGTTTGACATGTCTGATCTGATTGCTTACATCTTTGCTAGGTTAACTTTTTTTTTCTGCATCTTTCAGTTAGAAGAGCTAAATGGGTGTTAAGATGTTAGGGCTGGAGGCAGTTACGGAAATTTACCAAAGCTTTGTTTGGCTTGACAGCAAAAAATGATAACCTGCTAGCATGCCAAGTACTGAACCAACTGTTTGATGTAGGTTAGATAATAATACAAATCCAAAGGCTCTTCATCATATTTCAGAGACTGCAGTTCCCTAGTGTTCTCAAACTCTGCAGTTTAAACATTTCAGTACAGCTGTGTTCAGAAATGAGATTTTTAGAAAACATTTGGTGATTTTCACCTTGTAATAATTACCATTCCATGTCTCAGGTGGCAATGAATGTATATGAGCTGTCATCTGCTGCTGGATTGCCATGTGAGATCGATCCCGCCTTGGTTGTAGCACTGTCTTCCCAAAAATCAGGTAACAAGTCATATAACCTTTGAAAAGTATATTTAGCCATGCAATCTGACTCTATTTGATGGAAAAAATCGAGAAATGTGTGCAGATGTTTGCAGTAGTAGGCAAAAAGCTGTAGGTGGATTATTGGCTCTTTTTGTATTGCCTGAACTGAGCCATGTATATTGCCAGGTGAATTTTTCTTTGAAACTTAAGCATTTGCTATGTAGACTGGAGTTTTGTGAGCTAACTGCATAGGGAAATGGGTAATAGGTGAAATGTGGATGAATGTGATGCCTTTGGGAAAACTGGATTCATTTAAGGAGAAAAAAATATTGGGTTGTGTATTGAGACCAGCAGAAGGCAAATAGTTATTTTCTGATGCACAGTAACTATTAAATCCTTTCCTCTCTATTTGTAATGTTTAAAATGTCAGAGTTTCAGAAGCAGTTAATAAATCAATAATGTGAAATATATGAAGGTTGTGTTTTATGCAAACATTAACATGACGGCAGACAAAATATTTAAAACTATGCTTGTGAAAGCATCCAAGGCACGTTGTAATGATTTCAGATTTTACATCATTCATTTTAAAGGGCCTTTGCAAATCCTTCCTGTTCTCTAGGTTGTGTTTTTTTTTTTAAGGGGTGTAAAAATAAATGAAATTCTCAAAGCTGTTTGGCTGATATTCATTTTGTTCCCTGTGTTTCTTAGCAAACACTTGATTATTCCACGAAAAAGAAGGTGAAACAGTGATAATACAAATCCATGAATACATCTTATTTAAATTAAATAAAATAAATAAATTAATGGAGCTTGCCTATCTCCTAGAACTGGAAGGGACCTCGAAAGGTCATCGAGTCCAGTCCCCTGCCTTCACAGCAGGACCAAGTACCATCCCTTACAATTTTTTGCCCCACATCCCTAAATGGCCTCCACAAGGATTGAACTCACAACCCTGGGTTTAGCAGGCCAATGCTCAAACCACTGAGCCATCCCTCCCCCTTATTTGCTTTGTTGTTACTCGTGACTGGATATTTACAGTGTGTGAATGGTTAGATAGCCTACCTAACATGACTTTTTTCCATTTTTTTCAGATAGGGGTTGCTTTGGGGTGGGAAGAAACACATTTAAGTTCCTGAAGACATTTGTTACTATTATTTTAATATTAAATTACAAGTTGGGGTCAGGCTATCTGAATGGCTTTTTAAAATGTCATTAGTAAAGATTAATATTTGTGTGATTCTGATTTCGCTTCTCTTGGTGGCTCTAACAGAGCATTTCTCAAATTAGAGTCCATGGGCCCAGCTGACCAATTCCCCCTCTTTCCCGTCTTCAATGCTGGGCTAAGACGAGCTCTCTGCCTGCTCTGGTTTCCCATAGCTCCTGGTCCTTGTATGTAGACCCAAAGGCAACCAGTGAAGCTCAACGCACTGTCACTACCCAAGTGCTGGCTCCATAGCTTCTACTGGCTGGGAACCACAACCAATGGGAGCTCCAGGGACAGTGCGCAGAGCCTCCCTGGCTGCCCATGTGCCTCGGAGACCTGGTGGGTGTTTCCTGGGAGCCATGGTAAGCACCACTGGGCACCCAAACTCCATTTTAGAGCCTGCACCCCAAATGTCTGCCTCAGTATCAAGGCCCTCCCCCATCCCAAGCCCCTCATACCTGCAGTTCTGTGGATGTGTGCTTTATATCCATGAGTATCCACATCCGCGAATACCATGTCTCACTTTTGCATATTGGGATACAGATTTTGTATCTAGAACCCTGAAAATTTGTGGGTGTCAAATCCACAGATCATTTATGCAGGTTTTGATGTGAATATCAATTTTGTATCCACGCAAAGCTCTAATCATGAGCTAGTCAACATATGCTAGCCATTAATAGTGTGTTAGACACTGTAATTCACTTGACTTAACTTTCTAATCTCATGACAAGGTGACAGCAATAATATTTTAGACAATGGGAAATAAATTATAACACTCAAAGGCAACTTTTCTTCAGTTGTCATTAGTAGCTTTGTTGTCTTCACTGAAGTTACTAGATTTACACCAGTATAACCCAAAAAACCAGAATTTGTCCTAAAAGCTTTTAATTATAATGAATGTATAGTTTAGTAGTGACAGTAAGGAAGGATACCGCTTTTTCCTTATTCTTACAAAAAAAAAAACACCAAAAAACTATCAGGAGTTTCTTGTCACCAAGATTTTGTGCAGTAAATCTCTCCTTTCATGAAACCTGAGAGCGAATGCTGCTGTTTGGCCTTATCACTTAGCCAGACAATTTCTACGCTTGTCTCCTTGTAGTTGCAAATAAACTCTTGTCTTTTATTTTTAAATGGAAGGAGTTTCTTCTTATTTTCAGAAAATATTAGTCCAGAAGAAGAATATAAAATCGCCTGCCTCCTCATGGTATTTGTGGCAGTCTCCTTGCCAACTTTGGCCAGTAATGTGATGTCTCAGTATAGCCCTGCCATTGAAGGTACTATTTATCGAGTCTTGTTAAATTTTTGTATGAATATTTTCTTGCTGAAATAATCTGGTTCTTAATCTTTCAGGTGTTTTTTCTCAAATACTTGCTCTTTAGCATGTTATCACATGTTTTATGGTGGATGGATCCAACAGTAAATTAGGTTGAATCTATATCCTGAGAGAGAAATGATTAGACATTTGTTTACCTTAATTTTGTTTTGAAGCCGTGATAAATTAAAAATTCACATTTTAAAGATGTAGTTCTAGAATATGCACTTTAGAAGTTACTCTCACATGAAGCAGATAACCTAAAACATCTTTTCTGTTTTGATTAATCTGAGAATTTACATTGCTTAACATGTGTGATGTTTTACTAACTTGTTAATTTACTACTGCTAGATTGGATTTGTGCCTATTCATATGACTTGATAGCTTAATATCTCAGCTACTGAGAATAAAATTTTATTTTTTAAATCTAGGAGACATGAATTGTAAGTAGTAGCTTCTAAGGAATCTTTTCTACTTTCCTTTCTTTTTTAAAAGAAAATGATCTTTGCCTCAAGGAAATTCTTTGCTTGCAATCCACAAAAAATGTTTAGCTCTCTCAAACAAAACTAAGTTTAACAGACGAGATTGTTGGAGCACTTTTGACATACAAACAAATCACTTTTCATCAGTTCAGACTTTTGCCTTCAGTGCTATTTACTAAGGTCCAGATAGAAATATGTCAATTCTGTGTCTATTCACTTTGACCCACAGAGTTTTCTTTGTCTTGACCAGAATTTGCTCTGTATCTTGCACAGGACAAAGCTTAATTAACATAATATCTAGCTTGTCAACGATTTCCTTCCCCAGCTCTCCCAGAATTAGTAGAAGCAGCAGGGAAAGGTCAACATTTCAAAAGCTTTGAATACCAAATTAAAGAAAATATAGTATGCAATAATTTAGATCCACAATATCCTGTTTCTCAAATCTTTGTGTGCATAACCGGCACTTGTGTACTGCAACAATTAAGTGTGCAGATTAAGATTGCAGTTGCTATGCATTATTGCATACACACACATTTTTATGGAAATTATATTTCAAGTCTCTGTTTAATTCAATGGTGTTAACTTCCTTGATGGGGGACATATTTTCTTCAGTCTTCCGTGTATAGGTATGCATTTCAACTTTTAGATAGTAAATGTAAAGATACCAGCTCAGCACACTCATATAATCCCAGAAAAGATGTATGTAATGAACAGAAATTAAGTGTAGCCTATTGATGAATGTACATGTCTACATCTTTCTTACATGAATAGGGGGAACAATTCATAGCACTCAGAGCTATTGATTCAGACTATCTGTAGAGCCCTGCAAATTTCTGAATGGATTCAGGTATCCACATCCGTGGATGTGGATATCTGCATTTTATTTATTTAGCAGCAGATGCAAATTTTGTATGTGTAGGGCTCTAGCTGCAGATTTGGAAAGCCATATGTGTATTGCATTCCATTTTGGGAGGCTTTTCCAAAACTAGTAAGGGCTAGAAACTTTTTCCCAGATTAAATGTTCAGGGCAGAGGCAGGAGAGGGGAGCAGAAAGAGACGAGACAGACCAAGACCCAGTGATGGGAAGTGAGTCATGGTGTCACATTCAGTGTTGTAGCTGGGGTCTCTGTAAGAGGGGTGGCATGTATAGTTTTTATCATTTGTTCAGGATGAACAGTACTTGTTACATTTTGATCAATAAATTACACTAGAAAATATCTTCTGTCACCAATTTCTCTTCCAATGGGAGCCTGACAGGAGCTCTGACAAGGAGTCAGGCAAAGCTGATGGCCTTCATAGGAACCCCTTAAAGTGGGGAAACCCGGGAGTGTGTGAATTTCCAAAACTCAACTGACCCTACTTAGAATGGAAAACTGCATGCATATGTAGTTGTTCCATCTCAAAAATGGTATATTGGAATTGGAAAGGGTTCAGGAAAGGGCAGCAGAAATGCTTAAGGGTATGGAATGGCCTCTGTATGAGGAGAGATTAATAAGGTTGGGACTTTTCAACTTGGAAAAGAGATGACTAAAGTGGGATATGATTGAAGTTTGTAAAATCATGACTGGTGTAGAGAAAGTACATAAGGAAGTACTTTTTATTCCTCCTCCTTACACAAGTATTAGGGGCCACCAAATGAAATTAATAGGTAGCAAGTTTAAAACAAACAAAGAGAAGTATTTCTTCACACAACGCACAGTCCACTTATGGTACTCTTTGCCAAAGGATGTTGCAAAGGTCAAAACTATAACATCTAGTTCTTTTTTGAACACTAAGTTCATGGAGGACAGGTCCATTAATGGCTATTAGCCAGGATGGGAAGGGATAGTGTCCTAGTGTCTGTTTGTCAGAAGCTGGGAATGGGTAACAGGGGAGGCATCACTTGATAATTATCTGTTCGGTCCATTGCTCCTGGGGCAAAAGGTATTGGCCACCATCAGAAGACAGCATACTGGGCTGTCTGTCCCAGGATGGCCATTCTTATGTGCTGTATTAGTGTTGTTAAGCACTGGCAAATCCTGGAGACAGTAATAAAGTTATGGACTTGAACTAGCTTCAGTTCCCAAGGCAAGCAAAAGAAGCATTTCAAAACCATAGACTTCAAGATATTCCAGAGTGTTTCCCATTAGTTTATCCAAACCCCAGGTCTCCTTCTATATCTCCTGGCAGAGCCCCAGACTTTCATGTTTGCTCCTACTAACAGAAGACTGAGATCTTGATAACTAGCCAAATCTCAAACTAATTGCCAGAGATTAGTTTTTCCTTAAGTTAGACCAGTCACCTGCTGACAGATGAACCAGAGAACATTCATGCTAGTTTCGCAGTCAAATTGTCCTTCCTAGTTTGTCTTTACCACACTGCCTATTCACTTATTTCTCTTCAGAGAAGAGGGAATCCCTCTTGAGCTTGACATGCAAACTGTCCATTCTTCTTTTAGTACTTGCTTATGTCCATTCCACTTAGGTGGGAGTACACGCTGCGTGCATGAGTTCCGGAAGCTTTTTACTCTTAGCAGTACCTGTTGGGCCAGCCGGGGAGCAACCTGGAATGGCGCCAGTATAACCACGTATATATTCCACTGCTGGCCCCTCACCCCCTCAGTTCCTTCTTACTGCCTCTGATGGTTGCTGGAACATTTTGCATGCTATCACAAGTATGCCCTTAGCACTCTTATATCTTGTAAATAGTTCTTCATTGTTGTAGTTGTTGAGTTTCTGTTGCCAGAATAGTTAATAGATAATTCGCCAGTTCCCCCCTCTTCACCCCCTCTCTCCCCGCAGGGGGTATGCCAGGGCCTCAGGGCTTCATACCTTACTGGTGCTGTTCAAAGCCTATGCCCCTTGGTGACCCGCATAAGGAGTGCCTAAAGTGCCTGGGGGAAGGCCATCTGATGGATTCCTGCAAAATTTGTAAGTCCTTTAAGCTGAGGACTAAGCATGACTCGAGACTCAAGCTACTCCTGATGGAGTTGGCACTCCAACCCCCTGCACCAGTCTTGGCACCGTCGGTGAGGAGCGATACTGAGGCACTGATCCCAGTCCCCGGCACCGAGTGCGCGCAAGAAGGTGCGAAGAGGAAGATCACCCTCGAGACAGGACCAAGGGGCATGTCCACAAGGGGGATGCCCAGAGGCTTCGTCTTCGGAGCACCATCGACATAGGCTGAGCCCCACACGGTCAAGTAGCCCAGAGACCCAGGACCTATCCGTGAAGGAGGTCCCACAGCCGTTAATCCTGGATACATTTCTGGCAGCCCAGGAGCTGATAGAGCTCACATCTTCACTGGGGCCAGCATGATACGGAAGTGCACACGGGCCAAGATCCCCAGGGAGTTAGGGCAACTCCAGCACCGCCTTCAACCAGTCACCAGGTTGTGAACTAGGTCCGGCACTGATTGCAATAATGGCACTGACCTCCTCGGATGGATGTCCCAAAACTTGGGGGTGCCAAGGAGGCCAAGGAGGGTGCGGATCCAATGGTGGAAATAATTACAGCTGATGCCCCAGCAAGGATTGCCCTTCCTCTCAAGAAGTCAGTGGCAAAAATTACTAAAAGTCTCTGACAAACTCCATACCACCGAGTCAGAAAGGGGTTGAGAGGTGGTACTCTGTGCCACAGGTGGGGCATAAGCATCTATTCATCCATCCATCAGCTGGCTCAGCGGTGGTGCAGGCCACGTGCCAAAGGGAGAGGGTGGCCGTCAATAAGTTTAAAGCCCAGCTCCTGCAGGGGTCCCAACAGGAATTTGCGGCACTGACAGAGGAAGAAAGGGTGGTCTCTAGGACGGCCCTTCAGGCTATACTGGACTCAGCAGATTTGGCAGCGCAGTCTATGGCCACAGGAGCTCGTGGCTTCAGGTCTCTGGCATTCCCACTGAAGTCCAGATGACACTTCAGGATCTGCTCTTTGATGGGTTGGGGCTTTTTTCAGAACAGATTGATAGCAAGCTGCACTGTCTTAAGGATTCTAGGGCAACGTTGAAGTCCCTAGATATTCATATCCCTGCCCCACAGCATCACTCGCTGAACCTGAGACCGCAGAGGGCGTACCAACAAGGATCCAGGTTTGACAACAGACGGAGGAGATGGGGGAATAATGCCAGAGTCCCCCAGGAGGTGCTCTCGCTCAGCCTTCGACCAGAACCAAGGGCCCCCATATAAGTCCCAGGGCCAGAGGTCAGGCTTTTGAAGGTGCGCTCGAGGATGGAGTACCAGCCCCAGTGCTAGATCACGCCTTCTCAGACAGACTCCCCTTTTTATCGCTCTTGGAGTTCTATCACTTAGGACTGGTGAGTCCTCAATATGGTGGCATGGGGATCTATCCCATTGGGGATCTATCCCATTCCTCCCATTGCCTCCTTCCCACCCCCTTTCCCCGTCTCTCTTTAGGGAGCCCTCTGAGTACCTTCTTCATAAGGAGGTCTTTTCGCTCCTATCTTTGGGGGCGGTAGAAGAGGTTCCATTTGAGGTCAGGAGAAAGGGGTTTTATTCCCGTTACTTCCTCATTCCGAAGTCTAAAGGGGGCCTTCGCCCCATCCTGGACCTCAACACCTTCATAAGGAAATCAAGGTTCAGGATGGTGACGCTAGCCTCCATTATCCCATCACTCGATCTAGGAGACTGGTACGCCACCCTCGATTTGAAGGACGCGTACTTTCACATTTCCATTGTCCCTCACCACAGAAAGTTCCTGCGTTTCATAGTGTTTGGCCTGTCCACTGCTCCCAGGGCTTTCACCAAATGTGTGGCAGTGGTAGTGGCCTTTTTAAAGAGGAAGGGCTCCACGGCTGCCCCTACCTGGATGACTGCACATCAGAGGTTGTTCCAGAGTCCAGGTTCTGTCCCATATTGTGTTAGTCAAGCAAACCTTCTCCCAGCTGGGTCTCTTATTAAATTAAACCAAATGGATCCTCATACCCACTCAAGTAATAGAATTTGTGGATGCAAGGTTAGACGCCATGATGGGGAGGGCATCCCTTTTGAGCTCCAGGTTCATGACCATAAAGGACATTATTCAGTGCCTCTAGGCCGCCCTTATGGACCATGGTGAGGCACTGCTTGAGACTACTGGGTCACATGGTGGCATGCACTTACGTAGTGCAATATGCCAGACTGCACCTCTGACCCTTCGGGCTTGGGTCTGCAGGCCAGCTCGCAACCACATCAGTGCTGTGGTTACCATCCCCCCCCGGAGGTCCTGTCAACATTGGACTGGTGGCTGAGGGAGAGCGAAGTGTGCTGTGGGCTCCTGTTTACCCAGCCCGCTCCCTCGATGCAGCTGGTGACAGATGCCTCCAATACCTGCTGGGGAGTCCACCTGGCAGACCTACAGATGCAAGGTATGTGGTCCAAAGCTGAGAGGATGTTACATATCAATATCAGAGAGTTGAGGGCGGTTCGTCTGGCCTGCCAGGCGTTCCTCCCTCATATGAGGGTCAGCTGTATTTCCGTTCTGACGGACAACACAGCAATGATGTATTATATCAACCGACAGGGTAGAGCTCGTTTCTCTCCCCTCTGTCAGGAGGCCTTAGCCCTCTGTGGTCTTTGCATTCTGCAGGGGGTACCTTCTTCCCGGGGGACCTGCAATACCCTAGCGGACCGCGTCAGCAGGGCCTTCTCCGTGCACAAGTGATCTCTCAAGGAAGAGGTGGTTCACCTTCTTTTCCACAGGTGCCAAACTCCCCTCCTAGACCTTTTCACATCTGTCCAACAAGAAGTGTCCACGGTTCTGTTCATACCGAGGGCAAGGTCCAGGGTTGGTGGGGGATATCCTAGCGATGCAGTGGCCAGTGGGCCTCCGATACACTCTTCTCCCCCCTCCCCCCCTTCCCCGGTTCATGAGGTGTTCCTGAGGGCCAAGAGGTACAAAGCAACATTGATTCTCATAGCCCCATCATGGGCCCACCAACACTATCAGTGGAGGACCCGTTGCCCTCCCACTTGTACCGGACCCGTTGGCGCAAGAGCTCAGCCAGGGCCTTCTATGTCACCCGAACCTACAGTCCCTCCACCTCACAGCTTGGAGGATCCATGGCTGCGTGGGGGAGTGCTCCTCTGTTCAGATCCGTTGAGGTGGGTGCTGATGGAGAGTAGGAAGCCCTCCACCAGGGTGACCTATTGGGCCAAATGGAAGAGGTTTTCAGCTTGGGTTGTTCAGAAAGGTAGGGACCCTATGTGAGCCCCATCCCCCTAATCTTAGATTAGCTCCTTGGCCTCAGGCAACAAGGATTGTCCACCTCCTCAGTGAGGGTACACCTAGCGGCCATTGTGGCCTTTCACCAGTGAGAAGGAGGAGACCCATGCCATCGTCAAGCATTTTCTGAAGGGTTTGAATAGGCTCTACCCACAGGTTAGGCAGCCTATTCCCCAGTGAGACCTAAACTTGGTGCTCGGGGGACTCACGTGGGCCCCGTTTGAGCCATTGGTTACGTGTTGTCTCTCTCACCTATCTTTTTTCAGTGGTTATCTCCTCAGCTAGGAGGGTATCTGAGTTGCGAGCTCTCTCTTCGGAGCTGCAATAGATGGTATTTTTTAAGGACAAGGTGACTCTATGGCCACACTCCACCTTTCTGCCAAAATTAGGGTCCCTGTTCCTATGTCTCAGGAGATTTTTCTGCCGTTTTTTTTATCCAAAGCCGCATGCAAATATGAGCGAGCACGCACTCCATACACTAGACGCTACAAGGACTCTTGCCTTTTATTTAGAAAGAACGAGACAGTTTCGTAGATCCACTCTGCTCTTCGTCTCTATAGCGGTCAGAAAGAATGGCCATCCGGTGTCAGCTCAGTGCCTGTCCTCATGGATCTTGGCATGCATCGGGGCATGCTATGACCTAAAGGGGAAATCGGTTCCACCTCTCACGGCCCACTCTACCAGAGCCCAGGCCTCCTTGACGGCATTCCTAGTGCAGGTGCCAATCGTAGACATTTGTAGAGCGGCCACATGGTCTTCGGTCCATACTTACACCAACCATTACACAATTACACAGCAGGCTAGACAGGACATGGCTGCTGGTAGGGCAGTGCAGCCGTCTGTTTCCTCTTAAGATTCCTCTTACCTACCTCTGTGGGTCTGGCTTGGGAGTCACCTAAGTGGAATGGACATAAGCAAGCACTCGAAGAAGAAAAGACAGTTACTTACCTCGTAACTGTTGTTCTTCGAGATGTGTTGCTTATGTCCAGGGCTCGCCGAACTGCAGCAAGCCCCGCTTGCCAGCTGCGCAGTCCGGCGATCTGCGCATGCGCAGATCGCCCGAACCCAGCTCTTCCAGGTTGCAATCTACTCGCCACGGGTGAGTAGATTGTATTATTTGTTGAGCCTGCTTATGTCCACTGCAATCCTGCCCACCTCCCCTTTGTCAGAATGTTCAGCAAGAAGGAACTGAGGAGGTTGGGGGTCATCGGGAGTATGTGCACAGCTATACCAGCGCCACTCCAGGGGCTCCCCGGCTGGCCCAACGGGTACTGTTAAGGGTAAAAAGCTTCCAGGACTCATGCACGCAGCGTGTGCATACACCTAAGCGGAATGGACATAAGCAATACGTCTCGAAGAACAGCAGTTATGAGGTAAGTTACTCTTTTCTCCAGAAGCTATTCCTGGGATTCGCCCATCAAAGCAGAACTATGAGAATTACTGACGTTGTTTTGGAGAACAAGCTATTTTACACACACGTTGGAAGGGGAACCCTGGACCGATTTCCCCTCCAACCTGTGTAAAATCCAGATTCTGAATGGAGGTCCTTCCCCTGCTTTATTCAAGAAATCTCTCTTTTGCCCTATAGTCACCACATGGAAAATAAATACATTCTATGTTCATTGAACCTGAAAGACACATGTGTGCGTGCGCGCATGACCGAATGCCCAGCTAATGACAAAATCTTTCATTTTTGTAGACACTTAAGTATCTTCCCAGTATATATATTCCTTCATTGCAAAAGTCTCTGGGATCTTTGTCAAGCATTGGGATATCCATAGAGCTTAAGAAGGAGGGGATTTTAATTTTTCACTACTTGTATGATCTTATGTTCAATCCTTATACTATTTAAACACTGAAATTGTCTCACCTTGTGATTTTTTTCATGTCTCTTGCCACTGCTGCATTAGATGGGCCTTTGCAATAAACATCTGCTATTTTTAGTACATTACATGTGACTTACCTGCAACATGAGAGTAAAATATAATAGTGTATTTCATTGTATTAATTTTAAGCATGTTCCCTTTATAAGCTCTTTACTGATTGTGGCTCTGAGGTCCAAAGCCCTCAGCACAATTGGTAGCCCATTTCAAGTTAGGTCACTGCGAAACCGTGACTCTGTTCCAGTTATGAAACATGCTCCTGTCAGCTACAACTTTCAAAGATTCATTTAGTTTTGAGAAGTGTTGCTAAAGTAATAACACGTCTGTTTTGTTTAGGGCACTGCAACAACATACATTGCTTGGCCAAAGCTATCAACCAGATTGCTGCAGCTTTATTTACCATCCACAAGGGAAGCATTGAAGACCGCCTTAAAGAATTTTTGGCTGTATGTACAGTTTGATAATTAGAGTTGATTGCTATAAAAATCAGCCTAAAATCAAATCAAAACTTATCCCTGTTGCAACTCAGACTGTTTTAGATGTAAAGTGGTCACCATTAAAGCCTTCAACAAGTTAATCTTTAGGGTTGGGTGAAAATTTTGGGGTGAATGATTTACTTACCAAAAATGCCACTTTGGTGCATTTGTAACCAGATCATCCCAATGGTTGTAGATGGAAAACAGTTGTTGAGAGTCAGTGGGGGTAGGGGGAGTTTGCATCCTGCATCTCTGCTTCTCTC
>JANRFK010006693.1:25263459-25290428 GCA_030068395.1 Apalone spinifera
CCCCCCCCCCCCCCCCCGCCATCAAGTTTAGTCAAGTGCCTAAATTCACTGGGATCTGAGAGATGCAGGTTTGAATTGCCATTCTGGAGCAGGGATTTTAAATCAGATTTCCCACATCCCTGGTGAGCATCATAACCACTAGACTATAGGCTAATCGTCTCCAAGGTGAATGCCTTAATAACTAGGCTAGAATCATCCTCACACTCTCTTTGGGGCAGTGGCTATTTAAAAATGTGTACAAAATGGAACAGTTTCCACAGGATGAATTGAGAGCAACATGTAGCTTGAGGGAGAGATCTTCATGTCTCTGCTCCAGAGTGGGAATTCACACGGGGGATGTTCCAGATCCTGAGCAAAGTACCTAACCTTTGGGCCAAAGATTATTAAGGTATTCCTATGTACATGGGTGTATGTTTGCTGCCCAGAAATTAACTTTTCCAATTTGCTGACAAATGTCATATGTTTTAGGAATCAAAACTAGTTATCTCCCTGACTTTTCAATTTGCTGCCAAACAAAAAAAAATCCATTATTTTCCCAGCTTTGCTAGTCAGAAGTATTTCTTGAAGAGCTAATCTTTCTATTGAATTTTGTGTTAAGAGTAGGTGGTTGTACTTTATTCTTAAGAACTTAATTTCTGATTTAGCATTCTTCAGATATTTTAAAAATTCAGATAGAAAATGTAATTTTAAGGAATTAGCTGATTTACTCTCACTTATATTTAAACTAATTATAAATTGTCTTAATTTTGATACACAGAATACAAATGCATATTACAAAGACTTAGATATTTATGGATTGAATGTATAATATTACAAGAGGTGGGTAAACATAGGTCAGTGGATGGTTAAACATGAGCCTAAAATTCTTGAAGCATTTTTGTGGTGTAATATTTGTGTTTGAATGTAGAATGTGCATGTTAATATGTTAAAAATAGAATACATGATCTCTTAGATTGTAATGCAAGATTGGAAAGAGTTACGTATACTGCCTGGGAAATGTATGTTTATATCCTTGTGAAGGTCTAAGAGATTTTCCACTAACTATAATTTATTTCCAGTTTATTATGTTAATCTGTCATAACAAGTAACCTTAGCTAACTTGGTGTATCTTTTGGATTGTAATTTTGAATTTGAAGTTCTGTTTGTTCAGAAACCATTTGATAGCTTATGATGCTCTAGACAGCTGAGAACTTGTTTAAGAGAGTTAATGGTGCCTTTGGGATGAACTGAAGATCCAGGTCAGGCCTGTGATATGTAATGTTTGGCTTAGTATATGTAGATTAATCCAGAACGACCTCATGATCATGTTCAAAAATCTGTCTCCAACATGAGATCAGATCTTTGTAACTTGTCACATCCATAAATCTGTGTGTTCATGCGTTTGGATTTGTTGGGGTTTTTTTAAGTTTTAGCATGCTTCACTTTTTTTTTAATAGAAATTAGCTCTCAATATTTTAGAGGTCCATAATGTTAAAATGACAGACTGCCAACTAGATAATCTGGTCTACATTTTCGAAAATAGCCAGTGATTGAGTTTCTCTGTTTTTGGGTGATCAACTTTAAGAAATAGACAGACATACCAATCTTACTTAGGTATATCTATATTGTATATTTTAGAAATGTATGTCTGTCCGTCTGAGTCTGTTTGTTCAAAAAATGTCTGTCAGTTTCTTCAAGAAATCCTCCTAAGTGGTAAGAGCTAGGATCACGAAATTTGGTTTGCAGCTTCCTCTTATTCTAACTTAAAGGAAGGTCAAGGTATGGTTGTGCCAAGAAAACGGAAAGTGCTAGGAATTATACCGTGTTCCATAACATAGAAAGGGAGGAGGCAGGAGGGGCAGAAAGAGGAGGGACACAATATTGAGAGTGGCCCCTGGGGGCAGTGAGCGCAAGGGAGAGGTATATGCACTGTGGCCACTGGGAGGCAGCCACACCACCAAGAGAGTGGCTAGGGGCTGTGCTATCTTGCCTTCCCCAAGACCAGGTAAGGAGGCTCCCTACCCCAAACTCTTCCACCCATCCTCTGCCAGCCCTTGGCTACAGCACCAGAAGGGACAGGAAGGCCTGTGCTGGCTGGGAAGAGACAGAAGGCCCATGGTGGCTCGGAGCGGGGTAGAGAGCCCTGCCAGATGGGAGACCTCACCCCCCCCCCGAGATTCTCGTTCCCCAACCCTCGCTCTCCCATGCCCCCATCCTCTCACACACACATATACCCAAGGCTCTGCCCCGAAGGACCTGGGCAGTGTCAGGTTAAGTCTTTTAGCTAAACATATTTTTTGTGTGAATTTGGGAAGGTGGGAATTTGTCTTTATCTTTAGTAGTTAGAAATGTACAGTGAGCAGTGCTTTTTGCAAAAGCTTTCTCACTTCTGGTAATGCATTGTTACTTTGTGGAAGAAAAAATCCTCTTAATCCCTTGACTTGGTTAATTTTGTTTGCCACAACTGCTGGTAGCATAAGTTTTGTGTAATATGAAAAATATTTTTCATGCAAGTATTTCATTTTTGATCATGTAATCAAAAAAGTACACCTTTGACTGCTGAGAATATAATTAAAAAATGGTAGTCACTGACATTTAATTCAATTTGGTGTAATCCAGTTTCTTTCAATATTTTTTTTTTCATGGTTAGCCTGAGAATTGTCTTCTGATAAAGAAATGTACTAAATAACCTAATTGCTCTTTACTCATTGAAATTAAGTATGGGGATATTCTAAAAAATATTTTGAAATGTGAATACTATCACCTTAGATTAAAAATAGACATAGCAAGTTTTTTTTCCTTCTGGCAAGTTATTTCAATTTTTTTTTTTTTTTGGAAGGGGTAGTGATTTGGTCCTTAAGAATATTTTAAAGTGAAATTTCCCAACTCAGAAACTTAGATCTGTGAACAGGTACTAGACATGGGGCTGCTATGTCATTGGCATGAAGTAAAAATTCTGTTTCTGGAAGCTGATCAAATATTTTTATTTGTGTATTCTGCAGTTCATTAAGATAAAATTATCAGTTCATTTATTTTCAAAATGATGTATTGAAATCTGTGTCCCTGATCTTGCAAAGACTAAAGCAGATGTTTTCATTTTTGTGGTATCTAGGTCTTTATTGGTAAAACAAGTTGTTTGGTTTGCCTACACTTTAGCTAGCAATTGTGATGAAGTAATAATGTATACATTCTTTAATTATAGGTAGTATTAGAATTTGACCTTTTGCAGAAAGTGTGTTTGTAATTTAATCATGGTATTTCTTTTCTAACATGTATTATGTTGTGCTAATAACCTACAACAGTAAAGGAGATTTTTCTTCCCAACAGTTACATTAAATGACAGTAGCAAAAACTGATCAACTTAGAATACAACAATGACATTTTAAAATGTATGTTGATTTTCAATCATTTTTTGTAGCTTGCATCATCTAGCCTACTGAAAATTGGTCAGGAGACAGACAAAACTACTACAAGGAACAGAGAATCTGTTTATTTACTGTTAGACATGGTAAGTTCTCATGCTAAGGCCCTTTTGACAGATACCCTTGCTGTTGTAACTCATCAACCAGTAGAAATACTTTCTGACATCATGACACTAGGATGACATTAAGAACTGAAGTTCTTTTGATTTTTTTTCTCCCATCTCTCTACACAAGTATTTTTTTACTATTGAGTATTATGTTTCTCTGCGTTGTCTAGAAATGCCAGAAAAGGTTATAGCGTTAGTCAAGTAACTTTCACAATTGAATAGTGGATTCAGCTTTATATTGATGTCACATTAACTTAGTGCAAATTAAACTAAGAAGATAACTCATGAGAGTCTGTTCTGAGCATTGCTTTTAGTGTCCAAAGCCTGTTTAAAATATTTGCAACTAAGTTTGAGAAGCTTTCCATCTGTTTGCTTAAACTCTGTACTTGAAAGTACTTTGTGGGATGAACATGCTGCAGAATTTACCTTTTCACTCTTTAGCCAAAAATATAAATTCTGTTCTGGTGTAGGCTGATAGTAATCAAATGCGGTAGATGAGTCTCAAATCTTGATAGTTTAATTTTGTACATTAAGGAAGCTTGATACATTTTTGCTCTTTTTCAGATTGTGCAGGAGTCTCCATTCCTGACAATGGATCTTTTGGAGTCTTGTTTCCCTTACGTCTTGTTGCGAAATGCATACCATGCTGTCTACAAACAAAGTGTCACATCTTCTGCATAAATATCTACTTACTGAAGACTTAGCACGCATCTATGTTGCCTCAGTTTTACCTGTAAACTGTGGAGCTATTTTACTTTATGGCCTGACAAACAGTTTTGTGGATTATAAACTTTCTTCCATACAGTTGTATTTCTGATCAGTGGTTTCTTAATATGGTTGTACTACAATATGAGCTTGATTGATTTTAGGTTGCACATTCATGGAAAATACTCCTTTTTTTATTTTTAGAGTATTGGTTATCTTTACAAGACAAACACTACTTCTGCTATATGTTTTTGATATTTGATCATGCAAAACCATAATTGCTTGTTTATTTCCAAGAAGAAAAATGTATTTAGTGATTATTTTAGATAGTGTTCTAGTTTTCATCTGTGTGTAAATTATTTCATATAGGGAAAGTTATAATCTGTACCTATTGTTCTTATTGAAAACAAGAATTGGATGTGCATTTCTGTGAAGTAATTACAGCATTTCTACTTTCCTTTATTTTGAAACATTCGCCAAACTAAGTACTATGACACTATAGAACATTAAAAATGTTATAGGACTGTTTATCCCCAGACAGCAGTCCTCTCCCAATATTCTTAAACAGCACGTGGTGTTGTTTGTATAAAGCAAAGTGGGAAAAATTTTTAGACTAACTTCCATGGTGCCCTGTTGGCATTAACACTACCATTGTACCCTGATGTATAATAAATATTCTTACACATTTATCAGATGTTGATAAAAATGTTAGCCCTTAACCACTTTTTATATGTTTTAAATTTTTTGAAATTCAAGTGTACCTTCCATAACATACAATAAACACTAGACTGTATTACATGTTGGTGAATTTTTTTTCTTCGTAATGTAAAATTACAATTTAAAATCTTAATTTATCCTAACACATTAAGTTTAAACACTGATCTTGTACATTGTTTTGCAGGTCAGTTGATTAAACCCTTAATCCTTCCATGTGAAAATTTTGTAATATCCAGCTTTGTGTGGAACTCCACATGTAGAGTAGACAACTTATAAAAACTTCACAGGAAGGAATTTTAAAAATACACATGAAACATTAGTTGAATGCCACAGTCCTTCAACTTCCCATTTTACAGGGTACAATATAAAAAGTGTATTTCTGATGCATATTAACACCGATCGCACCCATATGAAGAAAATGCACTTCTAAAGAGTAAAAATTGAAAAATTTTAGAAGCAGGGAAAATGCTGCTAAAACCATATCAGACATTACTGAACAAGACAGATATATAATAGATCTATTTTTGTCAGCCATGCAAATTGGCATGCAGGATAAAGTTGGCTCATTTGAGTATGAAAGCTGACCAGATGGTTTGCTCTTTGATCAGCACCATAGAGACTGTGGTTCTTAACAGCTCCATCTCTGGACATTGTATAGGGCCCCTGTCCTTGGACGCACTGGTAACTTTTTCTGTGATCAGAGAGATGTTGTGTGCTCATCAGCTATAATGAAGGAAAATAAGCCAACAGGATGAAATAGAAGTAAGTAGCATATGACATCCATATTAATTATTTATTCAATCTATTTTTAAAATTAGGGAAATAAAAATGTTGCTTTTTGGACTGATATGCAGTATCATAAAAAAGATAATTGATTTGTGAAAAAATTAAGTTAAATGGGAAAGCTGATGCAGCTTGTTAATTCAATACCCTCGTTTTAATAATGTATCAAATTTCTGCCTTCTAATATTTATTTAAATAGCTTTTGCTTGACGTACTGTATGTTTGTGGTAAAAGAGCTCCTGTCTTCCAATTGACAACAGCCGCATGTCTTGAGCTTTGCAGTCAAAATCTGCTTATGGAATAGCCTGGCTATGTGTATCTTGATCAGGGTGGGGAAGAAAAAGAGCGTTGCATGTTTAATGGTTGCTTTGATATTAATTAGCCAATTCACTATTGGTCACTTTGGTAATTTACCCAGGTCACGGTATTTTAAATCCTAACATTCGCTAATCCTGACTGCTGCATATGTCCTTTCTCCTATCTAACCAAAGGTAGTTGAATTTTACTGCCAGGAAATCATGCCTGTTTGGCCATCCTCTTTCTAGCAGGTCTCCTACACATCTGCCAGCTGCAAACAGTCATAACTTTATTGAAAATGTGTATTTATTTATTTAGGGCAGGTCAGGAGCTTGCTTTCTGTGTTAGACTGCCAACATCTGACCCTCAGGGCAATAATCTGGTGTTTGCAGCTTGTCTATGACTCTTTCTGGAGCGCACACTGTCAGCACATCTTTCTCACTGCACCATCTCAGTATATCACAAACCCAGCAAGGTAGCATTATCAGTCCAAGATTGAAAGGCTCACCACATGAGACCGCTCTCCTAGCCACTGCTGAGAACAAGTGAACATTAAAAGCTCCCCTGTCCACTGAACAATTCAGAGCAAAGGAAAGGAGACTTAGGCATGCAGGAGCATCATCTCCTCAGCACACCCTGAGTACTTCAATAGAATACAAAGAATATGCTGGACAGAGAACCACAAAGGAACACAGAAAATTCTCTTCCTGCCAAACAAAATGTGCAAAACATATAACATTAGGGAAGATGATTCTGAAACTAAGGAAGGAAATGTAATCCATTGTCGTCATGCTGTCATGATAGCCCAAACCTCTAAAGAAATTCTAGAGCAATGTCAACATAAATGCCATTATTTCCACCAATCAAGCATGCATGTAGCCAAAGACGACGCCTGCTTCACAAATTAGTTCAGTTTGATAGTTTGGAAATTGAAAGTATTGGCTAGTTAGGCAGTTGCAGAAAATGTGATTTCATCCAAAAGCCCCTCGCCTAAAAAACCCACCTTTTTCCTTCTGATATAAGGAAAGAGGCTTCAACTCCAGGAGATTAAGTATTCCAACTTTCTAGATAATCTAGTGCTGTAGGCCTTAAGCCAACCAGATGAGCTCTGTCTCCTACAAGTAATCTCTGCAAAAATGACATAAATTTTAATCCATTATTCCCTCAGCCAGAATTCTAAAAACAGAATAGCCCAATAGAATTTGACAAATGAGTTCTGTCTCTGGAGCTTCAAGCTGTTACAATTGCGTTTGAATCCATGACTGCAATGCATTTGTCTCAAAGTGTTTGTGACAGTCATGTGTGCAACATGCGCTGTCTATTCCCAAACTGTAGCGTATGGTTCACAAGACTTGTTCCAAATTCCATACCCATTCATGGATAAGGTAAATTGCTCTTTCAGTGCAAACAATAATGTTTGACAAATTGTAGCCCAAAAAATATTAATGCAGCTGAATTGCATAGTGACTATGGCGCTTTCTGTTTGTGGTTTTTATTCAGTGCGAAAGGGCTAAATCTCCAAAGCAACCTCTGGCAAAGGGGATTAAATGCTGCATCAGAGACTCTCACTTGGCCTGTGACTAGTCTGTTCCAGAAGGTACACCCCAGAGCTGCAGGTGGATGGAAAAATTATTGGCTACTTCTAAGAAAGATATGCAATAGGGATGTAAAATCCCATTTCATTGGTTAACCAGTTAAACATAAAATTTAACCAATTGAAGGGGGAGGTGGCTCCAACCCAATTGTGCTATGTGGTTGTTGGAGAAGGTAGTTCAGAGTGCCACAGACTAGCTTTATTAATCTATATCAACTCCCTGCTGTCAGTCAGAGCCTTTCATTCTGGCAAGGAAAGGCTAAGACTTCCTTTGCAAGACTGAAGCTTGCAGAGCCTTTCTACACTGCCAGGACCAGAAGTTGATTCCTTATTTATTTCTTCTCATAACACATGAACTAGAGGTCACCAAATGAAACTGATAGGTAACTGGTTTAAAACAAAAGGAAGTATTTCTTTACACAGTGCACAATCAACCTGTGGAACTCCTTGCCAGAGGATGTTGTGAAGACCAACGCTGTAACAGGGTTCAAAAAGGAACTAGATAAATTAATGAAGAATGCTGTCCATCAATAGCTGTTAGCCAGGAGGGGCAGGAATGGTGTCCCTAGCCTCTGTTTGTCAGAAGCTGGAAATGGGAAAAAGGGGATGGATCATCTCAATGATTACAATCTCTGCAATTCATTTCCTCAGGGGCACCTGGCATTGGCCACTGTCAGAAGACAGGATACTGGGCTAGATGGATCTTTGGTCTGACCCAGTATGGCTGTTCTTATGATTAAGGAAGAAAAGAGAAATAATCTATCAATATCCTTAAGATATTATTAAAGATGTCATTCTCTACTGCACAAGTTATAATTCCTCTATTCTGACCATTTGCTAGATACCTCAACCTTGCACAGGTGGGATTCAAACTGAGACCAGTGACTCCAAGCATGAGCCTCTATAATGTTATGGTTAGATGCTTGCACCTCAGATTTAATTTAAGTGAAATGAACTATTCCTGTGTCTGTAGGCTGCTGATGTACCAAAATCTAAATTAGGAGTCAAAGAAAAATGAAAAATGACTGTCACTGCCAAGGAACTGTTATATTACGGTATACGTTATTTGGACCAAGTAGAATTGAGGGCATTGAGAATATTGGCAGTTTACCAGAAGCACTGGAACTGAAGTTGGGCAGCAGACAAAACCACAGGGAGAAGACAGTCAAGGAAAAGTAGTAATTAAAAATCCTGTGGTGGTATTTTACAGCTTGGGGGGGAAATGTATTTTTGTAAATTTTTATCCTAATGCTTCAGCACAAGGATGATTGACAGTATGAGGACAGAGGGTTGGTATGCTGGGCTAGGTCTGAGTGTGTAGAGTACTTATATAGACAAGTAGTTTTAAGTCACTAACCTTAATCACATTTATTCCCATCCATTAGATTTGCAAATATTTGTATATATACTTGCTGGCTCTTCTGCTAAAAATGGGTAAGTCAATTTAGTAAACAAGCCTGTGGTTGCAGGGAACAAAATAAACAAGCAATCACTGTTCTATATCCAGTATGTAACTGTGTGTGGGAGGGGGCAAAATAGGCTGGGGGGAGGTGGAAATTGTCCAGAGGTTGGATTTAAAGATCACTGTAACAGAAATTTCAGGAATGATCAGAAAATTGTCTACCTTTTTAAATAATTGGAAATAAGATGCTGAAAAACATGCCAACTGAATTTTTCATTTTTTGTTTTTAACCCAATCAAGGTCTGTTTCTATATCATGGAATCAAGATAAGCAAAATCCTCATCACATTATCTTTGCACCATAGTTTTATGGATAAAATCATTATTGTGAGGAAAAATAGGTAAAAGAATCATAGATTTTAAATAATTCCTTTAAATAATTCCTTTAAATTTATTCCTGAAGCATAAATGTGTGCAGGATTGGAGCTCTTGGTCATTAAGGTCTCAAATTAACCTTAGAAGCCCACTTTTGTCAAAAGCACCAGCCTTGGCTCTCAGAATGAGTAATTGTAAATCACTAGATATAGTAAATATTGTAGACTCATGCAATAACTTGAGAAAGCTAGTGAGTGGACAGAGACAAAACGAACTGAGGAATTTAAAGAGACAAGGGCCTTATTTTTAGATATATATGAAAAAATATGCTGCGAAATGATCCCGATTGTGTATATCTAGTAGGTTTTTAATTGTGTAATACTATTTATCATAGGTTGTTAGCCAGGGCTTGACAAATGGCGGCGAAACCTACTCACCAGCCCCGCACTGCGCATGCGCAACACCCGCATTGCACATGCGCATGCCACCGGTGAACAGGGTGACCGACTGAAAATTACTCGCCACAGGCGAGTAGATTTGGTGATTTGTCGAGCCGTGGTTGTTACCATACATAATCACTGCATGCATCTAATGTTTAGAAACCTCTCTGCATCTACATCTCACTACTATTTTCTCTTATTGAATATGCTTAAAAAAGAAGGACTTTGTTAATCTACATGAATGAGTGCAAACCCATTCATAATTTCATATTCAGTGCAGATTCAGGGAGCACCATCCATCCTGTCACTAAATGAAACAGGGACCTTGTGGCAAAAATGGTAGGTGATCATCTAATTCAGGAGTGTATCGTAATGCATATAGCACAATGTGGACAAATTAAGATTGAATGCGTCATCTTAATTCTGGCACTTCCTAACCTTTGAGAGTTTTACTCTGCAAATCGAATGTTCTTTTTATACAGTTACTACTTTTATATCATTCTAATTATTTTCACAAACGGCAGTGTAGTGTGTTATAAACTTCAGAATACATTTTATGGAGCCATGGTAATAAAAAACGAAGGGCATGTCTACACTAGGAAATTATTTTAAAATAGTACCCAAAAATAACTATTTTGAAATAACATGTCCACATTGTAAGGCAGCATTATAATAGCACAGAATTATTTCAAAATAGCACGTCCACACTGATTAGAGCCTGCATTGGATTTAAAGCCCCCAGAAGCACTCCGGGGAGGGGACCGGGATGTTGGATGCTTCCTATAGCTGCTTGCTGAGGCTAGCTGAGACACGTGATCAAAAGGGACTTCTCTCTACACCTGCGTGTCTCACGTCACTTCTCCACTGTCTGCCCTCTCGCGGGATGCCAGACTCTCACCACATGCTCTAGTTGTCCTTGTGGACACCACAGCACTTCCAGCATGGAGTTGGTGCAGTTCATCCAAACTGCACACGTGCTGCTTCAGGTTGATGACGACCAGTCCAAACTGCAGGACCCGTGCGCCCAGGCCCTGGCACTCCTGCTACAGCAAATGATCCTCAATCCCCTGCACATATAGAATACCACTTCTGGCGGAGGGAGAGCACATCTGACTGGTGGAACCGCATCATCCTACAGTGATGAGATGACCAGCAGTGGATCCAGAACCTTCGCATACGGAAGGCCAACTTCCTCGAGCTCTGCAAGTGGCTTGCTCTTGCCCTCAGGCAACAGGACACCCACATGAGACCCGCCACCCCCCTAGAGAAGCGCATCACCCTTTGGAAGCTTGCCACGCCAGACAGGTACCACTCCATGGGGAACCAGTCCAGCGTAGGGAAATCCATGGTGAGGCCAGTGCTCCTGCAGGTAGTCAAAGCCATCAACACCATCTTGCTGGAGAGGGTCATCACTCTGGACACTGTTGACCACATCATGGATGGCTTTACCACCATGGGCTTCCCCAACTGCGGGAGGGCCATAGACGACACTCAGGTCCCCATCTTGGCCCGCAACCATCGTGCCTTGGACTACGTAAACAGAAAGAGGTACTTCTCTATGGTGCTGCAGGCCCTGGTGGACCACAAGGGACAGTTCACGGACATTAATGTCAGTGGTCAGTGAAGGCACACAACACCTACATCTTTCAAAACCCAAGCCTGCTCCAGCACACTGACCGCACCATCAGGGTTGGGGACATGGACATGCCCATGTGCACCCTGGGCGTCCCAGCCTGTGCCTTACTTCCCTAGCTGATGTAAGCGTGGACCCCACCAAGGAGCATTTCAATGCCAAGCGGTGCAGATCCTGCATGGTGGTGGAGTGTGCCTTCAGCCACCTAAAGGGGAGGTTCAGGATTCTCCTCACCCATCTGGACCTCAGTGAGCACAACATCCCCTTTCTGGTGGCAGCCTGCTGTGTGCACCACAACCTATCTGAGAGCATAGGTTTTGGTGCACACAGCAGGTTGCCACCACAAAGACTTTCCTGCCAGGGAGGCTGATCAGCTGGCCAGGGCTTACAAGCAGCCAGATACCAGTGCCCATCAGGGGAGCATATCGGGGGACTGTGCTCATCTAGGAGGCCTTGAAAGAGAGTTTCAGCCAAGGCCACCTGTCAGACTCTCCCCCAGACCTCTCCCCAAGGGGCCCCTGAATTGGCCCTGTGTGGATTTCCTCCTCCACTCCTCCCTTCTCTTGCCCTCCCTATCCACCTCCCCTCCTCCCCTGCAGAGCAAATAAAAAAGCCTTTTTGTTTGGGAAACACAACTCTGTTGTTGTTTTTATTGAGGGATATACAACAGGGGAGGGACTGGGGAAAGAACCTGGAATAAGAAAGTGGGGAGGGGGCTCAGGAATGGAGCTGAGACTGGCACCTGCCTAGTGTAGCTCAGGAGGCTTTGGCTGCCTGAGAAGTTGTACTGCCATGTGTTCGGTGGCCCCAGCAGCCACTGGGGGGCAAGGGGAGGGCAGTTTTGGCGGGGAGGGATGGGGATGAAGGTGTGGCTGATGGCCCGCTCCATGCATATGGATGTTATGGAGAAGCACATAGCCTCATGCTAGCATGCCAACTGCTTCCACATGGCCTCCCACTCACTGCTCCTGGTTAGCCTGGTGCTACTTGCATTGGTGGCCTGCTCCTGGTGCTCCTCATCGAATTCCTGGATGAGGGACTGGCAGCAGGCCATGTGGTCCCACAGCAGGTCTTCCCTGGTGCATTTTCTGCGGCGGATCCCGGGAAGATGGCGTGGGAGGTGCTGGATGCGCTTGCAGCTAGGCCAGCTGTGAAGAAAAGTGACCAGGGCAGTCATCCCAGGAGACACTGTGCATGAAGCCTAGTCCTAAATCTGAGCCAACTCATAAGGTTTTGGTTCGGACAATGGGAATGTGCTTAGAGCAAGACCATCTGTTGCCCAGATAGCAGGCACTTTCCTGCAGGGGCACGGATGTCCCAGGAGAGCATCACTACACCTACAGCAGGCCTGTCCAGGAACCTTGTGAGAAGGATCGAGGGTTTTCTGTGTGAGTGTGTCAGGCACTCTGAGTGCAGAAGGTGGGGGCCCGCAAGAGACCTTAAATACCTTGCCTCTATAGGCTCTGTTTACAAAAACTCCCCCGAGTCACTGACTTTGGGAGGTAGCTGCCACCATCAAGTGATTTAATCCCTAAAAAAAAAATCCAGGAAGAAATGCTTGAAATTCTTTCCAAGGGGGTATCCCAGCTCTTTCCACAAGAGAGCTTGAAAAAGAAACAAAGAACACAGAAAACAATAGCTGATAGCTGACCCCTGAGGCTAGGCAGGCACACACACACACAGACCACCTGTTACCTTCCAGAACAGAAGAATCAAATCATCACCTTAAAAAAGGTGATTTTATTAACAAAACAAAAAGATATACTTGGTTGCTAGGTAAAACAAAAAAAGCAGTCATGTAGCACTTTAAAGACTAACAAGATGGTTTATTAGGTGATGAGCTTTCATGGGGCAGACTAACAAGGCTACCTCTCTGTTACTTTTCATGGTTGCTAAAGAGCAACTGAAAAGAATAAATTAAAACACAGAGGGGGAAAATAGTATATTTGGCACAGCTCAGGTATGGTGAATGGGGGAGAGAAGGCATGGATTCACACAGAGAAGATTAACCAAACAACCAAAACAGAAAATTACCCTGCTCGTGACTAAATGTACACTTTTCCCTTATTTACTCACAATCCCTTCATGGTCCTGTCCACTTCCATGTCCTGAATTCTTTGGAGGCATGGTAGTCCTGCCTGGCTTTAAATCATTTTCTCTCTCCCAATTCCTGGCTTAAAACTCCATAAAGAGAAAATGCAGCAGGTATATATTTACAATTTAAATTTCAACACCATTGGTTCTTCTGGCACCCTGCCAACACCACCGTTAGCTACCTGAGTTTGACCCTTTAGTCACCAAGTGCTAGCCAGAACTCCCATCCATCACAGAGTGTCATAGACCTGAGTGCTCTGAACTGATGCTCCGTGTGTACCCACGTGCACAGGCTGTTCTGCGACCCTCCCCAGGCTGAGAAGTCCGAGTGAAGAGCATACAGCCCCTCGCAGCCTGCTGCCTGCCCCTGCATTTGTATAGGGAAAGTTATAGACCTCACCTGAAGTGCCTTCTCCGGGATTGTCCAAGCCCTGGGAGACATTCCCGGGGGAGGGGCTATTTCCAGGGTGAGGAGCAGCTCCTGGCTGTCAGGCATGGTGCTCTGTCTGGCCTGCTCCTCCCCATTGTTCTCCTCCACAAAACCCACCTTTGTGGAGGCTCACACTGGTTACGTCCTGGCCAGAGTCGACGATGACGGGGGAGGGAGGTGACCGACCCCTCCCCAAGATGGCATCCAACTGCTCATAGTAGTGGCAGGTGAGAGGAGCTACCCCAGAGACTCCACTTTACTCCCTGGCCTTAGTGTAGGCCTGCTGGAATTCTTTTATTTTCATGCAGACCTGGTTGAGAGTCCCCATGTGTCCCTTCTCGGCCTTGCTGGCAGCCACTCTGATGTGGAGATCTTGGAGGTTGGACTCCTCCCCCCAGACCTTGATGAGGTCCAGGATCTCTGCACCACTCCAGGTTGATGCCTTGTTTTTCTCCTAGCCAGGAGTATCAAAAGGAGCTGTGGGAGTTCTGGCAGCTGTTGCAGGGCATAGAGGGAGTACTGGGGTTGGCCATGGCTCATGGGGTGGCTGATGTGTGGCATGGGGCGCTCCTCGAGCCACAAGCCCTTTCCCTTCTGCCTGCAGCTCTAAGTTCTGCAGGAGAAAGGGAGCAATGGAGCTAGCAGGGGTGTGGCCAGAGCGGCCACAAGTGCAGCTGTGAGAGGCCTCTGGAGACCAATTTCAAAATAACAGCAGCTGAGCATCCACACTGATGCTATTTCGAAATAACAGTTTTGAAATAAGCGTTATTCCTCGTGACAAGCAGGAGTTTTTTCAAAATAACCAGCCCATTATTTCAAAATAACAGGTTTGGTAGTGTGGACACTCTGCTTGTTATTCTGAAATAAGGGGAGTTAGAATCATAGAATCCTAGGGCTGAAAGAGACCTTGGGAGGTCATCGGTGCCCAAAGCAGGACCAATCCCAACTAAATCATCCTAGCCAGGACTTTGTCAAACCGGGACTTAAAAACCTCAAGGGATGGAGATCCTACCACCTCCTTAGGTAACCCATTCCAGTATTCACCACCCTCCTAGTGAAATAGTTTTTCCTAATATCCAACCTAGACATCCCCCCATTGTAAATTGAGACCATTGCTCCTCATTCTGCCATCTGTCACTACTGAGAACAGCCTCTCTCCATCCTCTTTAGCCCCCCCCCCCCCAAGATAGTTAAAGGCTGCTATCAAATCCCCCCTCACTCTTCTCTTTTGAAGATTAAACAAGCCCAAATCCCTCAGCCTCTCCTCCTAGGTCATGTACTCCAGCCCCCTAATCATTTTGTTGCCCTTTGCTGGACCCTGTCCAATGCATCCACATCCTTTCTATAGTGGGAGGCCCAGAATTGGACACACTATTCCAGATGTGGCCTCCCCAGTGTTATTTTGAAATAACTCCCTAGTGTAGACCAGGGCTAAGATACTAAAGGATTATGATACCAAGCATATACTGAGGGGCTACCTCCGAGTGAGAGAAAGAGATTGAGAAAGTGAGGGGCTACCTCCGAGTGAGAGAAAGAGATTGAGAAAATTATAAGATGTGTGTGGTACACTTAAAAGAGGCTGGTGAGGTTGAAAAGAGAAAAGGTGCATTAACAACTTTCCTATCTGAAAAGATACAAGACATCTAAATATTTTGCTATTTGGTTATACGACTTTTTATATCTTTACACCAAAAGTAGTTATCAAGGTATGTAATCAAAGCGGTTCTGTGATCAGAAGGTGGCCGGGGAAGGATTTTTAAGTACCATTTTAAGTTCCTTTAGATTAAACATTTGTGTTTGTTTTTCCCAGGTATATTTGGTAGGAGTTGCAAAAAGGGAGGATTTTGAGTTCAAGATCTTGAGATATAGAGATTTGCTTTAAAAATCCTACACAGTCTGATGGGGAACTTCTGTAAACACATACTTATCCAACATACATAAACTCTGCATTCTTGTATTTAGACACACGCAGTGCTTGAGTCTCTGAGTGTCAGCGGTAAATTACCATTAAAATTGGTGGGTGCATAGCACTCTTAAAGATCATGCTCCTAAAGTAAAATTTAACTGTACCCTGAACTCTGATTTTAGAAATAAAATGCTGCTCTGATAATGGGACAATGCTGGGGCAAATAAGGGCAGAATTTGGCCCTGCCATTGGGTAGGGAATAAGTATTAATTCATAATGGCCTGGAATGTTTTGTTTTGGATTTAATTGGAAATGAATTCTACATAGGGTGTATGTGGGAATGCTGCACAAGACATAACCATATATATAACAGGCCATCTTTGCCTTAAAATCCTTATCTTGTTAGCAAGCAGTGGTTGATAAGGCTGGCAGAATTAAGCAGGTTCCACTCTGGCCTTATCTACACTTGGGGAAAATGTGAATTTTGACACATGCTAGCTAACCTGTGGATATCCTAGTGTAAACAAGGCAAGTTTTAGTTTATGGTTAGCTAGCGGTAAGGGGGAGCCAAGGGCTTATTTTGACCAGTTAACATACTCATAATCAAATACCATACTCAGTTAATATACTCAAATAACATTGTGCTTTGTCTACCCTCTTGAATCAATTTTTTTCCTTTTAAAGATGCGGCTACTGGGGCAGATGGCTCATTATTCTGCCCAGGTGTAACGGACTGGCCAAGCCCACTGATAGGGGACAGCAAAGAGCATCTGCCTCAGGTTCTAGCAATTCAAAAGAGATATCTGCTCTAAATTACTGCAAGAGCACGGAGGAGCTGTCAGAGGGAGGCTAGCCCCAGCCCTACCCCTTCAACCCAAGGCCCCATCCCATCCAGGAGCACAGAGCCGGGATCCCTCCCACCTTGCCCAGAGGCCCAGCAATTCTGACGGCTCCCTAGGAGTAGCTCTCTGAAAGGAAAGGACCTGGAGTGTGACCTGGGCAGTAATACTTTGGTCAGAAACCCCAGAAAAGGGCAAGCATAGGACAAGACTTCCCCTGAATTTAGTTGCCTTTTAGGGTGGTGTTTTCAAAAGTTTGTAAACAATTTGACTTTCATGGTGATTTCAGCTTATAAATTAGGTCGGTGCTTTTGCAGATCCTCTCCTTAGCGTTGGTTTAGTTGTCTGAGGATGAGTAAAAGTTGTCTACCAGACAGTGGGTGTGTGAACTCTGTTCTAGAACAGTTTTGAGAAAAAGAGGAAAGATACACGAACAACTTTTTGTTCTGCTCTAGTCGTTGGTAAGCATAATCTCAGTTCCTTAAAAAAGGTCACTTGATATTATTGAATTTTGTTTACTTTAAAACACACAGCCAACTTACTGTTGCTCTCAGGAAGGCTGCCCTCAGGAAGCCGGGATGGGTCCCAACTCATGACAACAAATTAATATTAGTTATGCAACTGAAAATACATTTCAACTAATCGAATGCCATCTCATTAATGTGACCCTTTGATGTGCTGTAGTTCTGTGTGGATTCTAATCTAGTGGTTTGCTTGTATCTGTTTTGATTTATTGGAATGACGTAAAAGCTGATTTTTTAAACATTGTTAATTAACTTTGTATTTTAAACTTTGGTTGCATTGTTAAAGGAAATTGTTTCATCATGTGTTAATCACTGTGGCAAGGTTTTTTTTTTTCTCCCTAAGGAAAAAGTTTAGGAAACCCTGAACTTTGTCCTCTTTTGACTCTAGCCCTTTAATGGAGATGCAGATCCTGAAGTATTTAAATTGTAAATGCAAATCAGGTTCCAACAGAGCCTTTAGGATTTATGTACCTCAGTCAATTTATGAGAACAAGAATTGTGTTGATTACACTAATTCCAGTAAATGCAATTAGAGTTTGTGGGTTGTCAGTTTCTGACTTTGCACTGAAGAACTGCCATATTAAAACAAACCAATGATCTACTGGGGTGTATCTAGACTACATCCCTCTTTTGACAGAGGGATGTAAATTAGACACTTTGAAATTGCAAATAAAGCCGGGATTTAAATTTCCCGTGCTTCATTTGCATAATCGCATTATGGCGCTCTTTCGAAAAAGCGCTATTTTGAAAGTAAAACCGCAGTCTAGAAGCGGTTCTTTCGAAAAGGGAAGGCTTTCTCGAAAGATGAGGTTTACAGGACCTTTCGAAAAAAGCTTCTATTTTTGAAAGAACAGTGTCTAGACTGCGGTTTTACTTTCAAAATAGTGCTTTTTTGAAAGAGCGCCATGATGCGATTATGTAAATGAAGCACGGGAAATTCAAATCCCATTTGCCATTTCGAAGTGCCTAATTTACATCCCTCTGTTGAAAGAGGAATGTAGTCTAGACGTAGCCTTGGAGAGTAATGGAAGGAACTTAAATTGGAAAACTTAGAATATTCTAAACTTAGAAAATGTGTTAGATTCTCAAATCTTTTGGTTCCCATGGTACCCAACCTTGCAATCATGACCCAAAGTTGCATGTAAAGCTGTTTTCAATGTGGCACACATTTTTTCACAGACTAAAGTCTAATTTCACAATGCTTACATGTGTGTTACTTTGTTCACCTTGGCAGTCCTACTGAACTAATTGGTTCTACTCCTATAGTAAAGTTACACACATGCTTGTGTTTGCAGAATCAGGGTCAAAACATTCATATAAAGATTTCATTACAAGCGTTCACCATCTCTGAAAATCAGGCTATTTATTTAAAAGTCTTAGAGGGTTAGCCTTATTAGTCTGTAATTTTATAAACAAGTAGAGCTGTGCTACCATGAAGACTAACAAAAGTATATATAGAATCATGAGCTTTCATGGACAAAACCCACTTCTTGAATCTAATTTTAGGTTCCAAAGTTTGAATTTTTTTTCACATTTCTAGACCTTGTGATTGCAAAGATGTTAACTGAATATACCTACTTTGGCATCAATATTGGCGCTGGGAAGTGTACTATTCATATTATATTATATGATTTTTAAGTATGAAATTAAAAAATGTCTGCCCTGAATGTAAATACATCTTTTGGCCAATTAAATTTGCTTAATCCTACTTCCCCTCAAATTACCAATTACAACCATATATAGGGAATTATATATAGTTTTAAACTTGAAACAATGCAAAGACTGTGAGAGATAAATTAGTGGGAGAAAAATGTGATGAGGTTTGAGTCAAGGCTGAAAATTTGGAGGGTGTCAGAATCATAGATAGAATTGAACAACTTCTCTATCCGTATATGGAATACTCTCCCAGGTGAAATGTCAAAGTGCCATAGTTGTTATATTGAAAACTGTGCTTAATAAGATTCTGATGTGGGCTGGGATTTAGTAGAATTTGGGGACTAAAACCCAGATTTCATTAAGTCAATGTGATTTAGGATCCTAAGGCTCCTAAGTACCTAAATCACTTTTGAAAATGAGACATTTTTCCTAAGTTATTAGGCATTGCAGCACTGAGCACTGTAATGCCACAAATGCCTTTAAAAATCTGTGCCTTAACAAACTCGTTATCTTTGTAAAATGGAGCAAATCTCCATTTTAGTTAATGGGTCCCTGGGTACGGTATTTGGGATAAAGGTGGGTCAATTATCAAAGGAGTTCTACTGACCATTTGTCAATCTTCTTATTCTTTGGAAGTTTCTTGCGTGTGGCCAAATGCCATGAAAAACATAAACACATAAACATGAATCTTGCTGTTGATTTTATACAGGCAAACCAAAACAGATCCCTGTGCCCCTATTGAAAAATCTGCATTACAGCTGGCAAACCTTACCAAGCTGCTATAAATCCATGTTGTGGCTGGAAAATCTTGGGAGTCACAAGCACCTCACACTCTTCACTCTGCCAAATTAGATATCTATGGGATATGTATGCTGCATACCTAGAATAGGCTACAGTAGATGCTTTACCAGCACGTTCTACTCTCTTGTGGTGCACTGAACTGTTGTCAATGTCAATGAGCCTTTGCAGTGTTTGTTAATTATGTATAGAGCTAAATGTAACCTGGCATGTTTCCAATCCCATAATATTAACTTCAACAGTAACAAAGGATGTGGAGTTCTGGGGCAAATCATGTTCTTCCTGACCTTTCAAGAAGGAAGTAGATGGGAGAAAAATTAATATGAAACATTTGAATCTGTGATGCATAAAGGCCCAGGATGGTTAATAATGAACAGTATGAAAAATTATAGGTCTAAAAAAGATTGTATGAAAAGAACCTTTTCTTATTCCTTTCCATTTGTAAGTTGACCAAGGAGAAGTTTGAAAGATTATTAAAGTAAGTGAATAGTCTCCTGTGTTTTCTCTACCTGAGGGAGCTGTAACAGAACCTTGGCTGGAACAGGAAATGTACAATAAATCCCCTTTTTATGACTCTGTAAGTCAATGATTTTATGGTTTTAGTAACAGCTATATAAAATACTTTGTTTTTTCTGGATACGCAAGTAAATTAAATTGAAAGTAATACTAAGATCATTACAGACAGTCTCAGGAAAGAAAAAACCTGTTCTGAAGAATACATATTTATCTCAACATGACCTTTTCTTATTAACAATCTGTGTCTTTGTGTATACATGGATATAGAGAAATACTACACAGAATAAAAGTAAAATGGTTGGAATGGACAATTGGTGGTAGCAGACATTTCTAAAAGCAATAATGTTGTATATGATGTTTTCCTTAGCTAAAGTCTCTCACAAAATGTGTTTAGCTCTTTAGAAATAGTAGCCCATTATCAAGGTATTGGTCTCACAAACAAACAAACAAAAAGTAACAGAAAATCATGATTGCTATCAAAACACCTTATTAGTTGTGTTTACAAGACGGATCATAGAATCCAAATATAAAGATAGAAAACACCCCGTATATCATGTTAGCACTTGGACATGCTACTGTGTGTTGTTCCTACAGCCTGTTAAACAAGGAAGGGGTTTTGTTCATTTGAAATATAAAAGTGGATCTTCATCCTTTCTCTTGGATAAGTATTCCACTGGCTAAAAAATTTCACTGCTGCATGCTTTTTCCTGATAACCAGTCTACACTTTTCTTTCTTTTCATCCTATTGCGCCTCATTCTATTTGTTATTTATGAAAAATACACACTTTTCCTTTTTGGTGTTTACTTTCAGCTATTTATAAACTATTATTACAGCCAACCCTTAATCTGTCCTTAAACAATAGCTATATTGTGACTTCAGTTATTTTATGAGGCATTTCTCACTTTCTCATGTCTAAACTTTTTTGCTGTTGAATGAAAGTTTAAAGATCTATCAGGCAAACATCTGCCCCCAAATAACAAGTCTTGTATTGGGCTCTTGAGGCGTGATTGACTACCAGACAGAGCAGGTTTCAGAGACATGCTTCTTTACATTAACTCCAATCATATGTAATCCAGTCTCTAGCTAGCCATACATAATAAGCCATGTATGAAGAATTTAATGCATAGATTTTGCCCACTTGATATCATTAGCTGTTTTGTTTTTGTCTGTTTCACATTCTTTGAAAACATAGAGCCAGATACTTTGGTGCTTCTGAACAGTCTTCTGCTATCAAGTGGTTACTAACACGTCTCCCCTCCAGACTCTACTTCTGGTGTCAGGGCAGCCATAAGGTTATTCTAATTTACATTTGACAGCCCACAACCTGAACACAAGTTCTGACTGCCAGGGATTGCCAAGGCCTAGAAATACACTGGCTACACTCCTTTTTTTTGACAGACTGCTAATCTGGGAGGGGAAGTAAGAGGTGGTGACATAAGAAATGCTGTGATCTATGCCATCAAGGGATTTCCACAAGGAAAGGACACTTCACTGGGACTAAATCCTCCATGTAAGGCTCCATATTGCCTCTATTGACATCAGCAAGAAGTAATGAATCTATACTTATTTGATAAAATTCTTATTTTGCATTAGCATTTCAAAATATTGCAGTGTGTCTGATGTCCTAAAATAGTTACACTCAAGAACAAGTAAACACACCAATAATTCATACTGTCCCATTAAGAGTTTGCATCATAACTTTCCATTTCTGATTACAGATTACTCATCCTCTTTTACCATTTATTGTACTCAGTGAAGTCTTTATGTGAAAGGGGATCAGTTTAAACATTTAAAAAAGTATTTGAAAAAGATGAGATGTTGCTAATTTATGGTTCTAAGACTAAGCTGAACACCATGACTCTGAGCTTATTTTTTAATCCAGTACTACTGAGGGAGAGAGACTAGTTGAAGTGGGAGAGGGGGAAGAGAGAGAAAGAGGAGAAAGTTAAACAAGGGAACAAATTAATTCCAGCCATCTAACGGCAGCTTCTTTCCTAACCGTGCTTTGGTAGGGGTATGAGAAGAGTAAAGAAATCAATCCCTTTTCACAGTCTCATAAAAGCTCCTGTTACATCTGTGTGTCCTAATCAACTTATTCAGACTTCCTCACACCTGTGAACATATTAAACAACTTACAGCTGAATTCTGTCCTCATGGTGATTTCAGTGAGGTTGCATTAGAATAACTGAGGACAATTTGGTTTACAAGAGATATTTTGTATCATTGTTTTGCAGCCTATAATACAACTTTTCCTTTAATTTCTATATAAACCACTCCAAGAACAAACTTTTTACTTGGCCTCAGCCCCACTGAGCACTTGGCTTCATGTTATAAAAGGTGTTACGTTATTCTTTACAGTTATCGGTCCATATCAACTCCTTAAATTCCACCTGGAAACTCAGGCAACCAGTGCAGATCACAGAGCACATGTCTAAATGGGAAATGAATGCCTAGGAAGGAGTACTGCAAAAAGGGATTTGGAATTTGGGGTCAAAGTTAGTCATGGGTAATGGGTGACCCCATGGCTTGGGAAGCAAGTACCCCTGGCCCTGCCCCTAGAGCCCACCATGGTCGCTGCTGGCCCCTGCCAGGCCTCCCCCACCCCTGCAATGTGGCTGCTGGCCCCTGCCAGGCCTTCCCCCCACCCCTGCAATGTGGCTGCTGGCCCTTGCCTCCTCCTTGCCCCAGGAGTGTCCCCAACTCCAGAGCCCCAGAGAGCTGGTGGGCAGCATGGCCCCAGCCTGTCCCAGAGCTCTGGAGAACTGGAGGGTGGTGTGGTCACAGCATCCCCCAGCTCCCGAGCTCCAGAAAGCTGGGGGGCAGTGCAGCTGTGGCCACCTCCTGCCCCAGCGCTCTATAGAGCTGACGGATGGCACAGCTGCAGCCTGCCCCAGCTCTGTAGGTCTGGAGATCTGGCCAGCAGGCTTAGCATAGGAAGGCTAGGGCTGTGCCATCCGGACCACTGACCAGCAAGGCCCTCCACACAGCCAAGCTGCCAGCCCAATGCTGGACTGCCAGAGTGGTGGGCAGCATGGCCCCAGCGTTGGGGGGGACAGATGGAACAACTTGCCTGCCCCAGCCTCTGGTATCACAACAGCATGCTGGGGGACTGAGTCTGGGGAATGCAGTGGCGCATAGGCCGGACACGTAAGGAAGTTTGGAAAGTCATGGCATTCCTCTACTCCACCCCTGGTCGTAGCAGACCAAAAGCTAAATATGAATCAACAGTGTAATGCCACTGCAAAAAACCCAACCCATCATTCCAAGGTGTATCAGCAGCAGTTAGGTATGCAGCACCCCAGAAATAATTCTTCTGCTCTAATCTGCACTGATTAGGCCTCACCTGGAGTATTGTGTCCAGTTCTGGGTGCCACATTTCATGAAACGTGGACAAATTGGAGAAAGTCCAGAGAAGAGCAACAAAAATGATTAAAAGTCTAGAAAACATGACCTGTGAGGAAAGACTGACTCAATTAGGTTTGTTTAGTTTGGACAAAATCAGACTGAAGGGAGACACAATCATTTTCATGAACATAAAAGGATGTTCAAGGAGGAAGAAGAGGGAGAAAAAATGTTCTCCTTATCCTCTGATGTAGGATAAGAAGCAATAATCTTAGATTTCAGCAAGGGCAGTTTAGTTGGACGTTAGGAAAATCTTTCTGTCATGATGGTAAAGCAATTAAATAAATTGCCTATGCAGATTTTGGAACCTCCATCATTGGACATTTTTAAGAGCAAGTTAGACAAACACCACAGCGAGGTTTTTTGTTTCTACTCTTTGTGCATATTCACACATATCTCAGTGCACATAAAATTTATTCCATATATCGATGGAAAAGTTTTCACATGGTTGGAAAATAGTAAAGGGAACACTGATTTGGAGGTCTGATTTAGCTGCCTATCCACAAGTTGGGAATGGCAACTTCTTGTCCACACTGGTGCACAGAACTCAGTATCATCCATTTCTGTGCCAATCGACTATTGGAACTCTGGAGAGACACTATCTCTTCCTGGATAGACACGGCTTTTCCCTATTTTGTGGATGCATTAATCTCCATACTTGTGAATGCTCGGTTTCCAGACCATTGGAGTGACTTAGCAGTGTGTGCGTGGCATGTGCATGATTTACAGACCCCAGGTTCCAGGCACATTTACACAAGTGTGTAAAGTCTGGATCTTCTACCCAGTCACACCACCTGAAGGTATGTCTACACTACAGAGTAGTGTTGGAAAAACAGCCCTTTTTAGGGCTGCCAGGTGTCTGGTTTTGAACCGGATAGTCCAGTATTTGAGCTTTCTGTTCGGGAAACAAATTGAGAAAATATAAATAAGAAAATATAGACGTCTGGTATTTTCTAAGTAAGATGTAATGTAGATTGTGATGTAATGTCAAGTGTGTCCAGTATTATTTGTGTGACCAGAAACCAGCTGACAACCCTAGCCATTTTTCTGACAAAACTTGCAGAACATCTACACTGCAATCGCGTTCTTTTGAAAGTAATCTGAAAGAACAGAGGGATTTTTCCGACGTTGGTAATCCTCTTTCTATGAGGAAGAAGCCTTTTTCAGAAAAAGGCGTGTGTGGACGGCGAGGAGGGTTTTCTTTCGGAAGAAGAGGCCTCCAGGAAATAGCACAGGTGCCCTGGTGGCCACTTCATCCAAAGTAATCAGGACTCTATAGTTCCTGTCTCCTGGCCCCTCTTAAAGCTGCAGACACCCTGGACAAGCCTTGTGGCAGGAAGCCGGCCTGAGAGCAGCACCTCACTGCATGGCTCTCTCTGTCACAGGCCTTGCCAGCCATGACAGAGTCTCAAGCCCCCCCGTGACCTCCCTGGCCCTTGCAGGGAGCAGCCCCACGGGTCCCAGGACCCACCCAGGGGGACCAAGAGGCGGGCATCTTCCTGGTCTGGAGCAGAGATCCTGTCCCTCCTCAATCTGTGGGGAGACACATTGCAGGCTCTCCGCTCCAAGTAGCAGAACACCGACATATATGAGTGCATGGTCCCTGGTGGAGCGCGGACACCCACCCTGGATCTTGGAACAAGTCTGGAGTAAGATCAAAGTGCTCCATCAGGGATACGTTCGGGCCAGAGAGCACAGCTCACGCTCAGGGCCAGGACCCCACACTGCCCCTATTACCAGGCCCTCCACTAGCTCCTGGGGGGTGGGGAAATGTCTTCCCCACCTGTCCTCATGGACTCTGGCTTGGAGACCCCCATCATCACCCGGCCAGAGGTCTTGGCGGAGGAGGAGCAGGGCCAGCTGGAGGTGGTGGAGGAGGAGGAGACAGAGACCATGATTCTGCTGTCCCTAGAGCCAGTGCCTGTGAGCCAGGACATCTCCCAGGCCTCCTCAGATGCCTGGGAGGGATCTTCAGGTGCGTGGTCTCACTTTGTCATACACAGACCACGTGAGGAAGAGGCAGGTGCACGGGGGTAGGTGCGAGTGCCGCTCGGGCTGGACATCGTGCTGCGGGCCGTGCGTGTGGAACCACATGCAGCGTTAGTGTGCAGCACATGAACACAGCAGGCTGCCTCTGATCATAGGTGGGATCCTGCTGCCAGGCTCAGGGGAGGCCACACGCGTCCTACCATGTGGGGGGGACCCTCCAACCAGCTGGAAGTAGGCTAGCCACAAGGGCACAGCACCACCCCAGACACACTGAGGAGTGCTGTACACAGCACACGGTTGTGTATGTGGACCCCAGGGAGGGCCAGGTTGTTCCCGGCTCCTCTGCTACTTGCGCAAAAGCGAGTCTAGATTGGCCACGGACACTTTTCCGCAAAAAGTGCTTTTGCGGAAAAGTGTCCGTGCCAATCTAGATGCTCTTTTTCCGAAAATGCTTTTAACGGAAAACTTTTCCGTTAAAAGCATTTTCGGAAAATCATGCCAGTCTAGACGTAGCCTACATGCGCTGATCAGGAGCTTACTTTAGTTAGAAGGAGCAAGCTACTAGAGGATCTGCTTTCTATTTTCTCCTCTAGATTAAATGCATCTGGACTGATGGAAAAAGAGCCACTTTCTGCCACTGTGGGGAAAGTTTCCCTGCAGGAATCTGGCTGTGGTGGGGGTGGGCAGTGTCAGAATGAATGCAGCCTTCCTGGCAAGGGCTGTAATTCACAATGCATCAGATCCTGTGAAACAAGGCAGATCAGAAACCCTACCCCTTATGTTTGAAAAGCAAGCCCCAGAGGTGATTGTTTACACCAGGAGAGAGACTGGGGAAGGGGGGAAAAGCCTCTCTTTGTCCTGTGGAGTGTCTGGAAGAGACACTCCTTTTCTTTAGTTTACCTCCATGGCAGGGTGGAGAGGAGGGGTGTCTTTCTAAAGTCTCAGAGGGTATCTGTGTTGGTTTGTAACTTTAAAAACAAGTTGTCCTGTGGCACCTTAGAGACTTTATCTATCGATCAGAGAGTATCATGAGCTTTCCTAGGCTTGTGAGTTTCAAACCAGGATTTGGGGACTGCAGTAACTCAGGCAGAGGTTAGGGTGGGTCTATTTCAGGGTGAGGTGCGGGGGCCTGCTACGTGGGGAGTCGAGCCCATGGCGATGGGCCCTTTGCCCTGAGGCGGGAGACGAGGAGCTCTGTGAGGTTCGCCAAGCTCTGTCAGGAGCGGCTGGGCGCTTCTGCGGTCCCGCGCTTCCCAGGGGCTTTACAAGGACTAGCTCGGTTCGGCCTCCCCTCTGCCTTGCGGCAGCTCGAGCGAAAACTGAGAGCTCGCAGCTTTCCCGAGGGATAAACAGGAGGGGGG
>JANRFK010006693.1:25290528-25303218 GCA_030068395.1 Apalone spinifera
CCCGGGGCAGGTGGCAGCCGGGGCCGCTGTGGCGAGGCGCAGGCAGAGAAGAGGCGGTCGGGAGGCGGCTCCGTCAGGTCCGGGGAGCGCGTGTGTGTGAGGCCCCGAGCCCGGCGGGACCATGCTGCGCTGCGGCTCCGGCGCGATGCTGCTGGCCGGGCCCCTCCTGGCCCTGGCCGGGCTCTTCCTGAGCAGGGTGCCCGGGGCCCAGGGCGCCGCCTGCGAGCCGGTCCGCATCCCGCTGTGCAAGTCCCTGCCCTGGAACATGACCAAGATGCCCAACCACCTGCACCACAGCACCCAGGCCAACGCCATCCTGGCCATCGAGCAGTTCGAGGGGCTGCTGGGCACCCACTGCAGCCCCGACCTGCTCTTCTTCCTCTGCGCCATGTACGCGCCCATCTGCACCATCGACTTCCAGCACGAGCCCATCAAGCCCTGCAAGTCGGTGTGCGAGCGGGCCCGCGCCGGCTGCGAGCCCGTCCTCATCAAGTACCGCCACGCCTGGCCCGAGAGCCTGGCCTGCGACGAGCTGCCGCTCTACGACCGCGGCGTCTGCATCTCCCCCGAGGCCATCGTGACCGCCGAGGGAGCCGGTGAGTCCCGCAGCCCCGCGAGCGCAGCCCGCGCCTCTTGCTGCTGCCCTGGCTGCCTGGCACCCTGTGAGCCCAGCACGCAATCCTCCCTCTGTGCTGGTCTCTCTGCCCGCACCCCCGGGAGCCCAGCGCCAGCCCGGTGTGAATCCAGTCCCTGGTTCTCCTCCTTTCAGCCCTTCGGATCCCCTCTGTTTCCAACTCCTAGCCCTCATGCCCCTCTGACCTCTCACGGGATCACCTGAGATCTCAATCAAACCAGGTCCATCGTCTCCCCGCTCCTCCACCTGCCCCCCTTCTCTGACCTTCTTCCCGAATCTCAGTCATCCCTTTCTCCTCGTCCCTTTGTGCTCTCTTACTCTCTCTGCCAGACTCAGTCCTTATCACTCCTTCCCTGTTTCATCCAACTCTCCTCCCCTGGCTTTTCCATCTCACTCCATGGAAGCTAGTGCCATCTGAAAGTGAGTAGATGGGGCATGTAAAAGTGCAGAGACAATGGGCAAAAGTGCACTGCAGTAATGTTATTCCAAACAGGATGGAAGCTGCATTCATGTGTGGTTTAACACAGCCCTCCCCTGCGACCCTTTCCTACGATTCTTAACTTGTCACTCTGATCCTGTCTCCCCATTTCTAAACCCAGCTCTTGCTCTCATTCCTGCTGCCTCATACCATAAGCTAAACTTAGCTCACATCTCTCACCTCCATCCAACCCTAACACCCATCTGATAGTGTCTTTATGTTTATCTTTTTTACTCCTTTTTAGCATTTATGTGGAGCTGTTTGAGATTTCTGAGTGAATGTTGTTGTTGGATAATGGCCTTTTTCCAAAAACAAAAACATTGCACGAGAAACTTACTTTTTTGAAATTGGTAATGTCTTGTGATTTTTTTTTATCAATGTTTGTCAGTTTTTTATAGTAAAAGAAAACTTTCAACAACAGATTCAGAAACATTTTCTATTAAATTAGCTTACATTTTTTGTAAAAACAGTTGAACAAGTGAGAATGGAAATCCTGTGAAATGGAAACAATTTCACAATTTTTTAGTTTAGCTTTAGTATTTTTCAAATATAACTATACTAGGGTGGGGGCAGTAGCCCCACTAATGATGTACTATTCCCTATGCCCTCTGTTCCACTTTAACCTGCCACTCAGACTGACTGAAAACATGTTTCCTTCTGGAACTGGTTGCACTTACTTTATTTTACATAGACAAGAGCAGCTGCATATTTTTGTTTGTTGAACTTCAATTCATGCTGCAAGCTAGGTGGAGGTGGGAGCCAGGTGACAGTGCTCCTATTTCCATGGTGGTGACAACATGAGAGAGAGACTGTGATGGCCACTGGAGGAGTAAAGCTGGAGGTAGGAGAAGGCTGCAGTTGCCCCACCTGTTCCCTTGACAGCAGTAGCACATGCACAATGGCAACTGGGGGAAGAGCAGCAGGAAGTTTTAAAATAAACTTACAACAAATACTGCTAGTTTTATGGCATGCATAGCTACTGGGCCAGATCCTCATCTGTGTTAGGGCTGCAAGTGGTGTAGCTGAGGGATGAGTGTGGCAAAAATGGACACATGATACATGGTGTGTGTCTCCTGATCTTGGGGTTAGATCAGGGGTGGGCAAGAGGCTGCCAGTGGGCCGGATCCAGCCCACCAAGCCACCATATCTGGCCCGTGGCTGTCTCGCTGGACCCCTTAAGCAGAGAACAGCTCATGCTTCAAAAAGCCAGCTGCTCTCCACTCTGGACCACTGGGGAGGGAAGAGGGAGACTTCCCATACTATCCTCCTCTCCCCCCCAGCAAAATATCTCAGCTCCCATTGGCCAATCTCTCAGTTTCCAGCCAATAGGAGCTGAGAATTTTTGCTGGATGCAGAGGTAGTTTGGGAAACCTTTTCCCTCCCTCCCCATCCACCACCTCTCCCTCATGCCGGGAGCAGAGCCATATGGACAGTCTGCCTCTGCTTTCTGCAGGTAAGCGCCTCCCAGCCAGAGATTGCCTCTCTCCCCTTTGACTACCTGCCCCAGGCCACCATCCAAACCCTCTGTACCCCTTTTCCTCCTTCTCCCAGGTCACAACTCCCTGTACCCCGCCTATATTCTTCTCATAGGCCAGGATCCTCCTCTGCACCCATACCCTCTCCCTGACCCTGCACCCCATTTCCCTGTCTCAAGTTACCACCCAACCCTCTGCACCTCCTTCACCCAGGTCACAACTCCCTCCCAGAACTTGCACCCCCTCCTAGATTCCTTCACCCAGGCCAAAATCCTCTCCTGCACCCATACTGGACTGTACACCCCAAGCCTCTGCCCCAGATCACACCCCTTCCACAGAAGTGAGGTCCTTGACCACTTGCTAAAATCTTGGAGTGGCCTTCCATTAAAAATTATTGCCCATCATCTGGGTTAGATGATGGTCAGTTTGGCCCCCAGTAGAGTAGCCTCAGAGCTGCTCTAAGGGGTATCTGGCCACAGTGGCCTCCAAGAGACCTTTCTGGGGATCACTAGAGCACAGCAACTCTCTGGCCACATTTCATTGTCCATGCTCCCTATGCTTGGCGCTGTGAAGGTGGTGGTGGTCTAGGTCAGTCTACATTGTCTCAGTGCCATCTAGGTGTTCCTCTTAGTGTAAGAGAATCCCCGGGTAGCTGGTTAAGCTGCTTTCCAACTGTTTTATGCTGCCAGAACACTGCAAAGCTGTCGTTGGCTGGGGGATGGCTCTTTTAATCAAAAAAGGTGTAACTTCACCCATCCCTGAGCAGCTACCTCTGGGATGGAACATATAACCTGTTTAACACTGCACAGCATCACAATGTACTAGAACAAGCAATGGAGAAATAAATCCATTTATTTCCTATTGAAGGAGCTGAGATAAGCTATATTAGGCAATGTGTAATTTTGGGATTTGGCGAAGACTGGAATTTGGTCAAGGCTCTGGTGCTAGAACCCTGGATGTTTACAAAATGATCAGTATCTCAGTGTTTATCTCAACAGAGACAAATACACTAACACTTGGAGATACCATTGGTGGTGATGTAAGTTAATTGTTGGTAAGTGGTTTGTTTTACCATCCTCTTCTGCCAACTTTGGCATGTGTAGTGAGAAAAACTATTAACAGGAAGTTGTAAGATATAGCAGGCTTGCACCTGTGCTTCATCTTGAACCTACTTACAGTCTTGTTACTTGCTCTTTCTGTAGCAGCCCTGTCTTTTAGCCCCCTTGATGTGTAAGTTACATTATGTTGCACCAATTTGTTGATGTGTCACTTATACCACCTCTGACTCTTTCTGACCTGTTACAAAGTGCTTTAGATGAAAGGTGTTGTGTATGTAATTCATTGCTATTGTCATGGGTCTGTTGACCCTTTCCTTTCATTCCACTCTATGTAAACCAAATCCCATCATTCTGCCTCCAACACTCTCCCCAGTCACATCTTATACTCTATTCAACTTCTGACTTCTGTTAATGCACCCAATAAACCTTTCCCATTTGATCCCACTTCTTTCCCCTACCAGTATATTTTTTATTCCCATACCTATCTAACTCCACTCCTACCTTTCAAACTAGCATTTTTGCCCGTTTTAACTCTTGTATTCCCCTCTAGAACCTTAAACCAAGGCCTCAAGCTAGCTCCGTTCCTTATACTTCCATAACTATCCCTTCCCCTAATTCGTCTCTAATCTTTTCTTACCCATAGTTGTACCCCACATCTAACTCCCTATGTCTGTCTATAGTGCTGTTGTTGCTGCTTCTCTGGGCTGCAAACCTGCTGGGAGTATTTGAGTAAGGCTGGTTTTGAATTCCAAAATTAGTAATAGATTTGTGAATGTCTCATTTTGAAGCACACTTACAGACTCTTTCCTTAGCAGCACTGAGATACTTTCAAAACTGCCTTAAAAATGGATCCAGACTGAGTGAGGCTTGGCAAGTCAACAGATATTTGAAAGCAGTGGCATTCAAAACTGAAGGGAGGAATTTTTTCTAAAATTGCCCCCGAGTTACCTATTGCTCAGGACCACAGGAGCACAATAACCTCTTTGAATGATTCTCATGTGAACTCCATGAACACCTCACTGACTGGAAACCTGATGGCATTCTGATTTCTTGGTTTTAAATATTAAACCAGCATACTATCCACTAGACTTAAGATCTTCCCATGGGAGTGGGGAAATAAATCCTCCCCTTTAAAAATATAACGAAATATTCCTAATCTAGGAAAAGGTGACATGAAAACTAGTATCATTCTATTAGAGAATTGTACCCAAGTAGAAAACATCAATACAGATAACAGACTAATAAATGATTTGTATACAAGGCATGCCGTCTAATTTTTTTCCTATTAAGAATGCACTTTTTGCACCTAATATTTTTGGTGAAATATAAATTCACATTTACTACTGAAAAGATTTTTCTCATAATTCAAAATGAAAATATTACTCACAAAGTAATAGGACTTTGCTCTTCTACCTCATCTTTTGTCTAGGGATCACAGATTTCTTTCTAAAATTTGATTGGCTAAGGTAAGTATTGTTCAATCCATTCTGTAAAAGGGCAAATTAAGTATGGCGTGATTAAATAACGTAGCCAAGCTCATAGTTAGTGGCAGTGTCAGGTATAGAGTCTCCGAGCCTAAGGTCTAATTCCTTTTTTCCACTCAGCAGACCATACTTCCTCTCTAGTGAACAATTTACAATGCACAAATTCACAGTATTAAAATAACTTTATATTCTATCCCATTGTAGAAAATCTCAGTTTGCAGAATTTCTTCCAGCTAATCCACAACATAGACAATATGTCGTATTTTTCATTACAATTTTGTTTTCTTTATTAATTTCTGTGCACATGGGTTGTCAGTCAGAGCAAGTTGTTAGATTGCTCGAGTGAGATTTTCATCCTGGCTCTAGCTGGTTAAAAGGATAAGAACTGGCTACAGGAGGATTTACCTGTCACATTTTCTAAGATGGGATAGAACTTAAACTTAAAGTTATTTAACACGGTGAATGTGTATATTGTACATTGAGGAAGACAGCCATAAGTCTGTCTTCTGAGGATCCCTCCCTAAGCCGTGATGCAAAGGAGCAGGGCTGAGAGTGGTAAGGAGGTGTCAGCAACAAAGCCACAGCAATGCAGAGGTTTGAGGCATCGCGGCAGCCCCCTGTTCCCACATAGACAGGAACTAGAACAGCAAAGGATCGGGAGGGTACTAAAAGGGCTTGAGTTCCACAGTATAGAATCTTAGCCCTCAATACTGTTCCTGACTCATTCTCTGATCATAGGAGGGTTATTTGACCTCTCTGCTTGTTCTATAAAATGGGTATAATTTACTTGTCTCAACTAGACATCGTGCAACTTACTGGATAATGTCTGAGTTTCTTGTATGAAAAATATTAGAATGCTCTGATCCTGTAAAGGGGTGTGTAGATAACAGTGGAATTCTGCAGAACACAATGTTTGTTGCTGTTGACACCTCTGAAGGAGCCAGTTTTTTATTATCATTATTATTTACTTATTATTTTACTAACTTAGATCTCCAGCTCTGTTAAAAGAATTAGTCTTGACTGTGGATGTTAAAAAGCGAGTAATTGTGTAACATGCACCTGCAGTGTGGGGCAACAGTTGGCTCCCCAGGAGCCGGTGAATGCTGGGAGCTGGCTTTTAAGCCGACTCTTGGCGCACACCGGCTGCCAGCTGCCAGCTGCACTCCCAGGGAGATGGCTGCTGCCATGTACTGCTACTTCTGTTATAGAGACAGCAGCATGGGGCAGCAGCCAGTTCCCCAGGAGCTGGCTTCCGGAGTGCACCAGCTTCTGCCTGCCACCCCGCACCCTCGGATACAAAGGTGGCAGCTGGCTCCCCAGGAGCTGGTGCATGCTGGAAACCAGCTTAAAAGAGTCAGAGCAGCGTGGGTGGCAACCAACTCCCCAGGAGTGAGGTGGGAGCCTGCGTCTAACCGTTAACAGTAATTGACAAGCCCAGGCATATGGGTTAATTGTTTAAGTGGTTATACTTTTACATCCCTAGTCTTGACTGACATTCCTCTGAAGTGAAGTGTGTGGCAACTCCAAGCTAACGATCAATTCAAATGCACTTTGTTTGATTCTTCTCTTACTTATATCAAAGGAAATGAGCAAAACATTCTGCTCAAATCAATGGACTTACATTTGTTTAAAACTACTGTGAATTAGACAAATTATACTAAGTTTATCATATATGTTTTAATAGCATGCATTTTCTGTTCAAAAATTGTTTTAATTTGCTTTTAGGAGACTGATATTCATGCATCTGTTTTATAAATATAATAGGAGGAAGGGAGGAAAAAGTACATAACACAAAGCAGTATACATGTAGGGAAATTGTGCACACTAATTAGCACTCATCATTCTCACCAGAAAAATTAACTTTGGGCTCCATTCTCCCTGATTGCATTCTTGCAAAGTACAGTTGATGAAGTGCATCATCTTGATGCAAATTCTGAAAAAGAGTTTATGTTGCATATTAGATCAGTGGTCAAGTATGTAAAACAGTGAGTGTGTGGGACCCACAAGGTCAGGGGAATGGACCCTAATTAACAAATTAGATAAATCAGGTCCAGTTGACCACTACATTAATGGGCACAGCAGTTTTGGCTCATGCCAGTATCACTTGGCGACCTTTCTAAGCTTGTCATCCTACCAGATCCTAGGGATGTTACATTTAATTTAATCAACTAATCTACTAGCAGATGGATTTTCTATCGACTAGTCGATTAGTTACTAAGTGGGTGAGTCGCAGCTAACCCCCCTAAGCTAACTCCACTGTGGCTCTGCCTTTTAAATGTGTGTGTGTATATATGTATACACACAGTGCTTTTTTGTTAAAAAAAAAAGAAGTGCCGGTACTAATGCCGGGGAAAATTTGTCGAGCGATGGTGACTGATACAAAAGATAATGAGGCCAGTTTGGGTGAGGGCTAGAGCTGAGGCAACATCCTAGCTAAAAGCCTGTCCTCAGATTCCTGCGATGTCCCTGCTTGGGGTACTGTCTTTCATATCTGGGCTATGATGTAAGAACGATCTAAAGGCCCCTTCCAAGGGATAGAGGAAGGGGCTGGCTGTGTCTTTCTCTTCTGTTACGCCAGAGTTCCCTAGATATGGCAGGGATGATCTGGCCATTGCTGTGAAAGAGAATCTCAGTTACTCTTAGCCACTCCTGTCCTCTGCCGTTAATTGCTATTGCCTGCTTTTCTGGAGGGAGAGAGGGCAGCAAAGGATTTGACAGACCAGTTGCAGCAGAGCATCCCTGCTCAAACTGAGTTAGGCTGAAAGGAGATGGTGGGGGCCTGTTCTGCCCTCTTTAAATGCCAGTAATTTGGGTGGATGCTGTGCTGCTGTTTTTGAGGGACTGGGATCACTTAGCCCCGTCAGCAGTCCCTCAGCAGTCAACCCTTAGCAGTCAACCCTCTGTAGAGATCCTACTCTTAAACAGGGATATTAGGGAAGGCACCATCTCCTCTGACATTAATTCCTGAAAATCTCACATGGATTGGGCAGGGATGATGTTCAGCCTGTTCGCCAAAATTTGGAATAGATGGCAGGAGGGCTCACTTGATTACCTGCTCTGTTCATTCCCTCTGACATACCTGGAACTGGCCACTGTCAGAAGACAGGATCCTGGGCTAAATGGACCTTTGCGCAGTATGGCCATTCTCAGGGCTCGACAGACTGCTGTTTCTACTCGCCCATGGGCGAGTAGATTTCAGCTGGTTGCTCGTGCGTCCCATTCACTGGCGCTGCACGTATGCGCAGTGCTGGTCTGGCGCATGCGCGGTGTGGGGCTGGCGAGTAGCTCTCACCACAGTTTGTCGAGCCCTAGCCATTCTTATGAGTCAGTGGAGATGGTGGAATCCAGTTTCTGTAGGGAAGGAGCTAGATTGGGTCTCTGGCTAAGATCTATGTTTACAGAGCAGATGAGACAAAATTTGACCCGTCGATTTGAGGCAATCTCCAGGTCTGTATTTAGAAGATATTGTAACTTTAAATACACCAATGGTTATAGCTGATTCTGGAGGCCCAGTGTGGAATTGTGTATCTTTGATTAGTCTTCAGGTTCAACCAAACTAAGACAGTTCTGAAGAAGAAAATTATGTTTACAGTGTGCTTGCATTCTGTTTGTTGGAATAGAGTGATAAGGTCCAAATTTACATCTCTGGCCTTTAATTTTTGTCCCCAGCTTTTTTGCATGTAAACGATTCTGCCCACAGATGTACACAATTTTGTGTGTGCTACATTGCTGTTTGTGCACAAGTGGCGCTGCCATTCATGCCAATCTTGTTACTTCATTTGCTTCCTCCACCCATTGTTGTTCCATGTCAACTTCCTATTAGTTGAATGCTCTTCTCACCTCACTTTACCGAGCAGTTACCCTCTCTGTGTTAGGCCCTTTTTAAGACTCTGCAAGAACAGAGTTTATAATTTAAAAACAAACAGACAAATGACCAGATCCTTCCTACCACTGGATTATTCAGTGTGACCTCCCACACGTGTATTATTGTCTTCAATTTCAAGGTGTTCAGGGAAGGGAATAATTTTTACTTTTGTATTTAGTGCAGCATCAAATTTGTGTCAGCGCTCAAGACCTGAATAAGGAAACACACATGCATGTGTTTATGACTATCCCTATTTAGGACAGGACTGAAGTCCCAGTGGTATGCATAAGTGCTGTTTCGAATAGAGATGCTTTACTGAACTGAGGCTTGAACAAATAATAGCTATAAAAGGAGAGCAGATAGAAAGGAGCACATGCAGAATAAGAAAGTTGATTTAAGCTAGCTGAACATTTGTCTCTGGAAATATCTAACTTAAAAATTGGAGAGGTTTAGGAGAAATAGCAGGAATATAGTTATTAAAAAAGAAAACCTCTGTGTCATGTTGCACTTTCAGTACTCGGAAGTGTAACTTCTAGGGATGTAAAAGAGTAGTTGAATAGTCGACAATTCACATTTCTCCCCCCCCCTTTGCTGCCTCTATATAAGCACTATCTCCACGGTGCAGGAGGGGTGCACAGTGGCTCAGCCTGGTGGCTCTTACTACATTTAAAAGGCAGAGCTGCAGTGGTCTGGACCTAGCACGAGCTGGGACTGAAGCAGTCCTAGCTCACGCAGGATCCGGGACCTATTTCCGCTGCAGCTCTGCAGTTTAAATGTAGGAGGAACCAGACTGCCTGCACGCCCTGCTCCCACTACATTTAAACTGCAGAGCCGAAGTGGCCCCTTACTGAGTAATTGTGCACTAAATACAGTTTGTATCGAGTACATGATTAGTCATTTACTCGATACTTAATATCCTTGGTAACTTCATAGGTCCAGCAGTTTTCTTTGATGAGTCTTGAACTATGCTACAGTCAAAACAATTGTCTTAATTGTATGTGATTAGAGTAGGTTGATTGCTATGCTGTTTTTGAATGTTTCAGAGAAATAATATATTTAATTCTAGGCTTTACTTGCATCCATCATGAGGGGTCTAGGTCTTAAATTATTTTGGTGCATACTTGTGGCATTCATAACTTATTATCCAATAAAAACAACTTTTAAAAACAATGAGTAGTCCTGTGGCACCTTAGAGACTAACATATAATATAGTGTTGTTAGCTTTCGTGAGCAAAACCCACTTAGAGGGAAAGAAAGGATTTAGATTTGGAAACACCATGACTGAATGTATGGTCAGAATGGAACATATTTTGAGGATCATTGGCTAGGTGGAAAAACTTAAAAAACAACGAATAGTTCTGCAGCACCTTAGAGACTAACAAAAAATGTAGATGGTATCATGAGCTTTCGTGGACACAAGAAGTGGGTTGTGTCCACAAGAAGTGGGTTGTGTCCACGAAAGCTCATGATACCATCTACATTTTTTGTTAGTCTCTAAGGTGCTGCAGAACTATTCGTTGTTTTTTAAGTTTTTTCAGTTACAGACTAACATAGCTACCCCTCTGTGGCTGGATGGAGAAACACTACAGTTAAATCTTCATTCTCTGCCTCCCTTTGTCTCTCTAGGAGCATAAAACATCTGTGTCTTAGGAATGTTAAATTTCGATTAACTAACTAATTGAATAGTCGATGGGATTTCCATCAACTATTCGATTAGTCGATAAGGACTTGTGCAGTGTTCTGCCTTTGAAATGTACAAGAGCCCCAGCAGGCGCTCTTGTGCATTTCAAAGACTGAAACACCGTGTTTCCACGGGCTCCATGCGGTGTTTCAATCTTTGAAATGCACAAGAGCCCCTGCTGGGGCTCTTGTACGTTTCAAAGCAGAAGTGCCGCATAGAGCCTGGAGCAAGTGGGGAACTCAGAGTCCCCTGCTGGCCCCAGGCTCCATGCAGCACTTTCGCTTTGAAATGTACAAGAGCCTCAGCGGGGACTCTAATGCATTTCAAAGTTGGAACGCCACCACTGCGCCGCTGCCCCCTCCCACGGAGCTGGAGCTGGGAAATTGGCTTTTAATCCGGCTCATCCCAGCACCCTCTCCTCTCCCCCATGCTCCTTCTGCCTCTTTGTAATAGAAGCATCAAGTCAGGGAGAATGTGACTAGTCGACTAATGTGTTGACTATCCGATAAGCTTTTGCTTATCTGATAGTTAGCTAGTCGATTAGTCGCTTACATTCCTAATGTGTCTAACAGCAGAGTGCTGGAAGTGGGGATGCTAGCACACCCCCTGGATTGTTGTAATAACAGACATCAAATCCATGGTTGCTGTGGTTCCATTAGCAGCATCCCACTACAAAAATTGTATCATCGATTCTGTAATAGCTCAGAACATAAGTAAAAGCATTAACTGTTAAAGCTCATTATAGCTATTTGCAAATATATTAACTCTGTTATTTCCAATCAAGTTGTTTCCAGATTTAAGATCAAATTCAGCTCAGAACATACTTTGCACAACATCATGGACTTGGGTGAAATTGTACAAATGTGCAAATTAGGGCAGTATTTTGTATTTAGCAAACCACACACCCCTAAAGGAAGAACATGCATGTCTTGAACATAAATGAGATTACATTTTTCCTTTGAATCTCGTATCATCTTCATTTACTATCAAATGTTATTTCAAGACATAGTTCTGTTTATTGATATAATGTCTTAGGGAGGCACCTACTGGCTTGTGTTCTGAAATGGCTTTAAAATGTGGCATAAATTCCTATCTTTCTTTAAAAATTGTTAGCCAATTGGTGTGAAATTTCACACAGGGTTAATTTTTAGGCTTTTTGAATTTGTATGCAGTTTTTGTTTGTCTTATAACCAATTTGTAATAGAAAGCCTTTGAACTGGGGCTTGTGCTGAATTTTTCCTTTGGCAGGCTGCTGTTTATTGTTGACAGAAATTTTTGTACACAGTTGTCTAGAGAAAACTTGGTAGAAAGATTGATCCTGGGTGCCACTGAGAGAATATTTGTTGGTTGGTTAGTTCTTTTTAACAAATGTTTTTAACCATTATTTGCATAATGAGTAAGTTTGTTCATGGTGCAGATAAACTTGATGAATGGAGGCTAGGTGTAAACTAAATAGACTATGTCAAGAGATGTGATTATTGGGGCTCAGTATACTAAAGCTTGATTGACAGGGAATGCTGGATACACAGAAGCCTGATGGACAGGGTATTGGAGGGGCTGGGCATCTCCAAGTGTGACAGGTTGATGAAGAGGTGAGAAAGCTGCATGCAAAGCTATTGGATGAAGACCAGGAGTGCACAAAGCCTTCTCTGTGAGGAGCTAGACTGTTGTGTGCGAATCTATTTTGCAACAGAGAATGGATCAAATGTTCTTTCACTGTACTTTAAGCCCTACATGTCGTGTTCCTCACTTATGCAATGCCCACACCTAATAAGCATTAAATAAATTAAGAGGTGATATATAAAAGTCTTTCTTGAGAAACAGTTAGGGTTACTAGACACACAACATGTCTCACAAAATCAAAAAAAGAAAAAAAGAAATGAAAAGTTAAACTATCCAATGCCCTCTTTTCTTCCCAGACCACATCTTAGCACAACTGTCCATAGAACTGGAAAGGACTTCAAAGGTCATCGAGTCCAGTCCCCTGCCCTCATGGCAGGACCAAGCATAGTCTA
>JANRFK010006693.1:25314996-25326150 GCA_030068395.1 Apalone spinifera
ACTAGGGATCCGACGTAAGTCGGATCCACGTAACCCGGGGACTGCCTGTATAGGAGTCAGAAATGCAGAATTGGGAAGTTGGGGTCTTAACATGTTGATCTGCAATCTCTTATTCCTATGGGTAGCCAATATTAGTTTCACTGAAGTCGTGATATAGGGTTTACATGACCAGGCCATCGGTTTAAACAATAGAATGGTTTTCATTATGTTTTAAGAACATATGTATACAAATAGTATCCAGTAAGTCTGCAATAAAATTAATTATACTAAATGATATTAATGAACTTTTATAGTCAGTGAAAAGCAACAGGATTATGAGTTTCTGCCTCATTTAGCTGTTTTATATGTGGTAGTAGGAGGTGTATTTTGGCAGTGTTTGTGGTGTGAATATTCTGCAGTGGATACTGCACCTGATTATGGCAGGGATTCAGTGAGCGATGGTGTGTGACAGCTATAGCATGGGAGCTGTTTTGGGGAGAATGAAGATGAGTTACCACAGGCTCTCTTTATATTGTTTTACACCATTCCTCTCTTTCTTTAGAATTTAACAACCTCTGGAAACACATTATTAGAAGTTATGCCAAAGTGAAGTAGTCTTTTGTAGTAAAGTCTTAAGAGGTTTTAAGAAAGTGGATTTGTTTGGATAAAATTTTTCCTCTGGGTAACACCTGTGAGCTGTTGAACAGTGGTGTTAAACTTAGCTGCAGTGCATGCTAAGCATGTCTGTGGGTGGAAAACCTATGTGAAAGAGAGGGAGGAGTGGGGATTGGTTAATGGATTTACATTACATCTCTTCTATGGTGGCTTTTTTTTAAGATTAAGAATCTGAGGAATTTAGAAGTAAATGAAGGAAGATTCTAGTATTTGAAAACAATGCAAGATGTAGTATTATTTGAGGATGGCCTCTGGATTTGCATGTGGTGCCAGCTCTTTGGTCACCATGAGAGACCTGAAAAACTGCTGCCCTTGGAAGGCAACTTTCCCCTACTATGCAGTTCATGGGAGAATGATAGGCTCAAAGCAGAAACAATTAGACAGGTCATCAGGTCAAGATCAGGAGCATTGGAGTTCATGGAAAACAGAGCAGATTGGTGCTGGGTCACTGGAGGAAGAAGAGAAAAGGAAAGGCCTTGACACCCAATAGAGATAATGATACACTAAAGCTTTCAAGTATAATCTCAATTTTGTGAAAGGCTGTGGATGACAAATTAAGAGTCTGCACTGGACCTAGATAAGAAAGAAGTTGCTGTAGCATAAGATGAATGAACCAGCAGGAAACAGCATGAAGTACGAATTATATATTTAAAAGACAGAGGGGATAAAAGAAGGAGGCTAAAAGAAAAAGTCTAAAAAAATCGCAGAGAAAGTAAGGTGAAAGGCCCTTTGCTAAACTACTCCCTACATAGTGCTATTAGATAGATTGAGCTACCTGAAATGTATAGGTTACTTTTTGAAGAAGAGGAAATGAATAAATAGGGAGAGAGAGGAGTTTGAAGGCAAAATCTAGATGGAGTTCAGTTGAGCTTTTGATAAAGAAGCACACAAAAGACTAATCCACCAGGTCACAACGGATGGCATGGAGATGACCTACATTATTTGCTGCTGCTAACTGCACTTTGTTACTTTTCCCCAGTCATTCGAGCTAAAGTGAAGGAGGTGAAGACTAAATGTCACGATGTCACCGCAGTAGTTGAAGTAAAGGAGATACTAAAATCTTCCCTAGTGAATATTCCTAAGGACACTGTTAACCTTTACACAAACTCTGGCTGTCTATGCCCCCCGCTCAATGCCAATGAAGAATACATTATAATGGGCTATGAAGATGAGGAACGCTCCAGGTAATTTATTCATTAATGTTCTTTAAAGAATTACTTTCTCTGTTCTAATTGTCCACCCATGAGACCTCATTTTGAAGCCACCATTGTTCCCTCTGAAGAAAACTGGGCAGGTTTTTATTAAAACTCATGAGCCATACCCTTGAATTACCTGGACTTGCCACTGCTGAATGCTGTGAAGTTCTCCCTTTAAGCAGATCTTGTTAGTGCTGTGTATATTGCTGTGTACAGTATACACATGTCTTGATAATAAAATAACTGGCTTATCTGAAATGTATAGGTTGCTCTTGGTAGAAGGCTCCATAGCTGAGAAGTGGAAGGATCGTCTTGGTAAAAAAGTAAAGGTAAGAAAATGTTTCATGACCTTAGTAATGCTTGACACTGGAAACAATGATCATATCTCACCTTTAAGAAAAGAGAGAAAATATGTGAGGCCCAATTCTATATCCATTAAAATTAATGGATCAAATTTGATTCAATTACACAAGGGTATATCAGGATAACATAATTGGAATTAATGGAGTTACTCCAGATTTGTTCAAGTATAGCAGTGATTGAAACCTGAATTGTTGATTTAAATCAGCAGGAGTATGATTTAGATCTACAGCCAAATTCTGCATTTAGATGGATACATGCAGCTCTTACTTGGTTCAGTGGGAACTGTCTACACACAGCTAAGGGTAGAACATGGTGTTACAAACCTTATTCTTATCTAATTTTCAGACTTGTGCATCTCAAATTTTAACATTTAAATATAGTTCTCATCTAAAATACAATTCTCCTCTAGATTGGTCCCTCTCCTAGCAGTTGCTCTTCTCTAAGGAAACATTCAACAAATGTGAGGTTGAAAAAAAACCATGGGAGGAATACAAGTGTGCGAGTTCATATCTGAAAGAAAATAGAGAAATAGGGAGAAACTGAAGTGGACACAAAAATGTCATATGCTTCACTATAATAGCTTGTAATTCTTGTGATTGGGTAAGCTAGGCATCCACCTAGTCTTTGAGTGCTAAGCTTTATCTTATGTATCTGGCACCTGTCAGACCACAAAGGGTTTTAGTGACTTTGGTAGCATTACAAAGAATATCAGTTTACATGGAAAGCATTTCTCCAACATGTTGATTTGACATAAATGAGATTCCCTACATCTTTTTGCATGTGTGCGTCTCTCACTTTTTCTTTATTTGTTTCACATTTTAGTGATTGTTGCAGGGAAAATCCTATTTTTGGTAACAAATTCTGCATCTAGCTGACATCCATATTTCTTTTATTAGCCTGGGTGACCCATTTTAAATTCTTATCTTATCTGTTGGATCCTCCTCAGCTCCAGTGCCACAGATCATGTGATAACTCTTTGCTGTTCTCTGGTACCACTTTAGTTCTGGTTGTCTGATTCTAGAGGTGTAACTTTCAGTTAATGACTACTGCTTGTTCCCTTATGCTGACTATGCTGTATGTATCGCTTGACTGATTTTCTATTCTGGGTTCCTAAAAAGCTCCACAGGTAGATTTACTTATGCATTTAAATAAAAAAGAAAAGTAGGACACCTTTCTGCTTGTCATTGTATCATGGTGTCTGCCAATTCATTTTCATGATGTTAATTATGATCTCTGAGGCAGACAGAAATACTTGTGCTATCAGGTTCTTAGAAACACACACACACACACACACACACACACACACACACACACACACACACACACACACACACACACACACACTCTGTAGTTTAGAAACCCCTAAGAACTGGAAAAGATCCCTATTCTTTTTTTTCTAATAAAACCATCAAATGAGAACCCTGCAAATAAATTATGTATGTCAGTAACTTTGTGCTTAGGCTGTAAAACACAAGCATGGCTTTGAGTTCGATGAAGATAGTTGCATGAATAAACTTAAGCATAGGCTATTAAAATCTAATGTGCTTTATACAGTGGTGATTGATTGCTACTAGGGTTGTCGGTTAATCGCAGTTAACTCAAAGTTAATTGTGATTATTTGCAGTTTTAATTGCACTGTTAAACAATAAAATGTCAATTGAAATGTATTAAATATTTTGGATGTTTTTCTGTATTTTCAACATAATAGCACAGAATACAGTGCTCACTTGACATTATTTTTGTAACAAATATTTTTACATTTGTTAAAGAAATAATATTTTTCATAAAGAATATGTTAAAGAAATAATATTTTTCAATATATCTTATACAAATACTGTAGTGTGATCTCTTTATTGTGAAAGTGCAACTTACAAATGTAGATTGTTACATAATTACACTCAAAAGCAAAACAATATAAAACAGTAGAGCCTATAAGTTCACTCAGTCCTACTTCTTGTTCAGCCAGTTGCTCAGACAAATCAGTTTGATTACATAGGCAGGAGATAATGTTGCCCGCTTCTTATTTACAATGTCACCTGAAATTGAGAGCAGGCATTTCCATGACACTTTATAGCCATCATTGCAAGGTATTTTATGTACCAGGTATGCTAAACATTTGGTATGCCCTTCGTGATTTGGCCATCATCCCAGAGGACATGCTTTCATGATGATGATGCCCATTAAAAATGTGTTAATTAAATTTGTAACTCAGCTCCTTGGGGAAGAATTGTATATCTACTCCTCTGTGTTTTAACCACATTGCTTCATATATTTCATGTAGTAGCACTCTCAGATCACCATATTAATTTTAAGAACACTTTCACTGCAGATTTAACAAAACACAAAAGAAGGTAACAATGTGAGATTTCTAAAGATAGCTACAGCACTTGACCCAAAATTTAAGAATCTGACGTGCCTCCCAAAATCTGAGGGACAAGGTGTGGAACATGCTTTCAGTTGTCTTAAAAGAGCAACACTCTGATGTTGAAACTACAGAACGTGAACCACCACAAAAGGAAAAAAATCAACCTTCTGCTGCTAGCATCTGACTCAGATGATGAAAATGAACACGTGTTAGTCTACACTTCTTTCAGTTGCAATTGAGCAGAACCTGTCATCATCATGTACACATGTCCTCTGGAATGGTGATTGAAGTGTGAAGGGACATACAAATCTTAAGTGCATTTGGCACATAAATATTTTGCAACATTGGCTACAGAAATTAGATTATTTATTAGTTTTAACTTTCAGGTGACATTGTAAACAAGAAGTGGGCAGCATTATTTCCTGCAAATGTAATTAAACTTGTTTGTCTGAGTGGATAAGAAGTAGGACTAAGTGAACTTGTAGGCTCTAAAGTTTTACATTGTTGTATTTTTGAATACAGTTTTTTTTACATAATTCTACATATGTAAATTCAACTTTCATGATAGAGATTACGGGTACTGTAGTGCAATGGGAGGGCTGAAAAATACTACTTTTGTTATTTGCAGTGCAAATATTTGTAATAAAAATAAAGTGAGCCCTGTACATTTCATATTCTGTGGTGTAATTGCAATATAAAATATTTTAAAGGGTAGAAAACATCCAAAATATTTGAATATATGAACGAACTTTTAAAATAATTCCATTTTTGTAAAATAACTTTGTTAAAATCTGTGTCTTGGCCATAATCTACCCTGACATTCATAACTTAGGTCTGTGTGTAATGTTACTCATCCCCTGTGTAAATAACATGCTATGCATTTTAAGACATGATCCTGTGAGGTGCTGAGTAGTTGAGATGCCACACAGAGCCCTTTTAAAGTAAACAGAACTAGGGGTTTGTACAAGTCAATCTGCAGAATCTTTGCCTTACTAAGTAGATTTAAAATGGCACATCCCTGCCAAAAACAATTAAAGAAATAAGGTTTTAAGAAGTATTGTCACTAGACCATGAGAGCATGAACTTGTTTTACCCTGCAATTTGTAGAGCTGATACTGTAATATTATGTAGGTACACATTTTAGGTAGTCACATTCCTGTCACCATGTTGTGCATTCTGGGGCAGAACTCTGTAACTCACGTGCATTCACATTCTTTTGTAAAGTCTTGGGCTTTTTCTCCTTGGGAAGAGGGAGCAATAATAATTTTTTAATAAATATTGCTTTGCAGCATTTCAGTACAATTTGTGAACTAGTTCTGTAAAAATGTCTGAATTTAGGATATTTTAAAAACATACAGATTTGTAGTTTTGTTAAATGTTTTCCTTCCATTATTTATTAGTTTTGTTTGCTTAAATTGTACAGCGCTGGGATCAGAAACTCCGTCATCCTGGAAAAGGCAAAAATGAACCTGGACAAAGTGATTCTGCTCAAAAGTCTGGCAAAAACAGTAATCCACGACAAACACGCAATTAAATGTGAAAAGCTATGTAAAAATCCATGGACTATATATTAAGACTTGCATTGTTGGAGCAGCAAGGGACAAATTGCACTATTGCACGTTATATTCTATTGTTTACTACAAAATCATGTTGTAGCTAATTAGTTATAATTCCTCCTGTTTTCTGCCTTTTTTTAGGGTGGGGATGTAAACCCTGACAAAATTATATATTTTTATCTCACTAATAGCTGCAGAAAACTGCCCTTATGAGATGAAAAAGAGAGGAGGGCACATTTACTGAAGTTAACAGACATGTTAGTTGTTTATCAGTGGGGCCAGGTTGCTTAGAGAAAGCCTTACAGCACAGGAATGAGACCAGGACCTTACAAAAAAAAGTGACTTTAACCCAGTTTCCCTGTTTCTGACCCCTTTCCTCACATGCTTGATCATGATTGCAGCAACTATTTTTTTAATGTATAAGTTTTATTCTGAAATATAATGGCCATATATACACAAGTTAAGAATTATATGGCACTTCTGGAAAAACAGTGAAGAGCAAAAAAATTAGGTTTAGCAGCAGAAAAGTAGTAAGGAAAATTTTGACTGGTTGAAAATCAGTTTAAATATTTTCTAACAACAACAACAACAACAAAAATACCTAATCAGCATTAAGAAAGGGGCTTGTGTTAAAGGATATGTTCTAATCAGCACAAGCCTTCAATTTGCATAGTCTTAAATAAACCACTGTGTAAATTATTTTAAGTCTAACTTGCATCTTTGACAACAAAAACACTTCTTCTCAAATGCTTTAATCCTTGTGGGAAACATTATATAGTTCTGTTAACTCACAACATAATTTACAATATACTAACTCTCATAATGGCAGTTCCTTTCCCCCTTTCCCCTCCCAAATCGTAGGAGTAGACTGACTTACCAGGCCTGCTTCTCAGTATAGGTCTGCACTTTATCATTTTAAATGTGTGTTGTTGTTCTTATTTCTGTGCCTACATAAACAGCAGTGTTTAATGCTCAGTAAAATACGTTTAATAAAAGAATTATAGTTATCAACAAAGACCTTATCCTGACTTTTGCACCAAATGCATATTTCTATAGTCAGTGATTTATTGTTGTCCACAGTGTATGCCAGCACAAAAAAAGCCCCTTAATTTTCTTCCTTCAATAGAATTGTTTCACGGAGTCAGTGCCAACAATTTGAAATGATAGTTTTTAAAAAAATATGATGTAAGTAGAATACCAAGCTTCTGAGATATGGTGTACAAAAAATAAAACACTTATGCTGCAAACTGTTACTGTGTTTTCAGTTGGAAGTACTGAATTTCTTTTCCCAGGACACCCATATATCTTGGGGTTGCTGTTGACACGGGAGTCCACAGGAAACAACACTGTAATTTTTAGGTAGTTCAGAACAAACATTACTGATTTTAAATGCAAATAAAGCAGTGAAGAGAGAAAACATTTAATAAAAGTTCATAATATTAATTTAACATTTTTATTGGTAACTGGAGGTCAAGCTCAGAACTCTATTATGCTAGAGACTGAACAGAGACACGGTTTTATGTTCTTTAAACACTGCAGATGGGAACTGGATGGCACAGGAGATTAACAATGGGATGCCAGTAGAGCTGGGCAGGAAACAGTTGTGCCTTCCCTTGTATATTTGGTGAAAATTGGGAGAAAGTTGAAATATCACAGTATCTATGAGATGGGAAATCACTTCAGTTTGGATCAATTGAAATGTTTTAATTAGTGGGTATTTTTCAATGGAAATACTTAAAGTTTTTGTGTTCAAGTGCCAGATTTGAATACTATTAAAGTTAGTTGAAAAATGCCTCCCCTCCCCACGCAAATTTTGGGCTATGTCTATACTGCAGCCTTCTTCCATGAAAGCTTATGCAAATGAAGCATGGAGTAGAATATCGCCATGCTTCATTTGCATAATTAATTAGCAGCCGTTTTTGCGCAAGAGGCTTCTGTGCAAAATGGAGCTGTGTAAACAGCTCTTTTTTGTTCAAAAAACCCTCTTGCGCAAGAGCCGCTCTTCATCATTTTTTCAGGAAGAATGGTTCTTGCACAAGAGGGGGTTTTTTGTGCAAAAAGGAGCCGTCTACACAGCTCCTTTTTGCGCAAAAGCCCTTTGCACAAAAACGGCTGCTAATTCATTATGCAAATGAAGCACTGTGATATTCTACTCCGCGCTTCATTTGCATAAGCTTTTGCAGAAGAAGGCTGCAGTATAGAAGTAACCTTAGAGTTTAGGTGGAAATCTGAATACCAAAACATTTCTGCTGAAAACCAAAATATTTCCATTTGGAACTGCCCTGTTGGTGCCTCTTGGGAGTTGCTGTTTGGAAGTTTGATGCGTATAGCTTACGTTTTCTGACTGGTTGAATACAGGAAAATTAAGGCCAGCCCATAGAAGAATAGGGACACAAGAGACAACCGAAGTACAGCTCCCATGAGGCACTATGGCAGCATTTCCAAATCAAAATATTTTGGATTTCAGGATTTGTGTTTTCAATTAAACAGGTACATTTTCTCAGCAAAGCAGTCACTTTTAATAAAAAAAAAAAATCTTGTCAAAAGAGTTTGAAGGAAAATGTTAAACCAGCCCTGCAGTGTATGTTCAGTGGACTTCATGGAATGAGCTTAGACGTGTGCGATAACTTCTTACATCTGGCTTAGAAATCCCTACACCCTGCCTCTCTGTCCTCAGAACTCCCTTGCCACAGAAAAAGCAGCACTTTGGGTTGCTTAGTCTCTTCCTAGCCCTTTATATGCCTCCTCTTGCCTTCCCCACCCCAAAACTGCCTCTTTCAAAAGTAATCATGGAATCGTAGGTCTGGAAGGGACTATGATCCATCTAGTCCCATGCACTGAGGCAGAATTATCTGTTGTCTAGACTATGTGATAGGGGACATTCACTTCTTGTGAGTGCCTCCTGTCAGCTTGGTGAGATGCTGCAGTTTTTCTTGAGGCATCCCTTGTAGATTGTCAACCTCATTAGGCCGATTTTCAGTGGCTCAGCCTTCTGGCCACGTCACAGGCTAGTCGTTCTCAACTGAATAACCCTGGGGATACTCAGAGGTCTTCCAGGGGGTTCATCAACTCATCTAGATATTTGCCTAGTTTTATAACTGGCTATATAAAGAACACTAGAGAAGAGGGAACAAACTAAAATGTCTAGACATGACTTGTTTATATTGTTCTGTATGCTACACACCAGTGGTTCTGAGCTTGTGGCCCAATTAGCACACAGCTGCAGCCCAGCTGTGCACTAAAGGCTGCCCAGTGGGGTCTGGAGTTGAGGCTCCTAGACGGCCCTTCTCACCAGGGTCTAGAACTGGAGCTTCTGGGCCACCTGGCTCTGCCATATTTGGGGTCACCCTGCCCAGCATGGCGGGGTCCAGGGCTGCCAGTGGGTTCCGGAATCCAAGCTGCCATGCCACCTGGCCTAGTGCTGCTAAGTTGTTTGGTGCAGCTGGATCTGGAGTTGGAGCTGATGGACTGCCTTGCCATCTCGTATGTTGAGGCTGTTGGGCTGGCCTGCGACCTGTCTGGGTCTGGGATAGGGGCTGCCCTGCTGGGTCCAGATCCACTGGGCTGCTCTGCTTGGTCTGGGGTTGGGGCTGCACTCAACTGACAGGAGTCCTGCCACATAGCCTCATGCCTGGGGGTCTGCTCCAAGCTCTGTTTTGTGGAGGGTTTTCTGGTTGGTGGCTGGAGCACAAAGAACCACTGCTGTACACTGAAATGTAAGTATATGCCAATCGATATATTTTATAATGATATGGTAAAATGAGAGAGTTGTTTTTCAGCAATAGTGCCTGTGACACTGGGATTTTTATATCTGTCATTTATTAAGTGAGGTTAAATTGGGGGGTAGACGAGACAAATTTTTGAAAGGGGTACAGTAGTTTGGAAAGGTTGAGAACCACTGACTCAGTTAATATGTATGAACCCCTCCCACCGTGCAGAGTATTCAAATTCAAGACAAACATGAGCAAGCATAATCTCTGCCTCAAGCTGGATTCAGCCCCTCATTCCTGAGAGTAGCTGTTCTCTTCAGCCTCTTTTGCTCCTTTAAGCCAAGTCCTCTGTTCATGTTTCTCAAGGAAACTTACCCCATCTCAGGGCTTAGAAAACAGTCACCAGAACTGTCTATCGTTGCCAGGGCCTTCTGCCCCTCTAAATCTATCCCCCTTGCTTAGGTTACTGAAACTAGCCATGTCCCCTTTTCAGGGCTTAGATCATACCAGCACTGGCTGATGGGAGACCCTGACTCATCCCTTATTTTGGTTCCAAACTAGAGGCCCTTTACACAACAGCCACATGCTACTTCCTTTACTTGGTTGCTGTTGCATTCTCTGGATCTTTTCCCACCTGAGCTCTTCTGTCCATTACCCTCAGATCCCCTTCCTTCCAGGTGTGGCAAACATAGCTCATCACACTTTGGCCAATGCAGTGCACTCGTCAGCCCCTTTTATCTGACCCTGCTGGGCTCTGCCTCTCTGGCTCCTTCCTGGGGAGGGTGCAGTGAACCATAAGGTCTAGCAGGTGCAGTAGCTTTTGGAAGGCTGGGGGAGGGGCCTTTAGATGTGGGCAGGCCCACAGGGGTTTGTACAAACTGTTATTTAAAAACTTCCAATGATGGAGATTCCATGGTGCCCCATCCCTCCTCTTATTCAATTTGTTGCAGTGCTGAACTTCCTAACTCCTAAGAGTATTTTTTCCTAATTTCCTAGTTTTTTGCTGGAGTTTAAGCCCATTAAGTCTTGCCCTATCTTCACTGGATAAGGAGCACAGTATGTCACTCTTTTTTTTAAATCAAAGCCTTTTATGTACTTAACGACTATTGTGTTCCCACTCAGTTGTCTCTTCTTCAGACTAAACAAATATTTTCCCCCCATTTTCCTTGCAAGTCATGTTTTCTAGATGGTTGATCATTTTTATGTTGCTCCCCCAATTTGTCCACATCAATTCTGAAGTGTTGTGCTTAGAACTGGATTGGCTGCGTCTAGACTGGCCAGTTTTTGCGGAAAATCATCTGCTTTTCCGC
>JANRFK010006693.1:25333268-25389116 GCA_030068395.1 Apalone spinifera
GTGGTGCGGCTGTCCCCAGTAGGTCCGGTAGCAACCACACCATGGCCCACCCTGACCACAGCTTTAGCCCTGGGGAAAGGCTAAAGCTGGAGCCAGGGCCATATGGTGGCTGCCCAGCTGCTCTAGGAGTGGGGCCACACGGTGGGCAGCTGTCCTGTGTGGTAGGGCTGGAGCTGACCCTGGCTCCAGTCCCAGCATATGGGGCAGCAGCCTGCTGTGCAGCCCTCTCCGGGAGCAGCTGGAAGCCACCAGGTGGTCCATGTGCCCCCACTCTCCCACCACCTCCAGCTTACCTTCCAGGAAGGTGAGTGGTACTGTGCGACTCTACTGAGGAGGAGGGCGGGATTAAAATTCTGTGTGTGCACTGTGCAGGTTCCCTAGAGGGAACTTAGCCTGGAACCACACTTTGAAAGTGGAAGATAAAAAGAAATGTTGACTAACTGTTGATTTGCTGAAAGTCCTGGGGGGAAACCAGTATGTGATCATGTAACTGAAGACTGTATGGTAATGTATACACACAAGGGGTCTGAATTAATTTTGGACTGGTAACTTTAATTCTGGTATTTCCTAACTTCTGAGAGATGTTGCAATTTTAACAGTCTTGTCCTGTAAGTTGTGTGTATAATTGCCTAGGTTTTTAAGAGAAGAAATCTAAAAAAATCACAGATTCTATCATGTGGATTCTTATTGACATCCACATAGTTCATCAGCAGAGTTGGAACCTTTAGATCCGTTGCATGGACCTCTAGCACTTGGGCTAATGGCGTAACTAGAAGTAATAATATGTTGCCACTCTCTGTGGGCCAGCACTAGAGGGTGATGAGCCATTCACTTTGCCTGTGGGTTTCACAGATGTTTGCTGACAGCAGAGGAATGTGAGATGCCGCAATCTTGGGTTCCATTCCAGGTCCTGTAATGGTCACAAATCCTCCTACTTTTGTCCTCTTCAACCATGACCACTTCTGCCTTGGTCCCTCCAGCTTATCCAACCATATCTCTCTCTAGTTCTACCTCCCCATTCCATACCTTCAGATCTTAATCCCAGCCTGCTCTCCTAGCTTCTCTATCTCCAGTTTTTGGTCTCTTCATTTTAGTCTTTCCTTGTCCAGCTAGTTCTAATCTCTCCCCCATTCCAACTCCTCATTCAAGGCCAAGTTTCCCACACACATCAGCTCCCAATTCCTGACTGCCTCCCTCTACTACTTGTCCAGGTTCAATCTCACATTCGTGAGCTCCTCATACAATGATCTCAGGGTCTTCCACTCCCTTCCAAAATCCTCCTCCCATCTCCCGCTCCTTCCAAAGTCCTCCTCCCAGTCTCTCCCTCCTCTTTGTCCTTGTTTTTTTTTATCCAATCAGTCTCACTTTCACTGCCTCTATTCAGCTCGTTGTCCAATCTTTCCCTCCTCCAATGCTCACTCCAAGTCCTCCTCAGTCTGAGCTCTTTCCCAGTGAGGACCAATCTTCTCCCTACCCAGCTCCTCAGCCAGTCGGTCTTCTCCACCTCCCATTGGCTTCTAGTCCTCTCTGTTCTGTCTGCCCATTTCCAGTCTCCTTGCCCATCCAACCCTAGCCTTCTCCTCCTGCCAGTTCCCAATGCCAGTCTCTTCCAAACTCCTTGTGCCACCTTATCATCCACCACCATGGATGATTCTGGTCCTATCTGCATTTGGGTCCAGCCATTTGACCTTCTACGCTGCCCCAGCATTAGCAGTACATGGAACTTAGAGCAAAAATATTTTCCCTGCACTCAGTTTCTGTGCCAGGGCCACAATGGTCCCTAGCAGCAATTGCTCTGGGCCAGAGCAGGGTCAGAATCCTTGGAGAATTTGCCAGCCAAATTTTAACACATTTCAACTGGGCATGTGTGAACTGAGAATTCTCTTCCCCCTCCCCCCCACTTGTAAATTGGCCAAATTTTGGGGTTTAATTCACTGTTATGAGAAAAGGCACGTTCCAGACACTAGAACCTTGCTGCTGAAGCTCGGGTCTCTGCTCAAACCATGGAGAGGCTGGAGTTTGAGTGATCTAGTTGTAAACATGTTTAACATGATGGACAAATGTTTGTTTCCCTTTTAATCTTGTTCTTGGAAATGGCTGAAATATATTTGATGAAACTTTTCAAAATATTTCAGCCTATAGCAGATACCCAGCTTAGAACATTTCAGCCCAAATGGCTAAAACCTGTCAACTTCATAAGCAACTGAAAGCAGGGCTTTATAAGAAGAAATGGCCAGGAACCTTAAGTATAGGCATCTTTGCCAGCTTCTCCTATAAGTAAACATTGGCTGTCATGATGCCCAGTGTAATCAATTTCCCTTTGTATGAAGGAAATGGCACAAGATATTTTCATCATACTCATTTTAATATTTCACTTTGCAGGGGGAAAAAAATCAAGGCTTCTAATATATGTTAGATCTTTGATTTTGCCAGGTGACTATTAACCCATTATGTTAGTGCATAGGTTCAAAAACTTGGGGGTGTGCCCCCCTGAGGGGTGTGTGTGTGTGAAGAAATTCCGGGTGCGCACCCCCCCATCAAACCCCTCCCGCAAGAAAGATCTCGGTCCATCCGGTAAAATAATTCAGAAAATACCATGTGACATGTCTGGTATTTTCTGTTTTTCCTGGCTCGGATGTCCGCTGGAACACGCACAGCTCAGGCTGGCTGGGGAGGATTTTTTTATTTTTTTTTTTTTTTGCTCAACAACTTTTCCCCTGGAGTACTGGCACCATCTTTCTCCCCCACCCCCCGGGTCGGTGACTGTTTCAGCCTCGTCAATTCCCTTTTTTTTCCCCTCAAGTTTTGCTGCTGTTTTTGGGGGGGAGGGAGGGTGGGTAAGAGGGTTTCTCAAAAATCGAAAATTGGGCATGATGCTGAAAAGTGTGGGAACCACTGTGTTAGTTCATTAGCTCTTGCTTATAGTGTCACTGTGTGTAACTGGAAGAGAGGGCCAGCAACCGGACCATCTTCAGGTGTTAACATTTGCTACTTTGTTAGAGAAATTCCTAGTAATATTATTTTTCATGTTGTCCACAGACTTTCAGAATATGCTCATGCATATTCCGAATATTTCTGGGAATTACCTGGAAAGCAGATTAAAATATTTTATTCTGAATTATTAATCAGGTCCTTCCTCCACTTAAATGTACACAGTAAAACTATAAACAAAAGCAAATATCCCTTTTCTCCCCTCATCATTGTGAAGAAAAGACAATGCATGGGCTTAAAGACCTTACTCAGAGGGACTGTTATTTCCTGAAAGGAAGTTTGACTAGCTAATGTAAGTTTTTAGGCCCTGTTGTCACTTTCTAATGGTTTCCATCTTGCAGTTTTGTGATGCCACTGGAACTTGGCTTACTTGTATAACTAGTGCTGTGTGAGCCGGGCTGGTGCAGCTCATGTGGATTATGCAGAATAAACCCAGTAACAGTCAGGGTTCTCAGAGATTTGCCAGCAAATCCACTTCTGCTGATTTGCTTGCTGGTTCTGGTTCTTGAGAGGATTAAGTAGTGGCCTAGACCCCAGCAGACTAGAAGGAAATGGTATAGCTACCTTTCAGTACCGGCTGCTGCTTCACTAACAGGGGACAGGTTCTTCAGTGAGTAGGATTGCTCCATTAGGGGACATTGCTCAGAGCATGCACTTGTACAAGGAAATAGGGTCCCAGCTGTCCCCAGGTCAGAGAGTGTCAGAAAATCATCCTGCTTCCCCTAAAGCAGTGGTTCCCAAACTTTTTGGCATCATGGCCCCTTTAATTTCCAGGACCAGTGTTTTTTTTTAAAAAAAAAAAACAAAACAAAACAAAAAAAAGGTGCTGGTACTCCAGGGGAACAGTTGTTGACCCCTCAAAATGGTTGCCCTTTTAAGACCAGGCATTGCCCTTTTAAGTGACCATTTTGAAGTCTGGTGCATCCCCAGTTTGGGAACCTATACCCTAAAGAGCCTTCTAGAATTGGGCAAGACAGTGATCCTATGACAATTCTCCCAAATTATACCGCAAATATTTCCTCCCTTAATTTTAAAATATTGTACAAAGTGCATCCAGTGCCTAGTCTTGATAGAAAGTATTGTATGTAGTGATAATGAAGTTTTAAAGAATATATCCATACTAAATAACTCTTCTCTCCCGCCCTCAAACCCCCCCCCCCACCCCTTCAGACTGTTGGTGTGTTTTTCTGTCTTTACAAAGTTTTGAAATTTTTGTAAGTATATTGCAGAAGTGTGATTATGATACCAGAGTCTTTGAGTTTTTTCACACCTGTTATTTGGGCTTCAAATATTTTAAATTCAATATACTGTGAACAGCAGCAGCAATGCAGTGCTGGTGTTGGTAAGAAAGGGGTTAACCCCTCCCCCTTAGACTGCAGGACCAAAGTTGCTAGCCTTAGTGCAGAGATTTTGCAGGGTAGCGGGACAAGAACCAGCTGTGAGGAAATCCTTAATTCCTTCCACATGCCATAAGAGGGATGGCAGCGGAGTTGCCACATGAAGACTTTTTCCTAGGGAAAATTATCCTAATGCTCCAAGAGACACCTGGACAGATGTATGTGAATTCAGGTGGATTTTAGATTATTTTAATCTTGGAACAGTGAGAGGAAAAGGCCAAAAAACAAAAACAAAACGCCTGAAATTCACCAGCATATTCACAAAACACTAGTTTATTTAACTGTCTGTCAGTGGGCCCCTATGTCTCCCTTCACCCCACCAGGGCTCCAGCTTTCTCTAATGGCTTCTTCCTTCTTAATGCCCCCACCTTTTTGGCGTGCTCAACCTGCCTTGCTGTACTTTTAATGCAGCATTTCCCACTGCATCGCCCTCTTTTTCTGCCCTTCCACATCACTATGCCTGCCATCCCCATGTGTTCCCCAGCACTTTGTTGTCTTCTCCCTGCCCAATCTGTCCCCTTTTCTTTCATTTTCCCCCAAAGGTCTTCCCTTTCTATGTTGCAATCCCTCTTTTTTTCTATCCTCAGTGCATTGTGCCTGCTCTGCCACCACTCATGGTCCTGGGGCAGATCTCCTCTCTTTCCCCTCCTGGTGCCTGCCCAGCAGCTGCAACTCCACTCCAGCCCCCCCTGTTGAACGCAGCTGAGAGGACACAGGTGGGGCAAGACTAAGAGCTGTTGCTGGGAAGGGAAGACTTACTGCCTGGATCAGAGCACAGCTGTGCTACAACTGTGAAGTGTGCTGGGAGTCACACGGGCCAGGATGGCAGTTTCCTTGGAATGAGTTTGCAAATTCTCAGGGGCAGTTAGTTCCTCATTTAACCTAGAAGGTCAGAGATCACTGAAATCAATGGACCCTGTGCTATGCTGCGGGAGAGGGGCTGCTCCATGTAGGTAATTAACATGTAACTAGTTAACTGATTAAATGGGATTTTACATCCCTAGGACCCAGTGAAACTAGTAACTAAAGATGTACTTTCTGTTTTTATGCCAAAAGACAAACCTCAGTTATGTTGCAGTGTTTGCAGTTTCTACATAAGATAGTATTTAATCTACTACCATCTGATTTCCATGTGCTTTGCATTTTATATCCTTTTTATATACACAGCTGTTTCTAGATACAAAATTAAGCCAATGTGTCGATACACACATGGCCTTCAGCAGTGTAGTCCTATTGGGGTCTGGGAGGTGGGTGAGCATGTGCACGCCCACATCTAAAGGAGCCTCCCCCAGCCTACAGGAAGGATCCAAAGAGACAACAAGTGATTCTGGGAGACAAAGAAAAGAAAAACAGGGATGGGTTTGAGGGTTAAAGGGAACTGGATGGGGACACTGAACAGAGAACCCCAGACAGCGCCCGCTGCCCCTCAAAGGTCTCGAGAGCCAGCGGATGCTGCCCAGTGGAACTCTGCCCGCATGCGTGAATGGAAATAGGCCACGTAGTCGCAGGCCCCTCTTGGCTGACCTCTGCTCCCTGGTATTGTAAATTGCCATTTGGAGGAGTTTAGTGGAGGGCAGGTACGCTGGCAGTTGGGTGAGAAGATTCCTGTTCCCTGAGTAGGCTGTCAGAGACTGCTGCTTAGCAATTAAGACAAGTGGGCACCTGGGACTCACTAAGAGCCAGCCTGCAGCAGCAGGCTAATTGGACACCTGAAGCCAGATAGAGCCTGCTGGTCCAATATGAAATACTTCCCTTCAGGTAAGGCAGGGGGAAGGAGGAGAGGGATGGACTGGAGAGGAAGAAGTCCAGAGTGAAAACGAATTGCAGACTAGATGCAGGAGAGGTTTTTCTTCTAGATGGCAGGGGGAAGGTGTTGGGGAAGTTGCCCAGGTAGTAGCTGCTACTCCGTGGGGATAGGGGCAAGAGCCCCACTAGGGTTGCCTACCTAGGGCCCAACGTGCAGAACCAACCATTTCACAGTATTGCTGACTCCATGTGACAGAAGGTCTCAGATACTTCTGGGGGGTAGCCAAGTTACTCTGTAACTGGGAAAACTTAAAAAAAAAAAAAGAGGTCTAGCAACACCTTAAAGACTAACAAAAACATACTGGTATCATGCGCTTTCGTGGGTACAACCTGCTTATTGAGATGACACTGAAGAAGTGGGTTGTACCCATGAAAGCTCATGATACCATCTACATGTTTTGTTAGTCTTTAAGGTGCTGCTAGACTATTAATTGTGTGTTAAGGTTTTTTTCAGATACTTTCATAATTTAGGAATGTGGGTGTTAAATAAATTGGACTGAATATGGTAAGCCTAAGCGATTTGGAACACATTGAACCAGATTCTTCTCTCAATTACACTAGTGTAAATCTGAAGTAAAACCACTTGCAGTATAGGAGTTATTCAGGATTTAAATTGGTCTAAGTGAGAGAGGTTTTTTGTCCATTCATTAATTACACTGTAAATAAAGTATCATAAGTATCTTATAAAAATCTAATTATATTTTTCCTGGTGTGTTGAAACGTATGTAAAATGAGCATGTGGAGCGGTCATGAATTCAATGTGTTTTTACTGTGGTATTCACATCTGGTCAAACCTTTTTCTGACATGCCTAGGTAGAAATGTTAACAGTGTTTGTTTTCTTTCTGTATCTTAAGCAGTGCACAAACTAAACTTGTAATGTTGAAAAACTAACTACCAGGGAAGGGGCAAAATCACTGAAGGTAAATAACACACCATGTTATTACTAACTCTAAGGAAGCCTGTTCTGAATAGTCTGAAAGTTCAATCTTAAAACACAATAGATAGACGATTCTTACATCAGTGTCTCAATATTCTTTGTTCATTTCTATAAGAACGAAAGATAAGGTAGCATAATCAGTGACAGCAAATGTAGCTAAACCCCACATGTAACTCTAGTCTTTGATTCTCACAGGGAATATACAGTTATTAAAGTTTTAGCAGGTCACAGAAAAAGGTTTAATGTGTAAAATGAGATGGAGACAGGAAATTCATCCGTAATTGTTCAACCCTGAGTTCTATTAACAAGGGATTAGGGTTAGGTAGTATAACAGAGTAGATAGATGCAGAATAAACATTCATATTTGGAAAGCTTGCCCATGTGTCTTATCACATGTGTTCTGGGTAAATGGTTCATGGGGAAAAATTAGTATTAAAATTGTGGATCTTGTGATTCTCTCTCTCCCCCGCTCCTCCCCCCCCCCCACACCCCAATACACCTTGCTCTCTAACTTAAGCGTTCTTTCCACAATTACTATTTTGTCTTTGAATAATTTTGTTCTGTTGTTCACAATAACCTGCTAATATGTTTGTGCCCTTCTTGTACAATACTTCGCATTTCCATTGTCTCAAAAAGATATCTTTGTGGCTACTGCACATGTTTAGAAATCATATAGCCTTGCTATTCAAGTCAGAATGGGTGTGAAAAGATGAGGAGGAAGAAGGGTGAGAGAACAGGAGTGCAAAGAGAGAAAAAGACCAAAAAAGTGAAAAGTGAACTGGATACACTTTTTAGATGAAGGATGTGACATACAGTAAGAGCTTAGGCTAAGACCTACACAGAACAACACATTGTAAACAATCTTTTACTATTTACTGTTTAACATGGCTCATGGAGGAGAACCACCTCTGCCCCTTCTGTGCAGACATAGAAAAGGACTCTGTGGGTGCAGGATGGGGGACTTTCTTTCTTATTTATTACTAGAAGACTTACCTGGCGTTGCTCGGATCCTTAACTCAAATAAGGTTTTTTATTTTTTTCATTTAAATTGTTGTTCTGAGGTGGGGCTAGGGATGAGGGGTTCAGGATGACCCAGTGAGAGGACAACCCCATCCCTCTTATTGCAGCAGCTTGGGGCCAGGTGAGAAGTGCCTTTCCATGGCTGCTGCGTGGCACACTGGGGGAGGGGTACATATCCTCTTGCTGGGGGACAGACACACAGAGAAACTCTGAAATATATAGTAGATTTCTGTCATTTTTCTCCACCTTTGCCCCCTGCTGTCCCAATGGGGTTACAGCTGGCTCCTGTCTGCCTTCCTCCCCCTCCCCCCCCCGCCTCCCATTGGTCATTCTACAGTTTCTCCTGCCAGACCCTTCCCTTTCTGTTTTTATGAGAAACAATCAAATTCCAGGCACATTCCATTGCCTTGGTGCAACATATCCCTTATATTGCTTTGTTATAAGGGGAAGCTGCATACCAAATTTGCTAGTCCTAGCTCTTATCATTCAGGAGGAATTCTTGAATAAATGGACTCAGACAGACGGACAGATAAGACAAGCAGACAAATACACATATATAAATAAAATAAGATTAGCTGGGTTTTTTTTTTTTGCAGTACCACCCAAATGCTATAGTTAGAATTAGAGACCTATTGTACTGAGTGCTCACAAACATAAGAAGACACTGTCCCTTCCTGTAAAAATGCAAGATAAACACAATATACACAAGCAAAATCACAGTCTGGTTAAGGTGGGTTGTTTTTTTCTATCTGTCCTTCCCTAATGCCATATTGCCCCAATCAATCTGCATTATAATTGCTCCTAATGTGCCCTCCTAAACCCAACACACAGTAGATTCAGGGTCAAGGCCCCATTGTACGAAGTACACTGTCCTTAAGAGGATCTCTGCACAGTCTAGACTCACAAAAAATCCTTTTGCTGGTAGATTATTTGTTGGCAAAACATTGCACCCCTAACCAACATTGCTATTCTGGCAAAATGTTGAAGTGTGGACCAAGCCTAAGACTATATGACAAAAGATTACAGCATTTCTTTTTCTAATAACTAGTATCTGAGAAACTGTTTTGGTAACTAACTTTGCAATGACCACTCTATTTGGTGCGTAAATGGTTGACAGTATGTGCTTTGAGCAGTCCTATTAGTTGGGACATTGGGTCTACTGACCCAGTTTACTGGAATCAAAACATACAAAACAGAGGACCAGTGTAAAAGATGTCTCTGTGGACAGTGCCTGTATGTGTTTATCCTTTGGAATGGATTGAAGCAATATTTGCATTCTGTAATATTTGTAAATGAATGTGTATGAAAGGCATTTAGAAGTGGAGCATCTGTCGGACAACTTCACTTAGACGAGCCAACTCCCATGAAGGTATTTTCTTGTCAAGACATCGGTACTTATTAAGACAAATAGGAGCTGCATTGGGTGAAGTTGTGCTCATGTTAAATATATAGCTTCCCCAATTATCACCCCTAATGTCATTACCTCAGAAACTTCCCCTATTATCACCCCTATGTCATTACCTCACAGAAACTAACCTTCCCCCCTCACCACCTCTCTGTTCTACAATTTGATTTGTCCATTTCACATGCGTTCATTTTTTTGATTGTATCACATTGGTATATATGGTTGTCGATTTTCTTCCACATATTGATCTGAGGAAATGGGTCTGGCCCACGAAAGCTCATCACCTAATAAACCATCTTGTTAGTCTTTAAAGTGCTACGTAGTTCTGTCTTTTGTTTCATATACAGGTCAAATACTTGCCTTTTTCACTACTTTAAAAAAGAAGCGAAACCTTGTAATTCCCATTAAGGCCAAGGATGCTTTTCCTCCTCATCTCATTAATCTGTTCTAATAAATGCAACCAGTAAAGTGCTTTCCTGTTTATTTTCTACTTCGAGTGGTTTTTATATGCTAATAAAAGTTAGTCTTATCTATCTGGCACAGATGACACTTCCTTCTAAGTCATTTCAATCTACACAGCCTGCTTCTGCATGCTAATTGAACTGTCAACAATAAACAAAGAAAGGCAGACACTTTAAGCTACCACTTTAAACTACAGAAACTTAGTTGGAGTCTACCTGCTGTTTCTTCCAAGTATGCATGAGAAGCAATTAGGAGAAGTCCTGCGTGACCCTGCAGTCTGTTAAATCAAGGATAATCTGTGTGTCGTGAACTGACAAAAGACGCACAAAACCCCTGCAAATCTTCTCAGGATAAAACTGTGTGATTATGCTTGTAACAATGTGTGGCCCAATTAATGGAAAAGCACTTAACTAAAAAGTTAAATTGTTCTGTTGCCTTTTGCCCTATAACTGGTGTCTTGCCTTGAGCATGAGAACCCTTGCTGAATACTTGTTTTACCAAGACAAGAACACAATGAAGTGGATATGAACCAGCCTGATAATTTTACCAGTCCTGGGCCAAGTATTAATGCTAAGAATTTATATTGAATGAATACCCACCTCTTTGTCATATCTCTAGCTGTGGTTGTGAAAAGATTACTAGATTCCCATGTGATGGCACAAAAGGCCTTATTAACACTATTTAGGGGAATGCATTACCACCAGCACAACAGCTTCCTTTTATAGAAAGAAAGTACAGATAAAATAAAAATTTAGAGCAAATCTAAGGGAACCCTATTCCCCAGTGTAATTGCAACTCCCACACTATACAATGATTTCACTTGTCCTTCATCACCATGTTAAGTTTCTGAGTGCTAACCTACTGGAGGAAGACAAATGCAAAATAAGAAAATATGGACTGTCCTGCAAAAGATTCACATGCAAACCAAATGAGGGGATCCAGTTTAGAAAAGGGACAGTAAAACTTAGGAGGACAAAAACACCTTGGAAAGGGAATTAGGAGAAGAAGCTTTAAGGTGATTTTTGAAAGTGAAGAGAGATGGATTTTAGAGAGTGCAGGCAGGGTGTATGTTTAGGAAGAAGCCCATCACCATGAGACTAAAAGAGCAAATCTCTATTGCACCACATTACACTATGGGTTACTGTTAAATGTAAAACTTAAAAGACAACAAATGATCTGGGAGCACTTTATAGACTAAAAAACCATGTATATGGTATCATGAGCTTTCATGGGCATAGCCCACTTCTTCAGATGACTGGAAGTGGGCTGTGCCCATGAAAGCTCAGGATATCTACATGATTTGTTAGTTTATAAAGTGCTACCAGACCATTTGTTGTCCTTTTAAGTTTATCCTGTACAGACTAACTCGGCTACCCCCTGAAGCTATTAAAGGTAAGTAATGGCTTAGTGCCAGTCCCCTCCGTAGATTGCTTGACCCTGTTATCACTGCTTCCTTAAACTTTGTGTTGCGTGGTAATTTTGGTCATTGGTACTCAAAATGTTCATTTCTGCTTGAGGTTGGTTGAGGCAGCACTGCCAGAGGATCTTAGGAGCATGAGGGGAGCCAGACTCCCTCTTTGCATAGGTCTGGGCAGCCTCTGCCCTGTTGTGCAGGAAAATGTGTCCTTATAAATCAGTCTAAACTTCTCTGGGCCCCAAACATTGAAATCATAATTGTGCAGTTACTGTAGATTGTCACTGCAGGGTAGAGCTGAAGTTGTCTAGTCACCATAGTTACGTGTTCCCAGACTTTGAACATTTTGGGGCTTCTTTTACATTTACCCTGAACGCTGCAGTTCCTTGTGCTAATGTTTGTATTTTAACCTTCGGTTTTCAACTCTCAACTTTAACTTCATGATTTAACAAAGCTTTCTGTAACTATAATAAGCTTGACTATACTATAAATAAACATGCAATTTCAAGGTAGAATGTTAAATGTATTCAGAAGGACAGCATGTCAATGGGACTCTTAGGTGTCTTTCTGAACAGGGATAGGCTTGGATTCAGGAAAGTATCAGCTTACTTCAGTGAGATTATTCATATTCTTTGCCCAGAAGTAGATATTTGAAAGATTGGACCCTTACACAGTGATAGTCTATGAAACACACACTTTAATAAATGCTGCTGAGAACAGAACCCATTTATTCTGAATTTGAAAGTGAATTTCATAACCCTTTGCTAAGGAAACCAAGTTTATTTTAATCCAAATATATTCCACATACAAGGAAACTGGTTTAGTAAAACTTAAAAATATTTATGAAAAGTTAACTGAACATTGGGTGCAGCAGAAATCTGGGTTTTATGAGGTAGAAGAACGTTTGCCAATATTTTACTGCTAGCTCCTGATTGTACCTTTTCAGTAAAATACAAAATGGTTAATTCATGTTAAAGAGAGTTATTTGTGCAATTCCAAGTGCAGACTTTGGTAACTTCATTGTAGACAGCAGCATTCTTTGTTTTATCCACCCAAAAAAGTAACTGTAGCAAGATTGGACCACTTTCCTGCATAGCCCTATTTTTAGTAACTCAAGGATATATCCTTGGAAATGCCTGCTACAGTCAGTTTCTGTCTTTCTGAAAGTAACCAGCTAGATCAAAATGTCTTCAGCTTATTTAAAGTCTTAGTCAAGAAACAAACTGATTGAAACTGCAAGGATTACTCAGGGTTGGAAGTATTTTGCAATGATAAAGCCACCATCTCAACAGTGGTTTTTTGTTTGTTTGTTTGTTAAATTAGATTGTGTTGGTAAATATAAGCAGGATCTTTAGAAATAGGTTTCATTTTGTGGGTTTAAGATGGTTGGTAGGGAGCACAAGTATTTTAACACTTTGCCAACCTGAGAACTGTGCAGTTCCCATTTGCCTTCACAAAGGCTCCTGGCAAGAATAATGTTGTTGTTTCATACCACCCCTCAATTTTTGTTAACCTGTGGAGCCTCTCTTTATGATTATTTTCTCAGTGTGATGTGCCATGTTACACATCTGAACAGCAGCAGTATCACTTTCCCAGAAAGGTAGGATTTGTTTTTGTTTTACACTGGATACCTTTTAAAAGTTTGTCTGATTTTTTTTTTTCAAACCCAAGTTTCTGCTTCATTTGAAAAGGGAGGACTACTCAGTAATTCTAAAAATATTCAGATAAAATATCCAGGATGGACGGAAAGTAGGGAAATCAGCAGTTAAGAAGAAATTACACCTAAAGTAGTGAAGCTAATTAAAGTCTTGTCTGAGGCAGAGCCACTGCTCCAGCTGCTGGGTTCAGTGTGACATTAAATACTACCAGCTGTGACCAATTACTGGGCCTCCCAATGGTAATTTAAAAAAAAATAGTAATCACCATAGTTAAAATATATCTAGTATAGCATGAATATGTTGTACTGACTGCAATGACATTTTTAGTGATTCACTTACATTATAATGGCATATACATCTTAGTTTCCGCATGATCTGTTCTTTCTATTACATTGGGTCGCATATTTTAATAGGTTTAATCCGTGTTAAAGTTCTGTACAGAAATAGGAATAGTCTATGATAAGAATTGTAAACATCTTCTGAGCTTGCGAAATATCTTTCCTAAATGATATGAATAAATGCCATTCCCATAAAAAGAAGCATGATTAGTTGTTAATTGTGTATCAACTTGATTTCACTTCTTTTACTAGCCTCCCACACTCAATACTAAAATGGCCTGTATGCCTAAGCAATCGACTGTGAAACTTTAGACAGACTTTTGATTTTTTAATTTCACAAATAATTTTATTTTTATGAATGATGGGTGGAATCCTGGATTTTCTGAAGTCAGTAGCCAAGCAGAGATTGACTTCAGTGGGGCCAGACTTTCATGCTGGGTTGGTCCCATCCAATGTTCCCTCTAATTTCTTCCATCTATATGTGGAATAAATTTTATGTGAACCAAGGAAAGTGCAGATGTACACAACCAATAGAAACATGCTTCTGGCTTTGGGCGGCTGTGGGCGCTGTGCTAATCAGCTGGGTGGCACTCGAATCTCCCTTGAGTGGCTGCCCAAGCACTCAGCTTACAGCGAACTCTGGCCTCAACCCGAGGCCTGATATTTCCGCCATTAAACATAATGGGATTCCATCACAATGTGAGGCTTGTGCTGATATTCTTCCATGTTTTCTGCAAATGCGATTTTATTTTTCTTCAAGGGATAAGCTTACCCGGGAGGCTAACTTGACTATTTTCCATAGTCCTGGGTCACACCACTCTGGTTAGAGCACAGCTATGGGCAGTAGTTATGTTGTCTCATCAGCAGATGAGGTACTGCAGTTGTCATTGCCTCAATATCTTCATAGTGAGCCTATGCTTAATAACTAATCTCCATTATCTGTGGGGCCACGTGTACAACATTTGCCTCTTCTCTTTGTGCCCAAGTTTGACCATGGATCCTGGGAGGAGGAAGGGAGGCACTCGTTGTGCCTTCTCTCCCTGTTCCAGACAAACAGGCCCACCTCCTGACCCTTAGCCGGCAGGGTCCTTCTCTCCCTCCTGCTGTTATGTGTGTAAGAAGCACACAGGACCCTTATAGGGGAAAAGGCAATATGCCATGTTTGTTCAGAATATCTAAAATAAGATTTTTTTTTTCCTACTAGACTCCCAGCTTCCTCCCACCCCCAACTGTCATGGGCCTTCTCTTTCCCTCCCCCACCCAATCCTCCGACCACATGGGCCTTCTATCTCTATCACCTCAGCTCCCCTCCTTCCCCTCCCTGACTGATACAGGCCTTCTTTCCCTCCCCAGCCAACCCCTCTGGCTGGCAGGAGCCTTCTCTCTTCTGATTCCCTCCTAGATGGCAGGGGCCTTTTCTCTCTCCTGCCCTCTCCTCCCCAGCAAGGCAGGGGGTCTGAGTGAGCCTCTGAGCTGGAGTGATAGATAGGGCTCATGTTCCCATGCTAAAAATAGCTCTGTAAACAGTAGTTTAAAATTGCAGCTCAGGTGGGAGAGGCTTCCGAGCCACAAAGTCTATGTGAAAAACAAGCAAGCAATCCTGTGGCACCTTACAGACTAACAAATACATGTGATGAACAGTCACCCCTGAGTTCACAGGGTAGCTGTCCTGGGCTGTGTAGACATCTCCAGGATGGAAAAGTTTGAGGACTGTTGGTTCCTTTTTGTTCTGCAGCGAAGGAAAGCAAATAATTCAGAAAGTGGGAATTCTCCCCTTTGCTAGCTTTCACTTCTTACAATGAACATGCTGGCTTACAGCAGGGGTGGGCAAGATGCATCTCATGGGCTAGATGCAGCCCATCTGGTCCACAGACCACCCTGCCAGGACACTCAGGCGCAGAGCTGCCACTGTTTTAAGCATAGGGCTGCTCTGTGTGCCTCTCTGATCTGGAGGGAGGAAAAGGCTTTGTGTGATCTCCCTGCCCAGACCACTCCTCAGCTCCTATTGCCCAGAAACAACCAGCCAATAGGAGCTCAGATTGGCCTGGGGGACGGGGGCAATGCAAGCCTCTTCCCCCTCCTGGACCTGAGACACATGGAGGGAGCAGCCTACATTTTCAAGTGGTCTGGGGCTGCAGCAGGCAGGGAGCCCAGCCTGCCTTGGGCATGCTGCAGGGCTGCTGGCTGAGAGATGCTTAGGTAAGTGCCTCCCAGCTGAAGCCTGCTTCTGGCACCCCTGCCCCTCCTGCACCCCCAAACCCTCTGCACCCCCTGGCCCAGAGCACAACCCCCTCCCAGACCTATACCCCTTCCCATACCCCACCCCCAGCCAGAATCCTCTTGCACTCCTACCCCCTCCCTGACCCTATACCCCAATCCTCTGACCCAGGTTGCAACCCCCTCCTTCATCCAAACTCTCTCAGGCCTCTCACTGTCTCCTGCACCTCAGTCCCTTACCCTGTGCACCCTTCTGTACCCAAACTCCATCCTATACCCCGCTCCTTCTCCACAGAAAAGTGCGGCCCTTGACCACTTTCTGAAATCTTGGCGTGCCCTCCCATCAAAAATGATTGGCCACCTCTGGCTTACAGTGAAGTTACACACATAATACCTCCAATATGGGCTTCCTTCTCCAATGGCTTATCACTCCTAACTCATTTTGGGGCTGAGATTTCCCATTTATTCACACTTCGCAGATGAATTTGTCTTTTCTTTACTTTGGACGATTTGACTAGACTGTGGCTTTTAAGTTATATTTCAAGTTTATTTTTTAAACAGCATAAGTGATTACTAATGCACTTTTTCTACTATAAATATAAACAGTTCTTAAAAAATTAATTCAACCTCCAGATGAATTTCATGTCGGCAGAGCCTGTTTGAGATTTCAGTTGGAACTAAACATCCATGCATATTCTTAGCTCAGGGGACATCTATACTTGGAGCTGATGGTGATATTCCTAGCTTGCATAGACTTAGTTGTACTAGTTCTCATCATATAGTGCACTGATAAGAGTACTGCTGCTGCCCCTTACTTGACGTATAGACATAGCCTAAGTTTGGTTTCAGCACAAACTCTGAATAGTCATACGTATGACTTCTAAAAATTCACACTTGTGTGTCTATTCAGTGTGCACATCTTGGATTGATCCTAGAATCGCTTTTCGATGCACATTTAGGACTACTGCAGCAAAGCTTGTTATCTCTATACTAACAAATATAATTAGTTAGACAGAAGGGTAGATACTACAGAAATTAATCAATCAATCAATCACTCTCAGGGCTTATCTATATGTACAATTAGACGGCATCAAGCTGGGGTGTAAATCTACACCAGAATAGCCTGCTGAAGTCTAGGTGTTCCTGGGCAACCTGGGGGAAAAAGAGTTAACAGTTCATATTAGAGTACTTTAAACAAGTCCCGTTTCAAAGAGGACTAGATCCACGCGCTCTAATGAACTGCGGGGCAGATGCAGAACGCAGTTTGCTGTGGTTCAGTGATTCCCAACTGCCGGTCCATGAACCAGTGATGGACGGCTGGCTGCTGGGCTGCGGCACGTTGCTAGGCCACGTCCATCCCTTGACAGGTCCATACGCAGGGGTGTCCAATCACCCCTCCCCCCATGATCCTTGTGCTGGTCTTTCTCATGGCCTGATGGGGGTGCCACCTAGCCCCCTCTGTATAGCTCAATGGAGGGCAGGGGCTGCCAAGGGAATGAGCAGGAGACCGGCTCAATGCTTTGCCTGCTCTGTGGAGCACTATTTGCTGTGGCTCTGCCCCTGCAGCTGATTGCCAGCTCCTCTCCCTTGGCACAGAGCAGCGGCATGGTCAGGGCGGGGCAGACCCAACTGTTACCCAGGGAGCCACAGAGGGACTGCCGGGGGGCTGGCTGCTGACAGAGGCCCCCTGTGGAGATGTGAGACCTTCCCTACTGTCCCATGTGTGTCCCTTGGTCCTGGAGGGGGTTGGGAGCATCCTGGCTTCTCATGCTGCAGCTGCTCCCGCCTTCCAGGTAGGCTGGAGCCACTCTGCCTGATTTGTGTGTCGGGTGTGCAGGCTGGGGGCCTAGCTGTGCACATCTCCCTCTCTCCAGAGGTGGGGCCAGAAGGGAGTTTGGGGTGTCTAATTAGTTTCCCTCTGGGCTGCAGGCAAAACAAAAGGCCTAGCTCTTGACATTTGCATGATTACATTTCAGACAAATTTTACATAGGTATTAATGGCTCTAGATAAGAAAGGAAAGGATTTCTTTTCACATAATTTTTTTTAGTGTTGCAGGTATCAGCAAATTCTGATCTGTCACCCACATACATTGTGTGTGTACAGATGGGATGGAAAATAACATGTGACTCTTAACATTTTTTTACTATAATTAATATGCAAATATACAGATAAAATGTTACCGGTCCACCAAAAGTTTGTGAATGGGTTTGCTGGTCAGTGGCATAGAAAAGGTTGGGAATCACTGCAGTAGTTCATGTAGACAAGCCCTAACACAGTAATTCTAGGAACTTGCAGGCACTAGTTTCTGAAATTTAAATAGTTTCATAGATCTGGAATTGTTGTTGGCTCTCCTGAAAAAATGAGTACAAGTTCTTTCGAAAAAGGGTGGTTGTTTTTTAAAGAACTGCGTCTAGACTGCGCTTTCACTTTCGAAACCCCCGTTTTCGAAAAAGCGCTCAGACACGAATATGCAAATGAAGCACAGACTATTTAAATCCGTGCTTCATTTTCACTTTTGATTTGCCTTATTTACATTCCTCTTTCGAAAGAGGAATGTAGTGTAGACATAGCCTAAGAAAGGAAATAGTAATTTAAATTACTAGGCAGATTAAGCGCTTTAACTTTCCCATGTTAGTTTATCAAACTTCTTTTTTAAATAAAGTAAAATATTAATTGATGTCCAACACAAAAGGTTTCCATGTTTTCTTTCTTTATGGCAGGGATGGGTAACTTTTTTGGGTTGGAGGCCACATAAATAATACTAGATTAGGAGGTTTTTCTGTGAGTAAAGGCAGATTAGGAGGTTGAGAACCTGATCCTTTTTCTCCCCCACCTCTCTCCAACCCAAAGGGGCATGATTGACAAGTAAGCTGGGAAACCCCAACAGTTATCCAAATTGTCAAGACTGTGTGAAGGTTCTCTGAGATGCACACATAGGGCTGTGACAATGCCCCAAACTGACAAGAGAACATGAAAGTTAGGAAGTAACTCATGGATGCTCATCTGGGAATGAAGACACTTCTCATCCTTTTCCCTTAGTGCCCTGGGCTGAGTTCTGGTTAAGAGGAGGAGGTGGTGGTGGTGGTGTCTCTCATTCATCTGACATTGCTATGGAGCACCATGGGAGGACATAGGTAACTTGGTTGCTATGCCCTCAGGTTGTTCTGTATGACCACCCTAGCATTCTGAGGTATGACTTGGTACAGTGGGATTCACTGTTTTAAGATGTTAATCTGGCACCCTCCACTCAAACAAAAATTACAACATTTGTAAATTCTGCTTATTTCATGGACTTCGGAAACAGATTTGTTTGTAAAGTGACTTGGTATGATTTAATAGCCTGAAAGGTACTAAATGTTTTAATGTTTAGGTCACAGACAAACCAGCGTTATGTTAAGCATTTTATTCCTCTACCTCCTGGGTGTTACCTCTTCAGATTGTTGATGTTCTCCCTTAAGTACTGTTTGCCCAGAGCACATATGTTGGGTTATTTTACTCTTTCCTGATCAGTTACACCCTCCAGCTCCTACAACATTTCTATTACTCTTCTCTGAACCCCTTTCAAGCTGGTGTGCAGTATTCTAGGTACAGTCTCAACTGAGAGAGAGAGACAGAGAGAGAGAGAGAATACTAGGGATTTAAAATTCTGTTTAAAATGTTAACCAGTTAAATGATGTATTTAACCAGTTAACTGGCCTGTGGCACGATGGATCTCGCTGGGCTGGAACAACCCCTGCCTGCTTTGGCTGAGCCAGGCGCCAATTAACCAGTTATCCTGGTAAGCATGCCAGCAGGGCAGTGCTTACCAGATAACTGGTTAACCCTTTATCTGGGTTAACCCCATATGTTATGCACACAAATAATAGAAGGAATACTTTAAACAGTTTTACAACGAAGGCTATGGTCAAAGAAGCACAAGGCTTCTTTATTATAGAATACTAGAACTGGAAGGGACCTCGAGAGATCATCAAGTTCAGTCGCTTGCCCTCACGGCAGGACCAAACACCATCTCTAGATCATCCATCATAAATGTTTATTCAAACTACCCTTACATATCTCCAGTGATGGAGATTCCGCAACCTCCCTAGGCAATTTACTCTGTTTAACCACCCTGACAGCTGAGAAGTTTCCCCTAATTTACAACCTCAACCTCTCTTGCTGAATTTAAGACCATTGCTTCTTGTCCTATCATCAGAGGCCAAGGAAAACAATTTTTCTCCCTCCTCCTTGTAACTCCCTTTTAGATACTTGAAAACTGCTATCATGTCTCCCCTCAGTCTTCTCTTTTCTAAACTAAACAAGACCAGTACTTTCAGTCTTCCCTCCTAACTCATGTTTTCTAGGTCTCTAATTATTTTTGTTGCTCTTCTCCGAACTTTTTTCAATTTCTCCATATCTTTCTTGAAATGTGGTGCCCAGAACTGGACACAATACTCCAATTGAGGCCTAATCAGTGCAGAGCAGAAGAACGACTTCACGTGCTTTGCTCACAACATTCCTGTTAATGCATCCCAGGATCATGTTTATTTTTTTTCTTCAACAGTGTTACACCGTTGACTCATATTTAGCTTATGGTCCACTATAACCCCTAGATACCTTTCTGCAGTACTCCCTTCCAGACAGTTGCTTCCCATTCTGCCTGTGTGAAACTGATTTATTGATTGCTCCTTCTGTGGAGTACTTTGCATTTGTCCTTATTAAACTTCATCTTATTTACCTCAGACCATTTCTCTAGTTTGTCCAGATCATTTTGAATTATGACCCTATCCGCCAAAACACTTGCCACCTCCCCCCACCTCCCATTTCATATTATCTGCAAAGTTAATAATCATACTCTGTATGCCATCATCTAAATTGTTAATGAAGGTATTGAGCAGAACCGGTCCTAAAACAGATCCTGTAGAATCCCACTTTTATGCCCTTCCAGCATGATTATGAACCTTTAATAATTACTCTCTGAGAATGGTTATCCAGCCCGTTAGGCACCAACCTTATAGGAGTCCCATCTAGGTTGTATTGGCCTAATTTGTTGATAAGAAGGTCATGTGAGACTGTATCAAATGCTTTACTAAAGTCTAGATATACCACTTCCACCACTTCTCTCTTACCCATAAGACTTGTTAGCTTTCTTTGATAGGCTATCAGAATGGTTTGACATGATGAAGGCGGGGGCCTGGACTCGATGACCTCTTGAGGTCCCTTCTAGTCCTAGTAGTCTATGATTCTATGACTTTTTTTTGTTTTACAAATCCATACTGGCTATCACCTATCACCTTAGTTTTTTGCAGATGAATTCCTTAATTACTTGCTCCATTATCTTTCCTGGCACAGAACTTAAACTGACTGGTCTGTAGTTTCCTGGGTTGTTCTTATTTCCCTTTTTATAGATGAGCTCTATATTTGCCCTTTTCTGGAATCTCTCCTGACTTCCATGACTTTTCAAAGATGATAGCTAAAGGCTCAGATACCTCATCTATCAGCTCCTTCAGCATTCTAGGATGCATTTCATTAGGACCTGGTGACTTGAAGACGTCTAACTTTTCAAAGTAATTTTTAACTTGTGACATTGCTTATGCCATAAAAAGTAAGCTAGCCTGGGCTTTTTCAATCAATCAATTTTCTTGTACAAATTGATCAGAAATTTATCTACTTGATGTCCCAATGGAGCTCACACATGTTTTTAGAAAATAGTTATCTAGAAAGGCTTTGATAATTTATTGCATGTTGTGGTAAGAATATATTTAACAAATGTATGGATAGTTTGGTTTTAAAAGTCATTAACTTGGCTTTAACAGGAAAACATAAAAATCAATTGAAATAACCAAAATATTGCCATGGCCCTTCCCCTACCCTACCCTGTAACATTCCAACAAATTCATGTCTTTGTTTCTTCTGAATTCCATAGTAGAAGGTAGTAATACACAATATTTGATTTTTAAAATAACTTATTTCTCTGAGATTTCACAAGCAAGATCTTTCTTGCAAAGGAAGTCTCTTTTGATGGCTGCAGTAGTCTTTTGATGAGGATTCTGAAATTTCATAAGATACCTCCTAGATCATTAGATAGGGTCCTAGGTTTGGCCTGCAGTAATTTGGGCACTTTTAATATAATCATTAGTTGAATGAAAATGTGCAATAGTTCTAAGATCACTAAGCCTCTGAACTGCTGTGTTTATGTGGGCAAATGTTCAGCATTTCAATTTTCCATTTAAAGCCGTCCTTCCAGCTCCTTGTCAGCTTAGCTGGAGCAGGAGCAGATAGTAAATTCAGGGAAAGAGTATGGGAGAAAAAATCCATCTACTATCAGAACTCTCCTTCCCATGCAGGTACTCACAGATCATGATCAAATCACTTCTTACCCCTCTTGGAAAGTATATGAGCACTTCATTCTCCATCATTTGAAGTCTTTCAGTCAAGATTAGTTATCTCTAATATCTCAAGAGAAGGGACTGGGTGAGGTTCTATGGTATGCAGGAGGTGAAACCAGATGATTATCATCTTCTCTTCTGGCTTTAAAATCAAGTTTGGCTTTTGCCTTCAACTTAAGAAAGGCAAGAAAATTAACTGAGTTTACTAATTCTATGGAAGTATGGGTGGATACCCATTTGTCATATGAGTAGTAACATTTAGTCACATGAGCAGGGACTGGACTTTTTTGTGCAGCATTTGAAAGAGTGACTGAGTGAGAAGGTAGGACCAACCATCTTTGAACAAATGCAGTGTCCATCTAGTCTGTTCGTAGCCACTATTGGAAATGTACATTTATTGTTCATGCTGTATCTTATCATTCAAAAGTAATGATGTAAGGTGTTACAGAAAAGCAAGGCCTTTGCTATTTTGAAGATATAACCTGATTTATTTTCAACACAAAGGATGGAATACTACTTTCAGAATCATTTCAGGGACCCAGGACTAGGCCTTTAATTGTGTTGAGATGGTGGTATGCCACTGAAATCAAAGGAGCTACACCTATTTACACTAGCTGGGGAGGGGCCTTGAGTTGTGCTTATCATCCTTGCTGGTTGGATGTAAGGAAATCTCCAAATTCTCAAGAAATGAACGTGCATGTTTTTAAAACGAGATCATTTTTTTAAAGGATTTAAATGAAGCTGTTTACATTGCTTCTCTTGTGTATTGCCAAACTTCTCAAAGAACTTGATGCAAAGTCCACTGAAATAAATGCAGACTTTTTACAACTTCAGTGGGAGTTAGACTAGGCCCAAAGTCAAATTGATTGTAAGAAGCCAAATTCATAGCAAAATACTTGATATGAAAACAACTCAGCTATTTGTTTCATTGGTTATATAGTCAATGTACATGCCCACTTGCATTCAGTATATTTTATAAGTTGGGCTGGCTGGAAAATAATTCCTTTTTGCCAAAATTTTCAAGTTTTGAAATTTTTGTGCCACATAAAACAAACAAAAAAAAGTCAGGAAAAAATGAAAGCACCTATCCCAGGCCAGACAATAATTTAGTAGCTAGGGTGCTCATCTGAGAGGTGGGAAACCCATGTTCAAGCCCCCTGCTGTGTATTAGAGACTTGAACCTGGTCTGCCACGTTTCAATGAGTGCTCTAGCCAGGTGTGGACTCTGACTCTCTCTTTCTGACCAAAAATTCCATCCTGGCATCTGAGAAATTTTCTGGGTTAAAATTTTGTGAAAACTGACCTGTTCTTATGCACAAAACTTCAGTTCTGGTGAATTGGTATTTTCCAGTGGAGGTAGAAGGGGGGACTGTGTGTGTATGTGTAAGCACAAGTTCTTAACCAGCTCTAATTAAAGTTGTCACTCATTAGATAGAGAGTTAGGGTCAAATTTAACTCTCTAAAATTAAATGATTAGTTTTGGAACAAAATTGTTTGTTCCCAAATTCAGAGAATAACTGGGTAGGCTCCTTGCATACCTCTTACTATATAAGAGGTGGTCTGTTGTTACAGAAGCAACTTCATTGTATGCATTGTATATTTGATGTTAAAACTACCTCCATTTATGGATTCGACAGAAGAATGGGTGGACCCTGTTTAACTGGCATATGAGTAGTACCATTTAGTCCCATGAACAGGGTCTGGGCTGCTTTGTGCAGCTTTTAAAGAGTGAGTAAGTGAGCATGAAAAACCTGCATGAACTTTCTCCATCCAGTTGAAGTAACCAGTTCTACAGGATTGACAAGTGTTATTAAGAACAAATAGTCTCTTTATATGCACCAAAGCTACAAGGAAAGTTATAGAACATGATGCCTGGTTTTCCTGTTTAACAGAGAAAGGTCTGTAATATATTCTTTCTGACACAAACCCAATCAGCACAGAAGTACTTCTATTCTGAGTGAGAGGATGATTGGGCATAATGCTGAAATACACCATGCTGTTTTTTAATTAAGTGCCTTTTAAAAACTTGAATTTTGAATTTCTGCTTGGACTTGTGACGGGGATGGGTTATTGTTATTGGTTATTACATTTTGAGTTTCTGGGTTTTTTGGCATCACTTTAAGCACAAATTGATAAAGTGGTTAAGAATCTGATACAGCCACCCAAGTCAGGGAATTCTGAGTCCAAAAGATTTTCAGTTCTATATGTTTTTATGGGCTGATTGTAGGTCCCCTTCATGGGAGTGGGAGAAAGATATATGAAGATGTTGGACTAGTGGGTCATAAACCTAGTTTCCAAAATATAAATAAATCACCCTATGCTCCCTGCAAAAGCATTTTTTGGAGGTACGAGTGGCATTTCACTGCACAGAGCACTGTTTGAAAATAAATACAGCTAGAAATGTTAACTTAAATGGGTCAGTATCAATTGGGAACAAAGGGTTAAATCCTCAAAGTGCTCTTCATGGCTTAGGGAGGGCCAAAACCTGGCGAAACCACCCAACACAAAGAGGTGAAGTAGAGAGGCCTCTCAGAGGGACTCTGCAACCTTCTGGGTGCTACTGAGTGAAACTGGCATGTTTTTCCTCCAGAGTGGTGTGAAGGAGAAGGGATTATAAGTGAATCAGTGTGGTGGTGAAGGTATAACCACGGGGTCCACACGTTGCACAGGGTTTTTCGGAGTGTAACATTTATGTACCTAATGGATGTTGTCATGAATTGAAGATCAACACGATAATTCCTTGCAAACTACACCCAATTCTATCCTGATGTAAAAAAGCGAAAATCCACTGCCATCTGTGCAGCTGCATGCATTTGCAACAGAATGTGATATTCTAAGTGAAATGCTGGCCTGGCAATCTGCCACTGACTTCAATGGGACCAGGATTTCACTCTGTCTAGGGCTAGGTTTGGGATAGGGGGTGACGGTGAGGAGAAGAGCAGAGAGAGGAGAGGAAAATGCCCATTTTACCTGTCCTCTGCATCAAGGCATGTGACTGTTCTCCAAACCTCCTTGGCTAGGGGATGGAGAGTTGAGGTGAAAGGGATATTTAAAATCGTCACAAATGTCGTGCATGTAACTTCCCCTTTTGGTTTATTTAATCTTCTCCCCACTGCAGAAATCACTGGGACTATGTGTAGAGTCTGTAAAAGCAATACAGATTGCACGTCCCAAAACCAGGACTCTATCGTCCAGCAACATCCATGGCCCCGGGGCAGGAGAGCCAGCAGCTGAGAGCCCCATGGCCGGTGAGGCTGGTGGTAGCGGAGCCAGGGCCTCAGCAGGCTGGTGGTGGTAGTGGGGCCATGGTAGCAGAGCAGGGGCAGCCCAGCAACCCAACTGGGGCCAGAGCAGCTTGCGCAGCGGGGCTGGTGCTGTGGCAGTCCAGCAGGGAAAACCCATCTGGGGCCCCGGCTACCCATATGGGCCTGGGGCAGGCCAGCAGCCCCATCCAGACCGGGTGCCAGCCAGCAATGAAGCTGGTGCTACTGTGGCAACCCGGCTTGGACCAGGGCAGCTCAGTCAGGGCCACGTGCCGCTCAGCAGCAGGGCTAGGGCTGGGGCCAGGGCCACGTGCTGCCGTGCCAGCAGTGGGGCTGGTGCAGCAGCTCTGGCAATGGGCCTGGGCAGCCGTGTCGCCTGGTCAGCAGCAGGGCTGAAGGAGCTGGCAGTGGGGAGGGGCAGCAGGTTGAGGGGACTGGTGGCAGGGGACCTCTCCTGGTCCAGCAAATATCCTCATCTGGGACCAGTGAGGTCCCAAGGGTGCCAGACCAGGGAAGTCCAACCTGTGGCTCTCCTGTTAAAGTTACTAAGGACTGCTATGATCTCAGTGGTCCTTACTGTGTGGCTCACTGACCTGACAGACCAAAACAACTCCCATGTATTGTGTCAATGCACTCTATTAAGGGCTCCTAATCTGCAGACAATTGACACAATGGCTAGGCTCCATCTGTGGTGTCAATGGGAGTTTGTATTACTCAAAAATATACAGTATGCTTTGTCATCAGCATACTGTAATGTGTAATTAAAGTATGTGTGACTGCTAAACCTCTTCTGAAAAATGAGTTAATGTATGCGTACAGCTTCCCCATTTTAAACGTCTGAATAGCTAGGATGGTTTAGGATTTTTTGTTCTTTTTATGCAAATACATGATTCTATATTCTGGACTAATCCTCTGAAAAACTCTCTCCCTCCCCCCCTTCCCTCTGAAGTTTGAGAACTCCACAAATGTCTTAAACCATAAAAATTGCATTCTCTGTGGTCTCCTATTACTACGCTCTACCAACTGATCTTAACTCTGCAGGGTAGCAGTTTGTGTGTCCTTTCTGGGCAATAAGCACCAAATGCTGATGTAAAAGAATAAATCAATGTTTGAGAGTCTCTTGTTGTTAGGCTCAGATCTATCTATATATTTTGAGTTTCTTCCTGAAGTTGTTTGAATGTCAATAATGGTAACAGTGGCCAGGTCTTTTAAAGCAGCATGCCTAAGCATTCCTATCATATGACTTAAGTGATACTGATTACCTTAAATATGTAAAAATGTTGTAAAAATCACACACATTCCTCCTCATGCTTTATCCTAAAAGAAACACTGAGATAATATTCTGGCAGCTTCAGGGCAGCAATGATCAATCAAGCTTTGTTGTCAGTCACACTTAATGATGATGGGACATAACATGCTACAGAAGGAGTTTGTTGCTACACAATATTTGAAGATCGACAGCTTTCACTGTTTATCCAGAAAAGTGGCCTATTGATTTTATGATGTGACTCTTCTATGGAATTTCAGCTATTTACGGAGGAATAGAAGATAAAATGGGACTCATTAGTATTTCTGAAACAGTGGTACCACACAGATACCTTGCAGAAAATAAGAGCACTATGAAGCAAGTTTTCCCCTCATCTTCTGCTAAGATTTCCTCCAAATGTTCCTTAGATAAATTCCATATCAGGATGCTGGAACACTTTCCCCTCACAACAGGATGCAGATGCATTGGCAAGGAAACTTTTAAGCTGACACTTTATTCAGAAATTCCCTTGAAAGCATTTATTTATAAAAACATGGACCCAAGCATTCAGCACTGTTTTCTCTTTTTATATGCTAAGGCAATAGACACCTCTGAGGTATTTGGGAGAGATGGTTTGTAAACACGTAGAAAATATTTAACCCTAAACCCATAGTTTTGGTCACCTCTGTCAAACATATTAGAAGATATTTGTGCTTTTATGTCTTCTCTTGTGCCTACTACTGTAGCTTCCTCCTTTACGGTCTTCCTTAGTATGGAGAACCAGAATTCTCAACCTTTAAGTGGAAGACAACATCAGAGCATCAATTTTTTGCCAGCTTCTTACTCATTTCAAAGCCTAGACCAAAATCCACTTGTCTGTCTCCTCTCTCTCCTCCTTCCACTTTGTGTAGGGATGATGGGAAATGTATAGATCGATGTTGCTGTCAAAATTTGGACCGCTGTATTTAATGTCCCTATATCGCTGTATTTAATGTCCTTACTTTTTCCAAATTGACTCTTCAGTGTTATGACTGGTTAATATATCTATCAAATGCTGTTCTTCGCCCAACCTGGAAATAATACTCTCACTGAGAGAGAAGGCCATTGTATTGCTTATCACCCATGCTCTACGGAGACAGTCAGGGTATACTGCAACCACAGTATAGTTTATTTTTATCCAATACATTCATGGTTGCAAGTATGGACTGTTCTGTTGCTATTCTATAAATGATGCTACTGAGAAATTGTATTTTCCTTATATTTGAAATGACAGATATTCTCATATTTGCATTTTTAAAATCAGTCTCTTCTTTCTTTGAGAGATTACCAATTCCAATACAATAATATTCTTCAAGATAAATTCAGGGTGCATCAAGTTTAGTGAATTTTTTTTTTCCAAGAGAGAGGAAACTTTACAAATCTTGGCATACCTTTCTCCAACCGTTCATCTGTCTATCTATTAAAACTGCTGACCCTGCAGTTTCTTGGGTGGGAACATATTGCTACATTTGCACAGAGCCCCTAAATCAACAGGTCTGCATGTGGGCCCAGCAGTTCACCTGCACACAAGGTCTTGCAGGAGCAGGGCCTTAAATTGCACTCTTTGGGAAAGGTACTGTTCCTTACAATGGATGCACAATGACTGGCTCAGTGGGGTTCTGATCTCGGATGGGACCTCTAGATGTCAAACAAATATGAAATAATGCAACTACTGAATATCAAATCTTTTACTAGCTATTTATATATTCCGAAACGTCATTTAATATGGTGGTCAAAGGTTCAACTATAATTACCTCCCCCCCCCCTTAAAATTCACAGGTTTTTTCACAGTTTAGCTGAATTTCTTTGGTCTGAGAACTGAGCTGGACGCTCTGCATAAATAGGCTCTATTAGCATCTGAAACCAGAAGTGCCTGGTTGTATGACAAAAGAAAGAGAAAATCACGTAACTAAGCTTACAAACTTAAAGGGAGGTGGAAGAGGTTGACTTAGCTTTTGGGACAATTTTTACTTTGTCCAAACTGGTTACCCAGTTCTAATGTAACGGGATGTTGGCTTTGTATGAAAAAAGCACATGGTGCCATGTTAGGCATTTGTTATATTGTGGGGAACGCAGACAGGAAGATTCCAAATAATGGGAAATAGTGTTATTAATTTCAGAGCTCCGTTCTGTTGATTTATGAAGTAGCATTTGTCACCACTGTTCAAATCCTAATACAGTAATTCCTTGTTTAACATGTGCCCGCTTAACATGTTTTCGCGATGACACAATTTTTTTTAGGGAACATTTGTTGAATTACACGACCGTCCCCGGAATAGCACGATTTCCCCAGCTGGCCCGTCACCGGCAGCTGCGCGGGGCTTCCCCTGCCTCCCTGCAAAGTGGCGGAGGGTTCACCGCTCGCCGTGCCGTTCCCCGGCAACCCCTCCCCCCTCGCTGGATGCAGGGCATACTCCCAACCCAATCCCCTTCCCTTCTCCTCCCCTTCCCTTCCCCAGAGCCAAACACCTCCCCTCTCTGCTGTAACCCAGTCCCCTTTCTCCCCCAACCTTATGTCCTGGTCCCAACAGACACCACTGCTTGAAACACCACCCTCACCTTTTCCATTATTTTCAATGGGAAAATTGACCCCGCATAACACATTTTCACTTAACATGATCATTTTCTGAAACATATCTATAGTGTTAAATGAGGAATTACTGTATTTCAACAATACAGACACTTACTGCTGAAATTGTAGGCTAGCATCAAACTGCACCTTAGAATTATTTTGCTTTAATTTAATTGTTCACTTGTTTTAAACAAGTCAATTTATAGAATTTTTATTACCAAGAGAAAATTGCAATAAAACAAAGGGGCAAACTATCCCTAGAATGACTATAGAAGGAGTTATCTGGGACATACAAAGCAGAATATATGCCTTACTTATTAATATTAGTCATAATTAAAAAAGCTGGGGGAAGGAGGAGTCTGAGCAACTTTATAATTGATGAAAACACTGGGAGAGCAAATCAGGTATATAAATAAAGCAGAGAAGTAAAGACTATTCATGTGAGGAAGTGTGTGTGTTGGGGGAATGGCTTTTTGTTGGAGGTTCTTTGACATTGGCACCAAAGTAATGTGCTAAGCGAGTGGTGTCACTGTCAAGGCATAACAAGTGGGGCTCACAGGGAGAAGGTCCAGAGAAAAACAACAAAAATAATTAGAAGTCTAGAAAATATGACCTATGAGGGAAAGCTGAAAACTGGGTTTCTTTAGTTTGGAAAAGGGAAGACTGAGGGGGGGACATGATAGAAGCTTTCAAGTACCTATAACACATGTTACAAGGAGGAAGGAGAAAAATTATTCTCCTTAACATCTCAAGGCAGGACAAGAAGCAATGGGCTTAAATTGCAGCAGGCTTAGGTTGGACATCAGGAAAAACTTCCTGTCAGGGTTGTTAAGCACTGGAATAAATTGCCTAATGAGGTTGTGGAATCCCTATCACTGGAGATATTTAAGAGCATGTTAGATAGACGTCTATCAGGGATGACTTATATGGTACTTGATCTCTCATGAGAGTAGGAGACTGGACTCAATGACCTCTTAAGGTCCCTTCCAGTTCTAGTATTCTATGATTCTGTTAAAATGGCAGTTCTGTGCAGTGAAATTAAGTAGTTTATTGGCTTCTGACTGCCATCTCCCTCCTGATGTAGAACACAGTGTATTAGTAGGCCCAAACAGCAATGAAAGTAACTTTAAAATGTCTTACATATTCTGTCCTATTGCAACCCAGGTCCCTGCCAGCTCTTTAAATCGCTCCCTGCTGGCTGTTGCCATAGCTCAGCTAGCTCTTGCCAGAGCTATGTACCTGCTTACTTTCACCTCTGGTCCCAGGATAAGGGGGTTTATCTTTCAGGGACAGAAGTTAGTCCAATGCAAGGAACTGTCTCCCCCTCCTTCTCTCTCTGCTGAGTCTTGTTTAGAAGTCCTCACTTTACATGTAGACTCAATTCTATGATGTTTTGAGCACTCCCAAGTTCCCTTGATGGCCTTGGGAGTTGAGGGTACACAGCATGTTGCAGGATGAGGCTCACCGTGAAGGCAAAGAGGCAGGAAGTGAGGATAAGAAGTGTAAAAATTCCCACCTTTTGCCCTTCCAGTGGGACTCATCCTGCAAATTCTTACTCCTAGAAGCAGCCCCAGTGACTCAGCAAAGACTATTCATATAACAATTTGCAAATCCAGGCCCAATAAGAACCAACAGTTTATCTCAATTTATTGTGGTTAATGCTTTTGTCGATTCAAGTCCATATGTACAGAGGTTTGGAGAACTGGATTTTTGGGGATGGGTGGACATGGAAGTGGCAAGGGTGGAAGGATGAAATTAAGTGGGCAATGAAGAAAAGTTATTTCACTTAGCTTTTATTGGATGTCAAATTGATCCTAGGGAGCACTTGTTAGAGGGTCTATAGAAAGCTGGGTGATCATATGGCATTTTCTTCTCCTTTATACATTCAAAATTATTGTTTAGATAGTTTTTGAGATTTGAGTCAGAACTCGTGAATCTTCCATTGTCTTTTTAAACGAAAACCGTGCACCTTTCAGCTTATTTCCAAACAGTAGGAAAAGTAGCTGAGAACAAACTTTCAGAAACCAGTGTCATTTGCATTCTGCATACAGAGTGAGGACTAGGAAGTCTTACGCAGACATGAGGCTACTGCGTGGCTGTAATGGAACATTTGAGTGTGAAGACTATAAATAGTGAGAGAACAATTTCATTATTAAGGACAACAAAAGGCTGCACACTTTGTAATCTTGTCCTAAGACTGTAAGCATGACTTCAAGTGCCTCACATGAGGATCGTGTCTGAATCTTTACTGCCATCTGCTGACAACCATTCTAACACTGTAGTATGCACTCTAGCTATATGTGTTACCTCCCAAGCAAGGACAGAAAAACAGAGAAACAAAATATGGTATTACTAAGGAATCTGCCCAGCTGTCTGTTGGTCTCTTGGTGTATAGTCATAAAACCCTGACTAGTTTGGCATCTATCTGCTTGAAAGGTCTCTACTTGCAGTGGTAACTGGTGAGTGCAGGGGAAAGAGGTGCAAGGAGATCCACCCTGAGAGGAAGGGAAGATGCATGCGTGGGGCACCCCTAATTAGCAATTAAAATTTTGGCGGAAGATGGGGGGCAGTGCATCTCCTGATTGCTACCACAAATCACTTGCCCACTTGTGACAGGCTTTTATTTGGCAGTTTCAATGCAACCCTGGCTAGTAACAGAATGTGCAGCAGCAAGTCCGGGCATTTTGAAGTGAAAATGGTTGCAATGGTTTCAGCCAGAGTTTTGGCAAGAGGAGCTGCTTCCACAGCACCGAGACACTTGAGGGCAACCATGGCATTTTGGGATAATGTCCAGTTTTGCTTCCAAGTGAATTGCCCTTCACAGTGTAATGTTTTAAAGACATTCCACATCTGATGAAAATACCAGCTGTCTCAGCTGGGTTTTAAATAGAGTGCTGAAATCCATTTGGCACTGGCTACAGCAATATGTTCTCCACCCTGGTAGGCATGGGATCATGAGGGATCTGTTATCAGCATGCATAATCTACATATGGGTCATTTTCCTATCGTACAGGGGGACTTAATAGCTTCTGATGCATCTAGTTTGGGCCCAGTCTCTTTCAGTTGTTTTTAGACACTCTCCAAATTCAAAAAGGTTGAGGAAACAAGGCACCCCATCTGTTTCCTTTACTACTGTCCGATGAAGCATCAGAATTTCTTCCAGCTTTAAAACTACAGCAAATGAGAATTTCGTTTATGAAGATGCCTGTGAATGTTCTTAGAGTCCATTCTTTTTTCATTCAGGATCTGTATATTTCCTTTTATTCTCTCAGGATTTTCCCTTGTCACAGACGCACACAAAACAAACGTTAACAGCCAGGCACGAGATTCCTCTGGCAGAAAGGAAGAGACAGTAAGATTGTTAGCTAGTGTTGGATGAGGCAGATTTTAATTAACTTAAATTCATTCACCCTCTTTGCAAACTGCGTGTGGTCAATTGGTAGCCACAGAGATCATCAGTGTCACTGATAAAACTTAAATAACAAATGGTCCTGCAGTACCTTAGAGACTAACAAAAAATATAGATGGTATCATGAGCTTTCATGGGCACAACCCCCTTCTTCAGATGAGTGGAGCAAGGGGTCCAGAGGTACAAATAGCAGAAAAAGAGAGGCAATGAGGAGGGAAGTGTGTGGGGGGCGGGAGCTCTTGTCAATTAAAGTGACCGTGCTACATGAGGCTAATAGTGGCCTGCAAGTGCCTGATACTTAACTTTTGATATCATTTGGGTGTTGAATCTAATGGCCCATCCTGTTCATGTCATTGTTCAAATCTTGGTTAAATGTGTCAAATTTGCATATAAAAACAAGTTCCATAGTTTCTCTCTAGCTGGTTTCTAAAATGGCTTTGTAAGAGGACAGTCACTTTTAGATCCATTAGTGATCTTGCCCAGGCAAGTTAAAATGTTCCCGAACAAGTTTCTGTGTGTTACCATTTCAAATATCTGATTTGTGTCCATTAATCCTTTGTCATAGAGACCTTACAGTTTAACCAATATACATGGCAGAGGGGCATTACTGGCACTTGATGGCATACATCGTATTAGTGGATATGCAGTGATATGAGCCTCTGATGTCATGGCTTATGTGGTTAGGTCCTGTCATGATGTCACTGACAGCCGTCCATATGGTATTTCAGACAGAGGTGTAGACTCCAATTCTCGCCTCCAGCAGAGGAACTCTCTGTAAAAGTCCAGAGGTATTGAGATGGTGTTAAGATGCTTTTGCACTTCCTTAGTCCTGGCGTTGTCCTAGTTCATTCGTGTTAGGACAATTTGAGGACTTATCTAATGCGTGCCAATTGCCAGTAGCTGTTGGCAGTCTCCAAGATACAAGGACAAAGGGGCTACAACCTCTTACCCCACTCATGCCCCCATGGCAGACACTGTCACCTGTATGCCATCCCAAAATCCTCTGATGGCTGCTATACTGGTATTAGGGCAGCCTTTATAGAGCTGTCCACAGCTGTTGATAAAGAGGGTCCCAGCATACCATACTCTGAGGGTTAGTGCTCTGGGTTGGTCCAGAACAGAGGGGCAAAGTCTGGATGTCTCAACCTTAAAGTAATTCCACACTTTCCTATCCAGCACAGTGGTGGTGTTGGGGACTGAATTAGAATATGGATAGAACCCAATTGGGTTTCTATTTGTATTCACATGCATAGTCCCTCTAACTCCATATTCTGAAAACAAATGTTATCTATCACCATTCTAAGTAATTTTTTTGTGTTTCCATTGGAACAAACTTGTTCTCTAGGATCATTGTTGGTGCTGTCTTGTTTTTACTGGAAAAAAAGTTAGATTCCTGACTTCAGAGGCAAAACTGAATCTAACATCTGCCCAAAATATTTAGTATTCAAAGGCATTTGCCCTTGTGCAGAGGACAAGAACTACATTTCTCTAAGTTCTATTAGTTCCTGTATTTTCACTACAGTGGCTCTTATTCTAGCCAAGGGCATGTTCTTTTTTTCGTTTTAATATGTTTGGACTCTTACACTCCACTAATGTTTGTGTAATGAAAAAAGTATTTGATAGGGAACATAAAAATGGTAAAAACCATTATGCGCACACACAGCCATATCTGGGGTGTGTGTGATATATATAATGAGCTAAAGCAAATCCTAGTCCACTTACTTCCATGGGATCACAATGTGATTCAATATGCAAATGTACACAGAAGTATCAGAAAATAGAAAAGTAAGGTTCTCAGCAACTTTCTCACCCATACTGCAGCTATATAGTATTTTCCCTTACTGCTGATGAGGTGTAAGATGTAAGGATAATGGTTAGGGTGCCTTGATTATAATGTATCTGAGCTGGAAAACTATAATTACAACATTCTCAACAGGATATTTCATTTTCTTCCTCCATATTCTTTTGAAATCTTCCAGCCAACCATATCGCTACTGGCAACTAGCATTAATAGTAGCCCTTCAAATACATCTATTGTGCATAGATTATAGGTACACTATTGCAGTAATTTTCTGTGCTTCCATACAACCCTCCCCCCAATCCCAATGTTCTGAAAAGGTTTTCCTCATCACTTTTCCATGTTTAAGTTAAAAAGACCTTTTAATTGTGTCAAATTATTCGGGGGGGGACCTTGCAAGTGATCCGGCCACCATATTCAGGCTGACAAATTCTGAATTACTTATTAATTGAACAAGCTTTTACTTTGTTTCAGAAATGAATATTTTAATTATGAAGACTTCATAATATTTTAATTATGAAGGCATCTGGGAATTGGAGAATTTGTACAAGATGTAGTGTACTTGGCTATTTAAAATTTTCAAGTAAAGAATCTCTACATATAACCGATGTACAAACTCCTTTTTGGGAGCAAGTAGAGAGTGGGGAAGAGAAGTGAGTGGTAAAATGGCCCTGATTTACAAAGGCATTTAGATACCTAAAGAGACAGATTAATGTGTGGTAGAATTCACAAAAGTACCTAATCTGATTAGGTGCCAAATTCTCTTTGAAAAACACCAAATACCTCTGTAAATCTGGCCTTCAATGTTAGCATCACTTGTTTAGTTTCAAGTACTATGTGCTTTAGAAAGAAATAAAGGAAATAAATTTTGTAATTATGGATTCCAACACAGCTGACTTGATGGCATAGTTGGCATAAAACAGACTATCGGAACTTAGCAGGCTTCTGATGTAGGATGCAAAGTTGTGTGTTTTTGTTTTCTTTTTAACAACTGGTTTGAGCAGAAGAGTAATCTTTGTGCCACCAACTTTACAAACTTTGAAACACAAAGATGTTTTAGATTTTATTAGAAATGATGGTTGATTTTACAATGACAAAAATAGAGCACTTCCAAAATTAAACTTGAAATATGTTTTAGAAATCAAACTTAAGATTATAGCTTGGATGTCCATAGTATTACACTTGTTCTGCTTAGCAGTCAAAACAGCTTTTCAACCAGATGTGCAACTAAGTCAGCTCCTGCCTGAAATCAACCTGTGATCCTCCTTGCTTTATATGTCGTCTCAGCAGTAAAGATTCAAAGAGCAAAACATTAATTTAGTCAGAGAGAGTTTAGTTTTCTGCAGCTAACTAGCTTTTTGTGGCCCTAACTGTGGTAAACCTCTGTACTGATTAAAGCAAACATAACTCAGAGCCAAAGCCACATTTCCAAAACTTCCAATTGTTAGGACAACTCGGGCACACCTTACGTATGTGTCACCCTTACACTACACGCTGCCCAACCTTTCATGCACACCCACTTCTGTGATGTGGGGCAAGAGGAGGTAAGAATCCCAGCTGTATTAAGTTTGCTGTCTGTAATATAGAAATTTGGCAGGCTACATATTGACTCAATCCTCCATGTGTTTTCAGCATCAGAAGCCCAGGAGAGTGCTTGTCGTGCTCTGGCTTGATTGAGACAGTTCATGGACTCCAGCCAAAGGGGTGTTGAATGTTAGAGAGGAAACAGTTGAAGAATCATCAGGGCTGGGTGTCCTAACACTTCCACAGAGAAAGGAGTAGCCAGGATGCTAATGGAATAATGTTGCTTGTTAGGAGGGATAAGATTTAAGCTTTGTTTCTGTTTCTTCAGAGGCAATAAGGAACTCTTGAATATCACCTCTTAAGTCACAGCATCTAGTTTATACAGGTGGAACCTCTCTGGCCCAGAAGGACAATGAATGTTGCTGGACTAGAATCCTAGCACAGGGGTTGCTAGTGGCTGGGAACAGAGCTGAGGGGGCACCAGAACCCTTGCAGCTGGCTGGGATGGGAAGCCCACGGGGGGAGAACAGAGCATGCAGATAGGCTGCTGAGCCCGCAACTGTGGGGCCACGAATGCCTGCAGGGCTGCCTTTGGAGCTCATGGGGCTGCCACATGCAGAGGGCTGGAACAGCAGTGGCAGGTAGCTAGAGAGAAGAGCCCAAAGGAGAGGGTGGCACCCCCACCAGACCTTCCCTGGTCCAGAAAACTCTTGTTCAGGAGAACCAATCTGTACTCTAAATCAGGATTCATCTCCCAGTTTATTACATACATAAACAAACAGGTCTTTATTTTGGTTTGTTAGGTGTGTTACTATGAAGATTTTTCTAAAAGAATGTAAATACTGCACAAGTTACACATGGTATATTTTGTAATGCCTCTTTTTCCATATTAAAGACTTTATGGTATCTCAAATTTGGCAGTTTAATTCCCTAAGGAAAAATTTTCTCTGTTCCCGCTTTGTTAGAGAAGTTCTTTAGCATCTCTATTTATTTTCACTACGACAGTAGAGTGACTAGTACTGATACTTCCCTGATGCTACTTTGACAGCCCGTGTCTTGCAATATATCCTACAGTTTGCAGAATCTGGATCTTATTTAGTGACTTTGCTATTGTAGGTATCATGGACAGTGGATTTAAACTACTGATTAAATTACAGGTTACTAGCATAAAATTATATCTGCGATATTAGCAACAGAAAGTAAATGTGCCTTAAATAGCAGTATTTTAGACTTTCTATCTGACCAGACTTTGTGACTATACGAACTGGCAAAGCAGTCGACAAATAAAATCTTGCAAAAGTCTTTGAAAACATGCAGCATCCTATAGTAATTTTTCTAATCATAAGCATAAAAAAGATATATTGGAAGGTAAAAGAAAAACCTTTAATGCCAAATCTGTAAAAATTGTAAAATTTTAAAATTCATGTCTTGGTATTATGCTATATGGCAAGAATTTTTACAGACTTCTACACAGCCGCCCTCGTCTCAAATGAAATCTTAAATAATTTTTAAAATGTACTTACACACAATTACCTTCTCATAGCCCATTTTGTATTGCTTCTCTTCTACATGCTGAGGTCTCATAGTTGTGGACTTCTTTGGCTGCCAAATACTGGTATTCTGTGAACTAGATACTTCTTATGGGCACAATATTTCCATATCAGCAATACAAGTTGGAAGGGCTAACATGGGAGGGAATATTATTGAATCTGTATAATTACTTAAGAGCCTAAGCATAAGAAGGATTACAATCCATCTAAGTCAGTAGGTTCTTATGCTTCTATTTTTTTTAACCAAGAAGAATGCTGTGAATTGTCCTAGAATTTCTATAATTAAACTAAGTCAAGAAAAACTGTCCAATCGTCTGTGTTTCTGCTGGGATAGATTTCCAAAAATAGTATTCAAAAATGTGTAGCTATGACATCATCCTCTGGAGGAAAGGTAGGAGGTGATGGAATATGAAAAGTGACATTGCAGTTAAACAGGCACTGAGTGGGACAAAAGTTTGATTGTCATATTTTATCCTCTTTCCTGAGCGTGGGAAGAGTCTCCTTGATAAAAGAAATAGATGTATTAGGTTTTTTTGCGGGGGTCAATGGCTGGCTGTACATTAGATATCCTGCAAGCAATATAAGTATCTGTAAACATGGGGTAAAATATTTGTGACTGGGTGCTTCAGATTGGCTAGCATCACCTTTTTTTCCCCCCCAAGTGTCTATAAGTTACTCAGTGAGGACAGAACGTCTAGGAATTTCTGATACATTCATTATGGTAATTACAGTAGGTTTAATCATGCAAATGTTGGGTGGATGAGAGGAAACTAGGAGAAAAGCTCATCTGGCAATGGCTAATCTGTATTTTTTTTAAAGAGTAAATCAAGATAATGATCTTTTCAAAGAAGTTTGACTTACAGTAGACAGTTTTTTGGACTCAAGTAAAAACAAAACTATTTAAGCTTTGCTAAGTGCAAATGGTGCATATAGAATCCTTTGTTGCATACAGAATTTTTAAAAAGTCATCTTAATCACCTCAGAGTGAGAGTTAATGAAAACGTAGTAAATAAGATTGTCCAAGTAGACACAGTTAAATGTTCATTATGAAATAGTCAAAATTCAGAAGGCACTTAATATGCACTATGAATCAGCTCCAAATTTCATGATGAAGACCTGTAAGTGTATCTGGGGAGGAGGGAGAGAAGGGTCTGACAGTGGTCAAAGCAAGTTAAAAGGTGTGCCCCACAAATTCATCTGAGGCAAAGATAAATTTGAACACTGTTACTATGAAAGAAGCTGAAAATTCTGTACAGGAGACTTCAGTGGTATAACACAAATGTATCTGAGTTAAACACTGAATTTTGAAAACCTAATGTAGGGAGAGGAATAAAAAAAAAAAGACAAAGCTCTTCAAAACTTTTGTCACCTCAATTGGTAAGCTGCAGCAATATACTACAAGGAAGATGACTGGTGATTCTATAAATCTATTTTATTTCTGGCTGCTTGGTGAATCACTACAAAATAAAACCCCTTAACTAAACTTCCATCATGAGGTAAGATGATTTTTCCTTCTCGTTGATGTCAGACAATTCCTCAGTGTTCAGGAAGGTACAGTGCATTCTGCTGTGTGAAAACCCAAGTTTGGCTGACTTGATTGCACACTTGTCCACAGGTTGAATGCAACATGTGTTGCACGTGTAGGAAGAAATGGGATGCAGAGGGTGGATGAAAACCAGCTAGCCACCACTATTATCTAAGCCCTTGATTAGGAGACACAAGCTTTGTATATCAGCAAGTGGAGCAGGCACAGCCTGTTCCCAAATTCTTGGAATCCTTCCACAGCAAACAGAAAAACTCCCTCTCCAAAGGTGTCCACGAATTCAAACTAAAGTTTCTGTTTTTCCTATCATGAAATTAGTCTAATTTTTATTTTCATCATGGTGCCTTTCTGTTTTTCACAGCTTCGGTATAGTCTGAATTTTATCCTCTTCAATATTAAAGTTCATCCTGGTGGTAATAAAATAAAAATTACAATCCAAAACACTGATTCTCCATTATTTTTCTTTACAATTTGATTCTTACACTAGCTCATCAACACTGTAACTTGGCTGGATAAACATTTAGCAAACTCTGCCCAGCCTCAGGGTAAACCTAACTTTCAATGTAAGCACAGGACTCAAACTCAGGCTCAAGCTTAGTTCCCACTTCCTCCTACAAACAATTCACATTTACTTATGGTCCCAGGACTCCATGGGGATGGAGGGTCTGATCCTGAGTCAAGCTGGACTGCCCCACTGGACTCATGCTATTGGAAACTGCCAAAATTTCCCACAATACCATGGGCCAACATTCCTTGTCCTCTGGACGGTCAAGTCCTCACTGCCCCACTAGCAAAGGGCTAGAGAAGCCACATTTTGGTTAGGTGTTGGGAAGGCACTAGGAAGTCTGAGATATGGGGGGCTAGACTCAGGCCCATAAAATGCAGCATATATACTAGTCACATATTGAGACTCAGGATTCAACAATGCCTAATGTAGGGTTATAAATGAGTGTAGCCCTCAGTTTACCAACCCAGGGTCTGCTAAGTCTAGTTACACAAAATGAGAGTTTATATGGCATTAAACTTTGACAGGAATGGTGCAAAAAAGGGCCTCCGGGAGGGCACTGTAACTGGTTCTGTGACAACACCATTGAACTTTGCTGTGCTTACCCACAAAGCAGAAATGCTGACTCAGAAAAAATGGTAACTAGTAAGGATGTCAACATGTAGATGACTACATGATTAATCTATAAGCCTGGGCTTAATAGTTAATCTTGTTGACTGCACACACTCCCCTCCTGCCAATGCCTCTGTATCAGAGCTAACAAGGGGTGAGGAAGCAGGAACCGGTGCCCATGAGAAGCTGGCTTAAAAGCAAGCTCTCCATGAGCACCAGATCTGCTGCTGCCTCTAATAGTGATAGCAGTGCGGAGGATGAGGGGTGTAGGTGGGAGCCTGTTTTCAAGGAGGCTCCCCATGAGTGCTGACTAGAGAGGCAGTGGGGGGAGGGGCAGGCAGGAGCTGTGGGGAGCACTCTTAAAAGCTGGTTCCCCCCAGAACCAGCTTCACAGTGCCACCTGCTTCCCTCTGCCCCCTGCATCTATTGGGAGGGGGGGTGGCAGGGCGGGGCAGTGGAGGCTGTCACAAAGCAGCCTCTGTCCATGGTGGCCTGGGCCTGCCGTGGACAGAGGCTGTCCGTAGCATTAACCCCTGTCTATGGAGTGGTCTGAGTTCCCTGTGGACAGGGACTGCTGCCACTCCGTGCTGCTGCCTCTGTATTAAGACGCAGCAGCTCAGGGTAACAGGCAGGAGCCAGTCTGTGTGGGAAGCCGGTTTTTAAATTGGTCCCGCCTTCCACCCTGCACTGCTGCTTCTGATAGACACACAACAGCATGGGACAGCAGGGGGTTCGCTGGGAGTGGGAGCACATTAGCTACTGGGGCTATAGAATAGTCATGTAATCACTAAAATTTCATGTGGTTATACGACTATTCATTACGTTATCTAACATCCCTAGTAACTAGCCCAAGATTGCATATAAAAAATACAACATTTTATAGACAAAAGATGACAGGCTACCAAGATTCTTGAAACAGCTGTTCTTTACACGAATATGTCTTCACAAAGGCCAAAGCCCACATTTCATACCTTGTTTCTAGGAGATTTTTTTCTCTTTCCTTTATTTTGAATAACTGCTAATCTTTCAGTCAGAAGATCAGCTATGCCCTTTGCATCTCTGCTGTCTATATGCTCTCCAAGAACATTTTTCTTTGAAAACAAGGGGGGAGAGGGGAAAAAGTATGTTATTTTTTTTTCTGCTAAAAATGTCAGTTTGTCAAAAGCATGATATTTGTGGAAATGTCAGTTTTGACTGAAGTTAATTTGGAAAGAAAACTTAAATATGTAAACTCAAAACCTTTGTTTTGACCCAACTTTGCTTCACTTTTATATAATACAAAACAAAAACCAAACTTTCGGATGAAATGTTCTGTTTCATCGAAGCAAAGCATTTCAACTGGACCAAAAATATTTTACATTTTATTTTACAGGCTATTTTAAAATTTACTGCTTTCATTCTAAGTGGAACACTTGTGGAATTTCTCACTAAATGAAAAATGGGGTACCCAGTTAACTGTAAAATTATTTATTTTTCATTGTTAATTTGTGTAGATAGCAGCTTCCTTTCCTTTATCATTAGCTACAAGGACTATTTCTCATTGCATTACAGTTTTCCTGCTATGGTAATTCCAAGTATCTTTAAAAAGGCATCAATATTTTTTAATGTTTCATTTCCTTTAGAAAGATTAGGTTGGGGAAAAAAGCTGATAGAATCAGAAATAAAAACTATAAAACACTTGAACATTTAATTTCTAGTATAAAATTAAGCACTATCCAATCTTAAATAGTGAATCTAGACCAGTTAAGCTGAGGAAACCTCCCCTCATTGGTTCATACAATTTAAACTAATATTTTACCTTTGCTCCTTCGTAGGGATAAAATTTAACTGTAGGGTAGGCTCTGATGCCAGCCGTCTGACAAGTATGACCATACGCTTGACAATCAACTTTTCCAGCTTTTACTTTTCCTTTAATAGTCTGAAAAAGAAAATTGCTTATTTTAATGGGATTTTTGTAAACAAACTTCAAGATGTCCACATGTGACAAATTGGCACTATAGGAAAACACACAACAGAAGGATGGTATAGAATATACCAAGTATAGATAGGTAACATTTTTTAAAAAGTGTCTGAAGTCCTAGTTTTAAAGCTAATGCAGGTACTCTGAAGATTAAATCCTGTTGATTTTCATTGAGACTTGGGCTATGTTTACATTGCTACTTGGGTGTAATTTGCAGCTTATGTAGCTGTACCAGTGTGAACTTTAATCTACCCAAAATGCTAAAAATGTCAATGAGAATATGGTGGTGTAGGTTTCAGCATAGGCAGAACAAGGGGGTGAGGTGCGATTTGAATGATTCGAACACTTTAATAAATGGAGTGAAAATAGAAAAGCAAAATTTTTACTCAGATTCAAACAGGGACTTGAATGACACATTTCAAACTGAAAGATCTAGGGTAAGAGCCACAGGCACACACAAACATTCATAAAAGCAGCTTTGAGTACCCACTACTAAACTCCAATGCAAGGACATGTGTGCCAGGGACATGGAAGAGATGTGTCTATAGTGTCACCACAGTAAATAGTTCTGTGGCACATAGGGCAGCCCCACGAGATTACTGTAAATAAGACACACCCCCAAGAACTGATTGAGTTATGCTGGAGTCACTGCATCTTCTACAACAGTCCTGAATTGGGAGGGTGCAAAAGTAGCTTAAAGCTACTTTAGCCTTCTCTTTCCTTGGTCTGCACGTTCTGTGCTGCTCCTTTTGAAGGGAATAGTACAGAATTTCATCCCTACAAATCTCCAAATTTGTGTGTTGTCTGTAGAGCTCAGTTAGGCACTGTGGGCACCAGTTTGTCTCCCTATAAATACTGGGACATCTTTCTTGTATGCCAAAGAAAGGAAAGAGCACTGAACAAAGAGCTGGTTTTTTCTCTGTTCTGCAATCATTGGTTCTGACCTCGAACAGGTCCCGGAAGCTGCCTGTGCCACAGATCCTTATATGTAAAATAAGATACTTGCCCACCTTGCAGAGGTAATGAAAATGCATTAATTATTGTGTAACACACACCTATAAATAAAAACTTAAAAATTTAAAGAAATTATGTGATTTTTCTAAGTTTAGAGAAGAACGTCTCTCCAATCATGTATGCAAGTACCTAATGGGACCGAGGAAACGAAGGGAAATAAAAAGCTTTCCCACATAATGAATTACTATGTGGCAGTAGGTAGTGTAGATTCACACCCTGGTTTGCTGCTTGGTATCTCGCTGTGCAGAAATACCATAAGATTTATAGTTTTAAAATATACATGTTGCTGCCATGATTTAAAATTTATAACTGCCACAGTCTAGTGATAAGCATTATAAAGAAGTAGGTATTATTACTATTCATCAGAAGAAAACTAACTGGTGGTGTCAATAGGTTAAAAATTTACCTTAGCTAGCATCTCAAATTCTGGAGCAAAATTTTGGCAAGGACCACACCAAGGAGCGTAAAAATCAATGACCCAATGATCTTTCCCATGCAAAACTTTTTCTGTGAAACTCTGGGGTGTCAGATCTTCTGAAACTTGAGGTAAATATCTGGAGAGGGGAAAATATTTATTAAAAACTTACATATATTTAAATTCCAGTTACACTACAAGAATCTTCCAGAAAATAGGGAACAGCTATAATGAAATGTAAATAAATACTGTAATACAATTATATTGAAAGCAGTGTTATCTCCAAGTCGTCATTGTCAAGTCCAAGTCGAGTCTTGAGTCCCTAAAGTCACTTTCGAGTCAAGTCCCAAGTCTTAATTTAAAAAATGTCAAGTCACTTTTGTACAAGCCATCAATATCCGCATTTTCGGACAATTTTTTCACCAAGTCGATTTAACAAAATTAGCAAGTCTCAAGTCGAGTCTCAAGTCACAAACAATGAACCCGAGTTGAGTCTCAAGTCGAGTCACCTAGGCGACTTTAGTTGGACTCGAGTTCAAGTCATAGGACTTGAGTCGTCAACTCTGGTTGAAAGACCCTTTAGTTTACACAAGGTATAGACATCTAAGCATTATCTCATTCTCAAACCAAAAACTTAGGATAGTGTGTAATTTGAGTATGGGGAGAGGGCGGAGCACAAACTTATGTCCATTCAATTTGAATGGTCTTCTCTCCTAAATGGAAGTATCTTTTTTCCTTCAGAAGACTTGAACCTGGTACTTAGTTTGAATCTGTGAAGTGAAAGACCTGTGTTCTGAGACTACAATAATGTACAGTCTCAGATGTGGCTTCAGAAAAGTGACACTGCCTTCACTGGCGGAGGAAATTAAGAATACCTTCTCTAAGCAATGTTATTAAGGCCTATGCCAACATAGTATAGAAATTACTGACTCTGACTGACTGACTTGTGAAGCAACATATCAATCTATCTAGGCACATCTAATGCTTTGTTTCTAGGTGCCAGCTTCTCTTAGACACAACCATTGGCTTGTGAACAAATTGCGATATAGTAACTCACCCAAGTGCCCAGCTTCTTAATGAATATGAATCCCTGCGCCAGCCATTGTAACTACTATGAGAAAAATACACAAGAAAATACTAATTAGACAATAGCTTGAATAGGTTTGAAAGACTTTGTAGTGGTGTTAAATATGAACTCAAGATAATTTATTCACAAAGGTTAATATGCAATTCATTTGAATACATAAGTTCTAGAATATATTTCTACTATCGTTTGCATAGGAAAAAAGCTATTTTCAAATCTGAGTAACAAAAGTCAATGATACACATTGTAAAGAACTGGAACATAAAGAGAAGACTCGATCCTATGTTATGTTAAATTAAAAGAAGAATAAGGTAAATTTAGTATGTCAGTCAAATTGACTTTTTGTGAGGTAAAAATGCCAGTGAACATTATGTCTCTGGTAACATTTCCAGATAAATTTGCTAAATCTAATACAGGTGGGACAAGAAAATAGCACATGCTCAAGTGGAAAACACAATTAAGTAAAAATCCCAATTGTAACCTGTCTTACAGAGAACATTTGATTATTACAATAAAAATATTTTCAATTAATTTGTTTTCATTCTATTAGCTTCTGTATTTGTCTCCATTAGCCAATGAAAACAAGCTACTTAATGACCCAAAAATGTATTGTTTGAACGGCAAGTCCTGTAGGGGATTGTTTAAAAAAACATCTTTCATTGGAATTTTTCACAGAAATTAGTGAAACTAATAATCACAGGCTGTGTGAGGGTTTTACACACACATATAAATTAATAGTCCAGTCTCACTCAATTCTTAATGGCACTTCTTTCCGGGGCACTATTTATCCCCAGAGTATATTTTAACACATTTCTTAATTACAAAATCCTGCTTTCTGCCAAATTTGACATTATTAAAGGTAATTTTTTTTTTCCCAAAAAGGAAAACAAAATATATTTTTTGGTTGAATTTCAGAGTTGGGGGAGAGATTTATATAAAAGAAGAATTAAAATCAACTTGCATCCCATTTAGTCTAACAGTCAAAGCTTCATGAGCATATATGGCACTCTTTAATACAGTCTACATAATTTACTATCGATGAGCATTTGATGGAACACTTCAGTTATACAAATAATTAGCCCTTCCCAATTCAGTTTAATCTCTTTCTTCAATATTCTATTTGGCTGCTGAGGTATTGGGTGGGGTCAGAAATGTAAGTATTTGATGTTCCAAAGCTATCAGAATAGGAGCATTATTACAATTTTTTTTTAAATGGCCAGATTTCACTTTCTGTAGCAGTAGTTCTCCTCCCTTCTGCTTCCCCCTCAAACATTTTTCTGTCATTGTCCCAAAGAAATGGGATGGTGAAAGGGCTCATGGGATGTGTGAGGTTCCACTAATGTATGCACAGTGAGTCAGAGCTATTGATGTCTTCTGCAAAAAAACAAAAAAAACAAAAAAACCCTGGATAATTTAAGAGTCTAGGGCATTGTTCTGTCTTAACTACCTATTTAGCCATTGACTTGGTAAAGAACCAGTTGTTTGAAGTTATATAATTCATGTTTGTTATTAATGAATATGCTGCTCATGAAAACTTTCCGTTAACTTGGTAATAAAACAAAGGAATCCCAAACATTAAAAAAATAAATTAATTTATTGTATTATTTTCATGTTACATAACTGAAAATCTCAATGCGTGAGAATAAAATCATTCATATCTTACTCAAACACTTATGAGTTTCCCATAGCTTTGACTTACCATTTGGAAGATACTATTTACCCTCCCTAACTCCTCCTTAACACATTCTGAAGATAGTATAAACACACCATGCCATATTTTTCAACTTTAGGCAGTTATTTACTTACTAGTAATGATGACCTATATTTGATTTTTGAGGGAAGAGTCTTATTTCAGGATATCCCTGTATATTTTCTTGATGACAGAAAGAAAAATATTTTTGACAGTCCATGCTGCCAACAGTGATCAATCCATTTAGCAACTGAAAAAAACAAATATTGCATTTTCTAGTCAGTAAAATCACTCTGAGATCACAGTGAAGTTAGGTCATGGCGTATGAATCCCTTTCCAAGATGCATACTTCAGAATTTGGACATCAACATTTATTCCAGTCCTCATCTCTTGAGTTTTCAAGCAAGCAAAATGGAAAAGGCTGATTATTTTTTCTTCCTTTTTTTGTTTGTTTGTTGTGGTAATTGAGTCTATGCATGCAGTAGAACCCCTATTTTACAAAAAAACCTGGAGATTGAGACATTCATAATCATAAAATTTGATGTATTGATTATCTCAATTAGTGACTAAGCTGCTGCATGGTGCACTACATTATTTTATTTTTTGTGTCTCTAAGCATTGCAAAGCGATTTCTAATGCACTGAAGGCATTGGCATGTGAAGAGTTGTTAACTTGTTACTTGGCATCACTTTGGTTTGGAAAAAGGGTTCGTATAACCGCTAGTCTGACTGGTGTTAGATTTTCATCAAGTCATACTCTACATGTCTAGAACCATGATTAGTCTACACACACTAACTGGCACAAAAATCAAAGATCTGTAATACTATTATGTGAATGACTACATTTAAAAGCCATGCAAAGTAAGCACAGATCTAAATTCTGAAGCATGTATAGTTCAGATCACTGAAAATCAGACTTAAAACATCTTGAAAATACTATTTAATAAAATAAATTGAAAAGCCCTAATAAAGAACATTTTAGTCCCTTTTCTTTAAAGATTAAAATGAATGTTTATATTATGTATCATTTTGAAATTAGAACAAGATCTTGATTTGACCCTGTAGGTGATACTTTAACTACAAATAATTATAATAAATTATCCTCCTACCATTCCTTAGAATCATGAACTTTTTTACCATTTCAGACCACTTTCACTCAAGCTGCCTTCTACTCTCAAATTCTCAACCATTTCCTTCCTATTTATTAAAATTAACTCTAGAACCACCAACTCCCTAGTAGCCTTCTCCACCTTCTGAAATAAAAAATTGTCTCCAATACACTCCAAGAACTTGCTGGATAATGTGTGCCCTGCTGTGTTTTCCCTACAACTGTCTGGATAATTGAAGTCCCTCACCACAACCAAGTCCTATGCTTTGGATGATTTTATTTAATTGTTTAAAATTAATCACTAATCTTCCACTTATGGTAACTTCTCCAGGTCAGTTTATTGAACCAGCTCAATATTTCTACTAAGTAGAACACTTGAAAACTTGGAATGTGAGTTCCATTTTACCCTGGCCATTCTTTTCCACTCTGGCATTAAAGCCTGGCAAGGCCCGCACCAAGGAGCATAGAAATCAACCATCCACACTTCATCTCGCTTTCTTCGTTTAACAAGTGCACTGAAAGTGTCTGGTGTTAAGGAGACCACCGAAGGGTTCATGAGATCCTAAAATACAAAAATAATGACTTACATTTGACACATGATGAAATTATCCTGTATGCCATGTTATCAAATACAAACTGACTATGTAATGCTATCATGCTCATCTCACTGATGAAGCTTGTTTCTCTTTAAGTATCAATAACTCAAAAATCCCATAAATTAACAACTTCTGAAGCTTAGACTCAGAATGTAGAGATTTGTACCTTATTTCAAAAAGGTGATACAACTACTTGCAAGCTTAGGTTCATATATACAGTACCACAATCTGAGCACTCTTGATAATGAATGTATTTCTCCTTCCTATAAGGTTGGGAAGTGTTATTAACCCCATTTGACAAGTGGGGAACTGAGGCAGAGACACACCAAGGACTTGCATAAGGTCACAGAAAAAGTATGTAGCAAAGCAGGGAAGTGAATCCAGGTCTCCAAATTTCCAGACTAATACTCAGGAGACTATCCTTCCTCACCCAAGATAATCACCCCCACCCCATCATTTTATGAATATCAGGTAGTTCTATTAGGATAGCTGGTTAGAAAAAAGATGCCTTGGAATGTTTTACACCAAAATAACACGTATATAGTGTGAATTCAGTGACTGACAGTGTCATAACGTGAGTCACATACCTCTATAAACTCCAAAATCTGTTCAGCAGAGTGATGCCCTTCATATTCATGAACATTGGACTGGTTGAACACGACTGTTGTTGGGTAAGCTCTGATGTTATGCTATCAAAAAACACAACAAAAAAACACATTATAAAGAATGTTCTGGTTTGCTGCTAATATAATAAGCACCACTGGATTCATACTATTGCTAGCCAATTTGCTTTGCACAATACAACTCAAACATTTAGACCATATACTTAATTTTGCCTGTGTGCGTGTGGGGTAAAGACTAGATGACAGAGGCCCTTCCAGCCATGCATCTCTGATTTCTTGAATTCTGATACCTGGGAATTTGGAAGACCTAGAGAAGACTATGGACTGGGATCGCCAAACCCTAATTCATAGTGAAAAGGATCATAGAATCAGAGCTGGAAAAGACCTCAGGTGATCATCAATTCCAGCCCCCCGCCCAAGGCAGGACCAATCCCAACTAAATCAATCAGCCAGGGCTTTAAGCTGAGACTTAATAACCTCTAAGGCTGGAGATTCCACCACTTCACCACCTTCTTGGGGAAACAGTTTTTCCTAATATCCAACCTAAACCTTTCCCACTGTAACTTAAGGATGCTGGTTTGTTTAAGAGGCTGTACTGCTGGAGTTCAAAAGCAACTGAGCACTACTTTCACTGTGCTTGTAGGAACAAAACTCCAGCTTTTCCTAAGTCTTCTGACCAGTCCCCTCCCAATTCTCAAAAACCCAAACAAACCAAAAATCTTTATTTGAAGTTTTCAGCTGTACCTCTCCCCAATCAGGTAAAACAGCTTGTATGTACTAATAACTGTATATTCATTTTGCTATCTGTAAACCTACATTCCTCCATGATTTAAGGCCTTCAGTATCAGTGTACATTGGTGGCAACTCTAAGGCTTTCCGTTTCCCCATATCCAGGTTAATTGTGCATATATCTTTAAAAATCAGTTGTTGAATTCAATTGTCCACCAATTAAAATAAAGGCCTAATAAAAAGGCAAAAATGCTAAGGAAAGGTCCTTCTTAAATATACAAATTAGTCTTGCATTTCTTGTGACCTTCAAAATTCCTGATTTGTACTGACAACAAAAGCAATGCAAATTAAAAGCAGCTGTAGGCTGTGCCTGGGAACTTGAACTCTTTGTGTTATTCTGAAAATGGTGCTTCCATTAGCATAACCTTTTCTGCTGTTTTTATCTCTCCATGTTCAAAGTAGTAACCCGACTAGTGTATATTTTGTAAATAGATTTGGAATGAGTAACTAGATCTGTGCTCATTCATTTTTCTCTCTAAAAGGACTGGAATTCAAATCTTTCCTGACCAATATGAAAGCCATGGCAAGACTTGCATTTATAAAAACACATTTTAAGTTTAAACATTCTTTTAAGAGACCCACATAGTTTATTACCTTGAAAAAAGCCTTGATGATGGAGCACCTTGTTTGGATGTGCTCTGAAAGTTTTAACTACAAAAAAATGGCATTTCTTGAATAAGACCTTTTACTACTTGCACTTACCATGTTACAAAGCCCTTCATGGATTGTGCAGTCTAACGTGCCAAATTTAAGCTGACCAATAAGGTGCTTTGATGCTTTTCTCAACTCGGGCAACAAAGCTCGACATGGAGGACACCACTAAAAAATACAAATCATAGTACCACTGTTAAAGCAAAGCATATAAACACACAACTCTCCTGTAAGCAGTTCTCTGAAGAAATGTGAATACGCACGCGCACACACACACGTCTATGTATATTAAACAATTTGTGGTCTTGACAAACAAGACTCCAATAAAGGATAAAAACATGCAATGTAGGAATGGTGCAACCTTCAATTAAATCATTAGGGTGATTCATACTATAGAATATCATCTTCAAAACAAAAAAGTTACATGTTTTAGCAAAAATAAAGGAAAAGAAATATAGCAACCTAATACTTACAGGTGCAAAGAAGTCAACAAGCCATGGTTCCTTCTCCTTGTCAGGAAAATTCTGAGGCCCAAGTGTGATAACATGAGAGTTTACACTCTCTTTAGCAAATGCAATAATGTCATACAGGATCATCTTTCCTAAAAATACCCCCAAAATATGATTGCTCAATATTCATTTACCAAAAACAGAAGCATATTTCATTAGCAGTGTATGGTTTATCTTATTATGAATGTTATGCTAGAGATTAGGCTGAAGAGCTGGTAAATGCAAACAGTCATTGATCACACTGGTGCTAATTCACAAACCACTGAAGTCAACAGGATTAATTCAGGTAACTTTAGTGGGCTTTGAATAAGGTCTTATTAATAAACTGTAGAGCTACCATCTTACCTCACCACTTGTATACTCAGTGTAGGAAACAAATAAGGCAATGCATGTTGGACATTTGGATGAGAAAATTCTTAGTGAATAAAATGTCTACAATTTCTGTCCCATGTCTGTATCTAAATCTTTTACAGTATTTCAGAGTTCTTTCAAGGGGACACTTCAATATGTAGGTTTGGAATGATTTACTTGTGAGCTTTGGAGGATTTATGCATATATGGCAAAAGTGGCTATGCGGCTGTGACTGAAATCAACCCTGTATTCACACCCTACATACTATGTAATAGTCTTTGTGGGATATGTCTTTTGAGTTGTCATTTGAAAACTAATAACTCTGGTTGGTTAATAATAATAACATGTTAAAATGTATGTAGCAATATTATATGTAAAGTTATACTGGGGGAATTGATATTGTTAGCACATGTTCAAAACCACACAGCCTTGCCTAGGAAACATTGTTAAACAGGTCTATGCTAAACAATTGTGTGTTAATTTCAATTTACATATTAGTAATGAACAGAGTCCTGAAGATACTAGGGGGAGAAAATGGCAGGGAACTGAACAGTTTTCATTTTAGCAAACTCAAATGGGAGAAGAAAGAACATAGAGCCTCCCCTCGTTTATCACCTTCCTCATACTGTTATGGATCAACTTTATTTATTTATTTATTTATTTTGCAGGAAAGAGGCCTCCTTCAGAAGAATCTATTTCAAAGATTCAATGTCGTAAAAAGAAAGGTGCAGGTACCCTGATTTCTCTCTTACCTAAGACAAAAGCACAAGAACCTTTTGGGACTCTAGGACAGACTAACTTAGAAGAGGATTTGCCACCATCTTGCTGGAAGACTGTATATGAGAGAGGCCATACTACATGAAGACTTGAACCAAAAATTTCTAGATTAAGTTTTAAATGCATGTTTCCCCATTTGGGAAAATTCAGGGCTGGGGACAGTGTGGACTCATCATCCCAGCTGTTAACCAAGGCCCGGTGAAGACAGTGGAAATCCATGATATTGCAGGCATTGCTCTAAGGCTGCCCAATACATAGACAGAATGCATGCATATGGAGTTCCAGGCAGAGAGCCACTGTGACAAGGCATTGTGAAACACTTACAGGGAAAGAGGAGAGCTATACCAGTGAAGAGTTGTATTTTTACTCCATAATTTGAAAACTGTGGGGGAATGTGAAATCAGCAGATGGACTAGTGAGTTTTATTGTTATATTTTCTGTTGATACTTGTAAAGTAAGAGATTGGGTCCCAAGATTCTGAAGCCAAAAGTACTGTGCAAGCAGCATATGGGGAAGGGTGTGCCTTATGTCATTTTTTCAGCTACCTCTGCCAAGGCTCTAATGATGATTTTGAAATAGAGGGAGTACTAAAAAGTGAACAAGTAGGAGGATAACCTTTTGGGGTTTGAGGACTGCTTACAGAAGGAAAAAAGAACTGAATTCAGAATAATATGTATCTCAAGTCAAAAGGCAATATTAGAGCAAAATTATGTCAGGTTATTAGAGTTGTGAAAACAATTGCTCTGAGAAACAAATTCAGTCTGCAAAAGACTTCATCTAAAAAAACTACACACGATCTGAAAACTTCTGTCATTTTATCCTTACCATGATGAATTTCATAATCTTCAGTTCCCCTTCCTTTAAAGACTGCCAGACAGGGCTTATAGACATACAGATTACTGCAGACACTTGGTGCAGAAAGGCAGTCAAACTTTCCAACCTATTATTAAACAAACCGTAATATAAGAATCTAATTTATTTATATTACTATATTTGGAAAGTTGATGTAACATGCTCTTCCAAAAGGATTCTTCCTGTCAGCTATAAATGCAATTTTTTTAATAAGTGGTAGTGTTCTTTGATCAGTTTTATGGCTGATACGATGTTTAATGAGTAATAAAATTCACATGTATGCATGTAACAAACACAATTAGAGAAAGTCTTCTAAAAACAAAACAATTAAACATTGCAACATAGCGAGGCACTACTAATTCTTATTTCAAAGGCAGGTTTAGGGAATAGAAACTAGAACAATCCAATTTCTTCCAAATAAAATATCGGGAGAATATGGCATCTGAGAGAAATACTAGAACAAATTCTGCTTTTAGCAGAGTAAATTACTAGAATTTAACTATAAAATTGTACGTCTGTTGTCTTTGTACAATTAAACTTTCCCTGGGAACACAAGAACTACTATTTAAATTACTTTTAAGAACGGAAGTTAGTTTATTTCCAGCTTCAAGCAGACACAAATAGTATAATTATAAAATTCTTGGGTGAGCTGCAAATGCTCTCTACTGTGAAAATCGTTTTGATTTAGACATCTAACTTAGGGTTTAGGTGCCTAACTTTGCACACCCAAGTTTGAAAATTGTGGCCTACAGCTGGAATCACCTATCCAATGGAACAGTTTGATACAGCAAGGTAGATTAAGGTAGCTATTTCCTGTTTTCACATATTCAAGTTCTACTTAATGGATCAGATTTTGTTCTGAAATTAATAGAATTATCCCGGATGTACGCAGCTGTGAGAGCAAAATCTCTTTTAGAATTTACAACTGATAGGGAATAATAAAGATGATAACATGAAACAGCTTGTTAATGAGAAGCTAGAGTGCCTGATGCTAAATAAATGTATTCTTACCTGAATATGTTCATCTTTAAGTAGAAAATTCAATTTTTTAAACTCATGCACATTCGACTTGTCATTCTCACCGAATTGAAAGAAAATCAGCCACCGGTGATGAGCCAAGTGGTCCTTAAAATGGGAAGCAAATGAGAGAGAAATGCTTAGCTTCCAGATTTCTATCATTTGTGAAAGTTAAATCCATGTTTTCAGTCATAAGTCCAATGGCTAAAAATTCACCAGACCTAAATCTTTATCCAATACACATAGCATTGTATTGCATTGCTCTCCAAAACTTTACACATTTACCAGCTTTTTAACTGAGCAACAACACCTTAAGAGAAAATAAAATTTCTTTATATACCTTTTTAATCTTGTTTCCAATTTGCTTCCCTCATAAAAGTTCAAAAGTGCTAAACTTTGCATACTCTCTTTTAAAGCAGTGATACTCAGATTTCAGTTGTTCAGGAGCCAATGTAGCATTCAACATTAACCAAAATAGCCACAGTAGTGTGAAGTCCATTTTTTTCATTTATTATAGTACAATTAATATTTAACAGTATGATGGGAAATATTTAGTTTATTTATATAACTGTCACAGCAAGTAACTTAATAACAAGTTGATATCTTAACTGGTTAAAAACACAGTAAAAATATCCTAACTGATTAACAGTTAAATCAGAGCTTTAACATCATGGGCTGCAAAATGCTGCTGGCAACACATTAAAGAACCACTTTCAGGAAACAATATTATTAGCCTAATCAAAAGAGACATATGCTTGGGGCTTGTCTTTAAACAACTGGTTAAATTGTTACTGCTACAGCATGCATGAAGTTAGCAACCCTAGTGAAGACATGGTAAGATGATGGAAAAGTGCTCTCCTGCTGTGTTCAGTAGTCCACTTCCTAGAGAGGCAGAAGCATCAATCTGAGGGCATCTCCTATCAATATAGTGTGGTATAGAGATCACTGTACGATGATTTAAGCTATATTGACTTAAATTAGGTAACTTGTGTAATTTGACTAGCCTAACTTAGATAGATTTACCTTGTTAGTGTGAACCAGGCCGTACTTTAGCTACACTCTAAAACATATAAAACCCATTCAATAGTTTTAATTATTTGGATATCAATGACACTAGATTTAGTTACCGAAACAGTCCACTAGGAATTTAGTCAATTTAAAAAAAAATAATCATAGTACTATACCATCCTGAGTTCTTTTGTGGTTTAGTCAAATTTTCCTGTTTAAAATATGCTTCTTTTCCCCAGTTGCTGGATGAAAGGCTCAATTGCAAATAAGGAAATAATAAAACTCAATACAGATAAAGAGCTGCTAAACAAGTAAGCAAAAGATATTTGGTTACAGTAATTTTAAGAATGGTTTGTGAGGTGAAAAATTTTCAAAAACTAAGATTATTTTGCTGAAGATGGTCTTTTAAACTTAAAATCAGAATTATTTACTGTATTTATTTTAAAATTTACCTCTAAGGAGACTGCAGAAAGCATTTCAAAATCTGGAAGATGCTGCATTACTTCCAAATATATCTCCTTGGCATCCAAGGATTCAAGAAACTAGAAGAGACAAAGTCACTCTAATTATATAATATATATAAACATTAACCTGATTGTTGATTAGCATTCTTCAACAGAATTAATCTGACTAGTCCCCATTCATCAACTGAAAACTGTTTAAATGACATGTTACTTTATTCAAACTTTCCTTTAATTGCTGTTACAAGAACACTATACTCAAAGCAGTTTGCTCTTTTAGGCCCACATTTTAAAATGTAGTTAGGCATTACTGTGCTCAGTGTTACAATGCCAGAGTCTCATTTCCGAAAGTGATTTAGGCACACAGAAGCCTAAATCCCACACACTGCTTTTCTTCCCATCTCCTGCACTAAAACCACAAAATACCAAGCTGTATCAGAATGAGTGCTAAAACAAAGTCATGGCCTCAACTCACAAAATATTTTCTTTGGCAACATATCTCTATTTGATTTGTACAATTCAGATCAGTAGATTTCTGTAATTTTGCAAAGATCAGGAAAAGCATAAGTAGTAGTAAATCAATGCTGGTGGATTTCAGGTAGCTCCAGTTATTGTTGCTTTCTCTTCAGGTTCACTTCTGAAGGGCTTAGGTGGCCGTAGCATCAGAGAGAGAGAGAGTCATGTTTCAGATGGGTGATTTTCTTGCATAAATTAAGACTATTAACCTCAAGACAACTGAAATAAAAGTTCAAGATGATATGGGAATAGGGGGATAGCATAACATAATATATATCTAAAGCGAAAGGCAACACAAATACATCATATTTCTTTGAGATTTTGAGATCAGAGGAGGGCAAACTATGGCCTG
>JANRFK010006693.1:25389137-25401247 GCA_030068395.1 Apalone spinifera
CCCCCCCCCCCCCCCCCAAGCTCCTGTGGGATCAGGAGCAGGACATCCTTGCCAGGAAAGCCAGCCCAACTCCCAAGTGCAGTAAACAGGGGTGGCTAGCCTTTGGCCCCTCCCATTCTGGCCCCCTCCTCTGCAACCTCAGGTCCCCTAGTGCTTAGGTGGTGCAGTTACCAGGCCATCAGCCCTGATGCTCTAGGCAGGGAGCTGGGGAGGAGGAGGAGGAGGATTTAGATAGGGGACTGTCAAGGGCTGGGGGTTGGGATGGAGTCTGGGGAGGCGATCCTGGGGTGGAGACCAGGCGAGTTGCATGGGGGTATGGATCCTGGAGAGGTGGTTGAACAGAAGGCATATGTCCCGGGGTACCCTGGAGGGTCAGGGGAGAGAGCATGAGTGTGTTAAGTTGGGGGTGGCCTATGCTTGGCTGTTTGGGGAGGCATAGCCTCTCCTACCCAGTCCCGTATACAATTTCTATACCCTATGTGGCCCTCAGGTGAAAATGTGTGCCTGCCTTGGTATAGGTCATTATATATCATATTTATCAGTAGCATATAAGTTAAATGTAAATGGGAATAATCATTTCTCAGTATAACAAATTCAATTTTGTTTGACAGATGAATGTCTATAATCCACTCTCTGATCACCACATTAAACGAACTGTTTAAAAGCAACTCATACCAAAACGCTTCCTTTCTCTCTATGAGTTAAGGTGGCTCCAGGTGGAAAGTATGCTGTAGTACTAGATGAGATATCCAAATTATCACAAAGCTCACCCTGGGTGGCACAATCCATCCAGCCTACATTAACAAGGCCTTCCTGAAATAAAAGAGCAACAATTTCTGAGTGTTATTTTTAAACTCATGGTTAGAAGAATTTCTGCAAATACAATAGAAACAATTAGCTACTGTTTTTAGAGGATGGGGGGAAGGGGAGACTTACAGTGCTGCACAACAGTACTTTGATAGTCATGTCATGTACATTATTTTAGGAAATCCTTTAAACATAATTCCAGTAATGAGCTGGCTCTCAAACATAAAGCTGATTTGAAACCAAGCTGTTTGAAAGTTATTGGGTGAAATCTTGGCCCCATTGAACTCAGAGGGTGTTTGCCATTGACTTTGATAGCATCAGAATTTCACCTTTAGGAATTCTGATTTAAATATCATTGGTAACATTTTCAAATGAAATGCTGCTTACCAACATGCCAGCTAGTTTAAGGCGCGTCTGGGAAGTCAAGCAATCTGGAAAATAAAAAGTAACGATATATCTATAAACATGAGGCTTTCAATGATCAAATCATTTAACTTACTGTAGTTTAGAACTTTTAACATTTTTGTAGCTTTGTGGTGATAACTGCGAATGAAAATATTCTTTATTGGGTTCATCAATAGAGAATCCTCTCTCATTTTGAAATGTGTACTAGGGATGTTAAGTAGCAATTAAATTGCTACTTTGAAATGTACAAAAGTCCCCGCGGGGGCTTTTCTGTATTTCCAAGTTGGAATGCCACGTGGAACCCAGGGCCAGCGGGAAGTCCTGCTGACTCCGGGGTCCACCCAGGTGCTTCTGCTTTGAAATTCACAAGAGCCCCTGCTGGAGACTCTTATACATTTCAAAGCTGGGGAGTCTCCAGCTGACCCTGGGCTCTTCCTGACATTTCAAAGAGGCAGCGCCGTGCGGAACCCGGAGTCAGCAGGAGTCATCCCCAGTGGCGCTGCCACTTTGAAATGCCACGTGGTGCCTGAAGCCGGGCTCCCCTTGCCATCCAAAGTGGCAGTGCCACACCGAGCAGCTGACCCTGGGTTCCGTGTGCACTGCCCCTTTTAAGTACTCCCCCATTTCTCTGCCCCCCTTGCTACCTCTATTTGATAGAGGCGGGGGGGAGGGAAGGGGAAACTAGTTGACTAGTCCTCTACATCCCTAATGTGTACAGTAGTTTTATATGGCTTATGATTGCTGCCCTTATAAACTGACTCTAGCATGTGAGAGTTTTAAAAATATCTACCAATGTATCAAATTTTGTCATCATAGAAAGATTTCATTGGAATTATTAGAAACCCCACAAACATTCCAAAGCACTAATTTCAGAAAATAACTGACTTTTTTTATGAAGGACATGTAGTATATTTAGTCTATCTGGAGTTTAGTAAAGCATGTAATACAGTTCTACTTGGGAAATTATTAGTTAAATTGGAGAAGATGGGGATTAGGAATAGGTTAAAGAGGAGACTATACTGAAAGGTGAACTGTCAGCCTACAGGGAAGTTACTAGTAGAGTTTTTCAGGACTCAATCCAGAAACTGATTTTATTTAACATTTTCATTACTGACTATGGCCCAATATGTGGGCATGTGCTAGTAAAATCTGTGGATGACACAAAGTAGAAAGGTCAGGCCAAAATGGAGAAGGCCTGAAATATCAAAACACCAACAACAAACAAACAAACAAACCAGGATGATTTTGAAAACTAGAATAATAGAAATGGGATTAAATTTAACAGGGCAAAGTGCAAGGAGATGCATGTAAGGACTAACTATTGGGGTCTTACCAATAGGAAGTAACAGGACGAGCCAGAGCTGGGTGTATTGGTTGATAACAGAATGACTCTGAGCCACCAATGTGACGCCAATATGAAAAAGACTAATGCAATCCTAAGATCCATTAGGCAAGTTATTTCTAGCAGAGTCAGGGAAGTGTTATTGCCTTTATACAAAGTACTGGTGAGACCTCATCTACAAGACTGGGCGCCATATTTAAGCCATATTCTAGCCTGTCATATTTAAGAAAATTTAATTAAAACTGAAACACGTGAAGAGAAGGCCTAGCAGGAGGATCAGAGGAATAGAAAACCTGCCTTCCTTATGAGAGGAGACTCAAAGATCTTGGTTTGTTTAGCTCAGTGTTTTTCAATGCTACTCCCTGTGGCTCCCCTCGGCTGCAAACAGCAAACCGTAGGCAATGGACACCATGAGGCTCTGTGGTTGCGGAGCTGGTAAGTAAACAAACCGGAGCGGCCCAGTAGCAGCTCTCTGAGTGAGTCTATGGACCACTTTGAGAGACACTAGTTTGGCCTAACCAAATGAAGGCTGAGGGGAGATGTGATTGCTCTCTATAAATATACCATAGGGATAAATACAAGGGAGGGAAAGGGAAGTTACTTAAGTTATGCACCAATGTGTACATAAGAACTGACTATTAATAAGTTTCTGTTTCAAATTAGACAAAGGTTTCTGGAACAGCCTTCTGGGACGAATGGGGGGGGCAAGAGTGAGGTTCAAGCCTGAGGTTGATAAATTTATGGAGGGGATGGCGAGATGAGATGGGCCACGTGCCATTGTAGGCAATCTGTGACTTCTAGTAGCAAATATCCCCAATAGCCAGAGAAGACACAAGCTAGGGAGGGCTCTAGGAAGGGTACCAATCCAAAACACCACTAATTTATTTAACAAGTTTATCCCTAATTTTTTAAAATTATTTAATCAGGTTTGCAATTTGCACCATGCAAACTCAGGCTGCACAATGGCTACATAATGCCTAAAATATTTAATTGTTATTCAATCTTTTTGCATTATGAATGGGGGGAGGAGAGTCCACCAGGACAATGAGCAGAAATGCTGTGCATTTTTCTAGTACCTGGCATTGAAGCCTATGAGCTGTAACAGCAGCCAAAACAACTCTTGTGTTGGCTTCATGGGATTTGGAGGTTCCTGTAAAAATATGGATCCCGGAGCCAGACCCCATTGTGGGCCCAGTGACACTGATTGGGTGGGTAGGCACCAGGTACAGTTCCTCCATTAGCGTTCCCTTTCCCAACTAGCCTATGATGGGGCTTGTGCACAAATAGTCTTGTGCTGGCCTTCCACACTACAGATGAATTTTACCTAATTAAAAACCTTCATTAGAAGCAGATTAAATGCGTCACTCTCAATGGAAAACAAAATAGAAATCTACTGTCTTCAGTTTCTTTTATTTAATATATTTACCTCCATGGTCAGTACAGAAAGTGATCAGCCAGCCAATGCCAGAGGCAAATGAAGTTTGAATAGCATTAACAAAGTTTCCTTAAAGAAAAGCACAAAATCCATATCAATTTCCATTCACTGTTTTGTTTTAAATATGCAAAAATATTTTATGTAAACTAGAACAAACATGTTTCAGCACAATTACAAGTAATCTTTTTTTTTTAATTTCAACACACACACACACACACACACACACTCCAAGTTTTAGTAGAAATACTGGGTACACACTTGAATAAATGTGGATATTATCCTTGCAACATCTCTTATCTTTAAAAACAAACAAACAAAATTAAAATAAAAAGCTCAACAGCGAAAAATAATTATATTACCTGCCCATAACTCGATCACTGTGCTTGTGACATATTGCATGGCAAAACTCATTAAACTTTCCTGTGACCTGTCTCCATAATATTTCACTGGATTCTAAATAATAATAATAATAATAATAAAAGTTTTAACACTTAATTTGTAGAAGTCATTACCCAATAGTTGTTGATTAAAATTATTGACACTGCAGACCTTACCCAAAATTTAGATCCAAATGCTTTAACCCTTCATACCAAATATTGGAATTCAACCTTAATTTTGAGTGTTGTAACTAAGTCTCCTGTCTAGTTTATATTAGGCTTCCATTTAGTCAGCAATACAACAAGGATTAGAAATGTCTAAAAAACCTAGTGATTATTTTACTAGCCTTCTGTTAATTTACACATTCTCTATTTTAACCTCCTCAAAAATGTACACATTCTCTCAACAGTAGCATTATGTGCTGAATGCTCAATAACCAGGATAAGTAGCATGCAGTACAGCATACTGCTACAATGCAAGAAATGTTGTAGCACTAATGTGCCGGTGTCTTTTAAAGGAATGCTATCAGAAAGTTTTAGGCCTGAATCAGAGTATTGCAATATATGTAAATATTACCATACATTGTTGGAAACTCCAATACAGACTGTGATACAGACAGTGTGGTTAGGGCACGAGGCTGGGTGTTCACTCTGGGATTCAATTTCTGTCTCAACCACCTACTCTTTGTACTGCTCTGAACATATCATTTAACTTCAGTGTCTCAATTTGCCCAAAATGGAAGAAGTGATAGATACTCTCTATTGCAAAATAATCTGAAGAGAACTGTTTGAGAGAGATTTATTTGTTTCCACCTTTAGGTGTAATGCAACACGATTCAAAAAAAAAAAAGAAGTGAATTGCCTAGTATAATCGGGCCGCTCATGGTGAATGAATTTTTTTTTTATAAATGAATAAATTAGACTCTTCTAAAGAGAAATTCTTTGCCAGTATAGCATCATTGATATAATATAATTTATTTTAGTTCAGAATTCTTCCTTAGAATTCTTTAACATTACATTGTTTATATAAAACAAAAATAAAAAAAAACACAAATACAAGCACAAGATGGAAAGAGCATATCAATGTTCATTATTTATAAAACCTGGAAAAACAAAATTTAATTACTCACAATTCCAGTTTTGAAAACATAGAGACTTGGATAACTGTTAATTCCTTTGATCCGGCAAAGCATTCTATTATCACCACAATTTACAGCTCCAATGCGCATTAGTCCATCCATTTCTTTAGCACATTTTCTCCACTGAAAAGAAAGGGGGAAAAAAGAAAACATGGGATATTTTCCTTTGAAAACAATTTTTCAAAATTCTTCTGCTGTTGACTTCTTGAATCATTGCGGTTTTTGGCTCTGGCCTCAGCACGCAAATCAATTGGACAAAATTTTACTCAAATGTTTAAAAGTGTCGACTTGAAAAAGATGCTGACAATAGATACATACCGTAGGTGCTAAATCATGGCAGTGCGAACATCGAGGGGAATAGAAGTTTATGAACCAGAGTTCTCCAGAGTTTATAGCAGCATCTGGTTAACAAAAGGGGACAAAAGGAAGCGTTTATCAATTCTTAACTTAAACATATTTTAATCTGTCCATCTATAAACAGTGTGAATGAGAGAACACACACATACACCCCACCCTTAAGACCCAAGTTTGAGTGTCTAGAATTCCCTGATTCAGTGGATATCATTAATACAATGGTAATGACTAGAACCCTACCAAATTATGGTCCATTTTTGTCAATTTCATGGTCAGATATTTTAAAAGTTGTAAATCTCATTATTTCAGCTATTTAAATCTGAAATTTGAGTGTTGTAACTATAAGGGTTCTGACCCAAAAGAGATTTGGGGGGTGACTGCAAAGTTATTGTAGTGGGGGTTGTGGAACTGCTATCCTTACTTCTGCACTGTTGTTGGCAGAAGCACTGTCTTCAGAGCTAGGCAGCTGGAGAGCAATGGCTGATGCAATGCAGAGCCCAGCTGCCAGGAGCGGCAATGCAGAAATCAGGGTGGCCTGGTATGGAACTGTCATCCTTATTTCTATGCTGTGGCCTGCAGAGCTAGGCTCTCAGTCAGCAGCAGCTACTTTCTGGCTGCCCAGCTCTGAAGGTAGCACAGAAGTCAAGCTGGCAATACTGTAAACCCCTAAAATAACCTTGTGATCCCCTTGCAATTTGAGAGTCATCTTCCCAGCGAAATCTGTATAGTATAAGGTAAATGCACACAAAAGACCAGATTTCATAGACTTCAGTCTGTGATGCATTTTTAATTGCTATGAATTTGGTAAGGCCTCTAGGAATGATGGCAGCTCCCTTCATACTCACACTGGCATATGCAAGACATATGAAAACTTAAGTGAAACCACCTGTTTAACCATGAACTTTTGTTTATATCTAATTGAGCTAGTAAACACACTACAAATTAAACATTCTTTAAATAAGAGAAGGATTATCCAAACTTTATTACAATAAAAACAATACAAACACTGTTTTCTACTCTTCAGATACATGTTATCTCCTCACAATCACTAAGTAATGATCAAATCTGAATTGACTCAAAACTCCATTTCAAATAGTTTTATTCTAACATCTGAAAAATGCAATTTAAAATTAAGACTGGGATCTATCTCTTGTGCTTTGGAAAAGGCCTAATTATCTAATGACTAGTCTCAATGGGACTTAAAGACAGAAGTATAGGACTGAAAGGGACCTGGAGAGTTATCTAATCAAGTCCCAAGACAGAACTATGTAATATTCCTAAAAGCTGTATGTCTGACCTGTTTTTAAGACTTAGCAGAGAGGGAGATATCATAACCTCCCTAGGCAAATTCTTTTCCAATCAGTTAGGGGCCTATCTTACAGCTCTAGGTAAACTGTATTTCCCTAGTTTGTTTAGAAGAAGGGCGTGCCACACAGTAAAAAAAGCCTCACTAGAGTCAAGATATACCAGCCCACTTCTCCCATCCACAATGCTTGTTACTCTGTCAAAGTATGGATGCTTATTAGAATACTCATTACTAAATGGGTACATTTGACCTCAAATCATGTGGCTCCCTAATTTTTGTGGTGTTTTTCCATCACATTTTCCTATGTTAAAAATCTTCTGCTGTTGTTGTGTGACACACCTAAACAAACAGGGAAAACTGTTCCCATGTGGAGCCTCTGGGTCTTCATAAGGCTCTATTTGGGTATAATAGACTGTCTTATTGGAACCACTTGTAAGCTCAAAGTCTAGCTTTTTATATAAAGAAACTATACCCAAAATGCTGTCAAACATACAAGTGGGGAATAAAATGACTTTTACGCACCATTCTACATTAGTTATGTTTATCTTTACAAGTATTACTTCTAGCACGAGAAAAGAGAGACTTCCATAGAAGATGTGAAAATAAATTGGCTATGTACCTTGAATGTGTTTTAAATAGAACTTTGTTTAAATTCATAATGTATCTAGAATTTTAACACAGAAGCTGTGATGCACAGAAAACTAAATTACATTTTGTTATAAAATATTTTTTTCATTAAATAACATTAACCATGGACTAATTCAGCACATATTAAGGACGTTAAATTTCAATTAATCAGCTAATCAAGTAGTCAATGGAGTTTCCATCGATTAGTCAGTAAGGAGGGGCACTCAATATCCCACTCTACCTCTCCCTTTGAAATGTACAAGAGGCACCTGTGGTTCCTGTATGTTTGAAAGGGAAACAGACAACGGGAACGTTGCCAGCGGGACCGAAGCAGTCCCTGCTAACGCAAGAGAGGCGCAGCAGTCAGACCGGTGCGAGCAGGACTGTTTCAATCCCCGCTTGCGCTGTTTACCCTCTGCCTTTCCTGCCCCCCTGCGGAGATGACGACGGGGGGGGGGGGGGGGGGGGGGAGGGAGAACTGGCTTTTAAGCTGCCTTCTGCCATCAATGACTCCCCTATTGGTGCTTAATCCATTTAAAAGGCAGAGCTGCAGCGGGGTAGCTCCGGGGTGGGCGCTAACCCCGCTGCAGCTCCCCATTTGCCAACTAATAGACTAGTTGATGGAAAATCCATCGACTAGTTGATTAAACTAAATATAACATCCGTAATACATATTTAAGGAATCCTCTTCAGGTACCTGCATAAAAAGTCACCATCGCATCCTGGCTCTAGTTCGTTCGTGCTTTATCTTTTCTATTTCCTTTGAGAATTACTGTTTGGGTTATAAGCAGTATGTCTAACTGAAAACTGCTGTCTGAAAACTGAATTGCTAGTCTTGGTGATAAGCTGCTTAATGGGAGATGCATTCTAAAGGGACAAAACCAAAAAGAGTGAGAATTCTGTAGGATAATAAATCTGGAAAAGCAAAATTACAAGGTATACTTCCTCTTCCTTCAGATATTGCACACTTTCTTTGAAATTCAGTCTAAAAAGCAGTCTAACATTGATCTGCATAGAATTTGTTAATTGACTAATGATGCTCAAACATTTTTCTCTTTGGAAACAATATGCACATTTTCCCTGACCAATGGTATTCTGACAATTTTATAACATATGTATGTCATGAAAAAGTCAGTCTGAAAATATTATTTACATTGTCCTAAAATATTAGAGAACCCATATGATTTGAAGGACATACCAAATTCTGCTCTGTCCAACGTTATGATTTCAGGATCATCATCATAAATACCTAGCAAGAAAAAATACAAAGTTAGCAACTATGTTTTTCTTTTTTAATCTTTTGTAATCTTTTAAATACTCCTGTGCTTCTTTCACAGAATTAAATTTGTAGAAAAAATGATGGTACACATTAACAAGGTGAAAGTTGTTACCTTGTGACATGTATTCAGTGGTATGTGTAAGAATTGAATTGACACCAAATTATTTTCAGGAAACAAATGTCCACATCATCACAACTGGGAAACTTTTGGCATTGTCAGCAGACAAACCAATAATTGAGCAGGCACAGTAGACTGAACTGGCTGTTTACACAAAGACATGGTGCATCTATGTCACAGATGAGACAATACGGAGTGTCTGAGGGTTTGAGGGGAAGCATAATTCAGTTGGCATGGCATGGCACTGGGACTCTAGATTCCTAAATTTTAGTTCCAGGTCTGTCACTAACCTGTTGTTTGACCTTTGCCAAGTCATTTTCTCTCTTGGTGGCCCAAACCTCTCTGACCCTTTGTCTGTTTTATCTACTTAGATTGCCAGCTCTATAGGGAAGGAATTGTCTTAGTGTAGTTTGTACAGTGTCTAATATTATACACCCAAATGTCAGTTAAGGCCCCCTAGGTACTACTATAATACAAATAAGTAAGCCAAAATTTCAGTCTCTTCCAAGTTACAATAAAATTAAAATTCAGAAGGAAAAGAAAACTAAGAGCATAATTTTACATACTTAAAACTAATGCTCAATAAAAGTTAATTTGACATTTTACATCAACCACTTTTGTCAAAGCGCAGACTCAAATGTAACATTTTTAAATTATTGTAACTAGTAAAACAACGTTAAATTACACTCACACTCATGTAATGTACATATCTCTTGTTTATTTAATTTAGGTGTGTTCAAATGTTAAAGTAGTGCTTAGATTTCTTCTTGTAGGAAAAGTTAGCTTTCTCCCATTGTATTCGGAGAACTTTTTCAAGGCTAGACTGCTTTAGCAAAATACAAGTGTAGGAATTCTCTCCTTCACTTGTGATATCTAATTCACCAAAAAAGGTCATTTCAGCTTCCATATTTATAGCATGGGGGAAATAACCATGGCAGTCACTGTTTCCTATTTTCCAAATTAACTACCTATACTGCAATAACTCTGATAACACTTCCTGGCTGTCTAATTCCCAGCAAATATCTGGACAATTTTTGTTGGAAGAACTGATTTCAAAATCATTTTGGTATTACCCTACTGCTCTTGTGTATGCTTATTTGCTTGTATAGATACACTGATCTCTAACAGGACTCTGGGAATTGTTTCGCAGAACTGAGCTCTTTATGAATAAAGTGTAATAAACGAGTTAGGGAGAAAATTTGTTATGGATTGCCAGTATAAAAGATTATCTGCAGGCACTGAAAAGAAAAACTCGTCCCCTTGTATTAAGTTAATACAACACAATATTTGACGAACAAAGATTAATTAATACACACATACACATACTATAATTGAACATCATCAAAGCAAATAAACACAATACTTCTTACCAAAATCATAGCGATAAAAGTTCCAACTCTCGTATCGACCTCCTTGTTGTTGATCTTCCAGACCTTTCTCTCCATATTTATCATACTTCTTCCGTAGCTCTTCATCTTTTAATACTTCATAAGCTCTATTTATTTTCAAGAAGTTTTCATGAGCATCTGGATCATTCTATCAAAAGAAAACCACAATTTGTAAAAGTTTAATATTTTCATTATACACTAGATAAATAATCAGCAATACATTGTTTCAATATCTCCATAACTCTGAATGTTTTAAGTGGTTTCTCAGTGGAAATTGCTATCATATGGTAGTTTCCACGTAAAACACCAATGTTGATAACGAGGCAGAGTAACATAGAAAGTACAGTTAGCAAGTGTTTTTTTTTAAACACAAATATGTTAGTAATTTATTCCTTTAGAAATAGATGTTGTGCTTGCAGTATGTTATTACAATGCAATTTTCACTTAAGAAAATACTTACATGTCCTCTGAGGATTTACCATTTCCCTACAGAAATACTTGGGCACACATTGGCCTTTGGCTCTATTTTATTTGCATTTCTCTGGGGACACAAAAGAGATACAACTGCAGCTAGAAACATGAATATAATAGAAGCAATCTCTGCCTCCCATTAAACCTCCCACTCCTCTTTCCCATCCCCACTCAGGTGTAGAGGAAGTGATGGAGACAAGATGGAAAGCCAAGAGTGGGGATGGAATATAATGTGCTTTAGTAGTCCTGGCTAGAGAGATGAGTGATCCTCTAGGAACTGTCCACATGATGTGGCTGGCACAATTCAGAACAAGCCTTAGGCTTCCTTTAATTACATCAAGGACCATTTTGGCTTCTAGTCAGCTCCAGATTGAGGGTAGTGGAAAGGTGGCTTACAACCACCTTTACATTTCATTACTTGGTCCTGCACTGACTCAGAGATCTAGCTCACCAGTATTATATTAACTCTCACCTTTTCCTTAAAACTTGCCTTAATTAACTGTATTAATGTACAATAACACTAAAACGTTTACAAACTATTTTCCTCTTGGAGCACCTATACAACTACTATTAACATTACAGGAAGCCAATAGTACTGATTACAAGAATCAACAGGGTCTTCTTAGAGACTATTTAAAGTAACGTATCAGTTATCACTGATTTGCTCTTTGAGATAGCGTATCTTTATTGGGGGGGAAAGCATAATAAAAACCAACAGTTTTCCTAATTAGAGGCTACATACTTGAACATACTCAACAATTAATCCATGTTCACTCACTCTTCTTTCACATTGAAATGTTGGTATATACTCAAATACACATTTGTTTCGTGAAAGGCCCTTCTCCTTCATGTTAGATTCAACAGTATAGACCCATGCCTGCAGCTTGCTCTGTGCAGGCAGATTTCTGTGCCCATATGCTTGCTAATACTACTGGGGCTCAGAGTACTGGGTTCAATATGCATGGAATAAGTCACAGGAACAGAGCCTTTGTATTGTTCTACTCCAAGACTCCTAGGCTGTGTCTAGACTGCATCCCTTTTCCATAAAAGGGATGCAAATTA
>JANRFK010006693.1:25406737-25425864 GCA_030068395.1 Apalone spinifera
CCTTTTCTAAAGGAGACATCACAGTTCAGTGTCCTCTCTATCTCCACATCATACATCTCCACATGGTGCCCATTGGAGACGTGTCTATATCTCCTCCCCTTTCTTCAAGGGGTTCCATGAGATTCCTCACTCTCTGACACTATCAATGCATATACCTTGTCATGGAGACTGGTAGGAGTGTTTTTTCTTCAAGATACTCTTCCCCTATTCGGTCAGACTATGGGCATCATAGACATAGATACTCTACGAGTGGGAGCTCCGTCACCAGGTACTCCAACCTAACATCCCCCGATGGGGCTTTCCACTAATAGACCTCTTTGCCTCCTGCAAAAATGCGAAGTGCCAACAATATTGTTTCAGAGCCAGGATCGGACCGGGATCTATAGGGGATGCCTTTCTCCTCAACTGGAAGGGCTACCTATTATATGCCTTTCCTCCAACTGTGCTCATATCCAGGGTCCTCAAAAAGATCAACAGGGACAGAGTGACAGTGATTCTCATAGCCAGCTCTTGGCACGATACATGGTTTTCTTATCTCTCTCAGATGTCTCCTCAGCCATCCTCTCCCCTCCCCAAACACCATGACCTGTTAATCCAGAACAATGGGATCCTGCTTCACCCTTAGCCCCAGGTTCTGCACCTGATGCCCTGGCTCCTCCTTGGTTCCATGAACCTGAGTGGTTCTGTTCAACCCAGTAAAAAAGGTGCTTATGCATATCAGGAAGTGAACCACATGCTCCACTTACCTTCAGAAATGGCATAGATTCGTCTTGTGGTGCACTAGTAAATGCCTTAATCTATACACAGTGCCCCTATGTGAAATTCTAGAGCATATCCTCCTATTGAAGCACTCGGGACTAGCCCTTCCTTCACTGAAAATCCACTTGGTAGCAATCACCACCTTCCATCATCTGATGGATGTTTTTTCAGTGTTCACTTGCCCCACAACCAAAAGATTCATCAGTGGGCTCTGCAACCTTCACCCACCACACAGAATACCACCGCAGGCATGGAACCTAGAAATGGTGCTGGACACCCTTACCCATCCCCTTTTGAACCACTAGCTACCTCCCTACTCTCAATAATGATGATCAAGGCAGTTTTTCTACTCACTATTACTTCCGCCTGCAGTCAGCGAGCTGGTAGCTCTCACATACGACCTTTTAATAAGGCAGTGTTGTGGTGCGCCCTCATCCTTCCTTCATCCCCAAAGTATGTTTCAACTTCCACATCAACGAATCAATCATCCTCCCATCTATCCCAAGCCACATGCATCCTGGCAGAAAGTTGTTCTTTGTTCCCTTGATATGCGCATAGCCCTTGCCTTTTACATAGACAGAACTCGACTTTTCTGCAAGTTAGAATGCTTGTTAGTTTCCTTACCAGACTGATCCAAGGATGAACCACTCTCATCTCAATGCATTGCCAAACTCATAGTTTCATGTACTACTAAATGTTATGCCGTCTGAAATAAGCCACTTCCTTGAACACCAAGAGCTCATTCCACGAGATCTGTAGTTACATTCATGGCTTTCCTCCAAGGGGTTCCCCTCCAAGACATCTGCCATGCAGCCACATGATGTGCCAATGATACTTTTATGAAGCATTATGCATTCTCCCAGCACTCATCTAATGATACCTCAGTAGCGTCACCAGTACTCTCAACAGCTGTTAAGCCATGACTCTGAGACCCGCCTTCTAAGGGGTTGTTGGATACTGCTATAAAGTCACCAACAGTGGAGCACCCATGGGGACATCACTAGAAGAAAAAGAAGAGGTTACTCACCTGGTGCAGTAACGACAGTTCTTTGAGATGTGTGTCCCCATAGGTGCTCCACTACCTGCCCTTCTCCCCGCTTCAGAGTCTGTGGTCTTTAATTATGTCTTTCAGATGCTTGGGCGGACATGAGGAACTGGTGGGAGCTGGACCGCGTGCAGGAGCAGTGTGGCATGAACAGCATGAGGTGCCCATCACACATGTGCAGTCCAGCTGACCACTGCTAATGAAAACTCTGATCTGTGGTGCTGGGATGACCCGACATCAACAGTGGAGCATCCATGGGGGCATGCATCTCGAAAAACTGTCATTACTGCACCAGGTGAGTAACTTCCTCTTACCTTCCAGATGTTTGCAGATGAATTCCTTAATTTCTGTGCCAGGAAAGATAATGGAGCAAGTAGTTAAACTGACTGGTCTGCAGTGTTCCCCCTAAGCTGTGCAGCTGCACAGCTTCACAGGTGATTAATCAGCCCCTTCCTGTAGAGGCTTCTGGCTCCTGGCACAGAGCTGACTTATTGGCTGGGGCTGATTAATCACCTGTGAAGCTGTGTTGCATGCAGCTTAAAGGGAACATTGCTGGTCTGTCATTTCCTGGGTTGTTCTTATTTTCCTTTTTATAGATGGGCATTATATTTTTCCTTTTCCAGTCTTCTGGAATCTCTCTTGACTTCCATGACTTTTCAAAGATGATAGCTGAAGGCTCAGATACCTTCTCTATCAACTCCTTTAGTATTCTAGGATGCAATTCATCAGGCCCTGGCAATTTGAAGAAGGTAGGATTCAGATTTCCCTTATTGCAATCAGTGTGACAGAGGTCTCAGGGAGTTACTCAATTAGGGTGAACTGCAAAAAATGGGACATACAATCACCAAAGTTGGTGGATATTCCAATATTGAGATTTACCAAACCAACACAAAACTACTTCTATAATATCTTACTGGTTACCCAGAAGCCAACAACACTGTTCTCTTAAAGGAAACCCAGCCTCTGCCCCTACACCCAATTCAAATACGCTGAGGATCACTGAAAATCTTATTTATCATATAAGTCAGTTCTACCAATCTCAAAGGTTCAGACACATTACCTCCTAGGTTAATGAATGCTTCAGATCTAAGCCAAATACACGCAGTGAATTCTTAGTAACTAAACTAAAATTTGAGACTGTATTAGTTAAAAGAAATTAGCACACATACAGACATTTATACAATTTTGAAATCAGATTGATAGAGCTGGTGAGGTTTGGCCTTGCAAAGAGTTCTTACAGAATCAGTCCATAGATTATAGTCCAATGTCCATATTCAGGGTGATCCAGATGGGACTGGAAATCTCAATCTTATGACTTTCACGGGTGGGGAACCTTTTTTGGATCCGGGGACACTGACCCACAGAAAAATCAGTCAAAGGCTGCACCCGAGAGAGAAACAAAAAACCAAAACCAAAACAAAAAATCCTTCTTGACATGGCCCCCCCGACTAAGAAGCAGAAGGCACTCCTCACATTTCCCTTGCATACCAGAACCTGGGGGGAGGGGGAGTAGATTTTGTATGCTCCAGTCCTGTGAGGGGATGGCAGGAGGGCTGGAGCCCCGAGCCCTGGGGGCCAGATCCAGGCAAGCTGGGGGCGACATCCGGCCCCCAGGCCTTAGGTTTCCCACCCCTGACTTAAATCTTTCCTTAATAAAGCATCAAGCAGATATGAGATAAAAAGGATCAGGTCCCAAGGGCCTTTTTACAGCCCGTAGGCTTCTTTTCACAGGTCAGTGTCTTTAGACAAACAATAAGTAATCCTGGAGACTTATTTCGTAGAATCATTGGTAATTAGCTAAATGGACTAACAAGGCTTTCTTTTTAATATTTGCCGGTAATTTGCTATATACTTCAAAAAGAAATCAATACAGTGAAATTACTATATTTATAGTTTGTTTAAATGTTAAGGTCTCCTTTTGATCTCTAACGTAACAGAACACAGCATAGGAACCATCTGATTATATTGTTAACCTCAGACAATACACTTGCAAACATTTATCTAGTCCTTAAACAATGAATTTGGGTTGCTTTATTTCTGCAGGCGGCTTAACTCTTTCTGGCCATGTCACAGTTTTAAACAAAATATATTTATTGACACTTCAGCTTTGGAGTGCCTCTCTGCAGCACTGTTCTCCAGTTGCAGCTGTGGCAAGTCCTGTGTACTGTTGGCAAGGGGATGGAAGAAATGTAGAGGGAACTGTTCAGTTGCATAAAATGTAAAATTTCACCCCCTATTTATGGGGGTATGAGTACAGCATCATAGCACTTAGTAATGGTGCTATTTGGTTCCTGCAGCAGGGATCTGCCCTCCATGCTGAGGGTGTGTCTACATATCAGGGCTTAACTCGAAATAAACTACGCAAATTGAGCTGTCTTATTTCGAAATAGGGAGCATCTACACAGCACTAATTTCGAAAGAGAGCATTCTTCCTCCGATTTCACTTATTCTTCATACAATGAGGGTTACAGGAGTTGGAGTAAGAAGTCCTCCAACTTGACAGTATTTTGACACTATTTTGAAATAACTGCCTGCTATGTAGATGCGGACTAAGTGATTTCAGAATAGTGCTAGTTATTTCAAAATAGTGTTGCAATGTAGACGTACCCTCACTGACAGTGGCAGGGTTTTGAATAAGGATAATGTGTTAGATTTGTAGATGTTTATGGGGAGCTTCTCCTAAACATGAACAACATGGGAGAAAGCATAAAGATGCTAGACTGAAAACTTAACAAATGGGCAGTGGAGGCTGGTATCATAGGCCAATCTGAGGTAAGCACTAACAGCTCAATAGTGAATGACAGATGTTAGAAGATGATAAACTGTGAAGAGCCTGGAAGTGAAATTCAGCAGCACGTTTGATGTGTGAGAGCCAGTTGGGGAAAAAGAAAACACAATATATAGTATGCAGTGCATTTATTTTTATTAGACTAAAATAAATAGCTTTTCACAAACAAGAAGCTTTTTCTAGAATAAGATTTTTATTTTGTCTTGAGACTCTGCTTACATTAGTTGACTTTGAAATCTGACATACACATTTCAGGTGCCCTGGTCTGATGCCAGCCAGCCAATCTATTGTGTTTCTAAGAATTGTCATGTTATTTTAGAGGCTGAAGGTGTTACCTGCACAAATCACTCATTTCCCCGCATATAGGAAGAACAGAGATCTATCATACACTAAACACTTTCCATTGCCATGTCATTCCGATATGCCATCCTTTTGTACAGAGTGAACAGAGTATCTTGAAAAAAACCATGGCTCTAGCACATTACAATGGGAAAATGAAATTAATTTCCAATGGGAAAAATCTTGAGGGAAATTATTCTCAAATTCTGAAGAAAATTCTTTGTGATTCCTAATCTTGCAATATGCAACTGTGTGAAAGTATGACTGACATTTCAAAGGTGCAATTTTCTTAAAAGAAAATAGGCATATCACCATCCTGGGTCTAGTTAAGCATGAGCAATATTTGACTGTCCTCCATCCATTTGTGACAAGTGGTAATCCACATGTCCATTTCTAGTTGTAACTGAAGTATGTGTAGGTATGTTTAAATTTATGATTGTGAATGTCAGATTCATGAAGAGCATGGACTCCTCTTTCCAGAAGAGACTGTTACATCTAGAACATAATCTATTTCTGTTAATACAGAAGTGTCTTATCCCATGAACAGAAGTACAAATAACATATAAACAAAAGATTGGGAAAATTTTAGATTCATTTTCTTTCCTGGAAGTTGATTCCTTCAAGAATTTTTATATAGCTTTATTAAAAAAAAATCCTGTGCTTAAATAGAGGGGAAAAAAATTGATGGGTAAAATCCTTCCTTCCTTTTTTCCCTAGAATTAATCCAGGATGGCTGGGTTAGGATGCTAGAACCCAACCCTCTGTTGACTATTGGCTAGACCTACTGGGAAGTGATCGATCCAGTGAGGCTTGATTTATTGGTGATAGTATAGATGTGATAAGTTGACCACCCTTGGCTCTCCCGTTCACTCCCATAGTGCACCAGAATGAAAAGAGTAAGGGGAGTCAACTTATCACAGGATTCACACCATGCTAGGTTGATAGAAAACTCTCTGTAGACCCAGCATGGTGTGAACTCCGCGGTAAGTGGGTCTAAACTATCTCTGTTTGAGTTACATTACTAACATAACACAAATTGTGTAGCTTAAATTGACCTGCCCCATAGTGTAGACTTATCCTAAAAAACAACATGTAGCTGTGTCCCTCCTTCCACCAAGGTGTAGATCAGGTACCACGTTTTGAGTCAGTCTGTTTCCCATTTGCTCTGTGCTGGCTCAGCTATCCAGGCTGGCCCATTGGGCAAGAGTGGGGAGCAGGGCAGAGACAACACTCTCCATTTCTCCTCATCAATACTCATTCTCTACCCACTTGCAAGGAAGGAGCCGTGGAGCCTAGTGATGCAAAAAGCCAGTGCAGGGAGAAAAGAAGCTTTTTTTTTTTTTTAACCATGTGGTTTGTTTATTAATAAGCAAAGACGTTATCTTGTTCTCATTCAAACAAATGGAAAAAACTTCTATTGACTGCAGCAGTGCAGACTCAAGCCCCAATTAGTACAAGTCCTGTTTTGCCTTGGCGCAGAGAAGATGAGGCTGTAAGAAGGAGTATTATCACACATTTATAAAATGTGAGCAATATATATTGCAGCAAGAGCAATCCTTTCCTAAGTTTAGATTCAAGTTGTGTATACTATAAAATCTTTCTGATTTTATTTGGCCCGTGTAAGTAGAATTGGTATAGAGTGTTAAGAGTTCCTTTGTATAATCCACTCATAACTGCACATGTTCTTGTAACATTTGGGCTGCCATAATTTCAGTCTATGTTATGAGAGATGAGATGTAAGATGGCAAAGTTTAAAATAAGTGGTCTGTGCAATTTTTTCCATTTTGCAGTGTGTACCAGAGGCAAGACTCTAGAGGGAGCTCTTGTTGCATCATTTCTCAGTGAATGGAGAAATATTTCGCAAGGAAAATTAATCTAGCTGTATGAGTGAACTTACTGTCAAATCTATTGTAGATGTATTCACAATACAGGAGATGTTAGGACACCACAGGAGAGTTATCTGCAAATATAACCTGATAGGTTTCTTCATTTGTACAAGCAAAACTTGGCTCCTCATTACCTGTAGGATCTGAATATGAAGGAAAGTGAACTGAGGGAAGGAAATTTCAGTGCACTGATGACAATGTAAAAGTCACATTGTGACCCCACACCTGTGTGGAGCTGTCAGGGCACAGGTTGAGGGGTACCACTCTGCAGTAGGTGAGGGTAGTCAGGCACTCTCCCTGAACAGAGTAGATGCAGACAGAACACCTCAAAGCTTTAAGGCAGGCGTGGGGTTCCTTGCACAAGCATGTGTAGCTGAGGATCTGTCATGTGCCAGTGGACACATCAAAGAATAATGGTGTAGTGATAAGAATCTGACTGTGCTTTTTCAACTAGCTGGCATATGTCTATCTGAGCAGTGGAGTTCAGACCTCAAATTATGCTACAGCAGTGATTGGGCAGTGGCTGTAGTGCTTGGTTATTTCTACTCATTTACCTTTTGGTTGTGGAGAATACTTTCTTGGCATTTTTGGAGTCTAGATGGATCCTTTTCTGGAGCAGACAAGTTAAGTGACATGTTTAAAGCTATTAGTGAGATTTGATGTTGGGTAATAGGGGAATTAAAGCTTCTAGTCTGAGCTCTTGGGCTCAGTTCCTTAGACACACTGCCTTCGAAGGCACTGGGATAAGAAATGGCTTCAGACTGCAGTACAGACAAGTGGAGATTAGTAGAAAAATCTGTTGTTTTGACAAATTCAAATGCAATATTTGTTCTGGGGGGACTGATGGTTTCCATATTTAATGTAGTAATTCACAAGAGATTTAGTGCTGAAGGAATTTGTCACTTAACTGTGTTGTATGTCTAGTCTCCAGATTTATAAGCTGTAGAGCTAAATCTGTCAAACTTGTTTACAATTACTGAATAGTAATTGCTTTCCTCTACAATAGATCCATTTTATTGTCTCTACTACACCTACAGAAGTGTCTCCTATTAGCACATTAATTTAATATTGGCAAATATTAGTTATATAGCATAATTAAACATCATTGGTATAAAATATTTCAAGTTTGTTTGTTCCAAGAAATTCTAATAAATCTCAAGGATTTTACTCCACAGTCCTATTATCTGAGCTACATTTAGGTTTGCTTTCTAGGTAACTTACAAGGAAATTCACATTAGAATGTATTTCCCTTTTATGAAATGGTTTTGCGATAGTCTGCAGTACAGGTGAGAATGATCAGAACTAATAGTTTCTAATGTAAGTACCTGTATATTATTATTCAGACGATAAAAACAAATACAATAAAATCAAACCTCAATCATAGAAGTCTTCACTTAGTATAACCTCTCTTCCAAATGGAATAACTATTAGCAGTAGTAGGCTGCCATCTTCTGTACAGACCAACATTAGAGAAGAGACAATTTTGTCAGTGGGTTTTACCAAAACTTAATGACAGCTGAGGAATGATCAGATGCAGGAATCTTGGATTCCATTCCACGCTCTGGAAGGTAACGTAGTCTTCTGCCTGTTGCTCCAAGATTGATACCTTCAGCCATATCTGCACCAACTTATACTGGTCCAAATCCTGTCAGGGCCCCACCCTTAATTCCTTGTTCCACTCCTATTCTCTTTATCTTCCCAGGCTATGTGTAGACTACAGGGTTTTTTCAAAAAAAGTGGTCTTTTTTTGAAAAAATGTCATTTGCATCTAGACTGCCATCATGTTCTTTAGAAATTAAATTGAAAGAACGTGGCGGTTTTTTCGACAGCGGTAAACCTGCTTTTACGAGGAAGAACACCTTTCTTTCGAAAGAGATCAAGAAAAAAGGCATTCTTGAATGCAAACAGGGCTTTTTCGAAAGAGAGCATCCAGATTGCCTGGGTGCTGTCTTTCAATAAAGCGGATCGCTTTTTCGAAAGTCTTGTGGCTGTCTAGACAATCTCTTTCGAAAGAACTCTTTCGAAAAAGGCTTGTAGTCTAGACGTCCCCTTAGTCTCCACTTGTTATTTCCAATCATATCCCATTTCCAGTCTCATGGGCAACATGATCTTACTCTTTCCCCTCCAGGGTCTGAGTCCTCAACTCTCTCTAACTTTACTTATACCCAGTCCCAGTCTTTTTCCCCAGGAAGTCCCAATTACTCCTCTTCCTTTCCCAACCATTACCAGGTCCCCTTCCTCTCTGGTTCCTCATGCTAGCCTCTTTGCTTGAGGAAGAACTGGGACTGGCTGGGCAGTGTTCCTACAGTGTTCCTCCATTTTAGCTATAATCGTACCTGTTGGATCTCTAATCAGAGACTTCTGGCAGTAATGCCAGTTCACTTGGCACATGCACCCTACACTTCCTTGTGCCCCACTCCAAGCCTATGTAGGGCTATGTGGGCTGCCAACAGGGTGAGGACAAATGGAACAATTGCCCTGGGGCCAGCGATTCATAAGGGCCCAGAGCTCCTGGCTGCCTCTGCTGCTACTGCACAGTGCACTCCAAACAGCTCTTGAGGGCTGGGGAAGGCATGGCCCTCTCTGGGTGGCACTTAAGGGCTACATATACTCAGCCCTGCCCCTTTTGCCCAAGTCCCAACTCCTTTTGGGAGCCCAGAGCAGCCCTCCTGCCTCATCCAGGGACCTGGTGAGGCTGTCGGCTCCACTGTTCCTTAACTGGCTCGACCTGAGACAGCATTAATATGCCTAATTTTTGAAGTCTTAGCCTAGTTTATCTGTTTTACTTCATCTTTTCTATAGCTATTTTATTTACCTTTTTATTTAGGGAGCTTTGTTTCAATTCCTTTCCCCCTTGGGGTCAGGGACCGTCCCCTGCTACATACTATTGACTGGCTTTTTGGATGTGAAGCAGTGTTTTTTTTTCTTGCCAGGAGGATATCTAGGACAGTGACAGGTTTTCCCATTGTAGTTGCTGCTTGGGAGGATCTCATACTCCACAAAAGGGCTTGACTTGTGTCACTTTTAGGGGTGAGCCAAAAAAAAGATGGTGAGCTAAAACTGAAACTTACTGATGGAGTGTTCCCCGCAACCAGCCTGAAATCCAAGTCAGGAGGCCCTAGATATCAGTCATTGAATGAATGTCTGTGCTCTTCAACTGGGGCTACCTGAGGTAAATTCTGGAAGAAGACACAAAAGCACTTCTAGGTGCTTTTCCCCAAACATCACGGACAAAGCCAGAATTATATTAATTGGTCCAAAGAGAGATGATATCCTTACCTGTTTTACCTAGCCATCTCTCATGTGATCTCTCATGTGATACATACCTTCTCCTTCCCAGGATGCTGGCTATGCAGATATTTCATCTCAAAGCTTCAGTTCTTGAGGGTTCACAAGACTAGAATTGACTCACTGTGAGGAGGTTCAATGAGTATTACTGAAGAGTAGGAGAGTCCAAAAGGTACTTATCTCCGCATGTGGAAAAGATACAGCCTGTGGTGCATCCAGAGAGGTGTTCCTCCTCTTCACTTCCTTCTCTTGATCATCCTTTATGACTTCCTTGAGCTAAAAAGAGAGAGGATTACCTGTGAGTTTATATCAGGGTCCACCTAGTGGTTACAACAGCCTTTCATTCAATGGGTCAGGTAGTCTCAATCTTCACTCTTCCTACAACTGTAAGGTTCCCCCAATCCTCTCAGTACCCTCTTTCTCATTCATCTATGTGGGATTTGAATTTAGTACTTAAACAAATTGAGACCTCCTTTTGAGCCAATGGCTTTATCTTTATTCATTAATTTATTTCTGAAAACAGCCCCCAAAAAGTTGATCTCTGCTCATAAGGAAGTATAATTTGTCCTAATTTACAATAGGTGCTCAGTATTTTTAAGGACAAAGTTACCATTTTGTATGAGTTTCATATCAGCTAGGCTATTGGCCTTCCATTTCCTCCCTCCCTCACCCTGGACCTATCAGTCCAGAGAAAGGAGGCAGTTTTGCAAATGTTAGGATAGCATTGGCCTTTTATTTACACAGTACTAAGTCACTTAAGAAATCAACCAGACTGTTCATCACTATTGTAGATAGATCCAAAGATGCTGCAATTTCCACCCAGAGATTCTCCAGTGAGACCTCCAGATGATGTCCTATTGTGCTATAAATCTTCAGATATACAGTCTCCTTCTAGCATATTGGTCTTTTCCATATGATCTCTATCTGCTTCTATGGCATTACCCAAGAATGTTCCTATTTTGGACATTTGAAAGGCTGCCCTTGGTCTACCTTCGCAAACCATTATTCATTATTCCAGTCTTCTAGATCTGATGCTTCCATTGGAAATGCTGTGTTGTCTGCAGTCTTTGACTTGGCTCCAAAGCACACCCCTCCAGCTGCAGGTTCTATTCAGTAGTCACTTGGATTGGACGACTCCTAGGAACTCTACTTGAAGAAGAGGGAAAGGAGTTTTACCTTGTGATATAACTGGAGTTCTTTAGAGATGTTTCCATGTGGGTAAATCCACTTCCTCGCTGCTTCAGAGTTTTTGTCTGGGGACTTCACAGTAGAGGAGAAACAGAGCATGATTCACCTGCACAGTCCTACATAGCCTGAGAATAAGAGTGCAGGGTGTATACAAGGGCTAATAGGCACTAGTACCAAAAATCTTCAATTAAAGAGATAAGGGGTGTGAGTACTTCTGAAGTAGAGCACCCATAGGACACACATCTCTAACTCCAGGTACTGCACAAGGTGAGTAAACACCTTCTTCCTCCACACCCCAGCTCCTTGTTAGATCTCTCTCCTCACCTCCTTACCCATTGATTCCTATATCCATTCTCCTTGTCCAGCTGGTCCCACTTTCCCCTTCCCTGGGTTCACATCTGATTGCAGTGTTTCTGCTCCCCAGAAGCTCACAGACTTGCAGTCCTCACTCACTTCCTTCACTGCCTAACCACTCCCAGTTCACCCCTTTCCACCAACATCTCCTAGTCTCCCCATCCTATTTCTAGTCAATGGTTATTGCTCCTCATCCAGTCCCAGTTTCACCATATTCCTTGTCCTTTCCCTCCCCCATGTACTGGCTGTTGTCCTTCTGCATTCAAATCAGATCGCTTCCTCCCCTATGCTGCTTGGACACCAGCCATGAGCATCATTGAGAGCACAGGAGAGACAAGCTCTCCACTCTCAGTTCTGGTGTTTGGCTCCACCTTGATCCAGAGCCAAGGCCGGATTAAGATCTTTAGAGGCCCTAAGCACTGAAAAGATTATGGTACCCCCCCATATGTAATTCAAAATAAAAACAATATTATACCGTAAAATCTCTCTCTTTTGTGCCCCTGCTTTGCTGATGCCCTAAGCACGTGCTTAGTCTGCCTATTGGGAATCCAGCCCTGTCCAGAGCTGCAGGAAGCAGCAAATGAAGGGTGAATCTTTCTGAATTTTCTCTCCTCTCCCTTATATTCTGTGGCTGGAGCATTCTCAGTCCCTCCGTGAGGATGGCACATGCACAACCTAGTCAGTTACTAGGAGCATTGGTATGATGAAGCATGCTCAGTTGCTCTGCGGGGATAATATATGCTCCATCTGCTCAGCATTAGGAATTGAGAGGCAAATGCATGTTCAGAAAGGATGGAATCTGAGACTTTAGTTGCTGTAAAAGCAAATTCATGTCTTTTGAGCATGTGTGAATTGCTGTTTTACAAAGGCCTGTAATTTAGCCTTTTGGAACAGTAAGAGGCAGTGACAAAGGTCCTTAATTTTCAAATCTCTGCTCCAAAGCCTGGGAAATGCTTGAACATTTCAAAGAAAAGGTATCAAGAATTGTTTTGCCCACCTTAAATGTCTTCCCTAGTCTTGTTCTCAAAATGATTGAACTATTTTGACAGTTAAAACCTCCCTGTAATGAGGGGTGTTACCAGCCCTTCCTGTTGGCTTACAGTATTTTTGCTATTTCAAGTTAAAGGCCTTTCTACTGGTTGAGTTTAAAGAAATTTTCATTCCCTACTGTACAACTGTACAGTGTTTAGTTGCACTCCTTCTGCAATGTACTTTCAGAAACAGAAATTCTTTGATATTTTGAATGACTGACAAACCCACCATTAACACCCTGTACAGTGTAACTGCTGACTTCCATTTGACATAACAAAGATGATTGAATTATAGTCTTGGGCTGAATCAATGGCTTTCCAAAAGAAATGCCAGCCACACTAGTATTTTTGTTTAGGTGCAGAAAGGTGTGAAAGGAAATAATTTATCTATGATGAAAGGATGAAACGTCTTGAAACTGCAGGAGTAGGATATTGGAGACAGAATTTTAAAAAAACAACACGTTTCAACTAAAAAATTCTTAAATATTTTAGGCTGAGAGCAATTGTTCGAGAACTTACAGAAGTGAGTAAGGTTTTAAATTTATCACTCCAAATAAATGTCTAAATATTTGTTTACATAGCCTATTGTTCTAGAAACTTTGTACCATATACATTTGTAGTCTAGTTATGTGTGTTACGTTAAAAGAACAGTTTCCACTACAGCACAAAGAAGGTGTTTGGTTCCTGATACTTGCTTAGTGTAAATGACCTGATGAAAGTGTGTATTTGCACCTCTTGGGGGGGGTGTGTCTTGAGTCTCCAGCCAGCAGTATTTGATTGTCACTCAACAATCCTGGCAGCATTGCTCAATGGCCATTCCCAGCAGTGTCTCCCCCTGGCAAGAGCTGGTAGCCAGGGGTAGGGGAACTTGGACCCTCCCTTATCCACCAAGCTCCAATCCAGGGTCTGTTGAGACAATAATTCAAAGTAGTATGTGAGGAAAATTTCAATTGAAAACATCAGGTATTTGAATGTTTAAGAATCAATTGCACTTCTCTAGCTAAGACGAGAAAAGCAAATCCACTCTGCTACTACTGTTAAATCTCCAGAAAGAATAAGTTGAGAGAAACACAGGAGTGGCGATAGTACAGCCAGACATGTTTTTAAATAGGGAAGTGCAAAGTGAGCAGGCCATAGGCCAGAGTGAAATATAATTCATCTCATAATATAGTGGTGAAATTCTTATAGACTAAATGGAATGAGAAAGGGATCATATGAATTTATCTGAAGATAGAATGCATCACTCAAATATCTTAGTGCTACTTTTGATTTAGAGCAGCAGGATCACTGGCAACTTTGCAAGTAAGAAGTGTGTTAAAAATTGTCTCAGAAGTGGAAAGAATTTTTCTGGTCCCCATTCCACTTGTAAGTTTCCTTACAGCTCTTTAAAACTTGTTGGGTCCTTAACTCAATTTTTTATTTTTCTTCATTTAAATCACTGTTCTGGGGTAGGGTTGGGGATGAGGAGTTTAGGCTATAGGCTGCCCCGGGGAGAGAGGACTACCTCAGCCCTCACCATCGGGGGGAGGGATAGGTCCAGGTTTGTCAGCCTCCTGTGCTCCCCAGGCAGAGTGAGGAATGCAGCAAACTGCACTTTCCTCTTGCTCCCTAATGACGGGAATTGGTGTATGTGTGAGGGAAAGTCTCCCTGCACTCCCTAAAGGGCACTTGGAGTGGGAGGCTCGGGGACAGGGCAGTCTTGGATTGGGAGGAGGCACGGTTATGGGATGCCGAACTTGAGACCTATTCAAGGAACCTAGCTTGAAATTCTGGTCCCATTTGAAGTCATTTAGAGTTTTGTCATTACTTTAATGTGGGTTGGATTCCACCTCTGATTTACAGAAAGTACTGAACTTTCTGAAAGCTCACCCATTTAAAGGCTCTCAAGTCACATCCTAAGATGGTGACCCAGGATCAATAGTTTTTGAAAATCTTGGCCATTGTTCCTAAATAAATGAACTCGAAAACTGCTGCCAACGAATAAAAATAACGTGGTGATATAACAAAACTGTAGGTTGGATTACATCAGTTTTTTTCTTATGCTGATCAAGTGTTAAACCGTAAAATGCTTCATCCCTGGGCTAAATATCTTTGTATCTCCTTATAATACTGGTTGTTCTTGTATTCCTGCCAATGTTATTCATAAAATTTACCTGAACTTCCCATACTCTTGTTAGACAGCTTCATTTTTTCTGGAGCATCATTAAGATTATGTTAATTATTTATACAGTGTTAAGAAAAAAAATTGACAAAATTGCACATCACTCATCTAGTTGTTGAATTGATAATTCCCTACCATAAGGTCATGTGGTTTTTTTGAGTCTGACCTTGAAATAATTATTTGAAATATTGCATATTCCAAGATGGTTAGGAGAAATATCACGTAATTATCTCTAACAGTTAATGCCATTGCTTCTTCACATAATTCTGCCAGACTACAAATCCATCAATTATATTGCAAAAAGAAACAGGAGTCCTGTACTTATAATGAATATTCTATAATACTGATTAACAGTATGAATTATAACTACTTGATTAAATGTATTATGCATTTGTTTAGGAAGGACAAATACAAAATTACATTTGTAGCATAGTTAAATTTGCCAATGTTTCCACTGAGACCCAGGCTACAATAGCTTTGATTTCTCTGTTAATGGTATATATTTTACTAATATAGCTTTCAAACACCTCTCTCTCAAATGAGATTAATGCAGGTGCATTTATACAGAAAGAATTTTCTACAGCTCCAAGAGCTGGCTCTGCATTATATTATTTCAATGCTACTGGATAAATGCAAACTATATCAGGAATTCCTAAGCCTGGGAACCAGAACATACATTTCTGTCCTGTTGTATGACTTTGCTTCAGTCTTCATAGCTGAGATGTTAGAGATTCCCAACGCTGAGCCATTCTTTTTAGTGACAAATTTGAGGAATTGTCCCAGATTGAGGTGTCATTAGAGCAGGTTTTGGAACAAATTGATAAACTTAAAAGTAACAAGACATCCGGACAAGATGGCATTCACCCAAGAGTTCTGAAAGAACAAAAATGTGCAATTGCGGCTCTATTAACTGGTTTGTAACCTATCCTTTAAATCAGTTTGTGTACCTAATGACTGGAAAATAGCTAATGTGACACCAATATTTTAAAAGGGCTCCAGAGGTGGTCTTGGTAATTACAGGCCAGTAAGTCTAAAGTCAGTACTGGGCAAATTAGTTGAAACTATAGTGAAGAATAAAATTATCAGACACGTAGATTAACATAATTTGTTGGAGATAGTCAACATGGTTTCTGTAAAGGGAAATAATGCCTTACTAATCTAGAGTTCAAGGGGGTCAACAAACACGTGGACAAGGGGGATCCAGTGGCTATAGTATACTTAGATTTCCAGACAGCCTTTGACAAGGTCCCTCACCAAAGGCTCCTAAATAAAGTAAGTTGTCGTGGATAAGAGGGAAGGTCCTTTCATGGATTGATAACTAGTCAGAATGGAGAGAGGTAACTAGTGTCCCCCAAGGGTCTGTCCTGGGACCAGTCCTATTCAACCTATTTATAAATGATCTGGAAAAAGGGGTAAACAGTGAGGGTGCAAAATTCACAGATGATACCAAACTGCTCAAGATAGTTAAGACCAAAGCAGACTGTGAAGAGTTTCAAAAAGATCTCACTAAATTAAGAGATTGGGCAACAAATTGGCAAATGAAATTTAATGTTGATAAATGTAAAGTAATGCACATTGGAAAAAATAATCCCAGCTATACGTACAATATGATGGGGACTCATTTAGCTAGAACTACTTGAGAGAGATCTTGGCTTCATTGAAGATAGTTCTCATCCACTTAGTGTGCAGTGGCGATCAAAAAAGCAAACAGAATGTTAGCAATCATAAAAAAGGGATAGAGAAGACAGAGAATATCTTATTGCCTCTGTATAAAACCATGGCATGCCCACATCTTGAATACTGGGTTGTCTCATCTAAAAAAGGATGCATTTGGCATTGGAAAAGGTTCAGAAAAAGGCAACAATAATGATTAGGGGTTTGGAATGGGTGCCAAATGAAAAAAGATTAAAAAGACTGGGTATTTTCAGCTTAGAAAAGAGGAGACTAAGGGGGGATATAATAAAGGTCTATAAAATCATGACTGGTGTGGAAAAAGTGAATAAGGAAAAGTTATTTGCTTGTTCCCATAATATAAAAACTAGGGGTCACCAAAAGAAATTAATAGGTAGCATGTTTAAAACAACAAAAGAAAGTTTTTCTTCATGCAGCACATAGTTAACTTGTGGAACTCCTTGCCAAAGGATGTTGTGAAGACTAGGACTTTCATAGGGTTCAAAAAAGAGCTAGATAAATTCATGAAGGTTAGGTTCACTAATGGCGATAGCCAGGCTAGGTAGGAATGATCTCCTTAGCCTCTTTTTGTTTGGAAATGGATGACAGAAGAGGGATCATGTGATGATTACCTGTTGTGTTCCCTCCTTCTGGGGTGTATGACACTGGCTACTATCGGCAGACGGGATACTGGGCTAGATGGACCTTTGGTCTGACCCAATATGGACGTGCTTATGTTTTAGGCAAATAATTTCTGTGAATCATTTCTGTTTGTCTTTTAAAAATGAGTTTGTATTCCTTATGCATATAGGTAAAGTGCTGTAAAATCTATGAATTAAAACCATAATGGATCAAATTCTAGTCCCATTGAAATATACGGGACTACCCAAGGTGAAGAAGGGTGTTAGAATCTGGAGTACTAAGTCACAGATTGCCATGTACTCTGCATTTTCTAGCCTCATCCTGCATAACTTCTGGAATTAGGGATTCAGCGGGTGTTGTACCCCCTGATTTGAAGTGGTTTCCATGAACTACAGGGTTAGAGTGTTTGGGTCACTGTGTCTCAACATCCCCACTATATGATTTTTCCCCCAGCATCTCTGTCATCCTGATTTTGATGAGCGCCTGTGTCCTTTAATCACAGTTGACATTTTGTGTCATGAGAAAGTAGGATTTTGACACGCTATAGTAATGTTGCCACAAACAAAATTTTAAGTGCATCAGGTGTACCAATCCGTCTACTGGTGAACATTTTCTACCAAAACTTTTCCCCGGTAAAAAATTCAGACCCAGGCCAACCAAACATTTTATAAATTGGTGTCAAATGCACCAAATCAATATGAGTTTAAAAAAAGATTCTGAAACTTAGTTTTCTTTTGGTATTTTTGAAATGAGATTTTGGTGTTTATTCAAAATGGCTTTGTATTGAAATTTTCTTCAGTTTTATTGAATTATTTTAAAAAGTTTTAGGCTCAAATCAAGCAAAATATTTATTTTTGGGTTGAATGAAATGTTTAGCATCACTACACAGCAATTTTTTAAATCAACTTTTGGTTCTAAAATTCTTTCAAATTTTTATTTTTGGCCTTTCTCTAATAAAGTTGGTACAGCCGGTGAACCAAACATCAGTTATTTGCACGGCTCCAAATGCACAACAATATGGAAATACCTCATAACTTTAGAACAGGGCTACTCAACTTTGGAAGCCCTAGGGGCCACAGTGATACTCACAGCATATGCAAATATATGCAAATTGCTTTCCCAGAAACTCCAACACCCTGTACCTTTGTGTTCCAGCCAGCCTGTCTGCTTGTGTCTTTCAGTGCTCACTCCGCCTGGGAGACGCCTCGCCATTGTGGAGAGAGTTCCCTGTGGAGGCCATGTTTAAATGATCCCACCCGTGGGCCACGTGTTGAGCCCTGTGTAAACCCAAACCACTCCGCAGGCCACGAAAAAAGGGTCATGGGCCGCGTGTTGAGTAGCCCTGCTTTAGAACAAACTTGCAAGATCACTTAAACTACACTCCAAAAGATCAACACTAGATGTCCCTCCCCCCCATATGTATAATCCCCACTGAAGTGACAGAATTCCAGTGTGTTGCATTCTCTAAACACTGAGTGACTACTGTGGTGAAAATCAGCAGTGCTTAAATTGACTAAGATATGTGTTTGAGTACTCGGCAGACAAATGTGATAGAAGCATATTTAAGAATATTTTTACAACCATAAAATGCACTGTAATAGTAAATGACAATCTATCCTCACCCATCAGAGTTAAAAAAAAATCTGATATAAGGGCATAGCATTATTTGGATTTATAAGTTTTAATGATTTGCCCATTGAGAGAGAAAATATTGCTCTGTCTCTTTTGGAAGTCCTTTGTTTTTGTTTACAAAGTAGAGCTGTGTAATTTAAGGAGTGAAAGAGGCAACTGGCATCACAAATATTCAGTGAACGATTTGTCGGAGTCATCACTTCATCAGTGTATGTGGCATGCAAAACTTTTTCTAGACAATTGTGTTCGTATGATCTGGGTAAAAGCAAAATTAGATTATTTAGCTATTACACTGCTCTACAATTTTTTTAGAAGTTGTCTGCTTCAGAGATAAAATGTGCTA
>JANRFK010006693.1:25446470-25464791 GCA_030068395.1 Apalone spinifera
CTTCTCCAATTTCTCCACATCTTTTTTGAAATGTGGTACCCAGAACTGGACACAGTACTCCTATTGAGGCCTGATCAGCGCAGAGTAGAGCGGAAGAATGACTTCTCGTGTCTTGCTCACAACACTCCTGTTAATGCATCCCAGAATCATGTCTGCTTTTTTGCAACAGTGTCATACTGTTGATTCATGTTTAACTTGTAGTCCACTATGACCCCTAGATCACTTTCTGCAGTACTCCTTCCTAGATAGTCGTTTCCCATCCTGTATGTGTGAAACCGATGTTCCTTCCTAAGTGGACTACCTTGCATTTGTCCTTGTTAAACTTCATCCTATTTACCTCAGGCCATTTCTCCAGTTTGTCCAGATTATTTTGAATTGTGACCCTATCCTCCAAAGCACTTGCAACCCCTCCCAGCTTGGTATCATCTGCAAACATAAGAAGCGTACTTTCTATGCCATCATCTAAATCGTTGATGAAGATATTGAACAGAACCAGTCCGAAAACAGAACCCTACTGGTCATGCCCTTCCAGCATGACTGTGAGCCATTAATAACTACTCTCTGAGAATGGTTATCCAGTCAGTTATGCACCCACCTTATATTAGCCCCATCTAAGTTTCATTTGGATTAGTTTTGAAAGTTTGGCTGAGCAATTTCAAACAGGATTTATTGTATGTGTCTTTTCAATCTGTTTTACAAATCCAATCTTGGAGTGCCACTTTTGTTGCGGGTCTAGTAAAGCTGGAGCTGTGTACCTTACGTTGAAATTCCCCCTGCAGTGTAGATTTGGCCTAAGTCAAGTATCAAACATGCGCCTTGTATTTGGTGCTGTGCAAAAAAAAAAAAAAAAAATCTGAAAGGAAGATGGATTTCTCCTTGAGTCCTATAAGTTAAATGGACAGGCAATGTGAGATCCAGAGGCTTGTAATGGTAGATTTTTCTCTTTCGCTGAAATGAGTTGGTGTGGTTTGTTCCACAAGAGAGGAGAGGCCTCTGGAGAGACCCAAATGAGGATAAGATGTATGTTTGCCCTCCTGTGTGCTTATTCTTGATGTAGAACTTCGCTAAGGCTACAAAGGAACTAATTCATGCTACTGTCAGCTCCATCCTGCTTCCATGAAAGTCCATGTGAATTTTGTTATTGTCTTCAATAGGCAGAGGACATATCCTCAAAAATAAAATCTGGAATTCCTGCTGCCTAGTCCCATTTTCAGATCACTGAAACAGTGTTTGTTACCTAGTAAATATGGAACTGTGTCAGCCAACTAACCCATGATTACACAGTTCATCCAAATGTTGGTATTTAGTAGTTTTATTGTATATAATTAATTGTGAACCATTGAAAACACATACATTCTAACAATTTTGGAGCTAGGAATAATATTATCTCCCAAATAAGTGGGTGGAGGAAACTCAATTGAATTCTAAGTGCTTTCCTCCCTACCTGCTACAGCAAAAGTGGATGATTCACATGTGATTCAGTTTATTTTTTCCTGAAAGTTGCGAAAAGCAGAGCTCCCCTGAATTTTTCAAACATTTTTATGAACAGTCACACAGTGGTGAACATAAACAAGAAAAATAATTGGAGTTGACCTATATGGAAGCATGTATTACAGGTTGACCCTCTCTGGTCCATCAACATCTGTGGTGTCGCATGAATTTAGTTAGCCACATGTCCACTTATCATGGGTGTAGCCAAATTTCCTGTGGTTCCATAATGTTTGTTTATAGCCACTAGTCCTGGCTCTGTGTTCTGTGCTGTGACTTAGCTCTAATTTACTCCTAAATATCTTATAAAGAGCCCAGTAAACAGAGAAAGTGTTGGTAATAATGCTAGAAAATATTGATGTCCTGTGATTTGGCAAATTACCTGGTTTGACACCAGCCAGGTCCCAAGGGTGCTGGATAAGAGAGGTTCAACCTCTAGGACACTTCCAATATATATTGTATGTAAATCTGTAGCTTGGCTTCATTCCTGTGAAATAAATCAAGAGAAGTTTCTAGAAATGTAAACTGGACTTCTGATTGATATCTACATGTGGTTTTAGTCACTGAACATTTGTTAAATGTAAAGTACAAGCAAGGTTTGTACATTAAGCATTTGATATCCAGGGCCTTTTCCAAGTGAGAGAATTTTATGTCTGGCAATGCTTGATTTCTTCTTTTAAATTCTCACAGAGAAATTTCTTGTTCAATGTTGATTTTAGAGTGTTTGATGACAGCATGGTGCCCCTGGGGAGTTGTCTGCCTAGTTCTAGACCAGCCATTGCAGTGGAGAGTGCAATGTCTGGGGTCTCATGCCATGCTGTTCATGGAGTTGCAGTGTCCATGGAATTGCAGTGTCCATTCTCACATGTGCTACCTCAGCAAGTTGGAGAAATTATTAGTGAATCTGGACCTCTGTCTGACTCACCTTTGCAACACCTAGGCTGTGTCTAGACTGGCCAGTTTTTCTGGAAAATCAGCCGCTTTTCCGGAAAAACTTGCCAGCTGTCTACACTGGCTGCTTGAATTTCCGCAAAAGCACTGACTTCCTACTGTAAGAAATCAGTGCTTCTTGCGGAAATACTATTCTGCTCCTGCTCGGGCAAAAGTCCCTTTTGCGCAAAGCTTTTGCGCAAAAGGGCCAGTGTAGACAGCTGAGATTTGTTTTCCGCAAAAAAGCCCTGATCGCGAAAATGGCGATCGGGGCTTTTTTGTGGAAAAGCGCGTCTAGATTGGCACGGACTCTTTTCCGCAAAAAGTGCTTTTGCAGAAAAGCGTCCGTGCCAATCTAGACACTCTGTTCCGAAAATGGTTTTAACGGAAAACGTTTCCGTTAAAAGCATTTTTGGAAAATCATGCCAATCTAGACGCAGCCCTAATGTTTAGGCAGCTTGGGAATCCTTATGACCCACAAAGCCTGAGCAAGGGACCTAGATAGATGCCTTTGAATGCAATCCCCCAGACCAGCATGCTTAGCAGGGAGCAGCCTATGATAGCCCATAGGAGATGTGTCCCAAGCACTGATCCTTCTCTGAGTTTAATGCTTATGACTGGGCTGTAGGGAGGTACCTCACGCCGCTTGCAATCCACAGCTGGGAACCCCACTCTTGCAGTCAAGCAGCTTAAGTGTCCATGCTATTTCTTGCCAGAAAAGTTTAGGATCCTGCCTACCTTCACATAAAATGGCTGAGGAGGCAGAGGGCTCTTTTGTAGCCTATGGCCCACTGGTTGGAATACTCACTTAGGAAGTGAGGAAACCTGGTTCAGTCTTTCCCTAGCAGGATGAGGAGAAGGCATTTGAACAGGGCCCCCCCCACCTCTTAAATTAGTGCCCTCATTACTAGACTATCCAATACACTGGCATGGGACTCCCTCACCCTCTCTTCTTGGAGTTCTTCCATTTATTTAACTAACTAGACTAAATTGTAATTGGAACAGAGTAATTCCTATTCTACAGTCCAGTAATAAGGGTGCTCGCCAAAAAGGTGGGGACTTCTCTTCATCTCATGGGAGGGAAAATTGAACCAGGTTCTCACATATGTGGGTGAATACCCCATTCACTGGACTAAAAATTAAAAGGGAGGCTACTAGCTATTTTGTATGGTGTTAGCAATGCTCTACGCATATCTACTGGATCAGGACCTCTGGGGAAAATGGCTGGAGAACAGTGTCTTCTGGTTTGAAGATTGTGCTGGGGCTTGAGCATGAGAGAGGTGTCTGGATGCCTGCCTAAGGTATCAGTGCACGTGCTCGGAGGCAGAAGCTGAGGCAATGAATGAGTTTAGGAAGCTACAAGGTTGGGCTGCAGCTGAGCGGAGGATATGGGACTGGCAGTGGTGCCTCAATATAGAGTTTAGATTCTTAAATACCTTTGTGGATTTGGCTTGGAATGTCTCCAGGAACTTCTATTGCCACAGAGCACTTCCTCATCTTTCTTCTCCTCTCATCATCTGCCCTACAATGTGGGCTGTGATTTAACTGCCACTGTAGATTCCTTAATCCTACTACAGCAGTTCTAAAAGTGCTGCTTTAAAATAAGCTGTTTCTCTGACTGAGTCTGATTTCTAGCTTTGTCTAATGGTCATGCCACATGGTGAGCTGGCCCTTTAAGAGAATTGGGGCTCAAGTGTGGGAGCAGAGTCATACAACGGGGTTAGGTGGCTAGAAACAATACTATCAGGGAATGTAAGGGCAGTCTGTGTCAGCCCAAGAGTTTGTGGAGTGAACTTGTTGGAAAGAAGGTATATTCCATATACAAGCCTGCCCTGTAAGATGCTGAAGTTTGTTAAAGGGCTAAAACTCACCTGAAGAGCAAGATTCTGCTGGGTGAGAAGCTGTAAGTTGGAGGTCTGCACAGGACTGTGAACCTGGAGGTAAGAGTACAAGGAGAGGGAAGCCCTCAGAGAAGGGGAAGACTTCTGAGCCTAGAGGACAGGCTAGATGGATACTGACCTTAAAAGACTAACTGAACTGGGGGAAGAGGTCTGGAGTGTTTGTTTTTGATAGTCAGCCTCCCCTGGAAGAGGAGATGTATTGTGAAAACAGCTGAGGGTGGCTGATTTGATGTGAGCTGAAAGAGGAACTGAAGCCAACGCAAGGCCTGAAACCATACTGGGTAAATCTTGCTACTGGCATCGTAAGTGAGAAGAAACTATATCCGCATTTTCTTACCTCCTGCCTTTTCCATTTTTTAGAAAAATCTTTGTTTGACCAAGGCTACCAATGACCGTGTACCAGCCTAAGCCTTGAAGGAAAGATCTGCCTGCATTTCATGCATTTTTTCCAAACCTTTTCCACCCTAGAAATAAAAAAAAACATTGCCACTTGAATAAAATGTCACTTCCCTTGGAAAAAAATTGACATGGAGATACACTTTTGTTGCCGCATACAGAGATTTAACTGCACTCACATGAGTGTCTTGGCTAATTTTCAGTGCAGTATGTATCTTGAATCGTATGAATGTACATTGGACATCATGTCAGTCAATGAAACTCACAAACAGAAGTGTTGCCAATGAAATATAGGGTATGGAAGAGGTTATACATTCATGTTTACTGATTGGAGATTTATTTCTTTTATCCAGTACTACATGTTTGTCAGTCCTTTGTATGAGAAGAGTCTCTTATGTAATGACTGTGGATGAATATTGTTGAATTTTCAACCAATTTTTCAACAGCTTAATGAATGAAGCCTTCAAAAGAGGCTTTCTGAAATATTTCAGTGATTTTTACAGACTTTACAAAGCTCTTTAGATGCAGAGTTTTGAAGGCTTACATGTAGGAATAGACTGGGAAAGATGGCTATTGCTCTTCATTTTCAACATCACGTTTTCCTGTAAACGGAATAGAATTTATGCAGCCTGCACCACTTGGCCTGTTACCAAGTCTGCTATTGATTCTTGGAATCCATACTCTCTCTGTGTTGATCCTGGCCAGAGAACTATGGACACGTTGGAGGTTTTATCTGATTTGCTGCAGATGGGACTGTAATTTCTTGGAGTTTGCACATGATAGGGTGAACGGCATTGTTTACTTTCATTCCCTTGCCTGGTATTTCCAAGAAGTTTGATTCATTAAGGACCTTCACACTAATTTAAAATTGTACTTAATCTTCTCTAGAGAAGATTATATCTCTTTCATGCACGTTGGTTTCTATGGACATGACCCAACAAAGCACTTAAGCATATGTAACTAGTCCCACTTACTTCCATGGGACTAGTAAGGTACTTTAAGCACTCTTGTAACTCAAGGCCTATGACGTATTAGAAGTTGAGAGCAGTGGGAATGAAAAAATCCACAGCATTGAAAAGTGTTTTATTTTCAAAATATCGCCATCTTTGTCAAAACATTATTAGAAATAGAACTATAGTGCAGAAAACAACAGACAATATAGGCAACAAGAAGGAAAGAAATGCAGATGCTTCTATTGTGATGCAAAAAACTTTACTTCCCAGGCTCCTCACCCAGAAGTGGGAAGGGTATATATCTATATATTTTGGTCATTATTCTTTATTGCAATTTTTAAAAAATATAGCATGTAAACTGACAAAACAAGCAGATGAAGAAAACAACACAACTGATAACTAAGCTTAGAAGCTCTCTTTAAAGAGAAAAGTGAGTGGGTTTTTTGGCACTTTCAAATGCTTAAGTGTATCAACTCTCTTCCCTCCCCCCTACGAATGGGTGTCTGGAACACACAGCTCTTCTGGCGGACAGGTTTTTTCCTGCATTGGAATGCCCCTAGAGCAGTGGCTCTCAACTTTTCAAGGCTGCAGGTTGAACCTCTCTAACCCAGACCAAGGGTGTTCCAGGACCAGAGGCTACATCTAGACTACACAGTTTTTCTGGGATATTGGAGCTATTCCTGAAAAATTGTTCCACATCCAGAGATCGCGTTTGCTCTTCTGCTTTTTTTGCAGAAGAGCAAATGAGCTCTTTCAGGGGCCCCTGTATTCCTTGTTCCACGAGGAATAAGGGGGCTTCCGAAAGAGGGCTTTTCCCTGACATTTGACCTAGTCTAGACAAAAGAATCGGAAAAAGCTACGCAAAATGCAGAGCGTATTTTACGTAGCTTTTTCTGAAAAAAAGCAGCAGTGTAGACCTAGCCAGAGAGTCCTGGTGGAGGTCTGGAGGCTGGGAACCCTGCAGGGGGGCTGGAGCCCAGTAGTGGGTCTGCCCTGCAGTGGCAAAACTGGGAGCCCAACAGCTGCCCGGTGGGACGAGGAGGCGGGGTCCAGGAGTAGGGTTGCCACCCAGCGGTGCAAACAGAAGCCCGGAAGTCCTCTGCCACCCAGAAGAGCTGCCTGGAGGCACTGGAGGCAGCGGGGCTGGAGTCCAGCAATGGGGCTGCCATCCAGTAGCACAACTATGTGGTGGGACGGAGAGGTAGCAGGGTTGCCTCATGTGGCTGGGAGCCCTGTGCACAGAGGGGCTGCTGGGGGTGGGGAGGCACGGAGATGTCCAGGCGGCTGGGAGCCAGGCCATGGCTGCGGGGGTGGGGAGACAGTGGCAGAAGAGGTCAGAAATGATCTCCCCTGGTCCAGCAAAATCCCTCATTTGAGACCAGTCAGGTGCGGCGGATGCCGGACCAGGGAGGTGCAACTTGTACTGTATCTGTTGCAGGAGTCTGTTTTGTCTTATGTACCCAAAGTTTCATCTCACTGAAACTACTTGCTTACAAAATCAGAGATAACAATTCAAAAGGGTCACAGCACACTGTTACTGAAAGGCTTGCTTTCTTATTTTTACCATATAATCATAAAATAAATAAATTGGAATGTTTATACGGGGCTTATATTTCAGTGTAAAGTATATAGAGCAGTGATTGTATGAAATTTTAGTTTGTACTGGCTTCACTACTGTTTTCCATGTAGTCTGTTGTAAAATGAGGTAAATATCTAGGTGAATGAATATGCCTCCTGGAAGACACAAGTGCATGTACCCCTGTATGAGAACCACTGCACTAGAGCATAGTGCCCCACTGAAACAAGGTCTGACAAGCCTTCGCTGTTTAAGTCTGTGCTTATAGCCATCCTATTTATAAACTAATCTCTGTTTCTTCTTCTCAGTCACTGTGTGTGGCAGTCCAATGCTTGTAACCCCCAACAGCTCAGAAAGGAGTAACCCTCGTAACTCTCACAAACCGAGGTGTTTTGTATAGTAAGTGCAAAGTGCTACATAACTGAACTCTCTGGGTTAATTTCTTTTCATAATTAAGCTATTCACCAATTTGAGGTTACAAATATAAAACACACGGTTGTCATAGTAATGAGGAATGCAGTTCTGATCAACAAGAGGAAACCTTTCTAGCCTTGCGGTGGAGTGTAAATCAGGCTATAAGGTACCTGTCACAAAATGTCTGCTCTAGCCATTAGCAGAGAGGAATAGAAACATGCCAAGGTTGATGTAATCAATAAAACAATGTGCATGTATATGGAACCATGGCAACACGCAGTTGATAGATGAGATACAAACAGGTGAAAATGGCACAATCTAAGGTTACCATTAAGTCAGGGAAGATTACAAGCATTGTTTTCACCTCAAAGAACGAGGAAAGGCAGCATTAAAGTGTTCATCCACATTCCACTACTGGTATCTGCAAGGAAGCAAGAAAAAGGCTCAAACTGTATTTTTGTAAGGGACTATGCCAACTAGTGGGTCTTAATTCACAAATCTCAGCAAAAGACAAAAGAAAAGTTTTTAGACAGCTTTATGCTTCACATTTTCAGCTCAGCTTCTAGTGTAATTTATAGGAGCCGTGGGCTTTCATCTGCCCTAAGAGCCATTCTGTGGACTAAAAAGCTTTTTAAAATAGCTATTAAAATATAGCTTAAATATGTATTAAAATTTTAAAAGCTTATTTTATTTTAAAAGCTATTTTTAAAAGAACTAGTAAACTATAGTACTTCAGCTATTCTCTTCCAACCACAAGCCTTTTCCCAGAATGGCATAAAAGCTCTTGGCATAGGAGAAATTCCATGCAGTTCCATAAATTGACAGATGAATGAGTCTCTCAATTTGCAGCTTCCAGAATTTGCATGTATAGTTCCAAAACCATCACTTTCACATGCATGTTAAGGTCAACTGTGTTCAAGAATTAGCTAGTGCCTCAAAGAATTATGGTCATGAAGTCAAAGCAAAGCGTCATTCCTGTTCATAAAATACAGGCTGTCTAATGCTAAGGCTCTTTGCTATAAATCTGCAGTAGCTCAGATCCCATATATGGTTCAACTCCTTCCAAAAATTTGCACACCACACCAAAGCCTTTCTTGGCAAAGATGAAATTATACATAAAATAGTTATAACTTTAAAATTTCATATGCCACATGAGTTGTGTTCCCACTATTGTCACCAAAGGACCTTGAGATGTGTTGTAGCTTCCACTTACATGCTACCAGTCTTGAAAATTACAGCTGCAAGCATGGCATCTGTTCATATTTTTCAGGCAGTAATAGTGCCATAAAATTCAACACACTAAAATAATAAAATAGGCTGATGCAGCTGCCACTAAACTCAAGAGAAGATTTACTATTGACTTGAGATTGGGTGAAGGAATGGCCACATTGTCTTGGAGTCCTTTCTGGAGGTCTGCAGCATGAAAACGATGTGAAAACCAAATGCCACGTATAATGCCGGGAAAGGAAAGATGAGGGAGTTTGAGACTTATGAAAAATTTGTGAATGGGAAAAAGTCTGTGAACCACTGACCTATGAACTTCAATAATTCATACTTGATTTCAATGGGGAAAAAACTCCCAGAGAAGCTGGGGAACTTCATCACATGCACACTGGACACCATCCTTCATTCGTCACCTAGATTTTTTTACAGCATCAGCTGCCAAGTTCAAATACAGATGTAAAAAGACAGCCTGGAGATTCTCCAGAAATAAACTACACAAGGGATCCTCCTGAACTCTCTTTGAACTCCAAACAAAATGCAACTCCTCTATATAGCCTAAACATTGGTTTAGTTTGAGGAGAGTCATTACATGAATTTTCCGTGGTCTCATTTGCGGTGTTAGAAGAAATCCTGTAAAGGAGCAGAACCAGAATCTTCCCATTTTTTTTGCTTCCTGTGGATTGATAATCAAGATAACGTTGTTATTTTTAGTGAGCATGCATGTATTAACCTCTAATAGAAGATCAGTAAACACTCTATCTAGAGTTGCTAAAGGTTGGGATATATACACTGCAAGGCCTTGTCTAGCTCAGTATAATTTGATAGGGATGTTTGTTCTATTAAGTGGAAAAGCAGCTAAAAGTTTTTCCCCAGGTCTTTGGGTTATGTTCACTTTCCAGAATAGAACATAAGCTTGAAAACAGAGGGAAATGTTGGCCTATATCTGTGCTTTAGATGCACTTTTAAAAAAGAAGTGTGATGGGGAGAATGTGCCTGTTTAGGAAAATTGCAGGAATGTCACTAAACCCCCATTCCTAATAGTCACATCTGAATTTTACAGCTAGGGCAGGTGGGATGAATGCTGAGTAACTTAATTGCATGTAGTGATGTAGCTGTCTCAGTCCCAAGATAACAGAAGGACAAAGTGGTTGAGGTCACTGGCAGAAGTAGGGTGACCATACATTCCATTTTGCCCAGGATGCTCCCTTTTTAAAGCCCTGTCCCAACCATCCTGATTTTTTTTCCAAAAGTGGGCATTTGTCCCGTTTTCTATTGTCAACTGCTCAAGAGGACAAATGGCCACTTTTGTCAAAGGGAGCGTGGAAGAACACATGATGTGTGAGCATTGCTGCCTACTCCCTGCGGAGGGAGGCAGGGCATGGGTGGTAGGTAGGGCTTGGGTGAACAGTAATGCCAGCCCCAGCATTGCACAGGGGCAAGCAGTGATGCCAGCCTGTGCAGGGAGGAGCGGCAGGGCTCAGGAGAGGTGCTCAGTCCAGCCCCACGTGCAGGGGGTAGTGGAGGGAGGCAGGCTCAGATGAGCAGCTCAGGTCAACTGTGCGTGTGGGGTGGGGGAAAGGAGTAGTGGAGTTGGGGTTAGCCCTCCAAGTCACATTTTCCATTGGGGGAAATACGATTATCATAAGCAATGGACATTAACCAATATCTAGAAAAAAGCTAGATTAAAGATGTTTATACTTATTTATACTTTGGGATTTTCTGAAATCTTTCTGCTTTGGAATCATGACTGTTGGGTTCTTCCATAATGTGAATACTTGTTGCATTGACTGCACATTAGCTGATGGCATCCTAGCATTATGTTTTCAGCAATAACTTAGAGGTTTAGCCTTCCTCTTAAAAAGCATGTTAGAGAGTGCAGACTTTATGGTTTGTCCCTTTCTCAGGGTAATCTGAGAAAGGCATATAGTTTTTGTCTTGGCTGGATATGCTTGGATCAGTCTCTGACTGCCAGCTGTTCTCTGATAGAAAGTGATATAAAGTTGCAGTGGCTTTCCACCCACCGTCCCCAAATGAGACAAGGCGTCTTTCTAGCTTCTTTACTTCCCTGCCTTATAAATGTTTTGCTCTTGTGTTTAATCTTTGAAAATAGCAACAAACTTGAGATTTCCCATATCTTTCCCTCCCCTTAATGCTCTGATCAGCTAGGAATAGTTCTTCTTAAACAGCTTATAATGCTCATTTTAAAAAAAATCCTTGCTATTTAACATTGATTTGCTTAGCATCCCATTTAGGGAGAAGTAGGTGACAAATCTGTCTCCTAATTGGCTGTCAGGCATGTGGCTGAGATCAATGTGATTTGGCCCAAGGAAGAATACCTGCCCACTTATCACCTGCAGGGCTACATATGCCACTGAAGATGAGATCTTCTTTCGGTGTTGCAGATTGAAAGAGATTATCACTGTTTTGAATGCAATCGGTAGGCTTATTAGGACAGGGGCATTTTTAAAAGGAAACTGATACAGGTTGAACTTCTGCGGTCCGGGATACTCTGGTCTGGCAAAATCTGTGGTCCGGAAAGAGCACCGATATTGCTAGACTGAAGAGCCGCAGCACAGAGGTTGCCAGCGGCTGGGAGCAGAGCCGACTGATTGGGGCAGCGGATCCCATAGGGCAGCAGAGCCTGCAGCTGGCTGGGCTGGGAAGCTGGCAGGGGAGCTGGAGCCCATGGGGAGGGGAAGGAAGAGAAGAGCGCACAGCTGGCGGGGCTGCTGGAGTCTGCGGGTGGGGGTCTGCTAAGCCTGCAGCCAGCAGAATGAGGAAGGGGAAGGGGAGCTTCAGAGCTCACATCTGGCTGGGCTACGCGTGCCTGCAGGGCCACTGCCAGAGTTCCTGGGGATGGCAGGGTTGCGAGCACCCGAAAGGTTGCCTCCAGAGCTCCCAGGGCAGACAGGACTGCAGGTGTCACCGGAGCTTGCAGGGCCATGGAACTTGCAGGGCTGCCACAGGCAGGGGGTCAGGGCAGCAATGGCAGGTAGCTGGGGAGAGGAGCCCAGCGGAGAGGCTGGCACCTCCACCCCCTCCAGACCTTACCTAGTCCAGAAAACTCCCTTGTCCAGGATGGGTTAGATCCCGAGGGAGCCAGACCAGGGAAGTCCAACCTGTACTGAGAAGCCCAGGCAATGAAAACAGTACACCAGGGAATTAACTTGGTGTGGACAGTTAGTGGGCAGTCAGTTACAACTGATAGCCACAGTCTTAGTCTCTCTAAGTCTACAATGCCACTTTACTGAACTGCAACTTTCTTGGTCAGGAGTGTAAATCAGTATAAACCAGCCTGCAGTGCTGGAAGACGCACTCCCAATCCAAATTGATCCTGCCCTTTTGGAGGTGGTTTACCTGGAGTGCTAGGAGAGCTGTCTCCCAAAGTGACTGCCAAGGCCACACTGTCTCATTTAAGTGCCATAGTGGCTGCACGTTAAATTTTCAAGTGCTGACAAACACAACCTGCAGTTTGGATGCGAACGAAAAGGTACCTTTTCTGCATTAACTCATCCTATTTGAAAGTGGACTCCGTGAATACAATATGAGCATTTTTTTTCATTTGTGCAGCAATGTCCACACAGAGCAGTATACCAGTGCACCCTGCCATTTACACCTTCCCAGAGTCCAGACGGCAAAGCTGTGTAGACAGGCCCTAAATTTAGGACAAAAAATTCCAAATTGCTCTAGCTGTACTAATTTCCACTTCCCAGTTTCTGAGTACAATGTTGAACAACTGCAGCTCCTGTTGTCTCAACTTGGTTTATGATTCCCACCAGGCCTGAATCGGTGCATCCTGCAAAAACAAGCACTCAAGCTCAGAGGTGATCTCTGGAAAATTTTAGCCACAGTAGTCTGAGACATCCCAAGTCTGCTGCATCCCATTACATTTGTGAAATGTCTTTAGTTGTGTAACCCCGTGCTCCAGATGGGTCACTGGCTGCTCTCATCTTACATGCAAAGACCAATGATATAAAGAAGCTGTACTTTCTTTCTTTTTTCAGATTTTATTTTTAGCGGTGGAACTGTCCCAGCAATCAGTGTGGTATTGGCTCCCAGCCATTTTCTCTCGACAACAGCCAATTATTGCTTACTTTCATAGTCCTTTTACGTGCTAAATGAATGGTGTTGATTTTGAAGACTATAAACTGACCGCTTCTTAAAAGGTGTTCTTACGGTCTCTTTCCTCCCCCAATACCCACAAGCATGAACTAGGTTCATAATGTGAAGGACAAATGCAAGGACTGTATTAACTCATATAGCTGGTTGGTTCAAGCTTTAAAACACTGGTTTGAATTTAATGCACAAAGTGCCAAAATGACAGGCTGGGGGAAATGCTCGATTTTTTCCACAGAACAAGCACAGCACTTACAGCAGCAGTGCAAGCTTGCCCATGCTGTTCTGACAACATGCTACAGTCCCCTGCCTGGAGGGCCCACCCTCAGGAATGGTATTGTGAAATGCCAGTCTACACCTCCATTTAGATCTTGGTTTAAGTTCTCAGGCCACCAGATCTGTCAAAGTTAAAATTGAGACTGGCCTGGATCAAACAGGGGAACCTGATGGCTGAATCCAGACACAGTTTAAGATTCTGTAATGTGATCTTCTGTTCACATAGCTAGAGCATTACTGTTGATTTTCCTCACACTTGGCACCTTTGAAACTGTCTCACTAAAACATTTTTGTTTTTTATTTTCAACTTCTTAAAGTGAAAAAAGCCACCTGTCTGTTTTATTCAGTCTTGTTCATTCCTCATTGTCATTTAAAAATATCTTTTCCCCCCAAAGACAGCCTGTCTCCAGCATCATTTTCCCAATCAAATGCTTTTTTGGAGAGTCTAATTAGATGACTGCAACTAGCATGAACTATACAATAGGCTTAAACAACATCAGCAGCTGATAGCGTAGTGTTGCCTAACAACTTGCAGAGCAGTTCTTCCATTTGTGCTTAGTTACCATAGTAATGTCTGCCCACTGGTCGTGGACCCATTTAGAGAGAAATTTAAATGAAAACAACTGTGAGTATAACACGATGGTTGAGATTTGACCACACAAACATTAGGAAATTCAGTTATTCCCAAAGCCACGGTTGTGAGGCTCACTTTGGCATATGAAATATCTCGGTTTTGGATATGTTTATTTTTTGTGGAACAATTACTTGCTGTCCTGTTCCTGCATGGGGTGTAGAAATAGATGGGAAGGGCCACAGTGGCTTTTTGAGACTTTTATGGTTCAAAGCTGCCTTTCAACCATCTGGATTTTGGGGCCTTTCAAGGGCCTGCTAGCTTCCAGTGTAAGTTAAGGCAGCTCTGACTGACAGGGTGCTTCCGAAGTCCCCTGATGAGTAATGAGAAGCAGCATCCTGTCCTGGTGGGAGGTGGGGGGAGGGTGCCATCCCTGACAGATTTGCCCCAGATCCCTAAATTACCCCCTCAAGGATTGAGTTCACAGGCCTGTGTTTAGCAGGCTATTGCTCAAGCCACTGAGCTATCCCTCTCCCTCCAAAGCTGGGGGAGATGCTTAATGTAATAACCGGATGACAATGGACACAGCAGAGAAACGTGCCAGGTTGCTGCTGGCATTCACAGAGCCACTCCACACAGTGGATCGATGCTTCTGGGCCCAAGCAATGAGCATTGGCTAATGGGATTATATTGTAATGTAATGAAGGTTTAAAATTTACTAGCAGTGACTGCAGAACTTCTGGCTGTTAAAGGCCACATTCCTGGATGTTTGTGCTGAGCTCACTCAAACCTCCAGCACCAAAATGAACACCAAAATGAGAGAAGGGAAAGGTGATCATGCTTGGGAAGCTTTCAGTATTGGTTTGCTATTGGTCAATGGGCAATCATTTTGAAGCTGGAAAATCCACAGTGTGGGCTCATGTCGACTTAACTTTGCAGTTTATTCTAGGCCTCAGTCTAAATTTTAAGTGGAGAGGTGTAGAAAGCTTGGTGACACATGTCCAAAGTATTCAAATCCTTTAATGTATGCGAAATCAACTAGGGTCTGAGTAATTCATAGGCTAGGATGCTGCTGTTGAGCCCATAAATTCTAAAGCAGAGACAGTTATTAGCTCCTTTATTTTCTTCATAAGAAGAGAGCCAGGGGGATTCTTTAGTCTTTTAATTTGGATGCGTTTTTCCAAAGACGGTTCACTTAATTTGAGGATGGAATAATGGCTCTTCTTTTCTGAAATGTGGGCTATTTGGTTCGTTAGGTTTTCTGGATTAAAATTCAATTTAGTTTAATGCACAGATAAAATGATGCTTTAATTCAATCTCCATACAAGCTTTCCCATCCCTAAGTAGTAATTGTTTGCTTTGCTCATTGCATTAAGCAATATTATTTGATATCTGACCTTCTAGGCTTTTGTCTTTGAACCATAGTATGAAAATCTCCATTTAGAAGGCAATGTTTATTGACAGTGTCTTAATTGCTCTATCCCAATCCATCCCCAACCATCCACTGTTAAATAGAATGCAAGTGGTACTATTGTGTAAACAGGAATAGGATGGAATATTAATTGAGTACTGGTGATGTATTTTCTTTGTAATTTACAGGCTATCACTCTGGTTAATAGCAAGACTTACCGTATCTATGGAGACCGTAAGGGGAAAAACTGCTTCTGCATTTAAGGAATGTTGAAGGAAAGAAAATGCTTTGGTTGTCTGAAAAATCAGTGCTGATGTCTTGATTGGTGCCCTTGTGGTGTTCTTGGTTGCCAAGAGGAAAACAAGAAACTAAAAGCAGAATTTGAACAAATTAAAGGGGAAAAGTGACCCACTTGATGTATTTTACATATGCACTATTAATGATAAAGTAGATTTTAATTGCCAAATCAAATATAAGTGAGCAAGGTACCAGTTTTTTTGCTAGACACTCAACTCAGAGCTAGTTTTAGCAAGTTGAATTTATCCAATTTCTTTGTGTCTTGCTTCCACAGGTTGCTCCTTCTTGTGCTTTAGCAAATCTTATGTGAATATAAACTATAAAGCCACAACATTTAGATCATGGTCCAGATTTTGGAGGTTTTCAGATCAAGGGTTTATTTGTGGGTTGATCTTTATTTTCAATGAGCTGCATACAGGGATCCTGTTATGAGCTGTGTGAAACCTTGTTATGGGTTAAGTTCAAATGCCCATTAAGATTGGTGGATATGAACATACCCATCAACTAACTGTAAGAATATGCTAATTATAATCCTTCACCGAAAACAGAAGACTATGTGAATCCCCACAGGAGTTTTGGACTGTGTGACTGGAGGGATTTTGTTGAGTGGTGTAAGCAAAGTGTCACCCTTGAGAGGTTTTGGGTTTAGGATGCTGACTGAAAAGATATTTGGGCTTGAAAGGGAAGAAACTATCTCTTTTGCTTTTTGGTTCCTACTGAGTTCAGAGATGCAGGACTTTGTACATTCCTTGTAATTAAACAAAATTGTATCAAAGAAAATACCTGACTCCATTGTCAATTTCTGCTACCAACTGGAACATTCCAGGGCCAAGGGAAAAGTCCACCCCCTTCCAGAAAAAGTTTCTTTAATTTAATACAAAGCAAGACCCTCTATGGAAAAACAGTATTGCTCCTAAAACGTATCTCTGCTTCACTGTAAAGTCTCTGCCTAGAAACTTATCTACCCCCTTCTGCATGGGTTCCTGATGGAGACTTAAAAGAACAGTACACACATCCTCACCTTTCCCCTCTCTTGCTTTCATTTTCTGTGTAAACAAGCTTTGACCAGAAAAATATGTAACAGATGATAGGTTTGACAAGTCACTGACTTTGCCACTTACCCTTAGCTAATCAAATTCTACTTGTCAGGAGAGTTTTGTCCTTGTGATTTACCTGGATTATCAAATCCCAAAGATATAGGTCCTGTTCAGTAGATTTAAAATTGCTTAAAAGGGCTATTTCTTTTTGGAGTGGTTTCTCTTGTATTCCACTGAGTGTTATGTGCATGTGTCCGGCACCCAGAGCCGGAGTTGATGAAAGTGGTGCTGTTTGGTAGTCCCTGTGTATGCCCTGTGCCACCTCATAGTTTTGCCTGGGATGATGAAGGGCATGGCAGGCCACCAGTGTCTCTAGTTCCTTTTCACCAATGCATGGTCCAAGTCAGAACTTCTACTCTCCTGCCACCTTTGTGATGCATTTTCCAAAACTTTAGAAAAATATCCTTAGTACTGTCCATTGATTTAGTATTTTCTATATTTTTTTCCTTCTTTGTATCAGATTTAAGATTTGGGAGGCTGCTGTGGTGGTGATTCCTGCTGAACTCCCCCTCTCTCCCTCCCTTCAGTACTCAGGCTTGTTTGTACTAGTTGGGGGAAGTCCATGTTGCATCCAGGTGCAATATCTACCTCTCTTCTTGACAGAACTGGGCTCTCTCCACCTCCAGAAACAACTTATGGGAATGGCATTCGATCCTGAGTGGGGACCCCACCCTTGCAGTTTGGTGCACATAGTACTATCATCAATGTAATAAGGCAAGCCAATTGGCTTTGGAACATGTTAAAGATGCTGACTTTCTTCTTGACTGAGTACCTTGATCAGTCTCAACTCTCTTAGGTCTCAGGGTACAATTCCCATCAATGACACTAGCTGTATGTAATATTTTACCTTGTTCAGTTTTACCAGGATGGTGTCTGGTTTAAATTTGGGAGCTTTGGGTTGCATTTCAAAGAAGAACAAAGAATATCTGAGATACCTTTTGTACCCCAGAGTCTGTATGCTTATCTAACCTTCCTGAATCCTAAAATTTGGTTTATTCTGGCCTACCCTTGGTCTATACTGAGTTGGTTGATGAAGAAGAGGTGATGATACAGAAATAGAGGGAAAGGGGCCATCTAGGAGTAACACAAAAAACAAGAATAAATGTGCCAGCAGAAAACAATTTTAAGAGACAATCCAAACTGGACTGGCCAAAATATTTGCCTCAGATTTTGGTCATAACACTTTTTGAAGGCCCATGTAATGAGTAAAACAAAGGTATTTTAAACCTACATGAGAAAAGCTGTTATCATTGCATTGATAGACCATGAATAATGCATTTATTTAAAGAAAAAGAAACCAAGGATTTCTAGTGCAACTATACTGCAGTAGTTGAACATATGAATGTAATTGGATAACATAGCAGTTCAATGTTCAGATGAGTTTTCCATTGGTATTTATTGGTGATGGGTTTAGAAAAATATTTTTGCTGCAGCTGTCCACAGTACAGGATGATATAAGGTAAGATATAATCTTGCAGGTAAAATAGAATATAATCAGACAGACTATAAGTGACTAAACCCCTTCTGTAAATGTTTCATCAGGTGTGAGTAGTGAAATGCTCCAGCCTTATTTTTCTCTGAGGAAGAAGGGAAATAATTTTTGTAAATAGTTCCAGGAACAGCTAGGCTACATCTAGACTGGCGCGCTTTTGCGCCAGAGCTATGCAAATG
>JANRFK010006693.1:25469411-25546678 GCA_030068395.1 Apalone spinifera
TTTTAATGAAGCGGGGGATATTTAAATCCCTGCTTCATTGACTATGTCGGGTAGCCTAATTTACATGCCTTTGTTGGCAGAGGCATATAGTCTAGACATATCCTTAGCAAATCTGAAGTGAAAAGAATCACTAACACCAGTGCCTTATCCTTATGCAGTAGCTTGTTAAAATTAAATACTTTAGAATTCTAAAGGGCTACTCTTAAGATAAAAATCATCTCAACGTTCTTTGCATGTGTTATTTAGACCTCTTAGGGTTGAGGACTTTTCAGTGGAACAACATCTCTGCAGTCAGGAACCAAGACTCAGCTGATGCTGGGACCAATGAACTGCCCTGCAGCTGAACACCCTGATTGGCTGAGAGGCATCACCAGATCTGTTCATAAGCTCAGCAGCAGGCCTAGGCTAATGTTTTACTCAGTGCTTATTCCTGCAGCAGTGTTCATTCTTGAACTAGACTTCTTATACTGTTTGGCTCCTGACTTTGGTTCTGATTCCAGCTTTGATTTTTTTTGTGCTGTTCCTGGCTTCTGACCACCATGGTTCTAACCATAAGAGTTGACCTCTCATGGCTTGGTTTGTGACATCTTTAGTCTGCCGTGTTTTAAATCGATGACCTGTCAACAGGAGGACTTCAGCTAATCTCAGTTGTTTGGAGCATGCAATGGAATGAATGCCCAAAGCCTAGTCCTGCAAAGTGTTGCATGTGTCTTGCTGGGCACCGTATTCCCTTAATGATCACTGAAGTCAGCTAATGGAGGGCAGCACTTTGGTCCTGAGCCAGCATATAGATTGTATAGAACTTTATTTTTAAAACTGCATCTTCAATTACTTTGGGAGCAAATGGGAATTCAGCAAAGCACCCAGAATGTGACACTAATATGGTCATGGCTAATATCAGTGAGAGAGTCTGCTACCTTCCAGGCTAGCTGAATGAAGGAACTTCCAAGTGATCTTCTGAGTATCTCTTCCCCAAACCCGCCATAGCGTTGCACTAATCCCACCTGATGTTTGTTAATACAAATTATTTGCCTACTTGAGTGTCTCCTTGACTTAAATTCAGGTGTATCCCCCGGCAAATCTGCGGCTACCCACAGATATAATGTGGGTATCAGCAGATGCAGAGCACCATAGCTCATTTTTGTAGATACGGATGCAGTTCCATGGATGTGGGTACCCACAGCTCATTTTGCAGATATGGATGTGGATACAGCTACAAATTTTGTATCCGTGTAGGGCTCTATTTATATGCTTTTGGTTATGCACATGCTTAAGTACCTTGAAGAATTAAGACCTTATAGTTTTCAGCATTTATTTCTGAAATTCAGTATTTAATTTTTTCAGGATGTTTGTCTTGTTGGCAATTAAGAAACAGTATTTCCAAAATTTACATTTTTTTTTAAATTCAGAGGGGTTGCCCTTTGCAGTGTGAGGAAATTAATACAAGCCATAAGCAGAGAACTCTTGAGGAAGTTTTGATGTTTATCAAGCTTCCCGCTGCAACATTGTCTGAATCTATTAACGCTGGAGCACCAGGAACTCTATAACCCCTGCACACTCTGTCTCAACACACTTAAAAATATAAGCAACGAAATTGCACTGCTCTTTCTCTGGATTCAGCATTTAACTTCTCACCAACAAATTCATGTGTTTAAGTGCTTTTCTGGATCAGGGCCAGAGAAATCATCTTCCTGCAGGGTCAAACACTATATGTAGTCATATACAATGCAAGTCTCTCCTTATCACTTAATTTTGAGTGATGAGATTTAATTTCTCTTAAATAACCAGTAGTTCTAGAGATGTATTGGTATTATTCATACCTGACATCTGTCCAGGACAGTTGTTGACTGAAATGCATGGCTCTGCTCACTATGGGTGTTTCTAGAGTATAGGATTTGTCAACAAAAGTGGACTTTTGTCGACAAAACTATACCTGCATCTACACTACCGCTGAGTTCTGTCGACATAATGTCAACAGAACTCGGAAGTTTTGTCGACAGCGGTAAACCTCATTCTATGAGGAATAACACCTTTTGTTGACAGAGTTCTGTCAACAGAAGGCGTTATTGCATTTACACTGTCCTTTGCATCTACACTCTCATGTCGACAAAGCAGCTTGCTTTGTCGACAGAACTGTATGTAGTCTAGACGGTCTTTGTTGACAGAAGCTTTGTCGACAGTATCTCTGTCTCTGTCTATCTCTGTCAACAAAAGCCTGTAGTCTAGACTTACCCTATAAGACCACCAATTGCTTTGTCTGGCTATTTCTCTTCAAACTGAAATATTGGACTCTGTGATAGTTTTTGTATTTTGAATCCTGGATACAGGGGATTGACAATGAGAATAATATTGTGAAGAATTTTATAAGTGTTATTGCTCTCAGAATAAGTGTCTTGTTTACCTGTCTTATTGACCTATTTTTTTTTTCATGTGAGGTCTTCAGTGTGTCTAGAAAGATTCTGCTGCTTAATTTGGGTTGACCTGGATGGATTTTTTTCTTTTGACTAGATCTTTTTTGTTTGCATGTTTAACATAGTCTCGTTGCACAAACATTTCAAGTCTTTCTTGTTTTTTATTTATTGTCAAAGAGCTTTTTGGAGCTGTTCTTTTCATTATGATATCTGACATTTTATTGATCACACAAAGTGACTCTAGAGCTGGATGAAAACTGCCAATACCTTTTTTTTGGGGTAGGAAATCTTGAAGAAAATTGTTTCCTGTGAGAATGGTCTGTTTAAATCACGTACATGTTTTAGTTTCAAACTCCCTTAAAATTAAAAATGTGTTGGGTATTCAATGAAAAACTAGAATATTCTGATCAAATTTAAAAGCTTTAATGAAAATTTAATTATTAGTTGACGAACCATTTTTCATTACTTTTTTTGATAAAATACTTTTCACCATTTCTAGGTGAAATTCACCCTTGAACAGCTTTAGTTGAGGGTTGAAGTGGACTGTATGCAGTGAATAGTCCTGTTTCACCCCACAGCAACATGTCAAAGGCACATGTGGTCAGTCATTATTAGTTCTATCTTCTACAGTTCCCATACGTATCTACGGCTGCATCTAGACTGGCAAGTTTTTCCGCAAAAGCAGCCACTTTTGCGCAAAAACTTGCCAGCTGTCTACACTGGCCACTTGAATTTGCGCAAGAGCACTGACTTTGTAATGTACAAAATCAGTGCTTCTTGCGCAAATACTTTCACACTCCCGCTCGGGCAAAAGCCCTCTTGTGCAAGAATACTTGCACAAGAGGGCCAGAGTAGACAGCGAAGAACTGTTTTGCGCAAAAAAGCCCCGATGGCTAAAATGGCGATCGGGGCTTTTTTGTGCAAAACCGCGTCTAGATTGGCACGGACGCTTTTCCGCAAAAAGTGCTTTTGCGCAAAAGCATCTGTGCCAATCTAGATGCTCTTTTCTGCAAATGCTTTTAACGGAAAAACTTTTCCGTTAAAAGCATTTGTGGAAAATCATGCCAGTCTAGACGTAGCCTACATGTATTATTTATATATAATAAATTATTATTATATTATAGAATACTAGAACTGGAAGGGCCCTCGAGATCATCAAGTCAGTCCCCTACCCTCATGGCAGGATCAAGGACTGTCTAGCTCATCCCTGAAAGATGTCTGTGTAACCTGTTATTACTATCTCTAATGATGGAGATTCCACAATCTCCCTAGGCAATTTATTCCAGTGCTTAGCCACTCTGACAGTTAGGAATTATTTCCTAATGTCCAAACTAAACCTCCCCTGCTGCAGCTTAAGCCCATTGCTTCTTGTCCTAATATCCGAGGTTAGGGTGACTAATTAGTCTCCCTCCTCTTTGTAACACCCTTTTAGGTATTTGAAAGTTGCTATCTTGTGCCCTTTCAGGGTACATCTACACAGCAGGGCTAACATTGAATTAAGCTATGTAACTTCAGCTACATCAATTGCGTAGCTTAAGTCAAAATAGTTTAACTTGGCTTTAGGTGCTGGCTACACAGCAGGAAGTCGAAGGGAGAACACTCTTCCTTCAACTTCCCTTAATCCTTTTAAAATGAGGGTTACAGGAGTCAGAGTAAGACGTCCTCCAGCTCGACTTTATTTCAAAATAAAGGCTTATAGCATAGACGTGCTATTTGTTATTTCAGAATAACATTAGTTATTCAGAAATAATGCTGCTGTGTAGACGTACCCTCAGTCCTCTTTCCTGATCTAAATGAACCCATTTGTTTCAGTCTTCCCCCATAGGTCATATTTTCTAGACTTTTAATCATTTTTGTTGCTGTTCTAGTATAGTATACTATAACAAACTCTATCGGCTTACAGGTAGTCAATAAGCAGACCACCAGATGCTTTTGAAAGGACCCCAAATCTTTTTTTTAATAAATAATAATAATTAAATAAAATCTAGCATTCTTGTTGTTGGGTTTTTATTATTTTCTTTGGAGCCTGGACCTTAACTATATCTTGATCAAGAAATGTAGACCTTGACAAAAAATTGTCTATTCCTGATGTAGATTGATCCCAAACGTCACATTTATAAAGAGGCAAGTTAGGGAAAAGTATGTTTCTCCTTCAGAGAGACAGGATGATAATATAAATAGCCACATTACAGACTGGGTTAAATAAGGCATAGTTTCCTAACTCGTGCCCTAAACTAGATCTAACAGATGAACAAGCATGAATTAAATTACAGATGGATGTGAAGTTAAGCATAACTGCCTTGTTTAACTTGTCCATTTATGGCCTACCATTCTGTCTCTCTGCCTCTGGCTTTTCTTATGTAACAACACACCAGTTAAAAATCTTGGATCTGCCAGAAAAAAAAAATGTTTGGCAAACTTTGAAAAGGTGGGTATTTTGTCATTTTTAAAAATCCGGAAAAGAGTAACTTTTTAAATCAAATCAATTTCACATCTGACATGGCTGGGATCTGCAATCTGAAAAATAGTTTAGAAGAAGCCTTTCTCATGTTTATTTGCCTTCAGCAAAGACTATAATCCAGTTAAAATAATTCTGAACAGGCAGCTCAGGATTGCTTTTGAAGTTCAATGCGAGTTAGAAAGTTATTGATGTTAACTTTCCCAATCTCTTTATGAGGAAATATAAAACATGTATTTTTTTTTTTTTACAAAAACTCATTAGTGTTCCTAGCAGAGGTCATGACTGAAGAAAAGAGCCCCTTCCCACTTCCTTTTGGCTTAAATTCAGAGAGAAAGGCCCGCAATACGGATGGATGGATGGATGGATGGATTGCTGATGATGTTTTCATTTGATAAGTTTCTGAGGTACATTCATGACAGAGGATGTTTATTTTGCTGCAATAAGTAACTTGTTTGCTTTCTCAGAGTTATATTTGTTCAAAACAAAAACCTAGAAGCTTTGAAAATAAAATAGTGTTCAGGTTTATTCATGTCCTTTGGTTGGGAGGAGGCAGGTGAGGAATGCTGCTGGATATTTTTTTTATCCCTTTGCAGATTTTCTATAATATCCATTCTTGATTGTAAGCATATTTTAATTACTTAGATGTGTTTGCAAGGAGCAATATCAACAACACATTAGATATTTAATTAATCAACAATGTAATGGTATTGTTCTCTTCTTATCTCAACTACTTGTCCAGAAGGTCCTGGCCAGTTTGTTTCCTCCTTGCTGCCTGATTGTTATTGCTGCAGTTGCGATCAGCATCTGTGCTTGGGTCCAGATCCACAAATGTACTTAGGAATCTAAGGCTTTGTCTGCACTACACTGGCCATGTTGCTAAAAATCAGACAGCATAAATGCTGTTTGTTGCCACTTTCACTGACAAAATACTCCCATCCCTGTTGAGTGTGATTTGCCCTGTCAATGGGAAAGCACTTTCCTTGACAATGAGCCATTTATACTGCTACTTGACATGGAAAAACCTTTGTCTTTTGCAGGGGAAGGGGTTTATGCACTGTGAATGACAAAAGGATTGTTGCTCAATTGGCAGTGTAGACAAAGCATAAGTAAACTAATTTTAGGCATCATTGGGATCTTCAAAGCCCTTACTTGGCTGCTGACCAGCCTTATAGATGCCTAAACTCATTGAGCTTGTACATTTTCATTCTAAAAGTTTCTAGGGGCTTAAACTTCTGCTTCTAGCTGCATGAAGTTGACATGTGCCCTCTAGGAGCCTAGAAATCTATTTCCCACATAAGTCCCGGCATTATCCACAAAATGATGAAAAGATGCATTCCCCTCCTGCCTGTGTTGCTGGCGTGGCCTGATCTGGAAGGCATGCACAGAGGCTGCCTACTAGCTTGTGTCCCATTGAAAATCAGGAAAAGGAGAACAAGGTAGAGCCCAATACCTCACATTTTATGGTCTGGTGATTAAAGAACTCATAAGATGGGGAGTTCTACATGCTGCATAATGGGTATGTGTGGGGGATGTGAGCAGGAGCTGTCTTGCCTCTCTGCCCTAGTCTACCCTAGGATCTTATTCCAAATTCCCCTCCCCCCCAACTTTGAATTTATAAGCACCGCCCATTATTTGGAAACAATGGGCCACAGAATTAGAACTCTGTACTCCTGCTTTTCATGAGGAGTAATGCTAATTCTGAAATAATAATTTCAAAATAATGTTAGTATGGACACTCCAGAGCCATTCATTTGAACTTATTGGCCTCCGGGAGGTGTCTTGCAGCCCCAGAGTGCTTTTTGGGGCTCTAAGTCTGAGATATCACATCCACATTAATGGAGCCTGCCTCGGACTAATTTCGATGCTTCCCCATAGTGAGGACGTGCTGGTTCGAATTGGTTAAATCAGAAGTTCTTAAGTTGAATTTAGTACAGGTTGAAACTCCCACATCTGGGACTCTCTGGTCTGGCAACATCCATGGTCCAGGAGGGCCACGGATGTTGCTGGACCAAAGAGCCCGAGAGAAGGTGGGAGCAATGCTGGGGAGTTCCTGCCCTAGCTGGGGAACCCACGGCGTTAGCAAGGCCAGGTGACTGGGGAGTCCCAGCCCCAGCAGGGGAGCTTTGGGATATTCTGTTATGGAGCACTGATGTTCTGAGGGGAGAGCCAATGGAAAAATTGGGCAGACTGGAATCTGGGCTGGGGTAAAGGGGAGAATTTTATTGGGGATTACTTAATTTTTCTCTTATTGAAGTTATTTCTTTATACTGTATTTAGCTATGGAATGATAAATGCAAAGGCACCTAGAGCCTCAAGTACTTTTTTATAGATGGAAATAAAAGTAAATATAAAATAACCTTGCATTCATCCGCATAAATGGCCGTTGCATGCAGGCATCCATTTAAAAGTGCCTGACTGCCTGAGGGAAATATAAATTGTCCTTGCAAATAATGGATTTTGCAAATAAGCGAGCTTGCATTTTTGGTGGCACCTCTCAAAATCTTACCTAAACTCGAATCAAATCTATTTTGAGATTGAAAAATCCTCAGCAAAGTATGATTTCACTTCATCTTTCTGGACAGGCCTGGATGTGCCAGAAATCTTACAAGAAAGTCTGCACTCATGACACTTCCAGCCAAATTTTGCAAAATGCTGTGGACTATTTATCTCTTCCAGTTTCTATTGATATATAACTAGCTCCTATCTAATAATCCTGGTCGCTTTGTCACAAATTAAAAAACTTGCCTCCTGTCATAGCATCTGTGGTGGTGGCCAAAATATAACTCAGATCTTCAGTTTCCTAGCTCTGTGCTTTACTCACTAGATCATGCACACTCCTTAAATTAAAAAAAGTTTTTATAATTTCTATGTCAGGAATTGCCAATGGTGCATATGTCATTCATATATTTAATAGAATAAATTCTATTACAAGGGAATTTCAAGTCTATTCTTGCACTCATATTGAAAGGAGTAGAGTACATTAATATTAAATTACATGAAGTGTCCTGGAATGTTATAGCAAGCCTCTTTAACATGCATATTCATGTATCTTAAACTTGAATTGTTCACTGAAACCCTGTTTAGTTAAGTTCATTTTTTATTATTTTCAGTAGATGCGTGAGTCAAATGGCTCTGAATCCAGGGAAGGAATAACTTTTACTAGGGCTTTATTGAAATTAAATTTAGAGTTTGAATCAATGCCCAGGAATGATGTCAGACATAACGGATTCAATTTGTTAAAGTCTCTTCACTTTAAATGTGTTTTTAAAAACAGAGCAGATAATTCTTCCAAGCCTTCCAATTTCTAATGCTTTCAGCTTTTACTCAGGCTGAGTGAGCTGATATACTTTGGGTTATTGCACATTAGCTCTACTTGTTGTGTGTTTATTTATACATAGACTTATGATTGTGCAGGAATATGATGTATAACCTGGATATAATTTGTAGGTAGAGCTTTATGTCCTCTGTTACTATCATAGCTGCCTTTTTTTTATGTTTTGGAGGGCGGAGGGGAAAGGCAGGGATGCTGGAATAATTTGTATGGTGGGGATGCTTAGCCACTGAACCAAACTGTAAACCCTGCTTGTAAAGGGAACCACTTCAAGCCAGGGGATGCTGCAGCACCCTAGTTCTGGCACTTCAATTCGTTCTGTGATTCTTTAAAAGGTCAAAGATGGTATAGGGTTCTCTAAATATTGAAGTATAAAGATAGTGTTCCCCATAGCACAATAGACAAGCGTTCATCTAATTCAGTTTCTTCATTTCTGTAGTAGCCCATATCAGACATACCCGGCCAGTTCTCTTTTGTTGTAACAAGGGATCTTTTTCCCTCATTCCATCTAGTAATCAGTTTAAACTCTAAAGCATTAAATTACTAGCTCGTCTTACTGTTCCCCTATCTAATATTATATAGATTGAACCTTTCTAGTCCGGCACTCTCTGGTCCAGCCACATCCATGATCTGACATGATTTAGTGAGCTGGATGTTCACTTATCATGGGTGTGGTCAAGTTTCCTGTGGTCCCATAAAGTTTGTTCACAGCCTTCAGTCCTGGTTTTGTGTTCTGTGCTGTTATTTAGCTCTAATTTACCCCCTAAATATCTTCTATGAACCCAGTAAACAGTGGACGTGACCTCCTGTGGTTCAGTAAATTCTCTGGTTTGGCACCAGTCAGGTCCCAAGGCTGCTGGATGAGAGAGTTTCAACCTGTAGCAGATGCCATTATAATTTATAATCTAATCTTTTGAAGATTTTACTAAGCTAATTACCTCCATTCTATGTTGCTGCAATGAGTTCCACAAATTAATGAGTTATATAAACCCAGGGGATACAATTGGAGACATGGGTGGTGGGTGAATATAGAGCTGGGAGAGACAAGCCCTAGCCCCATCCCTTCTGCCCAAGACTCCATCTCCATGGAAGCCAATCCCACCCTCCGTTGGAGGGGCAAGCACCTCCCCCCCCCAAAGAAGCCTCCCTGGTCCTGAGCACAGGGAGGGCGCACTGCCCTAGCTTCCCCAGCTTCAACACGGCTGAAACCTGGGAGCCATGCTGAATCTGGGGGCAGAGTGTGGGCAGGACCATGCCTCCTAGTTTGGGAAGGCATTGCCTTCTCCCACCTCTTATACCCACGGCCCATGACTGGCGATTACATGAAGCTTCATTGAAGTCAAGAACCAAGTCATTTTTTAAGGACCTTAAGTAGATGACATTGTAAATAGGAAGTCTGAACACACAGTGGGGTTTTTTTTGGCTTGCTTCAGGCTTAATGATTTTAGAGAAGGCAATAATAATGGGCCAGATTCTTTAGCGTGGTGCCACAGCTTTGCACCAGCGTGAGAGGCATACGGGCTGTCGCACCTTTGTGTGAGCATAGAGGAAGGGGAATGTGATCAGTATATTTTTGCACTGTATTATCCCTTTGCTGTCCCCTTATGGATGTTAGCTCACAAGGGGGTAATGGCAAACAAGGCCTCAGATCAGGAAGTGCAACACCATCATTACCTCAACTGTGCGTTCTTCTTTCCCTGCTCTCCAGTGCTCAAACCCCATGATCTGACCCATTGTCTTTTGTCCATTTGGACCCATGTGCTACTTACTGGTGCTAAAAAAAGATATTAAAGGTTTCCAGCTGAGATTAATCTTTTCTCATCTTTGAAGTGACTCATAAAAACTGCTTTGCTTTCTTCTTCTTTAGAAAAATGAAAGTTGTGTTGATTTTGTTTTTGAAGCCAGGTACAATAGGCTTCCTTTCTGTCATGTTCCACGTGTTCTATTTCCTTTCGTTTCTCAATCTTGTGATTTTGTATAGCTCTAGGCAGCACACTGGGAGAAATTGTTTTTCTTTGTTATTTGTTTGATTCTGTTTTCCTCCAAGGCTGGATTCTGTTTTCTGGGCTCTGTCAGAAGCCGCTTGCCAACTCCCAGAAAAACAAGTCAAACACTAAATCTTTCCTACAGTGTAAAGCATCTTTCTAAATGTTTACACAAATTGAGTGCAGCCTAAAATGTAACAGAAGTTTTAAAGTACCAGCCATTTATCCAGATTCTTACCCCTTCAATTCCTCTGTGAGTCTCTCTCCACAAGAGACTACAAGTTACCTTTGCTACTTTTAAGAACTTTTGTTTTTCATCCCATCTTGCTATAAAAGCTCCATCTCTCTTTAAGGTACTCTGATGGCAACATGAAAGGAAAGCTGCTGATGATATGGGAGTAGGCTGCATTCAAAAAGATGCTATTACAAGTTATCAACACCTTGGGCGAAACTCATCTTGTATAGAAAGCATGCACAAGGCCTATGCACTTTCAAACTACTTAAAACAGGTAGAATCCAGAGACAGATCAACAAAACATTTTGGTTAATAATGTCAAAAAGGCTGCTGACAGACATGGAAACATGGGACTTTTGTCATCTTATTGTGGGTATAAGCACACTATTTCTAACTTATTAAATTGTTTTAGATAATTTACAAATATGTTAAATAATATGGGCCATATTAATAACATTTTAAAGTGTCTACTATAATTTAGGTTTGGAGAAACAGGAACATTTTAAACTGGATAAAAATAGATGGATGCTCTTTTCATTTAAGAGGGTAAAAGTCAGTCTTCAATGGAACTTGATTAATGCTCATCTGGACTGAGTTGAGTCTTAATGGAAAATTATTTGCTCAAAATAAAGCCTAAGCAAATATAAATAATGAATCTAACTCTTGCACCATCCCAAAAGTTTCAGTAAAACCGCATACTGGTTTGATCACGTTAGTTGGAATCTACAGTACATGCTGATCTAGTAGAAATATGACTTTTATGAAATGTTACATTGTCCTCTGGGCATCTTTCCATCACAACATAGTAAATAATTTTCTATCAATGTTATAAAGTGCAGTTTTTAAAGGACAGGTTATATAATATGAGACACTGACAACTGTTTTTCATTATTAATAATAAGAACATTGCAATTCTGTTGGTACATATATTGGCAATAATTTGGTTGGCTCACAAATATGCTCCTAAAATCTTGTTGCTATGATCAAAGGAACATGACAATGTTTTTGGTGCATGCAAATGTGATTTCTTTACCAGAAAAAACCCAAATTATTAAAAATGAGATCCATTTCCAGTCTTTTCCCCCCTAATTTTAGTATTTAGACATCTACTGCAGTAAATTGAACCATATCAGCATCAAACAGTATACTGAAATGTGTTTGGCTGTATGAAAACATCATGGTAGTTCTGAGCACAAAGGCAAGTCACCAGTTACTCACCACCAAGTTGCTTCTTGCAACCTAGTTCAGAATATTAGTTTGACATGCAGTTTGATTGTCCACCCCAGGCCTGCCAATGTTGTGGGGAGAGAGGGGGGCAGTTGCTCCTGGCTGCTGCCTCTGCTTCTACCCATTCATTAAGCATGTCAATTAAATTAAGCTTGCAAAATCCCTTATTCTAAGTACTTTTTTGAATATTTTAAAATAAAATTTGCTTTTCTTAGGTTTACTTTTTAAACAAAATTTACACACTTCTTTTTATTTCCTTTTTCATTTTCCTTTTAGGAAGTCAATGAATCCACTTGTATTCAAATAATAAATTGTGGAGAGAACCTTTGACATGGGTTACATTTTATTAGTTTGTCTCTAAAACTTGCCTAAGTTTCACTCTTATACTTTAGGTGAATTTACAACATGGTCCAATGATATTAAACATCTAACCAGATCTACTGAATTTTGCTCTTTCGTCCTTAATCTTTGTGCACTGTGAATTGTTGAACTTGTTTTTTAATATGCTGCCAGTTTTTCGTATTGGTTTTAAAATGCTAAACTATGGCTTTCTTCCGGAAAAGCTTATAAAAATGAAGCACGGCGTGGAATATCACCATGCTTTATTTGCATCATTAATTAGCAGCCGCTTTTGTGCAATAGGCTTTTGTGCAAAAAGGAGCTGTGTAGATGGCCCCTCTTGCACAAGAGCCGTTCTTCCTGAAAAAATGAGGTAGAATGGCTCTTGTGCAAGAGGGGGGTTTTGTGCAAAAAGGAGCCGTCTACACAGGTCCTTTTTGCGCAAAAGCCTTGTGAAGATTTTAATACAGAATGTATTATAGGAAGAGTCTCTTAAACCTCAGGATACATACAATGATTTTGAGTCACATTACATTTTTTCATACTCCAGTCTTGAGTCACATAAGTACTTATTTGCTATTCCATAAAACCAAAGGGGGTAACAGTAAAAATGTGTTGATGTACAAAGACAACCTGAATTCACTGCTTAGTCTGCAGTATTTATTGAAGCATGATATAATGTTCTTATAGTGGCACCTGTCACCACAGTGTCTTGAGTACTGCCAAGGGAGAAAACTCTGTTAAATCTCAGAAGTCCAGTTGTCTGTCTGTCTTTCTTGTCTTCCTTTTTTTTTTCTTCTTCTTTGAAGTTCTGAGTTGTCTGTGAAACACAAGTCCAGGAAGTGAGTTTTCCACTTTGTTTTGAAGGCTGAGAGATTTGTGACCATTCTTATCTCATCTTGTGAAGGCTGAGTTCCAAACTCTTGGTGCGGATGCCAAGAATGACCTGTCTTCCCAACTCTGACAAACTTTGCCTTTGAAGTTGATCCACATCATATTCTTGAGGAAGTAGCTTTTGGGGGAGATGGTTGTTGTGGAAAGAGGTGCTCTGATATCTTGGGTTGATTCCATGAAGGGCCTTAAAGGTTAACAATGAGCTTTTGAATTAATCTATGGGGAACCAGGGTCAGGAGCAGAGCAAAGGGTAATGTGAAGAGGTCAATTGGCTTGTGCATATGGCTCCAGTCTGGGAAACTGTTATTTTATTATACTGCTGTGATGCCAAAACATACATTCTGGAAAGAGTAGCTGGCCTTCAAGAGGCTATCTGCTCCAGAAGTTGGAGGATGTTTTGTAGGAAGCAGCAAAGTTGTTGATCACCCCATCTGCTAAAGGAGGGAGAGAAGGAGAATAGATCCATCCCCCCATGCCTCCCAGACTAGGCGCCTCTCTTAGCACTGATACACACAAGAGAAGGCAAGTGTCTCAGGCTGAGGGCCAGGTAGTCACCGCAGCTGCCTGGGGTGGAGGAAGACTCTAGCTAATGTGCAGTTACTCCACTGATGGGCCAGGGCTACCCTCTATAGTGGCCTGCTGCTGCTGAGAGAAGAGCACACACAGGTGCCACTGCACTTCCGGCACCCAGGGAAGGGTGTGGGGTCCAGCCACTATCACCACAACTGTTGCTGCTTCTCCTGTGGCATAGTGTTTCCCTTGCTGGCTGGCTTGATCTCCTCCTTGTAGTGGTCTTCTAGCTACTGGTCCCCAAGCTGATAGGCAAGGAAGAAGGGTCTAGTCCATTACTGTGCCTCCTAGCATGTAACTTCTCTTTTTCCTACTCTATCACCTCAACAACTCTCCAGCCCAATAAGGGGTTGAGAGTTGTCTGGTCTACTGTCACAATCACATCTCCATCTGGTGAGCTGGGACAGGAAGGGCATGGCTACCATTTTGTGGGTGGAGAGGAAAAAAGTTCTTTGATTCCATGTGATGGGGTGTACTAGCCCCGCACGGGGGAAGCTAGGCCTAACTAGGCTCACCTGTTTGAAGTAGTTCCACCCCCACAGCTCTGCTGGGCATACTCAGGTATGAAGGCCTGGAGAGAGGCTCAGTCTATGCTGGTTGCTGAGGAGGAAGGAGGCACTGTCTGAGTTTCTGGAGGTGACCCGCCAGTGGGACCAGACCTGGGTACCAGCCAGTGAGACACCAGAGACACAGCCGAGGATCTGGAGGAAGGACCCTGGAAGGAGTGCAGTGGAGACTAGTAGAGCTTGTATCCTGAAGAGCTCAGTGTGTTGCAGTAGGATTACCCTCTGAGCCAGCAATGGCCATGCCACAGTTAATAGGGCCCTAGTCTGGGACCCGATGGAGTAGGAAGGGCCTGGGTCCTTCTAACCCTTCCTCAATCCCCAAACCCATGGGGCATATGTCTGCTACTAAAGACTCTGGCTGCTAGGCCACACGGCCCCAGTTGAAGGGGCTTTTAGTATAGACTTTGTCACACTGCCCCATGAGAGGGCATTTGTTAAAGACTCCAGCTGCTAGGCTGCACTGCCCCAGCAGGAGGACATGAGTACAGAACCACAGTTGAGTTTCAGAGAACATGGGGTTGAGCGTGGGCCCAAGAACCCCAGGAACGCAACAGCTTCCCCTCAGAGAGGGATGAGTACATCACCCTGTGACACTCCACTAAACCCCTATTCCCTTGCATGGAGCATGGTTCTTTTGTCCGCTTCCTGCAAACCTTAGACTGTAGAAAGCTTCTAAGGTTTGCTTTCTGAGCACTGCACAAAGCATACAAGAGCCATCGCTGAATACTCCCTTTTGACAATTATCTATCATGCCAACTGAAGTCAATGGCGTAACTCTGGGTTTGTATCAGTCTGAGAGCAGCATCTGGTCTATAGGGAACCACACCTATAGGCTACATCTACACTGGCATGATTTTCCGGAAATGCTTAAAACGGAACAGTTTTCTGTTATAAGTATTTCCGGAAAAAGAGCATCTACAATGGCAGAATGCTTTTCCGGAGAAGCCCTTTTTCCGGAAAAGCGCCCGTGGCCAATGTAGACACGCTTTTCCGGAAAAAAGCCCCGATCGTCATTTTCACGATCGGGACTTTTTTGCGGAAAACACTACTGTGCTGTCTACACTGGCCCTTTTCCGGAACAGTTTTCCGGAAAAAGGACTTTTGCCCGAGCGGGAGCAGCATAGTTTTTCCAGAAAAGTAGCTGATTTCTTACAGTAGATCGTCAGTGCTTTTCCAGAAATTCAAGGGGCCAGTGTAGACAGCTCGCAGCTTATTCCGGAAAAGCGGCTGATTTTCCGGAATAAGTGGCCCAGTGTAGACACAGCCATAAGTTGCTGTAAAGCACATTGTTTCTGGCAGGAGGCTCTCACTTGTTGCATAGAAAATGTCCTGTAAAGATTAAGAAAGGACCAGACTACTGGTGATTCTAGAAAACTGATTTGGCTAGATCCATAAAATTATCTGTGGTACAGAGCTCTTGTGACAAGAAACTTTCAAGTCTATGGCAATATTAATTCTGTTACTCTGCTCGTTTGTTCTAGTACCATGCAATAATTTTTATCTTTTAATTAAAGAATTGTCAAAAGAGAGAAACCCACAAAGTGAATATGTAAGTTTTTATAACCTAACTCATTTATCTTTTTTTATTGGCTCTTACACTCCTGGCTTCCCCGATGGTTTTCCAGCCAGTCACTGCTGAATAAACCTCTATTCCATATGTTCCAATTAGAGAGAGAGTGATGTTTGGCATTGCATGGATCATGAACCAACCTATCCCTTGGCATTGGTTGGAGGGCAGTTGGGCACCTAGCTGCCTTCTCTTGAAGCCTTCAGTTCTGGCTACCCATTTGCTCTCTCCCTATCGCACATGTGAAGGAGTGGGAGGAAGAAAAAGTCTCGTTTGTGCTCAGCTTTTTAACACTAGGGACAGAACAGATTTGTCTGAGCTAAAATTCAGATCCAGAAATTGAGGTTCAGCTCAGCTGCTCAGGATTTACATACGTGTATATTTTGGTCTTTGTCAGATTTTGCAAATACACGTTAGAACATTGATTGAAAAATACTAGACCTTGGAGCTTGTGAGCTCAAAGTACATGGTTATGTAGATCTGATAGGATTGCAAGACTTTTCATTTTCTCATTTTCTCCTAGCTTTTGTAATCCTAGAAGGACTGTACATATTAGGAATGTAAGTGACTAATCGACTATCCGATAAGCAAATGCTTGAATAGTCGCTCTCCTCTGCACCTTGCTGCCTCTATCAAAGAGAGGCGGTGAGGTGGGGTGCAAGAACCTGTGCTGGGGGGAACTAGTAAAGCCATTTCTGTGGGGGGCAGAGCTCTGTGTGGGGCCAGGCTGCCACAAACGGGCTGGTGCACTCAGCACAAGCCAGGACTCTGCATTTTAAATGTAGGAAGAGCCCAGCATCTCTTCCTACATTTAAAATGCAGAGCTGCAGCACGGGTGGCTCGTTACAAGCCAGGACTGCTCAGTCCCGGCTCACATCGCCTCCTGGAGCTATCCTCCCCCACCCAGCTCTGCAGAGGCGCTTATTGACTAATACAAATTGTATCAACTATACGATTAGTCAGATAATTGCATTTTAACATCTTTAGTACATACAATTGCAGATATAATTATTATTCACGATTTCCACATTAACTTGAAAGAATGTTTAGGGCCAGATTTGTAGTAGTCTACTAAATATGTATAAGCCAGCCACTGTGCATGTAACTGCATTTTCAGATACGCAGCCAGCCATTTGATGTTAGTTACATTACATGTTTCCTCTCATAGAATCATAGAACACTAGAACTGGAAGGGACCTCAAGAGATCATCAGGTCCAATCCCCTGCCCTCATGGCAGTACCAAGCATGGTCTAGACCATCCCTGACAGGTGTCTGTCTAACCTGCTCTTAAATATCTCCAGTGATGGACATTCCACAACCTTCCTAAGGCAATTTATTCCATTGTTTAACCATCCTGACAGTTAGGAAGTTTTTTTTCTAATGTCCAACCTAAACCTCCCTTGCTGCAATTTAAGCCCATTGCTCCTTGTCCTATTCTCAGAGGCCAACGAGAACAATTCCTCTCCCCCCGTAACACTCCTTTAGATACTTGAAAACTGCTATCATGTCCCCTCTCAGTTTGGAAAAGAGAAGACTAAACAAGTCCAATTCCTTCAGCCTTGCCTCAGAGCTCATGTTTTCTAGACCTTTAATTATGTTTGTTGCTCTTTTCTGGATCTTCTCCAGTTTCTCCACATCTTTCTTGAAATGTGGTGCCCAAAACTCGACACAGTACTCCAATGAGGCCTAATCAGCGCGAGCGGAAGTAAGATTTCTTGTGTCTTGCTCACAACACTCTTGTTAATGCATCCCAGAATCATGTTTGCTTTTTTTTTTGCAACAGTGTCACACTGTTGACTCATATTTAGCTTGTGGCCTACTATGACCCCTAAATTCCTTTCTGCAGTGCTCCTTCCAAGGCAGTCGCTTCCCATTCTATATGTGTGAAACGGATTGTTCCTTCCTAAGTGGACTCCTTTGCATTTGTCCTTATTAAACTTCATCCTATTTACCTCAGACAAGTTCATGTTTTGCAAATATGACACGTTGATCCTAATTGTAAATTTTGCCCCTCACATTTATAGTTCTTGGGTTAAAGAGGTTATGACCACTTTGTTCCTCTCAAAAAATGCAAAACAAAACCAACACACTCCCCCAAAACACAGAACACATGGATAAAGACCTTGATTGGGTATGGAAGCACTTTTTGTACATCATTTTCAGTGCACCCATGTAATACTGCACATCATGCACAGCTGTATAAAACATGATAGAAATGCCTTGGAGGTATGATAAGGAAGTCCCTGTTAGTTTATTCATTATTTGGGCTTGCTTCCTTGCTGTGTGCCTGCTTGAAGATTATATTGTGGTCACTTTAAGGTGTTGTGGGCTGAGCATAATAGCCTATTAAGTAATGCTGTGAGCTTCCTATGCTTTAATACCTTGAATATCCCTTCCTACATAAAAGATTGAAGTCCAGGTAACTGTCTCTGAAATTCTTCCAGTTCCACATACAGGGCCAGTCGTGCAGGCAGAACAGCAGGGCCACATTGTGCAGATGAGACAATAGTATTCAGAAGAAGAGTTTAGATTTATTAGGAACGGGGAACATGCCTGGAAAGGAGAAGCCTATACAGGAAGGATGGGTTTCACCTAACCCAAAACAGAAATGGATTGCTGGCATGTCAAATTAAAAATGATCATAGAGGGGTTTTTAAACTAAATGTTGGTGGAAAGCCAACTGGTGCAGAGGAATGTAACATTCAGACAGGCACATCCGTTAGGGGATGATTTATTAAAGGAAGAATTCTATAACTTAGTAAAGAGTAAATGAGAATATTGATATAACAGGCATCACGGAAAGTTGGTGAAATGAGTCTAATCAATGGGACACAGCAGCAGCGGGGTCCGTAATACACAGGAGTGACAGAGTACATCATGCTGGTGGGGAGTGGCACTATGAAAGAAAGCATACACTCAGCCATACAGGTTGAATCTCTCTCAGCTGGAACTCTCTGGTCTGGCAACATGTTCCTGGACCAGGAGTCCAATGGGAGGAGGGCTGGAGTCTGGGAACCCACTTGTGCTTGCCGGGGGGGATGGCCAGGGCTCCAATGGCTGGGAATTGAGCCGGGCTGGTAGCAGGGGAGCAAGTCTTGACCTCCCATGGTCCAGCATACTCCCTTTTGGGAATGCTCAGCTCCTAAGGGTGCTGGACCAGGGAGGTCCAACCTGTAGTAAAAAACAGGAACGAATCAATGTGTACAATAAAACCTCTATGGATATAAATGTTATGCTTGAGTAATAAGAGTATAGTGGTAAGAATATAAAATCAATCACTTGATCGGGATTGTAGTGATGATTGCAAAATGCTAAGGGAGGCCAAAGAGGCTAGAACACCAGAAAACACAATAATAATGGGGGATTTCTAGTTCAATATATCCATAATTTGACTGGGTAGATGACACCTCGAGACAGAATGCAGACATAAAACTTCTAGGTGCCATTAATGATTGATTCTGGAACCCACAAAGGGAGAGGCACTTCTTGATTTAGTCCAAGTGGAGCATAGCGTATGGTTCAAAAGGGGAACTCAGCGGAACTGCTTGGTTATAGCAATCATAATGTAATTGAATTTAACATCCTTGCAGAGGGGAATATAGCAAAGAAACCCACCACAGTAGCCTATAGCTTTATAAAGGGGAGTTGGTTAAATGGAAAGTGAAAGAAACAGCTACAAAAGTGAAATACCTGCAGGCTTCATAGAAATATTGTTATTGTAGGGTTTTTTAAGGCTCAAACTAAATATACAGTGGTGCTGGAACTATTTTTGGTGTGGCAGTGCTGAGCTGCACCCCCTTTAGACCTGTTGAAATTTGGTTGCCAACTGTCCTGGATCACACAAACCAACTGCATTGGATGGATTGGGCTCCATTTGCAGCAGTCTGGGAGAGTTGGCTCACTGCCCCAGGCTGGGACAATAGCTGGGGGGCAGCTGCAGAGCACTGGGCCAGCAGTGGGAACCTTGGGACTGATGGGGCCGGCGGGCTGCCGAGCCTGTGGTGGGACCAGTGGGCCTGCAGGTGATGGGACTCCAAGGGCCAATGGGACACTAGGGGGCTGGCAAAGCCCATGGCAGCAGGACCCCAAGGTGCCAGCGAAGTGCATGGGGCCAGAAGGACCCAGGGGGAGGAGGAAGGGGGGAAGAGAGGTTACCCGGAGGCAGGGACTCAGGGCTAGAGGCTGGTCCCTAGGCGTAGGAAAGTCAAGTGCAAAATCTGGGGGAGCAGCAGCACTCCTCACACCTGTAATTCCCTTGCCTATGTAAATATATGCCCCAAATAATAATAATGAAGAGTAAAAGGACCAAAAGAATGCCGCCATCATGGCCGAACAACAGAGTAAAAGAGGCAGTTAGTGTCAGACATCCTTTATGAACTGAAATCAAATCCTACATTCCTGGTCTGGCACCCTTGGGACCTGAGTGGTCCCAGACTATGGAGTTTTCCGGACCAGGGGAGGTCAATGTTCCCCTGCTAGCTGCCCTACTCCCTGGCTCCTCTCCCTGGGACTCCCAAGGCTGGGGCTCCCACCTTGTGGTCCTCTCACTGCCGCCAGAGTTCCCTGGGTTCCCTTGCTGGTGCTGCCCGGCTGCCACCAGCCCCACTCGGATGCTGCCGCTGAGGGTTCCCCAGGGCTCCCCAGCCAACGCTCCCCTGCCGCTGCCTGGCCACGCAGATGCCAGGGGTTCCCTGACTGGGGCTGCCTGGCCCCATTGCCACTGGGGATTCCCCGGTCCTGCCTGGATCTGCTGATGCAGGATAGGAGTGTTCCCTGGTGGGGTGCATGGCCACCCCAGTCTGCTGCTGCCAGGGGTTTCCCAGGGTTTCCCGGCTGGGGCTACCTGGCTGCTGCTGCCAGGGCCAGTCCTGCTCCTGCCGGAAGTTACCCCAGAGTTCCCTGGGCTGAGGTTCCCTGGCTGCCGCCTCGCTGGCTAATGCTGGGGATTCCCTGGCTGGGGCTGGAGCTCCCCCTTCGTGCCTGGCCCTTCTGACACTGAGGTTCCCCAGCTGGGAACAAGGCTTTCCAGCCACTGCTGACCCAGCCAGGGGTCCGCAGCCCTGCCTTCTCCACTGGCTCCCACTCCTTGCCTCCAGGGCTCTTTGGTCCAGCAACATCTGTGGCTCTGCCAGACCACTGATGTTGCTGGACCAGAGAGTCCTGGATTTGGCAGGTTCAACCTGTACTGAGAAAAACAGAATGGATCATATACTCTAGCAAGTAAAGTGCAAAACCATGATTAGAAGGCCAAGACATAGAAGAGCAATAAGCAAAAGAAACAAACTAATAGCAAATTTTGTTAAAGGCCCCAGGAACCGGCAGTCTGATAAACAATCAGTGGGGCTATTGGATGATGAGGATGCTAAAGAGAAAATAAGGCCATTGCAGTCAAACTAAATGAATTCTTTGCATTAGTTTTCACTGCAGTGGATGTGAGGGCCAGAGATCCCATTCCCAAGGCATTTTTTAGATGACAAATCTGAGCAACTGTCCCATCTTGAGGTGTCAATAAAGGAGGTTTTGGAACAAACTGATAAATTAAACAGTCACCAGACCAGATGGTATTCCCTCAGCTTCTGAAGAAACTCAAATATGAAATTGCCGAACCACTAACTGTGGTATGTAACCTATTGCTGAAATCTGACTTTGTACCATGACTGACAGATGCTGGGTAATGTAATGCCAATTTTTGTAAAAGGGATCCAGAGATGATACTTTCATTTACAGGTCAGTAAGTATAATTTCAGTACCAGGCATGTTGGTTGAAACAATAGGAAAGAACAGAATTCTAAGACATACAGAGGAACATATGCTTACTCTTCCCCCAACAGGGAAAATCTCATTAATCTATGAGAATTCTTTGAGGGGGTCAACAAACATAGCGAAGGGTAATCCAGTGGATATAGTGTACTTGAACTTTCAGAAAGCCCTTGAAAGGATCTCTCACCAAAGGCTCAATGGGCCAGTAATTGATTAAAAGATAGGAAACAAAGGGGAGAAATAAACTTAGTTTCTACAGTGGAAGGAGAAGTTATATTAAGGCTGCATTGGTGGACACATTTTCTAATTTAATTCCCTTGTGTGATGGTGAAGGGATTTTTTCCCCTCTCTCTAATGGCATCTGTTCTATTATAGCCCTTTATAAATATCAAGGAGCTTTTTCTTGTTGCCATGGCCCTTGTGGAAATACTGTACAGCTAGAGGGAATATTTTCTTGTTTCCTTTGAGCAGTTCAAAGTGAATGTTGAAATAGCTTCATTAGAGAATTGTTAGCTGGAACAAAATTGTGTGCTACTTCTGTGCCCGTGTTTCACAACAGTCAACTGGCTATATCCTTACTCTCTTTTTTAGTTTAGTGGGAGAAGCTGGCAGCCACTCTGTCAAACCCAGATTTCTTTATTCCTTTCACATATTCCTCCTCTGCATTTTCCCTATGCTGTTATAGGCTGAGAGCAAATAACTTGGCAATTCATTTGTTCACAGGTCCTATTGAAATGTCAGTCATGGCTCTGGAATATTTAGATTGGTGTGCGTTAAAGTACTTTATTAGTCAGAAGTGTCAGATTAGAGCAGAGAGGCCAACAACTTCTGTGCCCACCCCCAGTAAAAATGTGACGGGGAGTTCCAGCTCCATGTTCCTCGAAGGGGTGGAGCCTCAGGCAGAAAGGGGGCAGGACCAGAGCAGCCAGCCCTTGGCACTGATTGGACTGCACCTCAGCTCTCAGAGTCATGTGGCACTCCAGTGGTGTGTGGCACTCCAGTGGTGATTTAAAGGGTCTGGGTCTCTGGGAGCAATTTCCCTCTTAACCCACCCCTCATCAGTAGGCTTGAGTCAGAGTATCAAATCCATAATGGCTATATGAAAACACCTAAGACAGTGCACAGAAGAGACTTTTATCAATTGATGCAGCCAGTTTGTGGAAGCTCAAAAGAGACACACTGAAACCTGTAACATTTATCCTTTCCCTGTGTATCCTCTCACCGAACAGTACATTGTTTATAACTTTCAGCTCTGCTAATACCTATGATCTTCTCTCTCTGTGGTGGTTTGAAGGTGTATGATACATTTCTCAACCAGTAGAGGGCTGGCAGGGTTTCCAAAGTATTAAGTATTAGGAGTAGTAATTTTGTTGCCAAACCATTTTACTGATGATGTTCCGCAAAAGTAGTATTTGCTTCTTTTTCCTGTACTTCCACAGCTACTGTTCTAAGCACACATGCTTTTTAACCCCCAAATCTTTCAGATATGTGACCTCCCTCATTTCTTCATGTCCTGCCTGTTCTTGTGAACAGCTTGTGGTATCTGAATTGCTTGGTCAGTGATCTCCACATCTATTGCTAATACCTTTTAATTTTTCTTCCTTGTCATCTTCTGCTTGTTTTGACCAAAGATGTGCTATTTTCTTCTAACTTATTTCAATTAAATGTCTCAAAGGCCTAGTGGTGATTTATTTTTGGAGAGGAGGGAGAGAGGCAGAATGTTGCCAAGCACCATTCAATCTTTTCTTTTTTTCATTCACTCAGTTCTCATTTATCTCTTCTATCTGAAATCTTCAATCTTTTTTTCTCGAACTCGCATCTTTCCCCATTTTCTGCATGTAGAAATCAGCATATCACAATATTGCTGGCATTTCCTCTAGGCTTGGCTATTGTAACCTATCCCCATGCCCTTCCGAAATGGTCTGTAAAGTGCCAAAATCACATCAGCAACTAATTCCCATTCATTACAATGAGTTAAATGCCTAACCTGCATAGAAGCTTTCATGAATCCCACTAGACTGTTGCCAGCATCCTTAGATTCCTAAATACCCTTGTAAATCTGGCTCCAAGTAAGACTATGAGACTAGTGAATCCTCAATGCAAGTAGTGTATGAACAGGAGGTTCTTTTTTTCAATATTATATTAATAGTGCACATGGGTACCAGCAGGAAATCTATCAAACAGCCCACTGCTGTGAAAGAAAAGAAAATGCAAAGGCTAATAATTATTTTTAAAAAGACCAAAAATATATTTCCTTTTGACTCCCTTTTTCTAGGTCATCTGGTCTGTGCCAGTCTTCTTGACAGTCTATATCAGTCCCGACTCTTTTAGCTAGTTAATTTAAACAGTGCCAGTTTACTGAGCGGGCCATCTGTGTAAATCTCTCATGTGGCTCTACCTTAGTGATGTTGCCAGTGGCAAAAATCTATTCTGTGGACAGTTAGCACAAATCCCAGATTATTATAACATGGTTGGTTTGCCAGCACCAGTTTAAATTAGGCCTAGAAACTTCAATAAGACTAGAAGCTCTTTCTCTCATCTCAACCATTCCTTACATCACTTCAGAGGAAACACCTGTGGACAAGCCATGGATCTTGTTTGATGAAAGGCAAATCCTGTAATTACAAAAAACAGGATGCAGGCAGAAGGAGAGAAGACTGCCTGACAAAAAGTTCATTGGAAGTGACGCACGCAGCCAAAGACAGAATGGGCTGATGGGGTCTTTCCATGCTTTGAAAGGAGAGTAGATTACTGCATACTGCAGGACATCTAATACATGACAGTAGACTTCACATACACATTTAGGATATATTTCCACTATATGAGCTGTTAGTCCCCTGCTCATGTACATGTATTTGAATTAGCTTAGTTAGAGCAAGCACGAGTATAGATAGCATAAGTAGTGACAGCAAGTCATGGCTTACCTGCCTCAACTAAACCATGTCAGCAGTGCCACGGTCCATGCTGCTATGGCCATGCTACTGCTTATACTCTTTCTAGCTCAATAATACTTAGCTCGGGTATATGCACAAGAAAGAGGACTCCCCTGAGAGCTAGTTATGTATGTCTACACTGAAAACACTGCTTTGCCAACAGTCCTCTGTAGTGTTGACATTAACTACACAATGGAAGGGTACTTCTGTTGCTGTAGTAAATCCACCTTTTTTGAGAGGCCATAACTAGGTCAATGAAATAACCTAACATGTCAACAATGGGGCTTAGATCAGTTTAATTACATTGAATGGAGTGTGACATTTTTCACTGGCATGAGTGATGTAGTAAAGCTGACCTAACTTCGTAGTGTAGACCAGCCCCAAGTTTAGGCATTTGGTTGTGCAACTACGTACAGTAGAAAGAAACAGGCTGCATTCACACAGCAGTGGATAGCAACATGTATCTGGGAAAGGCTCTGGGAGAGGGATGCAGCTTCCACAGTCTCATTGCAGTGAGAGCCTCGCTTACTTCAGTGCCTTCAAATTCCTCAATTAGTTCCCGGCTCTCCTGTAGTTCTGCTGAGGGAAGTTAGCATTGTAAGATTTGAAAAGATGAGCGATAATGAGAATATGAGTTCTTCAGATCTCTTGTTACTTTCTCTTTCTGCACTGCTTTTGATCTACAGCACGGAACAAAATAGTGAATAATGTGGCATAGTTTGTTTCCTTTCAGGAGTGAAGGATTTAGCAAAAATAAATCTCTAATCCTCCTCATCAAAACCTGTGTTAGCCCTTATCCTATACCAGTGGCAAACTCTCTAATCCATGTAGTTGCAGGCTGCTCCCTGTTTTTAAAGTGTAATTTTTTGTGTAATTTTAAACTGTGATGATGATTCAGTGTTCATAGTACAAGGGTACTATTTTAACTGTATAGTAAGACACAGTGTTTCTCTCTTCTAAAGCCATCTTTCTATTTATTTTAAATGAAAGATGCACTTTGAATCAGAGCGTGGGAGGGGGGAAGAAGGGCATTCCATGTTATATTTCAACATCTGATTTAAGAGTTTGTTTGAGGATTAAGTGGCACAGGCCTTAGGTAGGGGAATAGAGCAGGGTGCAAAATAAATTTTCAAATCTCCACACTGAATCATTAGGGCTTTTCCTAATACCCAGAGATTTGTTTTGAATGAATGGCTATCAGATTAACCAAGGAGTATAAAGCTAAACTTTAAAAAGATGCAGGTCAGGATGAAAAGATTGTTTTATTTTCTCCTTTGTGTCATGCTTACAGCTTGCTAGGTTTTAAAGCCCATTCTACTTTAAAAAAAAAACAACAAACACACACAAGTAATCCTGAACAAGAACATGGGGAGGCCAGAGAAAAACATTTTTTACTTTAAATAAAAGACAACATTCATTTGCTCAGCTGTCATCCTATTATGTAAATGCCTGTTGCTAAAACAATTGCCCACTGGTTAGTATTTGGAACTACATTAGGCTAGATTTTGCCTAGAACACAGTCCACAGCAATGGTAAAGTGTTGCTGTGGTGATGTTGCTGGGTCCCGATGGGGTGAGGGACAAAAGAGGCCTGGTGATTTAAAAGGGCCAGGTGGGCTCCCAAATGCTGTCCCTGCTACCATGGTAGTGGCTGGAGCCCTGGGCTCTTTACATCACTGCTGGAATCCTGTGCAGCACTTCTGGAGGTGGGGGAGTGGGGGAGTGGGGAAAGGATGCGGGAAAGGGTTTTTGACGGAGGCTGGAGCTGTCCCCTATGGGAAGACTTTTAAATTTCTTTCACCGCTGCACCTCCACCAATCAATCTTCTAGCCCCTGTTTTTGCTGTATCACTTCAGTCCTCAGAGAACCCCTTTGGCCCCATGATTTAACTTCTTCTCCAGCCTTGCCATGTGTCTGTGCTCTGTGGGGTGCTCTGATTGCTTCAGCCATCTGATTTCACAAAGGAGCTCAATTGCTTTTTTTATGTGCATCCTGAATGAAAGGTAGCTGTTACGTCCACCAGCTTCAATGCAGTTTCCCAGTGCCTTGGTAGCTCATAACTTCAGCCCTACCTGAGGGGAACATAATACCCGAAGAAGAAGCAAAATTCCCTTCTCTTCAGAATATCAAAAGTGATATTTTCCACCACTCCTTCTGTTCCTTTGGTGGGTAGGGGCGGCGGGGAAGGGGAGGAGAACATCATAAACATGGTGCTATTGCCACTAGGAACTGGCATAGTTTTCTGTCATAGAATAGCACTACAGGAACAGAGAAAGCCTCATGAGAAAAATAGGGCCTTAAAATTTCCCTCTGTCCCTGGAGGGGGTGTATGAATACATAGTTATTTTCTTTGCATCGCTTCAGATGCGGGGGAGTGAGTGGTAGGGGGCAGAGAAGAACTCACATTAGTGCTAGTGATTCATATGTTACTCCCCATGAGGGTCTGAGTGCTATTTCTTTAAAACTATTAGGACGCCATGCAGAAAACAGGTCCGGGAGGTTTCTAGGCAGAAGTTCCTCAGTGCAGCAGCAAAAGAACAGTGTTACAGCTCATACTGCCTTCATGTAATAAAGTATGCTGTACAGTGACTGCTTCTGTGGTTCTTTGGTTTAGTCACACAACACCCTTCATTGTAAGCAAAACTTAGGGAAGGTGTGGATCACCCTCTGATGTTTAAACAACCATTGAAATCTATGGTCTTAATTCCTCTTTTTCTTATGCCTGTGAGAATCAGGAATATTTGTATTGAAGTCACTGTAATGACACCTGTTTGAAACCAGTGCAAGTGAGAAGTGAAACCTTAGAAAGAGATGACATGCGTCAACTAATGATCTGCCTGATAGAAGTCATTGAGAGAAGGATCCAATATAGAATAGAGATTAATAAAACATAATGGAGATATTTAAATATGAGTATTTGAATGAAGAGGAAAGCATCCTAATATTAGGCAACTTAGGAGGAAATGAAGGGAAGTGGATAGAGGAACTTCAGTGACAATGAATTATTGTGATTTTTTTTTTTCCTGGGCATTTTCACCCATCTCTGATAGACTCTTCAGCTGGATAATCTCACATCTTAGTTACTTTTAAATATACACAACGCTCTATTGTTGAAACTGATGCACAGAAAACCTAGTGGTAGCTGGGACTATTTGGATCTCCCTCCAGAGATGTAGATCTTCATTTCTTCGCAAACCAAGAAGGAAGATGTTGATAAAGTAAAGATCGAATTTTTGAAAAGCTATGCTAAGCACAGGTGAGCAAGCACTGAAAATATACCGATGCAGCACTAATCCCAGTTTTATCCGAACAGCAGCTTTGGCTGTGCAACTAACTGAAGGCATAGGTCTGCACTTCAGAGACAGACCTGGCAATCTGCTGCAAAGCTGGCAGGCCACTTAGTTCTCATTCCTCTTGCTCTTAATTTTTTTCTGTCATGCGGAAGCAGTTCAACATCAGATTTTGACACACGCAAGCTATTGTCCCAGAGGATTCATTGAGCAGGCTGTCTTGCAGCTGCAGCATTTTCCACCAGTTAAATTGACAGTTGCCTACTGTGTGGAGTTGCTAGGAGAAGGTGAATAGTCATGATTACAGCATATTCCCTTAATAACAACCTGTAGAGCTCTCTCATTTCTCTTTGGAAGGGATTTATACATGTCTTAGAGTCCTGGCTTAATGTTTGTTCAGTTATGTTGTTAAGAGGCTGGTAGATATTTATTCATTAAAGACCAATTCAGGATCATCTAAAAAGACACAGCTCTGGCATTTAAACAAGCATTCGTTTTTTACAGTGGTGCAGTTAATACTGGCTTCCACCATCTGCTTTCCTAGTGCAACCTGCTTCTCCGACCTGCACAGCAAACAAACAAACAAAAATTTTTTTCAGGACTGCTAAAGTCATTCACATTTATCCTGCATGACAATGAATTTGAATACATTTTAAGGAAGCTTTTGTGCTTCTGTGCATATCTATACACCAAATGAAATGCCTGGGTAAAGAGCTTGAGCAGTCAGTCGGAGTAGTATAGTAGCTGGCTCACATGTATGGAGTAGATTTGTGAGGTCAGAAGAGCTGTTTATACTGCTGTATGCTTAGGGGGAGAAAGGGAGTGAATTTGCCTATCAAAGTGAATAGCGATTCAGCCAGAAGCTTTCCTTAGCTTTGTAATTCTGAAATGTTTTGATAGATGAGAGCTGCTGCTGTATAACGTGTGGATCTTCTGACGTTTGTAGTGGACTAAGGAATGCTTTTACTTGCTGCTGAGCCTGACTATAACTGTATTGCTGTAGGACAATTACCATGGGGTCTAGAGCCACTGAAACAACCCGGGAACTGGAAAGCACCTCTTTAAAGTACCAAATAGGAGGACACGCTGAAAAAATGTGGCAACGGCTCAAAGGAATGTGAGTAGATCCTCTCCTTGTTTTTGTACTATTTCCTGGGACGGATTTGTTTCTTTTTAATGTGACTAATCAATACAGAGAGAATTATTTTATAAGCAGTAACTAGTATTTAATATCAGAATGACTTGCCTTTGAAAATATATAGTAGATATTAGATTCAGTCACGTTAAGAAATACATGGACAATAAAATAACTGTTGCCCAAATCCAAATGCATGTAACCTCTCGTACCAGACAACTCACTGCACTGTGACATTATTTTTCATGTACTATCTTTAGAATCAGCATTTCTAGAGCTATATCATAATTGTTAGAAATGGTTCCCTTTGGAGCTGGTACTTGTTCCCCTGGAAATGGTGGTCCATTTAGGTAAGTGTATAATTTCAGTACCTTAGACAGCTAGCTGTAATTTGCACTGCTTGGTTGTGCAGCTGGAGCAGCTTATGTTTAGAGGGTCTTTGGTATTCATAGGGATGCTGTGTGATCCCTGTCTTGCATAGCTTTCTTTTTTAAACACTCACTGGCTCATACAATCACTAACGTAACATCTATAAGATACAAGCAATTTAAATGCTGGAGACTAAATGCATTAGCCAGTGTGTTCCTAAAGCCACAAAACTTTAATAGTGCATTTAGAATGACTATTTCTGTAAAGCTAACGTTACACTCAGATATATATGTTACTTAAATAACAGTTTCTCTCTCCAGGGCTTTGGAAGCAAGGGGCCAGCAATAGCCTTTGGACGGAGAAATCTGAAAGGCTATGCAACAGATGCTATCTAGTGTGTAAATAGCAGAAGAACATTATTGATTTTAATTTAAAACCTATGGAACATTACAGCATTTAGAGGCTTAGTTGCACTAGAGTCGGAACAGGAAGGTATAAATTAACAGGTTTCCTATGCCAGCCTGGTTTTCCTGTGTCTGCTATGGGGAATCATTCTGAGTGGGGGGAGGCATTTTTTTTTTTACCACCTGCTTTTGTTTCTTCAGTGGAAGACAGCTTGAAGTTGTGGTCAGGGTGCTTTAGGAAATCAATTGGCAAAGATACTTGGGTACATACACTGAATTCTTTGGCCACTTTGTCTAACTCTGCATACTTTTGTGAAAAGGCTGGGCCCTGTGAACTCCAGTGAATGCACCAGTTGCAGAGGTGTATCAGCCATGTTTCATGCTGCAACCTCACCTGATGGAGTTTTTATCACTGGAGACCTCCTCCAAGTTTTATAGAGACTTCCATTGGTGTAGACTCTAAGTTGGCTTAGTATTTGTAAGGTTCTCTGCAATTACAGCCTCCTAGATTAAAACTTTTTTTCAACCGTCTCCAGTTAGTAAATTGGGTCCATTTTATTATAACTACTAATTAATAAAGAATATCCTCACCCCGTGCCACATATCCAGGAAATAGGGTTAATTCCTTTGAGAGTATGTAAATCAATGTATGGAGTTCAAATCTGCAAATCACAATATGCCCATATTGTAAATAGCAGCTACTCCGTGAACATTGTTCCTATTATAGGACTTGTAAAGCCAAACCATCTATTTTTTTCTTTTTGAAAATAAAACTTTTGATAGAACCAGCCAAACACTTTTCTCAGCCTTTCCTGTGATTTCATTGTCAGATAAGGACCTTACAAAGAATATTGAATGAAGCGAGTCAACAATGTTAATTGTTTCAGGGAGGATCTTTAAAAACAATATTTATGCAAAGCAGGTAATGGTGAGAAACAAGGCTGATCTCAATGCATACACAGTGGTATTAAAACCAAAGTGTGTGCATTTTCCAGGTAGAGGGTGGTTGAGGCAGGACTGCAAAATGTATCATGGCTATGAAGAGGAATCCATGGCTCTTAAGAGGAATTGATAAATTATTTACTAATCAGCTAAGGGAGTTGATTTCTCAACGGGGAAATACAAGATGGTATCTGTTAAGGGAAATGAATATAACTCCAAAAATCAAATCCTACCCTCGGTTATTCAGGCATGGTTCTCATTGAGTGCGATGGGAGCTATTCTTGTGAGTCCAGAACAGAACTGTACCACTGGCAATGACTATCCACTTTCATCAGTTTAAAACTATTGTGTGACCTGACCAGGAAAAATAAGGAAACTTTATAACCATTTATCTAGAATGAGATACATTCCATTAAATCTATACTTACGAGAGATTTTTTTTCCATTTTAAATCATGAACTTGTTCTTTTGATTTCTGAAGGTTAAAATAAAATGTTGCCATGTCTGTTGTTAAGGAAGACTTTTTATGTGGACAGTTTTGTAACCCAGTGTTTCTGAAAGTGTTCCACAGAATCACTTTCAGAAACACATTAACTGGCCATCCTGGTTTGTTTATTTACTGGTGCCAAGACCACGGAACCTCGTGGCTCTCATTGACTCTGTTACATCCTTTGCAGCCAAGGGGAGCTGCGGGAAGTGGTGGCCCGGCTCAGAAAACAAACACAACCCTATTAAGGTACCATTGATTGATGCTTAATTGTATTACTTTGTATCCAATAAGGTAACCATTTGACCTTAATTTAAGGAATCTTTTTTTCTTTTGATGTCAATGCTCATGTGGAATCTGTGAATCTTTTTTTTTTACTAGTAATGAAGCAAAAAATCCCAGACTTGTACAAATGTAAGTTTTGTACTGTATATTTTTTGTCACAAATACAATGTTAAATGGGAGAACGTCCGTTACATAAGCTTATCCTATATTTTTCAAACATTAGTCATTTATTTCCTTAAATATATAAATGTATTGGTTCCGCTACATACCAGCTCACTCAAGTTATACATTATATCTTCTTGTCTTTCATGGGCTGGATCCTATCATTTCAATAGAGAAACCATGCAAATGTCTAGGGTAGAAACAGAGAACTTTATTGGACCAGATTCTTGGCTGAGGTAGATTGGTGTAACTCCACTGAAATCAAACTGTCCAAAAGAGTTGAAGTCTCTGATTAATATGAATGAGCTCTGTAGCTATTTGGTAGATTGCAATAATCTAGGTTGCCACTGTATTTTTCTATAGGGGACATTGTGTGAGGAAATCTAATTTGTTTGCTTGCTAGATATTTTTCAATTTTTTTAGGAAGTATAATATAGAGTATCGTTTTCAGGTGTTAGATGAGTATGAGGTAATCTGTTCACCTCCCTCCCCCCTAATTAGTGCTAAAGCAGATGATGGCACAGTATTCTATAGCAATAATTCTTGCTTTACAGCTTCTCCTGAAGCAACCCATTTATATAGATCAGATAGACTTAGAGAAATGCAAATGATTAAGTACCTAAATGTTTTTGGCATCCAATTGATGTTATCAGTAAAACAGACTTTGAAATTATTTTTATGAAGGAGAGGGTGCTAGGGGGAATCAAGGCCTAACTAGCCCATGTCAGCCATGTAAACTACACCTGTGAGCATGTACGTGCTGCAGGTGGAGGCTCCTTAGCCAATTAGGAAGGCAGCCACTGACTTGTACAATTGGAAGTTGGTTAGATAGGAAGGAGGATCCCAGGATGATGAGAGCTGTCTTTGGTGGGGAATGCCTGATGTAAGCTGTTTGGGAACCTCCAGGAAGAAGTTCAGGCTTTTGTATGGGAGGAGCCCTGAGTTGGCTTTGAGGAGCCTGGGGGAACCCAGAAGAAAGACTGAGAACCAGTGGAAGAGAAACAGTTAGGGACCTCTCATGGTTATCTCAGAGAAGAAATCTGCTGGCTGCCTTGTGAGAATCCCAGCTTTTTGGAGCTGGCTGCGGCTATCGAGCTGAACCACAGAAATAGTGCTAATTCCTGTGAGTCCCTGGAGCTAAGGGCCAGGCATTTAGGGAGGAAGTTCTGGGCCTGGTGTTCAATAAGGGAGCAAGAGAGACGAACAATGTAGGCTCTGTTAGGGGAGCCCAAAGACAGGGGATACAAGAAACAGGTACTGAAAGAAAAGCCCAATAAGAGGGAACACCAGTTGCTGTTGCATTTAGACTCTCAGTGGGAAAAAGCTTGAGGAGGCCTGTGCTTTGCTAAGAGTCAGAAAGACCTGTGAGCTGAGCCTAGGAGAAATGAAAGATCTCTTGTTTACATCATCTGGAATTTTGAGTACCTCAGAGATTGAACTTTAGTGACTTGGCTGTAGGGTGATCCCAAAAATCCTGGCAAGAGGCATTCAGTCTGCAGGAGGCGCTGTAGCTCAGGATGCAGTGAAATTGTGCACTGACAAAAAGGTGTGCTCAAAAAGGTGAGTGTACTCCTTAGCAGAGGCCTGATTCAGAATTACCAAAAATGCATGTATAACGATAGACTGTACTATAATATTCAAACTAGGCTTTAAGAATGGACTGAGACCCCTGCTCCTGTTTCGACTTTCATCTAGCCCCACCTACTGGTAACATTAGCTCAGGTAGGAAGAAGAGACTATAAAGCTGACTGCTCTATTTCAATTGCTTCTGTTGTTGCCATTCAGTGACGATCACCCACTGTCTAGATCTGAGTCCAGGATTTAGCATCTAACGACACCTTTAGGAGTTTTGGCCTGTAAACCAAATTATATAGTGTGTAAATGAAGTGGTTTGTCATCTACACTGCCGTGTGGTTATTGTGGTTGCCATTACAATTTTCATTCTTCCTGAACATAACCCTGTGCAGAATACTCACTGGTACTCTATTGCATAAGGGTCTGAGTACACCACCGGGAAGCCAGAAAATTCTGAGGTTCAATCTGCACCTGGATACTGACTTGCTCTAAGTATACAGCCTGTGGTGGCTAGCCTCCCAACTGGGCCAACAGACTTGGGTGAGCGATGCCTGTAGTAATGCTCTAAAAATAGGTGTGTAGACAGTGCTTTAAAATTGTGGCTTCTGCTCTGAAGTTGACTCAATTCCCTAGGCATCGGAGTCCAAGCTACAACTTGAAAGCTCTGTCTACACAGCTGTTTACCAAGGGTCACACTCTAAAACCTGACTCTGTTTCCACAGACTATGTAGACATACCCTCTTTGGTCTTAGGAAAGGTGCTATAAATGATTGTTTCCACCTTTGTGAAACAGAGAGACTAATACTCGACTTTTAAAGTCTTAGCGTAAACCAGTCAGCTGTGATAAAATTCCTGTAAACACTGTACAACTTCCAGGAATATTTATTGCATTAGCTGATATGAAAGAAAAGGCAACCCTGACTTTACCTGGACTGTAAATATCAGCAAGATCAGAATAACCCAGGGGCAGAATAGTTAGTGGTAAAAGAAAGTAGCTGGGTGTTCCTGTTTGGAATCTAGACTAAAAAATGCTTAAGGGGACATTTATATTTCCAGTCTTTAAAGGGATTTTTTAAAAAAAGCCTATTGATAAGAGTTCTTTGTCTTAGTATTCTTACGAGAGTTTGAGACGCATACAATTCTACATCCTGGTTGCTCAAAAAAATGAAACAGGCAGACCTAGCAAAGCAATGGCATAACGAGTACCTGGACCGGCAAATCACAGCAAGTTGGTCTAATTCCAGTTCTTTCAACTTTGCCAATATATCTGTAAATATTTCTTACTGGAGACCAGAAAAATAAACATCAGACTTCTGCTTCTGAAGTAATTTTCTGATAGGACCAATGGCTCTATATAAATGTCCTCTCAAAACACAAATGTCTCAACAAATGACCATCACACCCTGCCAGTAAGTGATATAAATAAAGGAACCAAAGACTAAAATGGGCTTTAGCTCTGGTCTTATGTATAGAGCTGATTATACTCATTGTATTGAAGTGTTCATAAACATAATAGGCAGCAATTGGCTGGACTCTTCCCAGTAGCTTGTTAGTGCTATCCCTTAAAAGAGAGCAGTAGCAGCACTGGTTGAATATTATCCATCACGTACATTTTGTAGCAAATTTGTTTGGTTGTTGAATGATTGTTTTCAGCAGTGGACGTTTTCTTATTTCTAGTGAGACCTGTTGAGACAAGATAGAGTTTCAGGTGAAGCTTAGTAGTGACCATGCATGTTGTCTTTAGTGCAATGATCTTTAACGATCTCAAGGACAATATTCTCCCATATAAAATGCCTGCTCTATTTTCTGCTGTTTGACATTGACTGCAGTTTCTTTGACCCAACCTATTTACAGTTTTGATGCCCCCAGGAAAACATGTAACCTCTATAAATATTATTTTAACCTTTAATTAGTATGAATGTACCTGATATATAGTGTGTTTGGAGGCAGCTACGTTTGAATAGTTTGTTGCTGGAGTGATTTATGCCAGAAGACACTAAGAAACAAACTGCAATGCAGTATTTATTTACTTTTTGTTCTTTGTTCATACACAGTATTGAAATACTTCATGGTGTGTGAGAATTCAAAGGAGGTGAAGCCATTATGCCTCTCGCTATTTCTTTCTGCAGAGCTAATTGAGGAATCAATACCAAATGCAACTTTTCCAGCACTATTGTGTATTGTTTCAAGTCTTTGTTTTGAATGGTTTGTTTCCTTTGTGATATGTTCTGTCCCCTCTCTGATATTTTAAAATTGTTTTTATGAAAAAAAGATTGATGACTGAATGACTCTTCTTCCTTCCTATTGTCCATATATGTGAATTGGCTGAATTTCCTAACCCAGAATATTCTCAGCTGAGATTGTTCAGAGGCAGCCACCCAGATCTCTGTCATTGATCTCAGATGGATTTGTTCCCCCTGTTTTGAGAGTTTTGAATTCTTACATTTGTTAGCAGCATCAGTTCAGGTCTTTGTGCACAAATGACAATAAGTGCCACCCCTCAGAACTCCATTAGACCTGTGTGGAAAGAGACATTCCTTTTCCATTGGTAACTCTGAAATTTCAGACAAGAAAATCATTCTGACATGAGATGAAAAATCCAAATTTTTAAATTTCCAAAAGAAATATTTATTGAAAAAATTAAAAAGACACATTATTTTGACATTTAATATGTTTTTTAGGCTCCACAGCGTGTCTAGGGTCCCAGTAGCCTGCTGGGAAGGGAGGGCATGGAGCTTGGGACTTAGGGCTTCCTGACCACTGTGGGTTGGGAGCTCTGTTCAGGGCAATCCATCTTCTGAGCTCCCCCAAAGTCAGGTAGTCTTGTAGCCCTACTCTGGGGCTAGGGATGCTTCAGAGGGGAGTTATTTTCCTACAGAAAAATTGCCCATGCAACCTGAGTTTTCTGTTACCTTTTGTCAGTCTCAGCAAATAGGCCAAGGGCTGAATGCTTCTCTTTCTCTAAAAGGTGCTTCATCTTTTGTTGAGGCATTCCTGCTCCCTGGTACAATGGGAGGCCAGTCTCCAGGGCTGTCGAGCTGACCCATGTCTTAACTCAGTAATGGTTAACACTCGGAGAGATGGCAGTTGAGGAGACAAAGGGCTTGATCCTACACACTGTGACCTTTATCCCTGACTCCATTGTCAGTGAGAGCAGGACCTCTCTCTCTGCTAAGCTTGATTCCAAACACTGCCAAATGCCCCCCCCCCCCAGTTCTGCAAATATGCACCTCTGTTCTGACTTACTAGCATCCCCCTTTTTATTTCACTCCTAAGCCTCTTTAGCAGACACTATTCATTTGTGTATTTTGAGCAAATATGGACTAGAATGAGCCGATTAACCTCATGTACCTAAGATACAATATAGTGATTATTTTAGGGGGGGCTGTGCCCTAAGAACAAGTATTCTTTTTTCTACAGAGTCCCTGATTTGAATACAAGAACAGTTAGGAGGCAGGCCTTGGACATACGCTCTGGAGCAAGAGCAGTTACATGTGCTGCTTTAGACTGTCCCCTATCATATTGTTTGTGTTGCACTGAAATGTGTTGAAATAAGATTATTTAACTGCTGTCTCTGAGACCTTCATAGAAATAAGCTGGTCCTTTTATGAGCTCATCTCAGGAGGTAAAACTGTAAATAAAGTATATGTCAGGAAATAAATGGGAAATGTAACTTGGAGGAGGCTACGGTGCAACAAAGCAAGAGGAGTACATTGGGTTGCTCTTAATCAAAATGAATAATTGTTACCTTCAAAAGCTGCTTTCTGACTTAAGGGCATTTAAAACTGTTTGGAATGTTTCATACTTAACCTTTTGTGCAACTTAAGTACCTACTTTATGGGTAGATCAATTGTACTGTTCATGAGGAACAGTATGCCTTTGAATTCCATGTCCTTTCTATTGAATTCTAAACAGATTGATTTTAATATTAATTGCTCTTTCTAAAAATACCCTTTTGAAAAAAATCAGTTGGTTACATGCCACAATAAGCCTATTTTATAAAATGAGCATTTAAACGGATCAGTGATAGGTGCTATTGATTCCCCATCCTAAATTAAAAATTACTAAATAGTATTAGTTAAAAACAATTTGTTTTGAATCATTGTGCAGTTAATATGAACTGCACATTGAGAAGTGACTCTGTGTTCATTTGAACTCTGGAACTTGTCTGTTGTTGGCACTGTAGACAAATGGAAGGGCTAATACTGCATGAAAGGGTTAATATTTTTGGGCTGCATATGCTTCTCAACTTAATAATTAGCTTCCTGGCTTTGTAACACCCGTGAGCATTTCATACAATTAATTTGTTGTTGGGTGAGTAATGTCAGACAATTTTTAGCATAATAGATAGCAAAAGATTGATGATAAACTTAAAAACAGTTAATCAGAAATTAAATGTTTATAATGCCAAACAGAGCAGGACCAATAACACTGGGTTTGTACACCAACCTCCTCTCTTTCTGCCAATACACATACTTTCCTTGTCTACTAATATGTTACTTCTAGCTTTCATTATATCCTTTGGTATGGGTAGGGTAGGGCCCTACCAAATTTGTAGTCCATTTTGGTCAATTTCATAGTCGTGGGATTTTAAAAATTCTTAAATGTCATGATAGTTCGGGTCGGTCCTACTTTGGGTAGGGAGCTGGACTCAATGACTTCTTGAGGTCTCTTCCAACCCTATGATTCTATGATTTCAGCTATTTAAATATGAAATTTCATAATGTTGTAATTGTAGGGGTCTTGACCCTCCCCTTCCCCCCAAAAAAAAGAGTTGTAGGAGAGGGAAGGGAGTTGCACAATGATTCCTTTAATTGTTTTCCATTCATGTGCAAAATACATTTGATATGCACCAAAGCATGTGTGGATGTCTACCACCAATAGAAACACTTGCTGTGGGTGCTCTACTAATCAGCGGGACAGCACCTGAATCTCTCTGGGGTGGCACACAGCTTGCAGGGAACACTGGATTTGTGATACTACTACCCTTACTTCTGTGCTGCTGCTGGCTTTAGTGCTGCCTTCAGAGCTAGATGGTAGCCGGGAGGCCAGCTCTGAAGGCAGAGCCACTGTGAGCAGCCATGTAGAAGGAAGGATGGCATGTATGATATTGCCACCCTTACTTCTGCAATGCTACTAGTGGGGCACTGCCGTCAGAACAGCAGCCACTCTTTGGCTGCCCAGCTCTGAAGGCAGTGCAGAAGTAAGGGTGACAACACTATGACCCTCCATAATCCTGTGACTCACTTACAACTCCCTTTTGTGTCAGGACCCACAATTTGAGAAACATGAAATTTGTATTGTATAGATAAAAGCACAAACAAGGCCAGATTTCATAGTCTGACACATTTTTCATTACCATGAATTTGAAAGCCAGTGGGCATGAATGGGGACCCCTCTATCTAGTACCGTGTATGAATTTTCATCCTTATTGTTACTACTTGGACAAAATTATATAAGGTGCAAAGTGTGGGAAAGAAAACATTAGTATCTGTGTTCTAATATTCTGCTAAAGAAGATCTTCATTTCTGAAAGCCAAGGAATTACAAGTTCCATTCTCTGTTGTTGTTGTTTATCATGCTGGAGTATTGTATTGCTTGTATGTGTCCTCTTTAGGACAGTATACAATCAATGTTACATGAGTGTAGGAACCACAATCCATACCACAGTGGTGGGCAACCTGTGGCCCACATGCAGTTCATTGGTTTCTAAGAGTGGCCCATGTGCAGGGTTGCCAGATTCCACTGGCCTCTCTCGGCAGCATTTTTGTTTCTACTGTTATTACTTAAGTGACACACGTGTGAAGTGAGGCATGTGCTGTTTGCACACAACATAGACCGTGAGAGCCATGCACCTCTTCTGCATCCAATCAAAGTGCTGCTACGATTCAATTGGCATACCCTGCAAACTCTAGGTATGCAAGTGCAGTTATCAAAACTACTCTATTCTGCAAGACGGGTCTTAGTTTCAACAGTCTTACAGCCTAGGTTGTCCATCGATGCCCTAGCACATGTTGGAGTAGAAGTGTTGAAGAAGCCCTTTGACAGCTTCAGTCTCTGTTGGTGCGTATTTGACATGCTTTAGTTGATAAACATTGCTTCCAAAGATTAAATCAACACATACGAGTTGGATGACTGGCTAATGACTGCATGCCACTTCCTAGAAATCTCTGCAGAAGCTTTCTGGCATGGAATGATAATTCAGAATGTCTTTATCAGTGCCACAAGAGCACCTCCCCTTTTCCTGTGTTAAGATGAAGATTCAAGAAGTTGCAGAGTTCTTAAATTATGTTGGGACCCATTGTTGCTTATGGAACTTGAAGCTTTATGCATTTTATTTTTTTTTAACCAAAAGCAGAACTGTATTCTCAAGATTTGGAGGTTTTCTTTACCATAGAAAATTGAAAATCAAAAAGAAAAGAAATGTCTGCAATCTGAGACCCAGCTTCAGTGAAGGAAACCTGGAAGGAAAAAGTGAAGTTTTAAAGGCTTGGCATAATATGATAATCCCCCTTAATGAGATGCAACTTTCCATCATCACATGTAGCATCTTCATTGCTGAAATAGACTGGAAAAATACAGCATAAAGGCTTATAACAATAGTGTAACGCCCACAAGTGACAACAGATGTGATCTTTCATAATGAAACATGTTTCCATTATTTGATGATGTTCAGCATGAAGAGGATCCTCTTGGCACAATAGTGTAATTTTTCTACATTATGCAGGATATATTAACTCCATCTTCAGTGGGTACCTATACCCTGCTGAACCTGGCAGACTACCATGTTACATGAGTGTAGGAACCACTGGCATGCTGCCAGTTTTATAAGTGGGCACGAGTACAGAAACAGCCACATGATGCATCACTTTTGAGTATTAGTAGATGAATCCCTCAAGATGCTGCCTGTGTAGAGCAATTATGTGTATCACCAAAAATGCTTCATGGCCTGGCTGTGTGTTCTGCTCAGTGATTTTGCCAACTGCATTAATTTAATCTATTCAGTTACCCCATTTGCATGCACTCTAATATCTTTAGAGAACTGTCTTATGATGCTGTATATAGAAGCTGATGACGTCAAACTTCATGAGAGTGCACTTGAGAGATTGGATGGATTACCACAGTCCTGTATTCTATTTATTGCTTCAGTGAACCATCACCTTTGGATGACACCTTTGCCAACATGACAAAAAGCTGTTTTAAATGAGTGAAACTAAACTATAATCGAGTAAAGGTCTAAAGGCATCACTATGGTTGTCTAGTTTTGCATAATATAGGCTATCGAGCCACAATTAATAATGTCTACATCAAGTTCATAATTGAAAAGCACTGATGTGGATTTGGTCTCACACACAACCAGTGTAATTGAAGGTTGCATCAGTGTAAAAATGAGATTAGAACCAGAATTTACAAGTTTACTGTATAATAATATTTTATGAATGCGCCAGAATTTGGTTTGATTTTATTTGTTAGTGGCTGTTATGATCATTTGGCCACATGGATTACATTTTAATTTTCCAGTTTCTGATGTTGTTGATTCCATTCTTACTGATCATTTGGCTGCTCAGCTGATAGAAGAAGAGTGCAAGTGATTTCTTAGCAACTATCTGTTTTCAAAGAAGGGAAATAATTTCACCTTTCTGAGTTTCATTTGGCTGCAGGTAGAAATAACATGGGAGCACTAATTGGCCTCAGTAAGAATTTTCTGTGCACATGTGTGATTTGGGATTATTGCCATTCCATGGATTTGAATTTTAGGCTCTATACTTGCCAGTAGATTAGTTGATAGGGACCCAGGCCCACATGGGAGTAATGTTTGCACTGTTTGCCATTCATTTATTTTGAGTAATAATAATTTATATTGACATCATATTATATAATAGGCGGGTTTCCACTTTTTAGAAACCATGTGGATGTAAAAAAGACAATGTACTATGGTCAGTGGAAAATGTGCCAGGTAGTTCTGAAGCCCTGAAGTGGTGTAACTATACTGTTAGGATGTTTATAGATATGCAGGGCTGAAGGAACCTTAAAGTTTTCAGGTCCAGCTCAGTCTGCCAAGGTACGACCAATGGTTGGATGTTATTCGGAATACATGGGCATCTGGTATAATAGGCGGGGGAAGGCACAACCTTCCCAAACTGCCAGCCTGGCCCCTGCCCACACTCCACCCTCAGAACGCTTAGTGTAGGCAGAGTGTTGTTGCCCCCAGCGCTTGCCCTACCTGCGCCTCTGGCTGGGAAGGCTGGGGATGCATTCCCTCCTCCCTCTCTGTGCATCCAGGGCTGGGGATGCAGTAGCCACCCTCCTCCCCTCCCTGTGGTGGTGGCAGGGCACATGTGATGCACTGCCCTGTCTCCCCATGGTGGGCGGAGCAAGGAGACCGCTTGGGTCCCATGGGGCAGGATCTCAGCAGAAGGCGTGGGGCTAGGAGTGGAGCTGGGGGCTTGCCTCCCCCCACTCTACCTTCACCAACAGCCCATGTAGGAACACATTCGATTTTTTCTCCTGTCCACCAAATGCAGTTGAAATAATGACTCATATTCAAAGATCACTGTCTTTACATTTGCTCAGTGCCATGCCAGCTTAATTCAGAACTGTCTTATCAGAAGTTTTTTCCCCATATAAATGGAACAAGACATTCTGGTACCACTCCCAGATTATGAGTCAGAAGCAGAAAGCAGCAGCTCATACTGTTTTTCTCTTCTGTTTCTTTCATAAAAGCATTTACTTCATGGAAAGATTATGAACAATGGGAGAGAGGGTCTTAATTTAATCTGAAAAGAATTAAATCACACATTCAATGTTTGGGGAAAACATCCCTTAAAGGTAAGACATCACAAAAATGTAGTGTAATGAGTCTGTCTTCCTCATCCTCCTTTTTTTCCTGTAATAAGCATGTTGCATCTGCTGTTTGTTTAGTCACTTCAGCATGTGGAAATGTGTTCCTGGTACAATTACAAGCACCTTTGACTGACAGAGCAGTAAACTGCTCTGCTGAAGCCAACCATACTGATCCCAGTCACCAATCTTCACTATGCATTCATGAGCATAAGGACTGGGGAATGTCTTGACTGTCTTTCTTTGGTAGCTAACGTACTTCTCACTTAGATTTGTATTAACATACTGTGTTGTCACTGCCCGATTTTTTCCCACAAAGCTCTTAATATTCCAGTCATATTACTAAGTATTCCAGGCAATGGAGCTTGCTCTTGCTCAGACAGGATATTCATTAAAAATGCTGGCAGTGGTAGCTGTCCTGCTTTTACAAAGCTGCAAATAAGATCATTTCTACACTGTGTTGCAGGGTACTAGGCTGACTTTGTGCTGCAATCCTACTTTGATGTAACTTTGGCCATCATCATGTTCTTTTTAGTCTGGCCTCCTGCTCTAGAGTAATTCACTATGGCAACATTGCTGTGCTATCTGTGATTGTAGCAGAGCAAGCTGCTTCTGAAACATTTAAATAGCTCTTTCTGTTCAAGTAGCGTGAACACTGCAGTGTTTCTGCCACTAATATCAATTGTCCAGAGAAAGCAAGAGAGCACATGCACAAGTGTCTGGCCAGGAACAAGTACTTAATTTTCAGAATTTGCATTGATTTACATCAGAGGTTCTCAACTTTTTTTCTTTCTAAGCTTCTGCCCCTGCTTCGCGCCCAACATGCTGTAAAAACTCCACAGCCCACTTGTGCCACAACAGCTGGCCTTCTGCATATAAAAGCCAAGGCCGGCATTAGGGGGTAGTAAGCAGGCCAATTGCCTTTGGTCGCCACAAAGCTCCATTGCTCAGATTTCAGCTTCAGCCCTGGATGGTGGAGCTTCAACTTTCTACCCTGGGCCACAGTGAGTATAATGCTGGCTCTGGTTGCCCTTCCCAGTCCTCCCCCAGTCCACCCTGGATGACTGGTTGGAAAACATTGGTTCCCATGGCTTTTGTAGTGATATTGTATAGGCAAAGCTGTTTCTCTAAACAGTTGATCTCTCGAAATATGAATGGCCTAGTTTTTGCTGGTTTACAGCAATTCCTGGATGTTATGATAGGTACGTCTATGCAATAGGAAAAAATAGGACTTATAGGAATTTGGAACACTATGAATTTAATTTATAGAAATAAGGCTAATCTTTGAGATGTGAAACACATGCTAAAATGAAAATAGTGGCATTTGTTTTAAACAAATTTAGATCAGCTAATTGGGAAAGAAAGCATCAGGTTGACTGAATTGATTTGTCATTAGAAGTTGGTACCAGTAGACATATGTCCAGTGATTCTTAGTGTAGAAAAAGATTGTGAAGATTTAGGGAACTAGAAATGTCAGAGTTAACCTCAGTAGTCATTTTTTCAAAAGCTAATTTCTAGCTTCTTTCGCTGAATTGAACCTGGAACATTTAAATTAGTTACTTAAGTGTTCGGTCTCGTAGATGTTGTCTTCCAGATACTACTGATTTAGTTTTCTCCCAACACATCTACCTAGTCAGTCATGCCTACACATTTTTCAGTTTTTACAAAGGACTACAGAAGCATCCAGGACATCTGGTGTTGCTTGCATGTACTGCAGGCAAATCAAGCTGCAGGTCAGCAACACACTGTGCAGCTGAGCTGGCTGACCACAGAGAAGGAGTAACTCTCCAACACGAGATGCAATGTGGTCCTAGTGGTCTAAGCACAAAGTTGACAGAATGGGATTCATGTGTTCAAATTCTCACTCTTATTTTGACCTAGGGGCCAATCATTTAATCTCTGTGGGCCTCAGCTTCTCATCTGGTAAAATAGAAATGATAATGTTCACCTTCTACATTTCAGAAGACTGTCGTGTTAATACTTCAAAATGCTGGTAAAGTGCCATTATGCACAGATTTGCATACATTTCTCTTGGAATAGTTTTCTAAGCATCTGGCAATTGCAAATGAAGCCAAGTATAAGCACCTGGACTCAGAGGTCTTGATCCTATTTCCATTGTATTCAGTGGGAATCTTTCTGCTGACTAATATAGGCATTGGATTCAGCCTCAAGTGAAAACTGGATGGAATATTGGATCTGCTCAACAGTGCATCATGTTTCTATCTAGCAGCTGATATGAAGATGATATAGAACTACTTTTGCTACTGGTGATGTAGCACCTGTTATTTCGGAGCACTTTAAATCACTATAATTGACTGGATATTCAAATGTGTGCAGGATATTGGATGTGTACAATACAGGTTGTATTACAATATGATACGAGTAACTAGCAATAGTGACTTCAGGCACTGGGCCTCTTGACTATTGAGATTTATTCAGAAAAACACATAGTAGAAAAATAAACAAGAAAAGATTGATCTTTGCCACAAAGAGGTTATAATCTAGACTTCATATAAAAAAATGAACCTCCCAAAACATTTAGGAAGTGAGTGGGGTGTAGTAGTACAGGGGTTATAACGTGACCCTATGGTTATCCAGTAACATGTCCATATTGTGATGACTTCAAATGGCTTTGTAGTGACAGTACCTCCAAAAACCTAGTTTGACAGGAAACTTAAGAAGATCTTGGTAGGAGCAGTTGTTAATAATTTGCTGGATTGCTTCTGATCTGCATAATAATAGAATCATTATTCCATTTATTAGTCGGCACCAAACGCAGGGGGAAAAAAGATAAGATTAAACTATGCTAAATGTCTTTATCTCAATAAGCTTTGTAAATCTTGATACTTAACAGGAATCTATGCAACTGAAATTTAAGCCTTAAAATCCTATCTTCTGTAAAATGGTTTGAAAAATCTCTGTATACACGAAAAAAGAATCTCTAGCATGGACTGAGCATAATTGAGCTACAATATGCAATTGATGTTAATGCTTATGTAGGGTTTTAACCTTGATGCTGTGCTGAACAGATGTGGAGGAGCTCACTTGAAGCACTTATTACAGTCTCCTCACTTGTTCTGTCTATTAAAATCCAATCAACTAGACATACTTTCAAAACGTAATAGCAATGGCTTTAAGTAGATCCAAATTAGAAGGAAAAAAAAGAACAAGTGAGAGTAAAAGGGTTCCTTGGGCTCAAGCTGTGTAAACTCTGCAGGGGCAGGATTCAGCCTTTTGTTCTGTTTTGTAGAGCGCCCATCACAAAGGGGCAATGGTTCTTGACTGGGGCTTCTAGGGCTACAGTATCAACAATGTTTCATAATAATCATCATCCAGTTTCATTTCATTTTGAATTTAGAGTCCCATGATCTCCACTTGCTAAAGCTTCCAAAGGACAAGACTTTGCAGGGTCAAATTCTGCCCTCAGTTGCCATCCATGTAGCCTAACAGGGGAAGATTTTCTCAGGATCCTCAAGGTGTAGAACAGCTGTAGAATAAAAGTGGGACACTACATGCTGGTAGGTTCCTTCCACCTGACTTCCTATGGATGCTCTGCTGCCTACTGGCCAGACAGAGGGAAATGGGAGCAGATTTAGCTCTTTGCCCATCATGATTATTAATTTGAACCTTTCCCCCTGTTGCTCCATTTTAGCTGAAACCGCCCCCCATAACTATATGCTACAGGAACTGCAATATTAGGATGCTATAGATCTGATCGATGTCCTGTTTTAGCATCAGATGGACATTTTCATCATCAGTGAGGCCAAATCGGCTGAGGCCCATTAGGATTTTTTTGCTCACAACATCAGGGACCCACAGGTTAAATAGGAATAGGACTTACAAATGTAACATTCGAGAGACAAGGTGGGTGGCTATTGGATCAGTTTCTGCTGATAAAAGAGCCAAAGCTTTCAGGCTTACACAGAGCTCTCCTTCAGGTCTGGGAAATATACTCAGAGTGTCATAGCGAAATAGAAGGTAGAACATAAGGTTTAGCATAACTAGCTAATGCATATTTCAAGGGACCATGGAAGGTGAAGTGGGCCATTAACATATCTCCAGTGAGGGGCATAAATGGGAGGGAGAGGGTTAGTGAGTTACAGATTTGTGGTAGTAAGGCATAAATCCAGTGTGTCTGTTCACTTTATGATTTTTTTTAATGTCTAGCAAAGTTATGAATGTAAGTTCCCAGGCTCCTCTTTTGAAAAGTGTTGTGTAGGTTTTCTTTGAGGACAAAGACTGAGAGATCAGTAGAAGTGTGAGGGCTTTTTGTTCCAACTTGTATTTAGCTGTGACACTGAATACATTGTCCAGAACTGAGGAAGACGTTGGTCTAATAAGATTACCTCACCCAACTTGTCTCTCTCAAATCCTGGGACCAACTTGGCTACAGGAGCACTGCATACACATTTCATATTAGAAATGTAAATGTTTTGTTTGTTGCAACCTGTGTCCACTATGGACAGGGCTGCTGATTTGGGAAGGAGGAGAAAAGGGGACAGCTGCCCTGGGGCCAGGTGATTTAAAAGGGCCTGGGACTCTCAGCCATCGACACCAGTACCTCATCAGCTAGAGCCCTGGGCCCTTTATATTGCCACAGGAGCCCTGAGTGGTGCATGCCCTGCAACCCTGGTGTTGCTGAAGAGCTGGCTGGAAGAGGCTAAGCCTTCAGCCCCACCCTTCTGCCTGAGGCCCTGCCCCTTCCAAGGGGCCCAGTGCCAGCTCCCTTCAGGGCCCGGCAAAGACTTTTTGTCAGCCCTGAGTATGTGTAAAAGGCCAGCAGGTTCTTCAATCAGAAATCAAATGCATGAGATTCACTAGTGGTCTTTGAGCCTACAAGTGAAGGAGAGATCTAAAACTGTCAGACTGAAACCCCCTGTGAAGGAAACTGCAGGTACCAAAAAGAGAAGCCCCGTAATCCACAAAGGACCCATGTAACAGCCTAGTGGGTGGAGATGGGGAAAATTGTACCCCTTCCTTGATATTAAGTATAATAAAGATGTGGTCAGCCTCTTATATCTGTCACCCAGGCTTGCCCTTGTTCATTTTGGCGTCAAGATTGCAAAAGTCTAACAAAGGCAAAATTTCCTACTTTTCTGAAGTGTCCATCATTGAGGTGTCTAAACACTCTTACCACACTGCCTGTGACTGGACTACAGATACTGTTCATGAAGGAAATAACACCTTTCAAGAGCCCACACTTTAATACCATCCATTTGGCAGGATTTGGGCAAGTGTGAAATTCTAACCAAAAGAAAGCTGGAAACGGAGAAGACTGAACTGGCTTAGTGCATTGGTGCAGCACAGGGAGCCTTTTTAGAAAAAAAATATATAAACAGAGCAGGAAACGGTAAATGAAATATGTTGGGGAACAGGAGTTATCCATTATTTATGATCAGTGTCCAGGTGGATGAAGTTCCATAGTTCAAACTACCTGGTATGATACCATAAAGGTCTTCCTTCAAGCTTCTGGGCAGATGTAGTGTGCTTGGTGACAAATTACTATGCTGCTAGGTTAAGAGGAGGGATTATTTCTTGAAAATGAGTGGGACTACAGGCCGATCATAGGAAGAGTGAGATTGGAGGAGTATTAATCGTCCCCTTGGGAAATTCTGTGGGTGGCTGTTGGAGGCAGATGAAAAATAATTTTGCTGCAATCAACATTTTCTCTAGAGAAGATAGTAGGAGTGATGAGAGTATTGATGAACTTTTGAGTCACAGGTTTTAGAAGGCATCTTCAGAAGCTATGTTTCAAAGTATTTGGGAAATGGTTCTCCTACGTCAGCAAGAGGGAATGAGTCTAAATTAGTTTAGGGAGGAAGAATGAAGAGGTGTAGAAACAGGAGAGGGAAGAAAAGTTAGTTTAACGTTTAGGGAAAATGAAGTTTCAAAAAGTATAATTTGATTGTAGTCTAACAATAGGTTTGGATGCAAGCGAGCCAGTTTGGCAGTACAAGGTGAGCTGACAGAAGTCTCAGCTAATAGCAGGTAAGACCAGGAGTCAGTAATAGGATCAGCTGCTTGTGACACTTTTTTCTAGTGAATGGTTAACCGCCAACTATTGTAAATCAGGCTTTTGCTCTGCTCTACAGCTTCAGAAACTCACTAGAGCCAGGCAGCTGCCACAACCTTCATTGGAGCAAATTTAACTCCAGAGCATTTAATGGGAGTTCTTATAATTTCTACAGTGAGATAGTCATGAAATGAAAGTTATATGGTGCTGGTTTTAGATGTCCTGGGGAGTTGTTATTGTGGCAGGAGATACTTTGTCAGCCAGGCACTGATTCAACTGAAACAAATTGTGAACACCACTTCAGTTGATAGGGCTCCAGTGACTGAGACATTCTTATATTGCTGAATGAAAGAGGAACTTTGATGGTGTCATCATCCAAATAGCATCCAGAACTGAATAACGATAGGAAACTTGTAATTTACAATAATAAAGCTTAAAGGAATGTAATAAAACAATTACAGGCTAAGACATCTTAATAGTAATGTAAATAGACTGCATTAGAGGCACAAGTGACTTCTGACAGTGAATAAAATTAGTGTGTATTTTGTGAAATAAAGATTGGATCCCCATTTGCATCTGTACTTTGTCTTTTAATCAAACTAATCTTGCTTCCGCTAAAATTGGATTCATATTCTTATCCTACCACTGTGCCCGCAGTGGAAGCAGGCATCCTGCTTATTGCACCAAGGCAGATGGTATTGGCTTTCATACTGACTAACAATGGTGTTTATGGTGCATGCTAGTATTTTGGGGACAAACTGACTCTCCTCAACCACCACCTGAATGCTGGCTTTAGGGAGGTGAGGAGGAGCACTGTGATGTTGTGTGACCAATCAAGTCTCCTCTTCAAAGGGGAAGAAATTGAAAGGACATTATAATGGGCACAGTCTCTCAAACAGACATTCATAAACAGTGCAGGAAAATTCTGAATAGGAAAGAGATGCTCTGAGCACACAGCTTGGCAGTGGTTCAGAAGAACTTTCTTACAGCTCTAATGAGTACACTACCTGCACAAAGAGATACACATTACACTGCCGCCCCCCGTGGGAGTGCCTGGCAGAGTTGTGGCTGAGGGAACATTGAGGAGTTGGAAAGATTATGCATATACTCTATCTGTATCAGTAAGCTCTTCTAGCTTTTGGCAAGGGCATAATTACTCCTTCCCACCTGGTTAGGGAGGCTAATGTCACTGTTGGTACCAACTTTGCACGGTGTTTGTGATCTGGGATCTGGGACAGGGATTGTCACTAGCCTTGCAATGTGTTAAGCAAGTGCTTTTTTGTCTTTTTGCCTCCTTATATTTTGCCCAGTTAGCAGGTCCTGCCCAGGCACCCTGCAAGGAGCTGCATGTAAATTACTGTTGAAGCGTTGAGACAGTTGCAGCTTGTTAAACTCCAGGGAATAGGTCCCTGGTCAAGGAAACAAAGGCTTAAATAAGTCAGGGGTTCTCAAACTGGGGGTTGTTACTTCTTAGGAGGGCTGTGAGGTTATTACATGGGATTGTAAGCTGTCGCCTCCATCCTCAAACCCTACTTCTCTTGAGGGGAGGAGAGGGGGGTGTCACACTCAGTGACTTGCTGTGTGAAAGGGGTCACCAGCACAAAAGTCTGAGAACCTCTGGTCAAAATCCTGCAGAAAGAAACCCTGGCAGCAAACAGATGTTGGAGGAAGGCCCAAATTGGAGCTCATGTTCTATTGTTTGGGGATAATGTACTTTTACCTTTTTAATAAAGCCGGGCCTCAGAAGGAGAGCCATTTTGTGCGGGAGCTAGGTGGGAGCTCAGTAAGCTTGCACACCCACCTTTTGCGGACCTGTGTGGATGTGAGATCATTACAGTCTCGCTCTGAATATTAACTTCTGTGTCTCTGAACAGCAATGGTTGCATGTGATAAGCTGTCAGTATGACTCTCTTCCAGATGAACATTCAAGTAGGCGTAAATGCCATGATAAGCATGCTGTTTTCATGTATCTTCAGAAAGTTATCTCCTCTTTTGAGTCTTATATAACTACACTTTACTTTTGGCTGATGAAATGAGAGTATTTTAAGTGTTCGGTATCCAGCTGCATTCAACATATGTTCAAGATTGGAAAAGGTTTCCCTTTAGCATAGTAAGTATTTTTTTTGTCCTTGAAATTATCTACTAAACGTGAGCCTGCTACCATTTTTCTCCATTACTAGTCAAGTGAATTCAGAGGCTGTTAAGCAACCATAGAAAACTGAGGTTAAATGCACCAACAGCTATTGAACCTGTGATGCAGTGGAAGAAAAACAATTTATGAGTTCTTTCATGTTATACAAGAATAACAAAAGACAAGAATCATCCATCGGATGCTGTGGCATTGCTCACTCGGTCTACCCAGAGTACATCTCAATGGCTGAACATATCCTGATACATATACCTGTAGGACAGATAAGGCTTATAAATACATATTATTTATATTCACTTTGGTCTTTTTTCACACAAATTAAGCTGCATTGATGGCTCCTAGCAATAAACAGCAGGAAACCTGAAAATATAAACGCATAGTATAGCTGAAAATTATATCTCAAAAGTTAATATGCTTTAACATTGTACCTATGGCAACTGGGAGTTGCTTGATTAACCTAAGGTACTGCATGTGTCTTAGTTTCCAGTGCGTTAAATTGTAACTTACTGTTTTCTTTGTCAAAAATATTTTAGAAACATGCCATTGTGTGCATGTTAATTGTATAATTACTGCACTTGATATGTGGTTAATGAGCCAACCATATCATCTAAACTTTGTGTTTAGATACTTCTATAAATGGTTAGTCAACTAGATGTTGCTTTTTTCCAGTGTCTTGATGGGCTCTTTCTGTCTGTGTTTCGTTCTTGATACTAGTAATGTATGTTATGCTTTATACTTCTCTGTTTTATACCATGTTTGTTTTCTTCTTATGCTTTTTCAGCTGTGTACAGGGATGGAACAAGATATATTAGATATTTGGTGCCACAAGAAGTGCCCATGCTTAGGAATTTGAATGTTTCGTGGCTCTAGAGCAGTGTTTCTCAAAGTGGTCCACGGACCCGCTCTCAGAGAGCTGCTATGGAGCTGCTCCAGTTTGTTTACTTACTGGCTCTGCAGCCACAGAGCTTTGCGGTGTACATTGGCTGCAGTTCACTGTTTGCAGCCAAGGGGAGCTGCAGTAGGCTGAAATGCAATCAGTATTTAACAACACTATGTAACAGTTTAGGATGCAAATGGAACAATATAATATTGGTTGATATTAAGTCAGGAGCACTTAACAATAATCTGTTAAGTATTGATAAACTCAGAAAATGTTTATATTCTAATAAATCCTACAGTCCATTCATAACACTGATTAGGTAGCTAAGAAACCTGAATATATGTAGTTACCCATGTTGGGTTAAATTAAAGAAAGGCTTACTGCTAGACAGAAAATCTAGTCCGTGAAATGCAGCAAATTCACTAATGCAAGCAAGTGGGACCAAACGAAAACCCCATCAAACTAAAAACCTCTTGGACCTAAATCCTTCTTTGGATTTAATTATTTTAAACCAAAGTCTCTAAATGTGGTTTTATTGGTTCACTTACCAACAGCAACATGATTGTATGAGAATCTGTACTCAGAAGGGACAGGATGTGTCTGTCTAAGCCCTATGTGAAACTCCAACATAAATGCTGTGAATTTTTGATGGGTGCCCTTTTCTGTGTAGGCACTTTCCCCACATTGCCTTAAGACAGTAAGACTTAGGTAAATAACTCTCAGGTGGTTTAGAAAATCCCAAATAAAACCAATAGTGGAGAAGAAAGGTAGATTCCCATCATTACAAATAAAAATTAAATTATGGACTATCTCTGCAGCTGCTGGTTTAGTGCAGCTGATTTTAAGGAAGTCCACATCTGAAAGAATAAATGCCGGCCTTTGCTCTCTATATCTTCCTATAACAGTAGTGCACATGTTCCTCCTTCTTCCTTGTTTCCTGAACTCTTCGAGTTCCTGCAGTTCCTGTAGTTTATCCAGCTGAGCAGTTCACTGTACCTTTTCCAATTCTAATCTATGTTCAACAGGCATTTAACTTCTTTCTCTGAGCTGTCTTCCACTTCTTGTGAAATAATAATGAGGAGTCCAGCGGCACCTTATAAAGACTAATATTTATTTGGGCATAAACTTTTGTGGGCAAAAACCCACTATGTCCCATAGGATTTCTTGTTTTTGTGGATACAGACTAACAGGGCTACACCTCTGATTCTTGTGCAATGACACTGATACTCTTTTCTATGCCAGAGAGTTAATATAATTCTTGGCGACTTCTCTTGGTCACAACCACTGGCCTAATAAAATACACTATAAGGGGTTAGGTAATGTCCGAATAAGTTATGGATAGATTCCAGCCTGTTAAAATAAGCTCTGTGGGAGAGTATAGAATGGCTCATCACTTCCTAGCAAGCCTAATTATCAGTGCAATCATCATTCATTATCTATCTGCTCCTTGAAATGTGCTAAATATGACTGTAAATGCAGGAAAAAACACACTGGAAAACTAACGAGCACAGGTGCGCAATTAACACAGGAAACAGGCATGATTGTTTAAGTCTAAGGACTGGGAAGGAAAAAAACCCACTATTCCCCAGAAGCTGTGTACTATAAGGATTGAAAGACTGGCTAGGCGATGAGAAGTAAAGTAGTTTGCTTAGACTTTGTTGTAACTGATGTCACAAAATTTTGGTCTTTTCCAGTCCCCATCTGTAGGTTTTTTTCCCACCGCTTGGAATGGTATCTCTGGACTCTGCCAAAACAAGGATTATATTCTAGAAACCAAGCTGTAGGGTCTTTTACCTTGTTTTAGTCAATTAATTAGTAATTGACTATAACTAAATGCGAACAGGTGTACTCTTTTAACTAGATATGTCTACATCCTTTCTGTATTGTGACCCTTACAGGTGAACAATTACACAAGACAAATTCAGAGTTGGTGAAATGTAAATATATCCATTCCTCTAAAGGTAACTTACCTATATTGAAAGCTCTGCCACACACCACCACAGCACACCATTTGCAGTGGAGACTGGTAAAGGTGTGATATTCTATGCCCTTAGGGTGTGTCTAGACTATATGGCTGCGTCGACGGAACCATGTAAATTAGTTTATTCGGCATAGTCAAAGAAGCGGATATTTAAATAATCCCCACTTCATTAAAATAAACATGGCCTCCACACTGTGCTGACGATCAGTTGATCCGGCACAGCGGGGCAGTCTAGACGTGGCGCGGTTGACAAGGGAAGCCTTTGTCGACCACTCTGATATGCCGGATCAGCTGATCGTCAGCACAGAGCTGTCAGCCGATGGTCAGGGCAGTGTGTGTGTGTGTGTGTGTGTGTGTGTGTGTTACACCCGAGTCTTCAACTGCTGAGACACAAGGTCTCATTGCAGCGGGTACCCTATGGAGGCTGATCAGTGCCCTGAGGAGTTTAACGTCCGTGTCTTTAGCCGCTAGGATCGGGATCCCTTTGCGGTGGGCAGCCAACAGGCTGACAGATGCCCCAGAGTTTACAGGAAGAGCTTATTACATCTCAGATTTTGACTGCTAGGATACAGGATCCCTTCGCAGCGGGCAGCCTAGGGAAGGCTGAGAGATGCCCCATGGATCTGTCCTCTGGAAGCGACACGATCCAAATGCCCCAGCTCTCCCTATATCTGTCCCTCATGACCGGCTGGAGTTCTTTTAAATTGTGCTTGGTTCTGTTACAGCAACTGAAGGAGTCAGGTTAAAACTTAACCAGTTACAGGTTTATTAAGGAGGCTTATAAATCATATGGTTACAATGGCTATTGCTCTATTTCTTAACTGCTAGCAAATACAGATCTTAATATGGTTACAAAGGAAAAAGGAAGATAGAAAATAATGGTACCAAGTGACAGCTTAATCTTCAAAGAGTTCTATTCTATGCATGCACTAAAAACAAAGGACACATACGGGTACAATTTTTACCCCCTTCTGTGTCGCTCGGTCCCAGCGTGTCAGGCCAGGATCGGTCCCTCAGTTCCTTGGAAAGATGAAATACGAGGTAGGCTTCCCCGTGGAAACCTTGGGAGACAATACACCTAACCCGACCAGCAGGAAAAGGGTGGATTGGCACTCAAAGTGAGTGTGCTGCTGGACCCATCTTTATGGGGTCACATATTTCTCTTTCTTATCTGTGATGCCAAATGGTACTGGTCCATCTTTGTGACGCCAGTTCTTACAAGGGAGTTGTGAACTTAATTTACCCTTGCAAGAGAGATAACTAAATTGGGAGTACTGGGCATTCTTTTCTCAGTGGGAAATTCCTCTCCCAGGGACGACTGTGTGTGATCATATCAATATAGGTGCCAGCCAGGGCAGTTCTCGCAGCCTCGAGGTTAGTTTATTGGCTTGATCCTTCTCACGTATCTATGTTTTCAGCTTACCCAGTGTCAGATGAGCCAGCATATCCGTGCCTCTTGTCAAGGCTTCAAAGACTATGCAGATTTTTTTGCTCCTTCTCTGCCCTGCATTTTCCAGGCACCTCAGAGGAGCAAACAAGATGGATGTGACAGGGAGGGGCCCGTCTGGCTACAAGTGCGGCAGCCATGTTTATTTTAATGAAGCGGGGATTATTTAAATCCCCGCTTCTTTGACTATGCCGAATAAACTAATTTACATGGCTCCGTTGACGGAGCCATGTAGTCTAGACACACCCTTATTGTTCAACACTTTTACAAAACTATGATAACTCTTGCACAAGTATGCCTTGTGAGGCATCATTTAAAAACTCATAATTCACTGATCATTATTGTCCTGGTAAAATGTGTGGCAAGACTGTATATAAAGGTCTAAGATTTTACTGTATGTAATTGCTGAGACATGCTCAACATCAGAAAAACAAGCATGAAACAGTTCCTCAGAGACAAAAGGCACATTGATGTCTCAGATAAATGTCAACAAAATCAGATCATTCATTACTTGATTATGCAGCTATTCTTAGTCAGGAAAAAGGGTGCGAGCACAACATTTACAAAGTGGCACTGGAACAGCTGGGGATTCCCAAGTAAACAGACTGGCAGTTGCCTGAACCCCAGCTGGACGTGACTCTCAGAGAGGAGGAAAAGATTTAAAAATGAGGAACAGATGCCTTCAAATCACCCGTCTACTCTCATTTCTATCATAGCTCATCAGTGTTTGAAAGACAAAACAAGCTTTATTGACCTGGGAGATGAACCTGGCTGAAAATATTTTTGTTTTCAGTTCATGCAGCTTGTTAGGTTAGGTTTTAGGTTTTAGTTTACCTTTTATTACTTTGTAACCAGTTCTGACTTTTATGCCTCATTACTTATAATCACTTCAAATCTTTTTGTAATTAATAATTTGTTTTATTGTTTTATCTGAACCAGTTGTGTGTTTGAGGAACTTCACTTGGATTAGCAGGGTTTGTGAAACCATGTATGACAGGGATAACAAAAACATGATGGAATATTATTCATGACTGGGGTACAGGTATTGAAGGACATGTCCTGGTTAGGAAAAACAGAAATAAAGGCAAAGGTGTAGCATTGTATATTAAGGATAAGGTAGACTGTAAATAAATTAGAAGTGATGGAATGGATAAGACACTCTGGAAAAGAAAGTTAGTAGAGGTTCCCATGATATAGTGCTTGGCATATGCTGCAGAACTCCAGGATTTATAGAGCCCTCTGGGGTACAAAAATATGGATCTGCACCTGATCTGCATCTGTCAGGCTCAACTCATCATCAGAGCCACAGTCCAGGATCCAGATTTTACTTTCATCCTCACAGCAAACCACCTAGGGGAGGGAGGGAGCACAGATGAGCAAGAAGGGGACAAGATTGTGCAGGGAAGAGGCAGGCAGCATGAAAACAAAGGCTGGCACTAAGGGGGAGCAGTGACTCGGGATAAGGCCAATGCTCACCAGGCTGGGGAGAGGGGAGGAGGCAGGCGGGGCACGATCAGCACTTGGCTCCTCTTGAAGGGAGATTTAGGATGGAGCTTGTTGTATCCTTTCCCCGGTGGCAGTGCAGGGGCCTCCCCTGGTGTATCCTCCTGCCTCTGCTGGCAGCTGGATATCTGCTCCACTATCCATGAATATGAAGTGGATATCCATGGATATGCAGAGCTCCAAGAATCTGATCTGTATATAGATAGAGACATGTTTAATATTTTTAATGAAATAAATGCTTCTGTGAATTACATGATTATGAGAGATTTTCAGATTTCAGATATAGATTGGAGGGCAAGTGCTACTAATAATAGCAGGGGCCAATTTTTCCTGCGATTGCTGACAGATTCCTCCTCTAGATAGTTACTGAAGCAACAAGAAGTAATGCCATTTTAGATTTGATATTGGTGAGTAGTGAGGACATCATAGAAGAACTAGTTGTAGAAAACAACCTTAGTTTGAGTGTTCATGAGATAATTCAGTTTAAATTAAATCAAATAGAAGAATAAATGAATACAGATCTGCAACAAAGATCCTTGATTTCAAAAGAGCTAACTTTAAAAAATTAAGAGAATTAGGGTAGTGGACTGGAATGAAGAACTCAAGGAGAACCAAGCAAACAGAATTAAAATAAATGATAAAAGATTCTATAGCCATATAAATAAGGAAACGAGGAAAAAAGTGGGACCACTAAGCACGGAGGAGAGGGTAGAGATGAAAGATTATTTAGGCATGGCCCAACACCTGAACAAATACTTTGCTTCAATTTTTAATGAGGACAATGAAGAGGTTAGGATTCGTAGCAGGGTAACTACTGGCAATGAAGATAGAGAGATAGAAACTATTACATTTTAGGCAACAGTCAAACTCAAACAACTTAATGGAACTAAAACAGCAGAGGTCCAGATAATCTCCATGCAAGGAACTGGCTTATGAAATTGCAAGTCCAATAAGAAGGATTTTTAATGAATCTGTGAACTCTGGGATTATACCCTATGACTAGAGAATTGTCAATATAGTTCCTATTTTTAAAAGGGAGGAAAATGATCTGGAAAACTACAGGCCTGTTAGTTTGACCTCAATTATAGGCAAAGTCTTGGAACAAATTTTGAAAGATAAAGTAGTTAAGGGAATGGATGTGAATGGTAATTGGGATAACATTCACCATGGTTTTACAAAAGACAGATTGCGCCAGATCAACTTGGTCTCTTTCTTTGAGAAGATAATTGATTTTTGAAGACAAAAGGAAACAAAGTAGATCCAATATATCTGGATTTCAGTAAGGCCTTTAATATAGTTCTACATGAGAAAGTATTATAAATTGGAGAAGATGAGAACTGAAAGGTGGATAAAGAACTAGATAAAGAAGTGACTATGATGGATCATATTAAAAGGTGAGCTATTGGACTGGAGGGAGGTTACTAGTGGAGTTGGGAGGTATTGTTAATATGGAGAAGAACTGGAATAAATATCTGGATGACCTTATAAACTGAAACAATAGAAAAGGGATTTAATTTAATATTGGAAAGTGGAAAGTTAGGGTACGTCTAGACAATGGTGCTATTTTGGAAGACATCTGTTATCCCAAAATAACATTTTCTGCATCTTAACCGCACACCCGTTATTTTGTTTATACAATCAATGTATTTGCTATTCCGATGTCCTGGTAAACCTCGTTCCATGAGGATTAAGGGACTTGTCAGAATAGTGGTCTACTTAGAAATTTGGTGCTGTGTAGACAGTGCCAAATTTCAAAATAGACTAGCTCAAATAATCTATACAATTTGCTTCGTTCAATAGACTAGCTCAAATAATCTACACAAATATGCTCCTTGGAGCATACTGGTTACTCACAGCAGAACTATGTGCTGTCAATGGGATGTGGTTGGCAAAAGATTAAGGCAGTCCAAGGTAAGGTATTTTCAGTAGAGACAAGGAAGTGTTACTGCCTTTAAAAAAGGCACTGATGAGACCTCATCTGGAATACCGTGTGCAATTCTGGCCGCCTATGTTTAAGAAAGACGAATTGAAATTAGAACAGGTACAGAGAATGGCTACTAGGATGGTCTGAGGAATGGAAAACCCACTTTATGAGAAGAGTCTCAAAGAGGCTTGTTTAGCCTAACCAAAAGGAGGCTGAGGGGACATGTGGTTGCCCTCTGTAAATACATTGCAGAGATAAACACGAAGGAGGGAGAGGAGTTATTTCAGTTAAGTGCCAGTATGGACACGAGAATGAATATAAATTGGTCTTCAAGTTTAGGCTTGCAATTAGAGGAATTAAGTTATGGAAAAGCCTTCTAAGGGGACCAATGGGGTCAAAAAACCTAACTGACTTCAAGACTGAGCTTGATAATTTTATGGAGGGGACGTTGTGATGGGACTACCTGCAATGGCATGTGGCCCATTAGTGACTGCCAGTAGCAAAAATCCCCAATGATGGATGATGGGACTCTAGATGGGGAGGGCTCTGAGGGTATGTCTAAACTACATGGCTCCGTCGATGGAGCCATGTAGATTAGTGTATTCGAAAAAGGGAATTGAAGTGGTGATTTAAATAATCACCACTTCATTTTACATCAAAATGGCTGCTGCGCTGTACCAATCAGCTGTTTGGCGACACAGCATGGTAGTCTGGACACTCCGTGGTTGACAAGGGAAGCCCTTGTCGACCGCTCCGGTAAATCTCATTCCACGAGGCATAATGGGGCGGTTGACAAGGGCTTCCCTTGTCGACCGTGGAGCATCCAAACTACCGCGCTATGCTGCCAAACAGCTGATCGGCACAGCGCGGCAGCCATTTTTATGTAAATGAAGTGGCGATTATTTAAATTGCCACTTCATTTCCCTATGTCTAGAAAGCTCATCTACATGGCTCTGTCAATGGAGCCATGTAGTCTAGACACACCCTGAGTTACTAGAGAGAATGTTTTCCCAGCTATCTGCCTGGTAGGTCTTGTCCACGTGCTCCGGGTCTAACTGGCTGCCATATTGGGAGTGGGGATGGAATTTTCTCCTGGATCAGATTGACAGAGAACCTGAGAAATTTTTTTTCATCTTCTCTACAGCATGGGTCCCTTGCAGATTTAGTGTAAATGGTGGGCTCTCTATCTATAAACAGTGATTTGAGGACTTCAGTAACTCAGCCAGCAGTTAGGGGTCTATGACTGGAATGGGCGAGGTTTGTGGCCTGCAATCTGCAGGTCAGACTAGATAATCATGATGCCCCCTTCTGACCTTAAAGTCTCTGCGAGCTTCCATTGTTCTGAAGGAAAGGGCTGGCAAATATAAGACACGCTTTTTCCAGGGGGAAGTCTGGGACTGGGGATTTGCTGGTGTCACTCTGCTGTGCAATTCCAGGAGGTGCTGTCTGAAGTGCTGTTGCAATATTGTTGGGAGTAATTTCCAGGCTGGAGGCTGTGTGTGAGCACGCTGGAAATGTATGCTCTCACACTGTAAGAGGGGAGAACTCAGGGGAAACAGCTGTTTATTGGTCCAGATTGTGTGTGGGAGGGAGTGATGAACATATGGCGGACACGTGAGCAGCGGTTTGGCCCTTCTTGGGATTGAGGGGGCAGACCAGTGGCCTAGCCCCATTAACACCTTCCATCTAACTTTTCTATGCTGCTGCTTTGGTTTATTTTTGGATAAAACAAAACAGCATTCCAATACAGCCTGGAGCTTTGGAATGAATATTATATTGTCTCTAATAGCTAGATGATTCTGAGCTTAGGAAAAGCTTTTTTTGGACTTGCAATAGTTTTACACAGGAAAATTAAATAAGTGGATATTCTGCACATTTGCTTTTCACGTTGGACTCCTGAGTGTTTGTCCTTTGTAAACTTCAAAAATGGCATGAAATGATAAAGAAAATAGCCTTTCTAAAATGCATTAATTATGCATTAGAGTAAATATATGAGTGGGAAGACTTCTGAATAGTTGCTGTGTGCCTACATAATTTTGCAGAATGAAAGAATAGTCATGTCCTTGACTATTACTCGTGGCAACCTGTGAGAGGCTGGCTTTTGAAATTACAGTGTTATTTCCCTTCTCATGCTCCATGCTGTAGGGCAAAGAGTCTTTTATTTTCCTGCATAGGCGGCTGAAACAAAAAAGGTGTTTTTATGGTATCAATTTATATTATAATGCTGCTTATCTTGAAAGGTTGCACCATGCTAACTGGAGAGGGCAACCTGTTTTGTCCATTTTCTAACGTTTGAACATTTTGATTCTAAATCACATTTACTGGTCTCACATTGCTACTTAAACAAGTATATGGGAAAGAAGCAGAGAGGGGGAGAGAGAAGAGCCCATTGCAATAATAGGAAGATATGTGAGTTGAGCCCCACCAAAATAATGGCTGCGACATCACAGACCATGAAATCTGGTCTCTCCTGTGAAATCTGGTGTTTTGTTGGGGGTTTTATCCTACATGATACAGATTTCTCAGGGGACGGGGAGACAAGTGTTTCTCAAACTAGGGTCCTTATCCAAAAGGAGGTTGTGGAGTGATCATAGAATTATTGTAGGGGAATCACAATATCGCCACCCTTAATTCTGCACTGCTGCTTTCAGAGCTGGTCATCTGGAAACTGGAGGCTGCTGCCTGAAGGCAGCAGTACAGAAGTAAGGGCGGCAATACCATACCATTCCATCCTTACTTCTGTGCTGCCACAGCTGATGCTCAGCCAGACGGTCACCGCTTTCTGGCCACCCAGCTCTGAAGGCAGCACTGTAATCAACAGCAGCACAAAAGTTGCAATATTGCAACCCTCCTATAATAACCTTGTGATTTTCTCCCATCCCCCGAAAACTCCCTTTTTTGGTCAGGAGGCTAACAGTTACATCCTGAAATCTTAGATTTAAATATCCAAAATCATGAAATGCACTATTTTAAAAATACCGTGACTGTGAAATTGACCAAAATGGACTATGATTTTGGTAGGGCCCTAAACGTGAGTAAAGAGTGGGCAGAGCATTTTAAAAAAATGCAGACATACAGTTCCAAATCTATCATGTACCCGAAAATCAGCTCTAAGGTGAAATCTTGGTTGTCAGAACACAATGGCAAAACTCCCATTGACTTCATTGATTTCCCCCGGGGTAAGTAGACTCAACTTCATGGAAATTGGAGTTACACCAGGCCTGGATTTGTTCTGAGTTTTAGGAAAACATTTTCATGTACTTTAAGAACTCAAGTTTGGAAACTGTGGCTTTGATTAGTCCAATTCTCAATGGTCAGAAAAATAAACTTTCAGATCAAAATATTATATCCCTCCCAAGCTTATGAACTGTAATGGATTATGTTTTCACTAAACTGATGCAAATCTGCTCACCAACGGCATGTTTGGGTGTTGAGTTGTTCATTTAGAACACAATTTCAAGTCCACTGAAATAAAAATGTTCACTCCGGTTGGCATGGGATCAAGTCCTTAGAACCAGATTTCCCTAAAGTTTGCTGTAACTTTATCTTAGCATGAATCTGAGAAGTTAGCATGCATCTTTACCCTCCAGTATTCTGTGTAACATAGAATGCAAAACAAGCAGAATATTATTTGGTTTGTGATGACTGGACACTTGCATTACAAGCAGTTACCAACATGTGATGTTACCCTATCCACTACCTCAGCCATTCGCAAAGCACTTTTCTATTTGAAAATCTTATTGTTTATAAGGGCATGAAACATTCTGAAACTATAGTTCAGTAAGCTAGTATGGTTAAATACAGTGCCCTCCTACTAGAGCAAGATCTTTTAGTTTCTCTTGCTGGTCTGTATATGCATTACAGACTCTGAATAAACAGCTGGGATATCACAGATGGGGGTTTGCCAGCATACTGGCAGAACTAAAACTTTACTTTGCCTACATAGCTCACATAATATTCATCAAGCGGTATTATGCAGACTCAAAATCTGTCAATGACATGAGCAATAGAGTGATAGGAACCACCCGCATCTTTCGTGATGTTCTAGGATCAAAGTACCAGTAGGATGTTGCTGCAACATGCCAAAAGGTGTGGGTTTTGGAGCAGAGCCAAAACCTTGAGGATAAAGTAATGTCCTTCTAGTGCCTCTTGTCCTTTGAAATGCAGTTCTCAATGTTTTTGTTGAAGGACACTGACATATTTATTAAAGTGGCCATTGAAAAATGATAAGACATGCAGACGATAAAATCAATATGAGGCAAGTGAGACTGATAGCTAGGCAGAAGGGAAAAGAAGAGTACTCTGAGAATTTCACTGCAGAAGCAAAAGGCAAGCTCATACTTAAAGGGCAGCAGTCATCTGTTACCCAAAAGCGACACTGAAAGGAAAGGGGAATTAGTATTTTGAAACAAAAGATGCAGTGAAAAATAAGACTATCCGACTCTTCTAAAGCACTTTTAATCAGTAGATCTCCAAACACCTTATGAAGGAGTTCAGTATCACTATCTCCATTTTAAGAGATGTGGAAACTCAGAGACAGAGGTGAAGTGACTTGCCCAAGATTACACAACAGGCTAGTCTCCCATGTCTCAGTTCAGTGTGATGTCCAGTTGACACTATTTCCAGTTTGAGGAGAGAAAAGTCCGGATAGCTAGTCCTGTTAGCTTCCTGGAAAAGCGGCTTGTATTTGGTAGCAAAAGTGGAAGAATTGTCTAACTTCCACCACTGGTGCAGCTCAGGGACCCAAGTTTGTGTGTAGTATTAATAATAAAAGGTGGAATCGTTGTGAAGCTAAAATACAAGCACTTTCACATTCAGGTGAAAGGTATGTGTGTGTGTTACATTCAGGATGTCATCACTGTTCTTGCTTGACCAGTCTTTCCAGCTTGTGAGGCGGATGGTTTCCAAACACAGTTTCTCTAATGGTGGTGAAAATGACTGTCCCATCTACACCAGCAACCAAATTGTATTTAATGCTGGTTTAGCTAGAACTGAAGAGTGACTCACTGCTGCTGATTGCTGGTAATAATATGTATATAGCTTTTCATCTTCTAATCTCAAAGACCTTTACCGAGGAAGTTCAGTATCATTTTCCCCATTTTTGAGGGGGAGGGGAATTAAGGCACAGGGGAGATGTGACTAGCCCAACGTCACCCAGTAGGTCACTCATGGTACAGTTTTATTGGTCTAGACAGACTTTTAGATGTGAAGATTTTTCTTTTTTTTTCCTGCCAAACTGCTTGAAATGAGAGGACAGGGTAACTATGTTTGTGAGGATACCGCACGTCAAGAGTTCTGAGGGCAGTGATACATCCTGCTCCATGGTTACGGAAAACCGTTGAATAATTCTGGGTCACTAGTGGTGCAACATTCCCGTGATATGATTGGCGGAGGCTATTCCATTTCAGTATACTTGACACACAGTCATTCTCTCTTAGGGCTATGTGAAGAACCAGACTAAACACACATTTTCCCTATGAGAGCTAGAACATCTCTAGGTGTGATATTAGTTCCTTCCCCATTTTTAGCAAATAAAGCATTTTTTAGAAAGAAAATTAGAGTTTCTAAAGACTACGATGCCTGTTGTTTTTAAATTCCTGCCTTATTAGCATAAGTAAAGTGATTTTCACTAGAATGTTTCATATTCCTAATTTTCTGATTTTCATAATGCATCTTTATTATATTTCTGTTGCGCTTACCCCTTTCTCCATGGCTACCCTTTTTTAACATGGTATTTTTTAGGGGAAGAAAAAACAGCCATAGTCAAGACGAGTACCTCTTCTACCTCTTTTACTTCTCCTTAAGTGATACATTTATGTAGAATGCTGCACAGAATCATACAGTTTCAGTGGTACATACAGTCTCATTCTTTAAAACACTTCCGGGGGTGGTAAAAGACTAATATGTGAGTTCACATAACTAATCTGGTCTTTAATTATCCATTTCTCCACTGCATTGCTCTAAGTGTGAAAAATTCTGTAGTTAAATGACACTTTACAGACAAGCAGTGTGGGCACAGGCATTTGCTTATACAGAGTTCTCACAAGTCAGTGAGAAACCCAGTTTCTTAAATGTCCCAACTGCTTTGTGAGAGAGGCTGATAAGTGAGCAATTATATTTTTAGTACCTGTCATGTAGTCATTAATTATAAAATGATTATTTCATTTTACCCACTATTCAAATGCTTAAAGTTCATGTAATGAAGAAAGAACTTGAAGAAGAAAGTCTCACATTCCAGACCAAATCAAAATCAATGTACCCAAGACAATCTTTAACATCTTGCAAATTTCATCTGATATATATTGTGGTGTTAGCTGAGAATGTTTAGAGAATGTTTAGAGGGGATATGGAACAAGGTCATAAAAGTGAGTGTAAACAGGATATTTAGCCAGTCTTGTGTTCACCCCAGTCATGGTGCACTTGACCGCTGTAATCTCTACAACATTAAGGGTTACTTCAAACATTATAACTTTCTATTATATCTTGCGTCCAAGAGTTTTAAACATGTTGCCTGAGGAGCTCACTGAGCTTTTAATGGTGCCCCCAAGAAGTCTTGGAACACTGGGATAGCTTCAAAGACGGGAAGAAAGCTGATTGTATGCCAGTTTTTAAAAAGGGTAAATGGGATGATCCAGATAATTATAGGACTGTCAGTCTGACATCCGTCCCAGGCAAGATAATGGGGTGGCTGATCCAGGATTGACTAATAAAGAATTAAAGGAAAATAATATGTTATTAATGCCAATTGACATAGTTTTATGGAAAATAAATCCTGTCATATTAACTTGAGATAATTTAAAAATGATATCACAAGTTTGGTTAATAAAGGTAACAGTATTGCTATAATATACTTCAACTTCTTTGAGGCACTTAGCTTGGTACTGTATTCTATATTTTGATTTACAAAATTAGGAAGATTAAAGTGGCACATCTTAAATGGATTAAAAGAAGGCTAGCTAGATCACAATGCAGTTGTAAATAGGTAAACATTATTGAGCAGATATGTTCTTAGTGGAGTCCTACAGGGATTCATTCTTGGCCTTGTGTTCCTTGGTATTTTCATTAATGACCTGGGAGAAAACAAACATAAAAGCATCACTGATAAAGTTTGGAGGTGACCACAAAAATCAGGGTAGTGGTAGACACTGAAGAATACAGGTGACTGCTAGATCTTTCTAGTCTCCTTCGTAAGCTGGGCTCAGGCAAACAATATACATTTTAGTATGTCTAAATGTAAATGTATTCCTCTGGGAACAAAGAATGTAGGCTGTACTTATAGGAAGGGGGAATCTATCTTGGGAAACAGTGATCTGAAAAAGTCCAGGGACTTAGTGGATAGTCAGTTGATCATGAGCTCCCAGTGTGTTCTATGGCCAAAAGGGCAAATGTGATCCTTGGATGGATAAACTGGAATCTCAAGTAGGAGTTGAAAAGTTATTATACCTCTGTATTTGGCACTTAGGACAGCTGCTGGACTGCTACATCCTCAACAGCTCAAGAAGGATGTTGATAAATTGGAGATAGTTCAGTGAAGAGCCATGAGAATCATGAAAGGATTAGAAAACCTGCCTTATAGGGTATGTCTAGACTACACACTTCTTTTGAAAGAGATCATCTAGACAGACACAACTTTTTGAAAGAGAGCACCTAGACAATCTGGATGCTGTCTTTCGAGAAAGCCCTGTTTGCGGTCCAGAATGCCCTTTTTCGAAAGAGCTATTTTGAAAAAAGGCATTCTTCCTCATAAGTGAGATTTACCACTGTTGAAAAAACCGCTGCGTTCTTTTGATTTAATTTCGAAAGATCGCAGCGGCAGTCAAGATGCTTTTTTTGTAAAAACCCTGTAGTCTAGACATAGCCATAGTGATAGATTCAAGGAACTTTGTCTGTTTAGCTTAGCAAAGAGAAGATTAATGGGTGATTTGATTACAGTCTGTAAATACCTAAATGAAGAACAAATATTATTAGTTCTAATATTTTAGTATTTAATAATGGCCCATCAGTCTAGCAGACAGACACATAGCACAATCCAGTGGCTAAAGGTGAAGACCAATTCAGACTGAAATATGGAGGATGCTTTAAATGATGAGTGGAATTATCTATTGGAACAATTTACCCAGGGTTGTGGTGGTTTCAGAATCACTGACAATTTTAAAATCAAGATTGGATGCTTTTCAGAATGCCATGCTCTAGGAATTATTTTGGGGGGGAATTCTTTGGCCTATAGTTACACTGGAAGTCAGACTAGATTGTCCCAATGGTCTCTTCTCACCATGGAATCCAGGCATCTGTGAAACTGTCAGTCTAACAGATGGGTTAATTTACTTGAGCATTATTAAACTTACACAGTAAAGTTCCAGCACTAAGCTTCAAGGGATTGTGGGAAAGGAATGAGAAATTAGAGCTCTGTCTTTCTGCCTCCATGCTTAATTAATTATGCAATCTGAATCATTTACATAATCTGCCTGTTTCTCCTCTATATTGATCTAATGAATCTCTACAAAAACACACTGTAATATTAAAAATGCTTCAGGTTCAGCCTGACCATTATGCATATGGAAAGTGCATAATAATTCCCTTGTGTGGTCCGTGTAAGGACTAGTGGAAGTCTAGTCCCTGATCCCTTCCTACTGCCCCAGGGCCACAATGAGCACCAAAGAGAACAATGAGGGCTGGGACCATGGTCCTCTAAGCAGAAACAGTGCAGGAGCAGAGCAGGCTGTAGTCACAGGAGCAGCGCTAGACCAGCTGCCGGCAACTGGCACCCTAGGTGAAACGCATGATCAGTGCGCGATTGGCACCCCTGCCTCCAAAGCCCCTAAGGGCCGTTTTTCTTGGTGCCCTAAGCAACCGCCTAGGTTGCCTGTATTGACGGGCCGCCACTGGTCCAGGGAACTTGCTGGGTGTATTCTCCCTTTGCAGTGGGGAGTATCTTGTAATTGGCACGAGTGACTGCTGCTCATGGGATCCATGGCTGTGCATGACAAGTGCTATCAAGCCCATTATTTGTAGTCCAGACCAGAGGACTGCTAGAGTCTTAGATGTTGAGTGATGTACTGTGCACCCTTCCTATTATCTTCTTGAAATACCAGCAAACAAAGCCCACATTATTTAGGCTTTTGAATGTCTTCTACTTTAGTTATATTTCTTCAAAAAAATGTGAAGTCTTACTATTTCTTTCAGCTTCATATTTAACATTCAGCTCAGCAATGTTAACATAATGCTGCTCTAATTGGGTAGCTATAATTGCCAAAGCATAGTTTTATGGAAAGTCTTGTTTTTTGTTTTTAGACTCAACATACCAAAACACACCACACACATACAATGACATTAAAAGGGATCAATCCAATTTGCTCTTAATCTGCTCTAACTGTAGAAGATTTTCATTTCCCCAGTAATATGGTTTATTTTATTTTAAAATATTTTCCTGAGTTAGCTGGCATATTATTTCATTTCATGAGCCAAGAATGCATATTCATGTGGGTATAGTCTTGCCTTTTGGCCCCTAGGCTAAGAGAGTCTGGATGTGATGCAGCAGTAAAATGTCCAACCCTTGTTTCCACTCACGGAAAATTCTCTAGCTTGTTCCCATTCATGGATCATATGGTTAACTTTTTGCATCTTTGGTTCAGACTGGTCCGCATATGCTCCCACCACTACTTTATTTACTTGACACCAAACTCCAGAACATTCAGCTTTATCTCATGGTAACAAATGGTTGAAATAATTGCTAAACAGAAATATTGTTCCTATTACAGATGGACCTGAACCAAAGCTTTGGATCTGAATACCAACAGATTCTGGATATGAAATTCCCAAACTTTGCAGATGAACCCCAAAGCCCAGACTCAAACATCCCTGGAAATTCAGATGTGGATAAAAACTTGACATTTTGGACCATCTCTAACTGCAACTTTATTTGTAAGGGAATCTGGGGCAGGAAGAAACACAGCTGAATGAGATAAAATAATATGAATCCTCTGACATGCACTAAGTTTTGAAGCCAATCAGTCTTCGACCATACAATTACTAGAAACAAGTCTTTGGCTGAAAGTAATATTCAGAGCAGGAGCTGCTATCATGGTCATTATCTACATTGGCAGTTTTGGGGAAATTTCTAACTGTAGTATGAGTAATAATGTCATAATGGAAGCACTAATATAGAAAGCTCTAACATCTCTCAACCATTGAATCAACTAACCATGCTTCAGAGATGTTGCCTAACGCTGAGAGCAGATACCATGCTAAATAGTGTGCTAAATCACATTGTGATGACAACAAGAATTGGCCTACTCTAGCTTTCCGATCTTTGAACTATGCTGGTACTAATGACTGGCTACATGGTCCTGGCTATCTAAGTTCTCTGTGCCTCATGTTTTCTATCTGTAAAAGAGTATACTACCTGCCTCAAGAAATCTTTAGAGGTGTATTTAAACTCTTTAACTCCTTAGCTAAACGGCACTGTACAGGTGCACCTTATTTTGGTATCTCTAAGTGAAAGCAAAGAAAGCCTTATGCTGAAAGTTCTACTAAGATCACAGAACATGCATCTTCCAGTAGCTTCCTTGCAAGACTCAATCAAATCCTTTCTTCTGAAAGAATGGGGAATGGGTCATGCCTAACCCGAGCCCATGGGTGTATCTTCTCTATAAAGATGTTCTAGTTAGTTAAGGATAACAGCAAATAGACAGGGGTCATTAAAGCAGAGTGAACAATTTGCTACAAATAACTAGTGATGTTAGCTGCTTCATTTGTCTGTTTTAAGAGTCAGACTGTCGTCCCTTTAATCACAAAATTACACCCAATGGCCGCATCTAGACTGGCATGATTTTCCGCAAATGCTTTTAACAGAAAAGTTTTTCTGTTAAAAGCATTTGTGGAAAAGAGCGTCTAGATTGGCATGGATGCTTTTGCGCAAAAGCATTTTTTGTGGAAAAGCGTCCGTGCCAATCTAGACACAGTTTTGCTCAAGAAAGCCCCGATCGCCATTTTCGCCATCGGGGCTTTTTTGCATAAAACAGTCCTGAGCTGTCTACGCTGGCCCTCTTGCGCAAATACATTTGCAAATACATTTGTGCAAGAGGGCTTTTTCCCGAACGGGAGCAGCATAGTATTTGCGCAAGAACACTGACAATCATACATTAGATCGCCAGTGTTCTTGCGCAAATTCAAGCAGCCAGTGTAGACAGCTGGCAAGTTTTTCCACAAAAGTGGCTGCTTTTGCGGAAAAACTTGCCAGTCTAGACGCAGCCAATGACTTCAATAGGACTGGTCAAATGGGTAAGGGGCTTGCTCTCTGGCCTTGAATATCCATGAGCTGTGTGTGATTTCTTCAGAATTATTGTCAATTTTGAGTTTATTCAGCAAATTGCTTTGTGAATTAGTATGTGGACAAGGTGTTAATGGAGAAGGGATTAAATGAAAAGCTGATTGCAAATATCTGATGCTCAGTATTCCAAACTGGTGCTGTATCGGTTGATTGTGACCAGGCATGTAAATCAGACAGTATTGTTTCTCTTGCCATAATGCATAAGCACAACTTGTTCCAAGCACTCTGCTCCAAATGCTCATGCATATAAGTAAGAAGGGATAAGTTCAGGGCCGGCACAAATTCCTTTTTATATCTCAGCTAATGGTTCTGTAAATGTGCTTGTGATCACCCAGTCTTAGTTGTCATGGAACCATTTAGAAATGGTGCTGTATCTGGTTGGTAATGTGCTCGTTTATTTCACTGCTATTGCAAATCAGGTTTGTTAAATACTGTGCTGGCAAACGTAGAAATAAAACAAGCCAACTTGTTTCATCCTGACAATCAGTCAGTAATAGGAGAGGCACAAAATGCTTGACATTTCCCAAGGAACCTTGAGCAAAAAGTATCAATTTATCATATATTCATTAGTATTTGTTGTTCATTGTTTGTCAGGACTGAATGGATCCTGAATATGTGTTAATTTCATTTGTGGTTTGTATCACCAGGATGATGGTAGAGTACTGATAATTAATGTACATATTTCTGTGTTTAATGATTTCAGCTACAAGATCATTAAAAATCCACTTCTTGGTTATTTACATCATTATTTTCAAATTAACATTTGAAATCACCAGATCCTATCTGCTTGAATTAAAGAAACTTAAATGTATTGTACATGGCAGTGGGTTGTAGAAAATACTCAGATTTCTCTCTCTAATATTATATACATTCTATCTTAAAACATTTTTAGAGAAATGAATCTGGTGCCTGTTAAAGTGAGATGTTTAATGGACCAATTGTTTGTGCCAAGTGTATTATGGATAGGAGTAGAAAAGAAAACTAGTAACTTAAAATACATCTAACAAAGCTGCAGCTGATGCCAAAGTAACTCATGTAGGGGGGAAATATTCAATGGCAATTTTTGGTTTTGTTACAGTTTTTTTTTAAATAATTTCATAGTGTTTTAAATCTGTCTGATGAGGATTTGGGAAACACATGAGAGTGGTAATCCTTTTATCTTCAGACTAATGGTTCACATCTGACCTACGTCAAAATGAGTTCAATGGTTTATACTGTATAAATGTGTATTGTCAATTCTAATCTGCAGTCCAAAAGTGTCTACATCTCCTAATACAGTATCATCACAAGTGATGCTATGTGGTATCTTTGTCAGCTACAGCAGAGAGAGTGGAATTGAATAGACATGAAGCCTGACCCACCATTCAATCCCCAGAATAGTATTCCTTACCAGTTGGATATGAGAAGAGTTGTCTGCAAAATAGGGATAAATTATTTTAATACAATTTTTCAAACTTGTATCCTGTAGAGGGAGGGCATAGGTACTAGTTAAAATCTGGCTTTGTACTTAATGAACTCCAGGACTGGAAAGTTCCTCATTTTATAAAGCTCTCCCTGCAACACATATTCTGGTCCTATCTAGTAACTGTGGAGACAATCCTATAATCATCCCACACTTCCCTTGGTTTTATTATAAAGATTAAAACTTCTATGTATATACATCATTTTAAATAGTTAAATGATAAACCAAACTTCAAATTCCTTATAAATACTTATACTAGTATGTTCTCTTGTCTTTTCTATTTAAATAGTCCTGGGAAATATTCTAAATATAATATCTTAGAGAGTGTCTGATCAGTCTTCCAGACGGTGTTCTCTCTTCTTTTGAGTTTGTGCATGGAACTTCCTGTGGGCAAGGCTTGCATACTGACACAATACCTCCAGTAATGGGAAATAATGAAAATGAACCAGATTTCTTCAGAGATCTCCTTTTGGAGTTTCTGGTGGTTAGGATAGAGACGATTCTGATGAGTTCCATACAGTTCTGAATGTCTGGGAGCTTTTGAGTCAAACTTTGTTCTTTGGCCTCAGTTCAGATAGCACTTTTTTCCTGTGCCGAAGATTGAAAGTTTTATTATTACAGAATTTTGATTTCAGCATCCTGTTTTCAAAATTCCATCATTGGATATGGGGTCCTCAGGAACTCCAAGTCTTGCAAATATTTACTTTAGTTTCTGGATGACCTGTGCTGATGAGCATAGCGAAATCCGATATATCTGAAGAAGTGATTGGCAACATTAATATACGTGTCCTTTCCAGGAAAACAAATCTGTGGCTACCATCTGCCAAGGTATGTCAGTAGCTTTGCTGAGAGTAGTGGTTTTGGTGACTTCTTATATTGTATTTACTTATTTTTGTTACATAGTGTGCAGCTCTCTACTAAGGTTTGAATTTGCCTATTCAAACTGTGCCACCATATAGATAATTGTTGTGTTCATGCCGTACATTTGTTTGTACAGTGGTGTCCTTTGTGGATCTTAGAAAGCATTTTAAGGATAAAAATGTGCCAGCCTTCCAGAAACAGGCCATCAGCTATGTGATGGTCATTTTGATTGGCCCTGCTGATATGGTGGTAGGTCTATTGGAAACTGACTGTTTCAACCCCACCTTCTTTAGCAGAGTGAAGTTAGTTTTCTGGTAAGTCTCATCCTTTAGTTCATCTTTAATTTGCAGAAGTCCTCTGGAAGATGCAAGATTTGCTGCCAAGACATGATCAATGTGAATTTAAATATTTTTCTTTAAAGTTGATCCTCTTCTGTTGGTGGCTGCTTAATCAGGGTTTAGATAGCACTCATAGCAATAGACACTTTCCCTCAGGTGTTCAGTCTTGAAAGAAAATCACGTCAGCTGTAGCTGAAATCTTTGAATCCTAGGTTGAAGGTCAGCCAGTGGTTTTAAACTCAGTGATGTCACTAAAGGCTTGTGATTTGTTTCTACGTTTAAAATCTAAGCTGAACAGATAAGCACAGGGGTTTTCGGGTGCCCAGATGACTGCTAATGCCTTTTCCACTTGATCATTCCCAGTTCAGTGCTGTGAGGCTTCTGGATGTGAATGCAACTGGTCTCTTTCTGGCTGTGTTTGTGAGCGTTACTCCTAAATCATATGATGATAGACCAGCTGCTACTATTGTTGGATAGTTTCTCCCACAGATCCACATGTTGTGATCCTAACGGGTACGACTAGACTACAAGTTTTTGTCAGAAAAAGGTACACAAAATGCAATCCTCATTTTGCGTACCTTTTTCCGATTCTTTTTTCGGAAGAGGGTTTTCCAACATTTGGCCCATCTAGACTGGGTCAAATTTCAGAAAAAAACCCCTCTTTGAAAGCCCTCTTCTTCCTTGTAGAATGAAGAATACAGGGGCTTCCAAAAGAGCACATTTGCTCTTCTGAAAAAAAAAAGTGGAAGAGCAAACGCATTCCCTGGATGCGGCAGAGGTATCCCAGACCCCACCTCCCCATAGTCTAGCTCTACCCTAAGGGTTTTGTTAGGCAAGCTAAACTTTGGGAGGAATTTCCCAAAATAAGCTTTCATGTTCAGAAGTCTTCTATCCTAAGAAGTGTTTTGGGGTTCAGATAAGATGAGCCATTAATGGCACCAATTTTTAATTTTTGCTCTCCTGACAGCATTCATAGCCCTGTGAAGATGAATCTTATTTAGTTTTTTTTTGCCACTTGGGGAATTTCAGTTTCTCTACTAGTGTAATCCTTAGTCAGCACTAGGAGGGGTGGTGTTAGTCCTTGTATTACCTATCTTTGGAAGAACTTTCCATCATTTCTCCAGTTTCCAAGAAACAGACATCAAATATAATGTTACTAGCTCCATATACAATCACTCTATGGTGATCTTTTTCCCCCCAACTGTTGAGATCTATGCAGGTATACTAAGGTGTCTGTCCTATTGAGGAAATAGTTTCTAAAACTATGGACTCATTGTCATCTGATAACACTCCCTCTTGGATTGTTTCCACTGTTCTTGGTGATCTGCATACTTTCGGAAAGTGTCTAATTTTGTAGCATCTGATAAATTCTCCCACAGACAGAACTGCTGGATATTGTTGCCGGCTGTGCCATTGTGTCTTGCCATTCTTCTGCACATTTATTTTTTCCATCAAATTCAGGTTCTTTGGTGTCCCATGCTCCAATTGACAATTCTTACTACTCTTCTCACAATTGTATTTTCTGTTTTACTGGCTCTCTGTTGTCTGATGCAGTCTCCCCTATGTTGCTATCATGTAAACAGGGGTGCAAGAAAGTGCCCAGACTTACTGGTATGCTGGAGTCCTGGGCAAAGTTGGGGGTGGCTCTGGGCCCCCAGAAGGGTCAGGGCCTTGGGCAGAAGGAATAGGGCTAAGGGACCAGACTCCTCCATACATCCCTTTATGGCCACCACTGCAGCTGTTTGCCAAGAGCCCTGGGGGGCTCCGGTGGTCATTTGAAAGGCCCAGGGCTCTGGCTGTTGCTGCTGTGGTAGTGATGTCCAGGAGCTCTAGGCCCTTTTAAATGGCCAGGCCCAGGGAGGCTGGTCCTTTTACTCAGCACCTGTTGGTGACCCTATCAGTTGTGCCACTGATGGGGGGAACAGAAGGGGCAGTGATGTTAAAGTGCTAATGCAGCAGTGCTATAATGTTGGCCATGTACAGGCTGGTACTGGGGGCTACTCATTTCACCGCTGCATGTAAGCCACATTGCTGTGCCTTTCTTTCTTTCTTTCTTTCTTTCTTTCTTTCTTTCTTTCTTTCTTTCTTTCTTTCTTTCTTTCTTTCTTTCTTTCTTTCTTTCTTTCCGCTATAGTTTTCACTAGCATGAGATCTGGATCCAATTGAAGCTGTGCTAATAGAATGGTGTCTCTTATGCCAACAACTATCCTGTTTTCTATTAGTTCTTCTTTTTAATGTTCCATATTTGTATGTACAGCAAAATTATGAACTACAGTAATAAAGGCCTTGATTTTTTTACCTTTTTCCTGTCATCTTCTATTAAATTTGACCCTTTGATAGATAATATTCTCTCTGCCTATGAAATGGGCACCAAAGGCTTTTTTCACTTTGGTGTATTACTTTCCCTCCTCAGTAAGAGGTAGAACACATAGGATATCACCATCAACATTGCTCATCGCAATTATCAGGCATTTACTTTGTATCTGGTGCTTTGTCTTCAGCCAGAAGCCATAAAGCATTGTTCAAATCTCCAGATCCACCAAAGCCAGTTGCTTCAGCTGTCAAAATCAAACTTTAACAGAGGCACTTGCACTAGAGCTTCACTGCTGCATTGAGACAGGTCTCTGCCTATTTTCTGCCACCATTTTCATAGGTTGTCTCCCAGACTTTCCATTTTCCCATTCACCACTCTGACAGCCTGGGGGTCTCCTTTGTTTTCTTCTTTAGAAGAAGGGATTCCCTCATTTGTGACACCACGTAGCACGAGGACATTAACACACAGAGCCATGCAGTAAAAAGCATGGAGAGAACTCCCTGATTGGGAAATACTTGTCTTTATTAAGGTACCTTTGTAAGATGCATCCTGGCCCTCTCTGGTAATTTTGGAGAACCAGGAACTCTAACCATTCCATAGTTCACTTTTGTAGGGTTTGAAATGAACCGGTTTGCCACTGGATGTTTAGCACTATGGGTTTAAGAAGTTGATTAAAATAAATATGTATTAAAATTGGTTTTAAATCATCAACATTTTTCATATTCAGGCTGGACCTCCCTGGTCTGGTACCCAGACCGGTCCCAGACAAGAGAGTTTTCTAGACTAGGGGAGGTTGGGTGCCAGCCTCCCCACTGGGCTCCTCTCACCAGCCTTCCACTCCCTCAAAATGCAGCAGCCCTGCAGGAGCTCCTGGCCCTGCAAGCTGTGGCTCCACCGCCCTGTGAGCTCAACCCCCCTCGCTAGCTTTCCTGCCCCACCAGCTGCAGGCTCTGGTACCTTGTAGGATCTGTTGCCCCACTGGCCAGTTCCACTCCGAGCTGAGAGCAACCTCTACTGGACCACAGATGTTGCTGGACCAGAGAGTCCTAGACTACAGAGGTTCAACCTGTATCTAAACTTGTTTTCTTCCTGAAAAATAGGGTTTTGGTAAATAAAGAATTTCCACCATGATTTTGATAAAAATGTCAAAGATTTGATTAATTATTTTAGTGCATAGTTATTAATTTTATGAAAAGTTAATTGATGGAATAATTGCCCAGAAGAAAGGTTGACCTGCATTAGGGCAAAGCATGTTGACTGGACATGAGAGGAAGTTTGCACTGCTACTGTTTGTGGGGTACCTGTTTGCTTTCTAAGCTCAAGTCTCCATTCTCTGAGACTGTCAGTCTAACAAATTTTATGAGCACTAAATTCATACAAAAAATACAAGTATGACTAATAAAGCCAATTATATTGTACCCACATTAAAAGCGACAGGAGAAGAGAACAAGCATAATTAGCTTGCCTTATAGAGGGGTACTGGTACAGCATGCTCTCTTCCAGAAGCCATGAGATCTGCTCATGTTAAGTAATCCCATTGCAGCATGTGGTTAAAACAATGAAGACATTGATTTTCTGAAATGTGATTCTGAAAATATGAATGAACAAAGATTTCCAAGACGGGAAAAACAAGAGCAAGAAATCCAAGTGGAGAGCATGCAGGAAACAATGACTCATTCATTGTTTATAAACTGAAACATGTTTGGTATGTTTAACTTTCTCTGCTCAGGTCTTTTTTATTTTTCATTGCTTGCAAATGTTCAAACTGTTTCAAAAAGGGGAGAGTTCTAGGCTGCTTTTTGTGCACTGGATGCACTAGAAATGATTGACTGCACCAGGGAACTACTGACCCTGGACAAAGTTTAGGCACTTATTCTAGGAACTTATTAGTGATGAATGCATGCATGGTGAGCTGGAACCCTTTCATGAAAGAGCTTTCCTAGGGTCTCCAGGAAGGAGAACTACCAGCCTTTATTTTAAGGAAGATTCTAGATCTTTTTCTTGTGAGTTTAGCCTGAAAATATTATCCTTTCTCTCAGATTGAAGAGAAAAAGCAGCTAGGCTCTATTTCTGCAGCAGGAGTCTGGGCAATTCTGAAGATCTCCCCTCCCGCTTCATTCACACCCATGTTTTTTTTAATGTCCGTCTCAATTATGTTGGGGGTACATTCCAAGAAGTTCTCTTGCACCTTCCCTCTTATCCTCAAGACAGCTCTGTGCATGGTCTGTTCTATGCGGGGGAAGAGATGCAAGCCATTTGGACATAGCTCACCCCAAAATGCTTATTCTGCTGGTTTAAATGATTGTTCCTTTCTGAGGCTTGATCTGAGCTGGTTGCTGCTTACTCAGACCATTGCTGCATTGTAGGCACTCCCACCATTGATAGAGAAATGGCAGCTAATACCTGGGGAACTTTTCTTCTGTCCCTAGCAGTGCTTTTCGGAGTGCACTACTTTCTTGCATTGAGTGGGAGTGCTGCAGATAATGCAGCCTTCCTTTTTTCTCTTCTAGAGGACTACAAGTCCTTCTACATTTCTGCTTGGAATTTGAAGAAATGGTAGGGTGCCTAGAAACCCATTGCCTATCTAGGAATCCCTACGCCAGCCAGGCAAAGCCATCTCATCCTAGCCTCCTTTTTCTTATTTGCCAACAGATACTTGCTTCTCACAAAAGCAGGCAGGGTGACTTGGGGCATGGCTTCACTACACGCTAGATCAATGGGCAGCAATTGATCCAGCAGAGGGTTGATTTATCACTTCTAGTATAGACATGATAAATCAACTGCCAAGCACTCTTCTGTCAGCTCCAGAAGTCCACCAAAATGGGAAGAGTAAGCAGAGTTGATGGGAGAACATCAGCAGTCAACATACTATAGTGAAGACACCATGGTAAGCATACCTAAGTAAAGTCGATTTCAGCTATGTTATTCAGGTAATTGAAGCTGCATAACTTAGGTTGACAGCATCAGTAGTGTAGACAAGGCCGTGTGCACTTCAGATTAGAGAGGACCCCTTTCTAAAGGATCCCCAAACCTACACAAGATGAGCCTGCTACTCATTCAACCACCCAATAGCAAAAAGAGTCACCTGGCAACACCACTGTCATCAGATGTTGCACAGTGCCCATCTGTCATCAGTGCTGCTACTGTGAAGAAAAACTGCCAAGTAGAGATGCATTGAGGAGCACAAACACTGTGTCACAAAGGAGGAAGCTGGAAAGACTATTGAATTAGGGGGGTACTGTAGAACTGCTAAGGAATTAGTTAGGATAGGTTCAGAATTTGAATTTTATTAATAGAT